>CM055312.2:28608202-29846702 GCA_029255685.2 Silene conica | reverse complement strand
ATGGTGTTGGATCGGTGCGGAGTATATATGGCGTTGGATCGGTGCGGAGTATATATACGGCGTTGGATCGGTGCGGAGTTTATTTGGCGTTGGATCGGTGCGGAGTTTATTATATTGTTATATTTATTTTTTTCCCTACTCAACCTCGTGGTTGACCCTGTGTATTCGTGATCACCTGTGATGAACCAATTTATTGGGGAGCAGATTGACAGGTGGCTGAGACTAAGGGGGAGCTATGGGAGGAAGAGCTTAGATCCAGACCAGATTAGATGTCTAGATCACCTTAGTTAGTTTAATACGAGTTGTACTTTATTTGTTTTGTTAAGACTTTTGGATACGGATGTAAGAACATGTCTTGAGTTAAATTTTATTTAAAGTACTATTTATCTTCCGTTGTATCTACTGCCTCGGGAAACCGAGATGGTAACACCCTTATTTATCTGAGGAGTCCTAGTACAGGCCCTTAAATAAATGGGGGTGTTACAAGTGGTATCAGAGCGAACGATCCTCAGGCCTAACCTAATGAACCCAATGAACGTAGGAGAGTCTAAATAAAATGAACCCCGGGATAGGACTGTTAGGAGCACACTAAAGGGAAAGTATGAGTCTGGGGCCCTCTCACACCGAACCATTGGCCCTATCAGTTTTACCCGGGAACCCAGAGTGCACATACGAGAGAAAAGGGTAGAATAGGAGGTAGTGGAAGTGACAGCATACTGTGATAAATATGTTATGAGATTTCTGAGTATAAGTGACTGTTGGAAAAGCCGGAAGGGGCATGAGCATGAATGAATCTTTAATTGTTGGAATAAAAAGTGTATATTGATATGATATGCTAAGTGATTTAAAACATGTTAGAAATTTTGCTCTCATCATGTTTAGTTATATGCGGTTATGTGATCCCGGAGCCATGTTATAGGAGAGAACTACTTCATATGATAAGTGTTTATTGACTTTGATGCTTAGGGAACATAGCCCTAATCCCAAATGGGTGCCCACATGAGTCGGGACTCATTTCTTTTCTGTTGTATTATAGTATGCCTCCGCGAAGAGACAACCTCGCTAATATCACACAAGAGGAGTTGGATCGTTTACTAGCTGAGAACGAGGCCCTAAAGGCCAAACGCATGGACTCCGCAAAAATGAGCACAATCATCGCGAGGCATCACCCTACCCAATTCACTGGGGAGGGGGAACCTCATCTTCTGGGAGCTTGGTGTCGGGAATTCAGTAACCTATTTGAGTTAGTGGATTGCCCTGAAGAATTGAGGGTTGACCAAGCAGCCCATTATCTGAGGGGTATGGCTGGAGACTGGTGGACCGGGAACAAGGGAGAGATCCGGGAGGCAGCTCAAGAGGATGGGACCCAGTTTGTTGCCTGGATCGCATTCAAAAAGATCTTGTATGAGGTGTTTCTACCAGATTTCCAAAAGAGCAAGTTGAGGAAGGAGTTCGATACATTCAAGATGACGGAGGACATGACAGTGGAGGCTTATTACAGGAAGTTTATTCAGCTTGTGAGTTACGTTGGGGACATGGGGTTTGATGATGCCATGCTGGCAATGAAGTTCGAGAGAGGGTTATCAATTGCTATCAAGAAGAGACTGATTGCGGCTCCGCCTACCACGGTCCGAGACATCTACCTAAGGGCTGGGGCGGCGGAGAGGCTCTCGGATATGATCAAGGAAGAAAAGAAGTCGAAATCAGAGAAGAGGAAGGCTGAGACTGTGACGGAAAGTTCTGGGTCAAAGAAACCAAGCACCAACAAGTATAGTGGTTACTTCAGTAACAACACTTCCGGAGGTGCGAGAAATTAGAGTGGGGGCAATCACATGAGTGGGGTTTCTGGCAGTGGTTCGGCAGGAATAGTGTGTTTTGGCTGTGGAAAGAGGGGACATAAGCAGGCGGTGTGTCGTTCTTCTGGAGGGAATCAGTCCGGGGGTTATCGCACGCCTACATCCGGATATCAGGGATCCCGCACTCAGTCTTATGGTAGTAGTGGCTATCGCACACCCACGACAAACTATGGTGGGGGTGCGAAATCTGGAGGGAGCAGCAATTATCAGAGGAACTACAATAACTATCAGAACCGCTCGTACCAGAACCAGAACCATGGGAATGGAAGCAATCAAAAGACGGGAGCAGAAGGAAATCAGCAGGCTGGGACATCTTCTGCCAGCCAGAGTGGAGTCAAGTCCAGTGGCAAGCTCTTTTCCATGGGAAAGCAGGCAGCTCAGGAGGATGCTCATGTGGTAACCGGTACTTTTCTTGTAAACTCTAGACCTACTTTCGTACTTTTCGATTCCGGTGCCACCCATTCGTTTGTCTCTAGAGATCATGTTAAGGCTTTGGGACTTGAGAGATTTGATTGGATCGCGGATCCAGTGACCATACCATTAGGCGAGTCGATAGTCTGTAGTAGAGTATATGGTAGTGTACCCATCAAAATCGGGGAAGCAATTTTCTATTGTGACCTCATAGAATTCTCATTGGGGGGCTTTGAGGTGATTCTGGGGATGGACTGGCTAGGGAAGTATCGAGCTTTCATCGACTGTCATCAAAAGAAGATTTCCTTGAAGGGACCTGAGGGAGTGAGGGTGTCTTATAAGGGATATCGAGTCAAGCCAAAAATCAAATTCATATCCGTCAATACCCTGAAGTCTAGCTTGCAAAAAGGAGAGAGCCTAATCTTGTGCCAAATGTGGAATTGTGAGGCTGAGACTCCAAAGACTAGTGAGATACCTGTGGTACGGGAGTTTGAGGGAGTATTTCGAGACGACGTTCCAGGGTTGCCGCCAAGGAGGGAAGTGGAATTCTCCGTTGACCTAAAACCAGGGGCGGGACCAATATCTAAATCACCGTACCGTATGAGACCGAAGGAGATGAAGGAGTTGAAGAAGCAATTGGATGAACTAGCTGAGAAAGGGTTCATCCGACCCAGTGTGTCGCCCTGGGGAGCACCTGTTTTATTTGTGAAGAAGAAGGATGGGAGTTTGAGGTTGTGTGTCGACTACCGAGAGCTGAACAATGTGACAATCAAGAACCGTTATCCTTTGCCGAGAATTGACGACTTGTTCGATCAGTTGAGTGGAGCTGGGGTTTTCTCCAAGATTGATTTGAGATCCGGGTATCATCAGTTGAGAATAAAGGATGAAGATATTCCGAAGACCGCTTTCCGAACGAGGTATGGCCACTATGAATTTGTGGTTATGCCATTTGGATTGACTAATGCTCCAGCTGTGTTCATGGACTTGATGAATCGAGTCTTCAGCCCATATCTGGACAAGTTTGTGGTGGTATTCATAGATGATATCCTGGTATACTCTAAGAACGCAGAAGAGCACGAGGATCATTTGAGGAAAGTACTTCAGACTTTGGAAGACCATAAACTCAATGCTAAGTTGAGTAAGTGTGAGTTCTGGTTGACGAAAGTGGCATTTCTGGGGCATGTAATTTCAAAGGAGGGAGTGGCTGTTGACCCTAGTAAGATCGAGGCAGTGACTATGTGGCAAAGTCCGAAGAATGTGAGTGAGATTCGAAGCTTCCTGGGTTTAGCTGGTTATTATCGGAGATTTGTCAAGGATTTTTCAAAGATAGCGAGCTAAAGAAGAAGATCCTGACTGAAGCTCATGCTACTCCATATTCAGTTCACCCAGGGGGTGATAAGCTGTATAAATATCTTAAGAAGACGTTCTGGTGGCCTAACATGAAGAAGGAAGTCGCAGAGTTTGTGTCGAGGTGTTTGACTTGTCAGAGAGTGAAAGGGGAGCATAAGAGGCCTCAAGGGAAAGTTCAACCGTTGGATGTACCAGAGTGGAAGTGGGAGAACATTTCGATGGATTTTATCGTGGGATTGCCTCGGACTCAGAGAGGCAACAACATGATCTGGGTAATTGTGGATCGCTTGACTAAGTCAGCTCACTTTTTTCCAATGAAAGATACCTGGAGTAAAGCCGAGTTGGGTAAGTCATATGTTCAGAATGTGGTCAAAATGCATGGCGTACCCAAAGACATTGTTTCAGATAGAGACTCAAGGTTCATCTCTAGATTTTGGCAGGAGTTACAGGCAGCTTTGGGTACCCAATTGAAGATGAGTACTGCTTTCCATCCAGCTACTGACGGTCAAGCCGAGAGAACGATTCAGACCCTTGAGGATATGTTGAGAGCTTGCGTCCTTGAGTTCGGAGGATCTTGGGAGGATCGACTGGGGTTGATCGAGTTTTCCTATAATAACAGCTATCATGCCAGCATAGGGATGACCCCTTTCGAGGCCCTGTACGGGAGGAAGTGTCGGAGCCCTATGTGTTGGGATGATCGAGCTGATGTTGTGACCTTAGGACCAGATATGATCCAGGAGATGGTGGAACAGGTTCAAATTATTCGGCAGCGTATGAGGGCCGCTCAGGATAGACAGAAGAGCTATGCGGATCTGAAGAGGAGTGAGATTTCGTTCGAGGCGGGAGAGAAGGTACTGCTGAAGGTATCTCCAATGAAGGGCGTGATGAGGTTTGGGAAGCGTGGCAAATTGAGTCAGAAATTTATTGGACCGTTTGAGATTTTGGACAGAGTTGGGGAGGTGGCATACCGATTAGCTTTACCTCCAGCTCTATCCAAGGTCCATAATGTGTTCCATGTGTCCCAGTTGAGGAAATATGTGAGTGATCCAGCGCATGTGCTTCAGCACGAGGTGATTGAGGTAGATGAGCAATTGGCTTACATCGAGACTCCGAAAGAGATTCTTGACAGGAAGGTGCGAAAAACTCGCAATGGGGAGACGTCCTTGGTGAAAGTTCTATGGACCAATCATAATCAGGAGGAGGCTACGTGGGAGCCTGAGGCATCCATGAGAGAGCGTTATCCACATTTGTTTGATTGAGGTAAGTTACGCGGACGTAACTTTCTTTAAGGGGGGTGGAATGTAACATTCTATGATTTAAGTGAGCTTTTGTGATGTTTTTGGGTGATGTTTGTGTTCCACGTTCATAGGGGTTGATTGTTTTGTCATCTGAGCGTTGTTGAACTTCGGGACGAAGTTCATGTTAAGGGGGGAAGACTGTAACACCTCGAGTTTTATGATTTAATCGATGAAATTATTATGTTACGATGTTACATATGGTGTTGGTACTTGCTTCGTTTTTAAGTTGTTATGCGTCTTATATGTCTTGTGGGGTTCGAACTAGAGTTCCTTTAGAGTAGTGTCTTGGGTTCCTCGTGGGGTTCGAACTAGAGACCTCTAGGGGGTGGTGTTGGGCTTTGGAATCCGTGCACAAACACCACAGCCCACGACACCTACTAAAACCCTACACAATTCTAACACTCAATCCTCACCCCTGCCGCCATATAAGAGGAGTTTATACTCCTATTTTCTGAACTATCATCATAAAAACAAAACCCTAGACTGCTGCCACTATCACACGGGAAGGAGAGAGGGTGCTCACGACCAGATCCACCGTGCCTAACACCACTCGATTCTGGTCAGAAGTCAGGTACGTGTTTTAGGGGTCTGTGTTTGTTTCTAGTTGTGTTGTACTTCCTGTTTTGGTTTCGTGATCGAAGGGTCTGGGGTTGTGGTCGGTGGGTGTGTTTGGCTTGGTAGAGTTGGTTGTAGTCAGGGCCGTGTAATGGGGGTTAGTGTCGGTAGGCTAGGTTGCTTGTGGTGTCGTCGATGGTGGGGTTTTAGTGGTCTGTTTGTTACGTTCAAAACATGGGTCACAGGGGGTTGCTGGTGTCTCTGTCGGGCAGTGGTTTGGGGGTGGTGTTACTGGCGACTCGGGGGAGGTCAATACTGTTAGGAATTTAGACCTAATTAGACTCTCTAATGATATTAAAATTACAAGCTAATTTCATAAGGTGGTCTAAATAATACATGCATGCAAAAATTAATAAGAAGAAATTTTCTTACATTGGTAAGATGGCATTTTTTGCACTACAAATGTCTCCTACCTTTGTAGTTCTTGAGCTAAAATAGTGTAGGATGATCCTCCATAACCCAAGTCACCAAAATAGGTGAGCTCCTTTGGTTACACCCAAGACTAGCCCAAAAACACTAAGTATATTAAGTAGATATAGTTTAGTGTAAACCTTGTTTTTTTATACTATAAATATTATTACTTTGATAATATAAGAAGTATATTAATTTTTGTGAATTTATTTTGATGAAGATTGATCAAATTTCGATCAATTTTAGAGGTTGAAGATGAAGATCTTAAGTCTTCTATTTTTCCTCTTAAATGGCTTAACAAGAAGTATGTATTTAAAGGATTTTAATTCTCTAGATTTTTACACTAAGAATATGTGGATCGGAATAGTAGCCTATTTATAGGCCATCAAATGTAAACAAATGAGTTTATAATACTCATAAACATGAGTGGAAGACAAAGACCTATTATGGTCACCTTATCTCCATATTCTCGGTTTACATATGGTATTCCGGGTCTTATTTCATCTTTCAACATTTGTCCTTCAAATGCTTATAACTCGAATATTTAATTATCTTATATAATAAAAATATTTATTTGATTATTTAACACTTAAATAATACAAAGTAGTAAATAAAATACACTTAACATTTAAGTGTCATTTTATCATTTTCAACAGAAAATGAATCTTATAAAACCCGTTTAGCTAATTTTACAACTTCTTGTAACATTAATTCGCTAATTACCTCCACCTCATAAATAATACAAACTACGTATATATTTAGTAAATTAACTATTAATTACTAAATATTGTATTATATTTATTATTCAATTATTATATAACCGAATAATAAAATCTTATGGCCTGAGTACTTTACTCTTCATCAAACATTAAATTCACTTGACTAATAAAAGTCAACCTAAACAAGGAATTAATTAACTTGTATCTTATACAAATAATTAATTTTTCCATTTGGGCATCATCCTATAGGTGTGACCTAAAGGGATCAGCTGGTCACCGTCGTCATACGATAGTAATGTCAAACTCTAGTCAGCCAATCATTACCGATTAACGTTGACCAGCTGACAAACATATAAAATATAAATCCCTTATATTCCTTGTACGAGATTTATTATGTAGAAGCATTATTGTGGAGGACACTACTCCAACAATCTCCCACTTGTCCGACACAAGTGTGCGCTACCAATTCTCTTGTCCAATATTATCTCCCACTGAATGCAAGAGGTCTTTCAGGTCGTTCTTGCACGTGATCATATCATAAAGTGGTTTTCTCAATCTGGAGAATGACTGTCTGACCGGATAATCTACTATAGATCACATCCGAGCATGGCCACGCATTTCCAGTCACCTCTCCTCGAGTGGCCTTGAGATATATATAATGACATGGATGGACAATCCTATTGACCTATTTTCTTTGTTCGATACAGATCACAATGACCCAATAAATGTCCATCAGCCTCCTTTTACGGCGCGACCTTGGAAAAAAACCAAAGCCACCGGAAAACCATACCAACTTAGACAAATAGTCGCAAGTCTAAAGAATTGACTCGAAGGAATAATTGAAATCCTCGCCACGACCAGGCAACATAAAGGACTCTATAAATGGTCACTGTCCGACAAAATGTCCCTACATTCTGCCTATGTAATCGACCAGCCATCTCTATGGTCATATAACAGTCGAACTCGTCATCTATCGCCTTACAATCTAGTCACTCCGAGACGTCACCCCATTAAGTAACTAGGGACACTATACAATGTTAATCCAGTTCACTTAATAGGGTTCGACATTGTCACTACAACCTATTTGGATAAAAACAAAGTATAACTAATATCCAGTTAGCCCTGAATATATAAGAGTTGGAAAAACTCAAACGATAAATGATATTATCATATATGTAAAAATTGATACACTATCAGATTATTACACATCATATAATCTGCAGCAATTCAATTGCCCTATTTCGATCACATTGAAATGACATGACTATCATGTTTAGCCTTCAACAAAACCTTGGTTTAAAATCAATGACACCACATTTTATCAAACCAACAATTGCTATTTCCCATTGTTTCACATAACTGAAATCACATGTAACTTAATTAAGTACATGTCTAGACTTAACTCTAGACTATGACACCCTTACCTCGAAGATAGCTCCCACTGTTTTCACAGTATATCATGATAGGATATGCGACTGCATGACCTACTAATAGTTCTTTCATTATTGTCAAATCGAAGCTACTTCGTATCGCAACATCGAATGTTATGAAGTACTTAATATCCGTTGTAAAATCCGCAATGTATGACTGCCTAAAACTCTTCCAGCAGATCAACTCCTCATAGCCAATACGGGATTTCAAACAATCCCTATATGTTTTAAAGGATGGTGTTTAATGTATCTTTTACATAAACAACAACAAACATTCATGTAACTCCTTACATGAATTATAAATATCAAAATATCAAAACACTTAGTTTTATTTAAATAGTTCTTCTCAAGTATTAAATAATAACTAATTTGTCTATTAAATTACCTTCACTTAACTTTGATTAATAAAAACTCACAATACTCAAACTATATGAATTGTTAAGACAATAATACTTCATAGCGTAAATTAATTTGACAGCGGAAGCAAGTAGAATCAAATCTAATGAGTTCAACTTGTTTGAACTAGTCAAGAATCTCATCTACATAAGACTCCTAATAAAGAGCATATATCCCTCCTTGATTTATCTAATAAATCTGGATATTTTAAGATGTATTAATATTCTCCTAAGTCTTTCATCATTCCAAATGATTTATATACAGACTGTATAAAGACTCATAAGACCACCATACTCCCACTAAACTTCATGTGTAAACATAATTCCTCAACATCTTGAGAAATGTTTTATAATACGATATATTAATCATTCCAACTCCATGATGCTCTCTTAAGATTTCTTCAAAAGTTTGCTACAATCTTAAGATTGTAAGGATCTACAAAAAAACCCTCTAAATGTGTCAAACACACTTCTTCTTCCCGAACGAATCAAATTCGGAAGATGGTTTTGATATCCTACTATTAAATTGACAATTATGAAATGCAACAATTGCCAGTATAATTCGAGTTTATAGAAGCATTGAAACTGGTGCAAAACCCTTTTTCACCAATTAAGCCTAGAAAACATCTTTTTATTCAAGTCAATTACATTGAAGAGGTCAAACTTCTTCATGTAAACATACCAGGTTATTTACCTGATAATTACACTTGAATTCTAATTCGGATTAAGATGACTTCTATAGCCATTGCATAGAGTTGAAACTAGAAACAACCTTTTAAACAACCTCTTTGTAAGTAAGAGGTATCATAATTTTTTAAATAACGATTTATCACCTCTCATCACTTTCAAAAGGTAACACTTATATACTCATCTCTAAAGAGTGATGGATTTTATCCCGACCTCGTATATTCCGAACAAATATACACTCTATTTGACAATAAGAAAACAATTTTCTTGTGTCATTTGTGGCTCTTCAATATTTTCTCCCACTCTGTCATTTAGAAATAGTCCTCTATTCTATAAAGACAGCATCATGAGCCACAAACACTTTATTCTCATGAACTTGTAGGATAATTGACCAAATGTTTTTATTCGGACAACTTACAAATTAGGTACTATACCTTTCCATATCTAATACGGAGTGAATATGGTTGTTTAAAAAGGTACTTTGACTTAGTGGGAAAAAGAAATTAGTAGACAAAATATAAAGACCCCAATTATAAAATCAAGTGGCTCAATAAAACTTGTATAAGATACAAAACCATATCGTATAAGTTCTATATTATCTCTTTCCAACCACGCCTTATCGAATAATGTGTGTTACGGAAAGATTTTAACTTGTGATACTGTATCACATTACTTTTGGCAACAAACAAAAATCATCACTTAGTTATACTTTCCACGATCGGATCGTGAAACTTTGATCTTATAGTCTTACTGGTAATCATATTTACAATAAAAACTCTTTGATCTCATGAAGAGTTTCTCTTTATATCTCGTTTAGTAGATACGCCACTATCTTTCTAAACTGATGGTAAAAGAAAAGAAGTAAATGCAATCTACTCTGATTGAATTTGTTATTCGATCATACACATCCACATGTGATTAGGATGAATAACGACTCTTATGCTAAATTTCCTTTTCACCAAAAAAGGTACGAGTTATCTTGCTTGGAAGACAAGATTCGCATATATCATAAGATTCAATATCAAATGATTCACGAAGACTTAGTTTACACTAGTCCATGAATACAATTTCAATTCAGAACTAAGATTAGATCGGGGTCACCAAAAAAAATTATGAACCTTTTATATGCTATATATATATATGATATATATAATTTATCTAGTTTAGGTGAAGAATAACCAATATTTTGATTGGCATAGCCATAGATCAAATCATGGCAAATTTGGGTACAACTTTTGTTTATATCACATGAGTGACCCTATGTGTCTTACATAAAACTTTTATTAAAACACAATTCTAAACCAAAAAACTAGATTAAGTACATATTTATAACACTTATAAGCCTCATAATGGAATGACAACTACTCTAGTTCCATTTCCTACGAGATAGTTAACATTAGTTAAAAGCTAATCGTCACACGACTATCATCTCATGACTATCATCTCATGAACCAATAACAATTATTATAACCACTATCGATATCAAATATTGATGAAGTGGTAGAAGTATAACTAACGTCAATCATATAGATATCTAGAAAAGAACGAACCTTTTAGGTGTCACACACCTAACTTTCTTATTCAAAAATTAGGGGTATTTTTCTATTAATGTAATATTTCAATTAAAATGTCAACAAATTTGGTTAGGATTGGCCTTGCACTATGGTTTGGTGTTGCTATTCACAATAGCTTATCCTTATTAACCTTTGCCTTAAACCAAATACTTAAACCAAATTCTCTTTTGAACCTCGTCCTAATCTTAACTATTAAGATATATACATCCCTCTTAGAGCTCCCACTCACTTCTAAGAAACTTAATAAAGTGAATATGATCATTGGTTAATCATGATTTCGATTGCAAATCATATTACCAATCAGTTCCCAATGAATTTAATAAGTACTTAAACAATTTAAGTATGTATAACCATTTATATCACGAGCAATAAGATTGTAGTAATATTGTTGTAAATAAAATGATATTGTAAAATCGAAACACTTTTGATTTAAGCAAAATTCAGTTTATCCTCTTCATAAGAGATCTTTACAACAGACAATATGAGGATCAAATGTAAATGCATTTTTCTAATTAGCTATGGTGGTAAATCGGAGAAAAGATGAATAATCGATTAAACAAGTTACCGTATACTCTTAGAAAACTATTTTTTCATGTATAACGGATTATCGATTCTATAAATGGAGGAGCGAGTTGAATATATAGTCATTGCGCGATATAAAATAATAAACGGAATAAGTGGGAAATTTAACATTCATCGTAAATAAATACTTGAAAAATAACTTTAACAAGTTTCAATAAATAGGCATTTATATAATGATCTCCCACTGAATTATATAAACGATTTCAAGACCCATCTTTATATGAACACGGGCACGGTGAGCCGATTCATCCCTTATTTATATAAATTTGGTGAGTCAACAATTTGACTGATTCTACCACTAGAACTCTTGGTTGACAGATTTTCTCAAAAAACTATCTGTTAGCCCCGGAACTAATCATGGGCACGGTGAGGCCGATTCATCCCACATTAATCCCGTTGAGTCCAACCAATTTTCACGTGTAATAGCTTTTATTACCCTACTTACCCAACGTAAAAAGAGAGTACCCCGGTGAGCCGAGTCTGCCTCTAATGAAGAAGGGATTCATAGGTGCTAATACTTGGTAAGGCTTTATCTCAATTTTAAAAGTGAGTGATCTTATCAATTTAATTGTCTATCACTTTTAAGTGAACAAAATTGGCGAATGGTAGACAATTGAATCGATAACAACGGAAAAAAAAAATAAAAAATAAAAAATAAAAAATAAAAAAAACATGTAATGACGATTTGGCATGAAGATAAGCAAGAAATAAAATCCTTATATGGCCACCTAGGTAATCTAATTAACTATTCTATTACACTTCGGAAACCAACTCCTTGGTCCCTAGGGTCTTCAATGAAATGGCCTCCTTCTTTTGGATTTCGGAATTCCTTTCGGAAAATAACATTGTCTTTTAGGAACCTCCGTCTTTTACAAAATCAATAATACTACTAGAAATAAAATTACATGGAAATATCCTATTATACAAATTGTAAATAAAATAAAACTATTAATTAATTACAAATTAGCGATACGAAATCGCAATAAATTACAAATTAAACCGGTATTCCCATACATTGGGGATAATACCAATTTCTACCTATGGCCATATAAGGTAAAATTACATTAATTTAAATACATTCATCCATATGAATAATAAAATGCATTGTAATAAATATGACATGCCACATCGTCCAACTTACCAACAACGATCATGCGAGCTTGTTAAGCGGGATTTTTAACCATTAAAAATTCTTAATCAATTCTTAAAACAATTTTAAGATGGATCTCTCATTATAATCTGGTCCAACCTCAAAATGATTAGTCACACTAATTAATTTGACATTATATGGGTTTAATATACATTTTATGATAAAAATAACATAATAATTCATGATTATTATGAAAACAATCCATTAAATTAATAAAAATTATGGAAAATAAAATTTTAAAATTTTATACATTATGATATTGTACCAAAATGCCATGCATGTTGAAAAAAAAAATGGTTATAAAATTGATTCCAACATATACCACAATATTTGTCGGTAAAATGCAATTTTACGATTTAATTCCAAATTAAATCATAAAAATTAAAATAAATTTAAATGAAAATTTTGGAAATTTTAGAATATTTTCAGGAGCTTAAAAAACAAAATTTTCGTGCCCCAAAAATAAAATATTTATTTATTTTAAAATAACCATTATGTACCAATTTTTATCGAATAAAAATCAATAAACTATCTAAATTAATCACATTCACTTAAAAATTTCTATTTATCACAAATAGAAAATGCATGTAGTTATTTCTAAATAAACATACATAAAATTAACATGCAACTTAATTAAATTAACTCTTAATCAATTTTAATGCATGTTCTTCCAATTTTATGCCATATTAAGTAAAAATAAGTCATAAATTTTTACATAAATTAAATTTTCGACCCATATAACTATATGACCAAATTATATACATGCAAGACCATATTTTTTGATAAAACTAATTTTAACATAAAAATATCAACTTTACTAATTTATCTCATAAACTCATAAAATCGTCTTAAGACAACATGCATGTATGTAACAACGCTCTGATACCACTTGTTAGGAATTTAGACCTAATTAGACTCTCTAATGATATTAAAATTACAAGCTAATTTCATAAGGTGGTCTAAATAATACATGCATGCAAAAATTAATAAGAAGAAACTTTCTTACATTGGTAAGATGACATTTTTTGCACTACAAATGTCTCCTACCTTTGTAGTTCTTGAGCTAAAATAGTGTAGGATGATCCTCCATAACCCAAGTCACCAAAATAGGTGACCTCCTTTGGTTGCACCCAAGACTAGCCCAAAAACACTAAGTATATTAACTAGATATAGTTTAGTGTAAACCTTGTTTTTTTATACTATAAATATTATGACTTTGATAATATAAGAAGTATATTAATTTTTGTGAATTTATTTTGATGAAGATTGATCAAATTTCGATCAATTTTAGAGGTTGAAGATGAAGATCTTAAGTCTTCTATTTTTCCCCTTAAATGGCTTAACAAGAAGTATGTATTTAAAGGATTTTAATTCTCCAGATTTTTACACTAAGAATATGTGGATCGGAATAGTAGCCTATTTATAGGCCATCAAATGTAAACAAATGAGTTTATAATACTCATAAACATGAGTGGAAGACAAAGACCTATTATGGTCACCTTATCTCCATATTCTCGGTTTACATATGGTATTCCGGGTCTTATTTCGTCTTTCAACATTTGTCATTCAAATGCATATAACTCGAATATTTAATTATCTTATATAATAAAAATATTTATTTGATTATTTAACACTTAAATAATACAAAGTAGTAAATAAAATACACTTAACATTTAAGTGTCATTTTATCATTTTCAACAAAAAATGAATCTTATAAAACCCGTTTAGCTAATTTTACAACTTCTTGTAACATTAATTCGCTAATTTCCTCCACCTCATAAATAATACATATTACGTATATATTTAGTAAATTAACTATTAATTACTAAATATTGTATTATATTTATTATTCAATTATTATATAACCGAATAATAAAATCTTATGGCCTGAGTACTTTACTCTTCATCAAACATTAAATTCACTTGACTAATAAAAGTCAACCTAAACAAGGAATTAATTAACTTGTATCTTATACAAATAATTAATTTTTCCATTTGGGCATCATCCTGTAGGTGTGACCTAAAGGGATCAGCTGGTCACCGCCGTCATACGACAGTAATGTCAAACTCTAGTCAGTCAATCATTACCGATTAACGTTGTCCAGCTGACAAACATATAAAATATAAATCCCTTTTATTCCTTGTACGAGATTTATTATGTAGAAGCATTATTGTGGAGGACACTACTCCAACAAATACAGTAACACCACCGTGGTTAAAGGGAGTGTCAGAGGTGGCGTCTGGTGGTAGTCGTGGTTAGTTTTAGCGGTGGTAACAGCCGTCGATATCGGGTCTGTTCAGGGGAGTCTGGGGAGTATATATGTTTCTGGTCTGATTTCAGCAGCCTTGGTTGGGGCTGTCGGCAGGTGACGGGAGGTGTGGTGGTGTTGTATTGGTAGATGGTGGTCGGTGGTGTTGAGTGGTGGTGGATACCGGTGTTCGAAGTGGTGGTCTATGGTGTTGTCGCGGGTTTAGGTCGTTTAGAGGGGGCTGGGTTTTCGAGTCTTTCTAAGCTTTTTCTCATATTATTATTATTATTATTATTATTATTATTATTATTATTATTATTATTATTATTATTATTATTATTATTATTATTATCATTAATATTATTATTCTTATTTTTATTATTGCCTTTATTATTATGATCTTTGCTATTATGAGTATATATTTTATTATAAGAAAGTTTTGACATGGTTTAATGAGAATTTTGAAATTCAAATTTATTTCTATTCAAAGCATCTATTTTTGGAAGTTACTATTTTTAGAAGTTACTATATTTAGAAAGTTGCTTTTGGGTAAACCTCGGTTGTTAGGAAGCTTTCTAAATATAGGAAGTTTCTATAAATGGAATGTGCACACGTATTACGAGTATTAGGGTGTTTATTAATTAAATAATATTTGTTTAGGTAGCGGGTTTCGCGTGGAACATTTCTAAACAAGCCTCGGGTTTATCTGCGTTACCTACTATTTCAGGTAGGGGAAAATACTATATATGATGTTGTGTAAACTGTTCTTATTTATTATTAAGCATGCTTGTGATATAATATGATGTGATCGTTATATTGTGTTATCTATATTGTTCTGAGATATCGTTACAATGTGAATATATATTGGGTCTTGTGATATGGTGTTGGATCGGTGCAGAGTATATATGGTGTTGGATCGGTGCGGAGTATATATGGCGTTGGATCGGTGCGGAGTATATATATGGCGTTGGATCGGTGCGGAGTTTATTTGGCGTTGGATCGGTGCGGAGTTTATTATATTGTTATATTTATTCTTTTCCCTACTCAACCTCGTGGTTGACCCTATGTATTCGTGATCACCTGTGATGAACCAATTTATTGGGGAGCAGATTGACAGGTGGCTGAGACTAAGGGGGAGCTATGGGAGGAAGAGCTTGGATCCGGACCAGATTAGATGTCTAGATCACCTTAGTCAGTTTAATACGAGTTGTACTTTATTTGTTTTGTTAAGACTTTTGGATACGGATGTAAGAACATGTCTTGAGTTAAATTTTATTTAAAGTACAGTTTATCTTCCTTCGTATCTACTGCCTCGGGAAACCGAGATGGTAACACCCTTATTTATCTGAGGAGTCCTAGTACAGGCCCTTAAATAAATGGGGGTGTTACATTGCTAGACTAAGAATCGGTTTCTCCTTAAACTATGTAAGTTCAAATAATATGAACTTAGTATACTAATTTATATATCTTATATAACTAGTATTAATATTATCTAATAATATTGCTTAGAGGATTTTATTAGTTTTCTACACTTAGAAAATTATGCCAACATTAGAACTAGGGTTTGTATGTGAGTATCTCATACTTATTTATGGTGTGGTGCTTGGGGTGTGGTGTGGCCGGGTATGGGAGGGCTCCAAGGGGGAACACATACACCCCTTTCCCATGTAGATAGGGTGGCTCATAGGTAATAGTCTCAAGGTACTTTAATGATTGTGTTTTTAAAAACTCAAAAACACTTAAATCATTCCTTGTTATACACCCCAAAACCGGCACACATACACTAATATGGACCTCATTTTACAATTTTATCAACCTTACAATTTTATGTTATGTGACATACAATATGTCACAATTTAATAAAATAACAATTGTTTTAATTTAATCATACATACTTATCAAATAAATATTATTCATAAATTAATAAATCTCATTTATCAAGTTGACACGTAATTCGAAATTACTAATTGTAAAATGGTCACTTATAATAATCGTCAATACGATTTACAACTTTTGTAATAATTATAACCCGATTCATTCTAATTACGATATTATAAAATATCGTTTATTGTTTAACAATTGACACGTTTCAATTTTAAACATAAATCTTACAATAAGATTTAACCTCTAATTTCTCGATATACGAGTTTAAGTAATATGATCAAATCGTATCATTATACATTTGATCACTTTATCATTTAAGGGAATTGTCTTAAAGGTGTGACCTAAAGGGATCAACTGACCACCACCGTCTTACGACAGTAATGTCAAACTCTAGCTAGCCAATCATTACCGATTAATGTAGGTCAGTTGACTAATATAAATCGTATCATCCCTTGCGCATTCTCGTTATGAGATTTAATTACGTGATCGCACTATTGTTGAGGACACATTTCCCAACACTCCCGGCCCATCTACAAAAAAGGCCCCAGGTTTATTATGTGTAGCATAATCAACTATCTTGTCAAAAGCCTCTTGCTGCTCTTGGTTCAATGACTTGTGACACATGACACATTCATCCGGTATTGGTGCGTTGACTGCATCAACTGTATCCTATGACGGTCGTAATACTGAATCCTGTGGATTTATCAAATCTGATAAGCCAAAACTTTTCAGAGTTATGCCCATTGCTTCTACCTGTTGCTCCAAACGTTGGACAGTAAGAACCCGTGCAGTGTAGGGATCGCCTGGGTGTTCTTTTCTATAGTCCTCCAACAATGAACTGTAGTATTTATCCCACAGCGCACTTGGGTCCTTAGGCTGGAAAAATATTAGCAGAGTTGCAAGTAGACGCCGCAAGCCAGCTGGCATCTCTACTTATTTAGCCTCATCTAAACACAGCTCTACCATATTGGCATCTTCAATTAGTTGCCTTTTGAGCGCAGCTTCCTGGAAAGTTGCACATTCATAACCATCGACAGTTCTCAAGTCTGCAAAAGATTTTGGAGCAACTACGTGTGTCAACAACAAACGCAGGAAGTAGCGTTCTCCTTCTAAAGAAGCCACGAAAACAAGTCGGGCTACTACAAATGTTTTGTTCTTACGCTTCAACCATGTCCGTTGAGATGTATCCCATCAGTAGTTCTCAGTGAAGCTCCCATATAGATGTCTCCATGTTGGATTTGTAGCATTTTCACCATTCAACCTAAAGAATTCGGTTAGTGGAGTTCTTATACGCTTTTGGTTAGATAATACACGAGCTAACTTTTCGTGAGGTCTCATCTGTATAGTCTGCATACCTTCTAGATGAACTGGCAGCGCCATCAGTGCAGGTTGTATTTCAAATAGATCAAATCCATAAATACGCCAGATTGCTTCAATAGGAGATACCCATCGGCCAGTCTGATACTGTTGTATTTCGTCCACCGGTTTGACTTCACCTTCTGCCGCAACATTGATAATATCCTGTCATGAGCCTTGTAAACATACTTATATAGGTACTTCACTGCTTGAATAGTTGAGCACACTTCCACATTCAAGTGGCAGTCAAAAAGGTCTGTTAGATATGGGTTGTATGGAACTACCCAGCGATTGTTAAGCATTTGACCTCTTACGCGCACACTTTCAGTTGTCGGCTTACGCTTGTACACTGGGTAACCATCATCATTGTTGGTTGTCTCAGCTGCGTATGGTTTGGGATATAAGTACTTACACTTACCTTGACTGCTTTTATGTTTCATACATGCACACTCAAAGTCTAGTTTTCCACATGGACCGTGCATCATATGTTTTTTTCACAGCTGCACGCAGGTTCGCATTTGACTGGGGAGGAATTTCAGCTGACACAAATTTGTCAAAGTCAACTGGGCAATTCATCCTGCTACCAGGCTTCATAATCAATAAGAAATGTGCATCACGCAATCCTCTCTTTTGGAATTCCACTACATATACAAATGCAGCAACTTCTCCAAATATTTTTTCATCCATCATTTTTTTTAATAACAGCAATTTAGCTCGAAAGACCCTAGCCACGATATCTGGACGGTTTTGAGCTTCTTCTCCAGGTGCAAGCTCACTTTTGATCTCTGGCGAATTTGCATTGCATGTCATAGTTATAAAAAAATCTTGTTTTCCATACCGCTGCACAAGAGCCATCGCACTAAGGTATCTCCTCTTCATATCCCTAGGGCCACCGATATAGGTTGTCGGGAGAATGACGCGTCGCCCTACATTTGCTGCGCATTGTTCACCAGCATCAATGGTGTCAAGCAAGCCTTGGTATAACTCGGACCTGATTGTATCCTGATTATGCCTAAGGTAGTCTAACCGAGTGTTTTCTAACTTTACGTACATATCAACAATATATTGTTGTTAGCATCTCCCAGCTCTCAACATCATATTTTTTGGTCTATTTTGTGGTTTATAACAATAATACTCACGGCATAAAACATTTCGGTCTTCTTGAAACCCGTCGTTGTGGGTGTCAAAGATAAGATTTATAAACCAAACTAAAACTATAGATAGTGATAGTAAGGGTCGAACCACAGAGAGACAAGGTTAATTATGTTTGCTAATTTTTAATCTATTAAGTAACAATAGAGAGGGGGTTTGATT
The DNA here is from genome assembly GCA_029255685.2 of Silene conica. Classification (NCBI taxonomy): domain Eukaryota; kingdom Viridiplantae; phylum Streptophyta; class Magnoliopsida; order Caryophyllales; family Caryophyllaceae; genus Silene; species Silene conica. The sequence continues at coordinate 29,827,421 of CM055312.2, read as the reverse complement.
GATTGTTGCTAAGTCTAAAACAAATATAAAATAAAACAAGTAAATAAAGATGAGAATAAATTATGATAAAAGAGATGATAGGATGTTTGGGTAATAAAAAGCTAAGATAATATAAATCCTAAGTCAACATGTATTGCAGTCGCGTAAGGGGTGTAACATATCCTTTAGGTCTATGCTACCTAATAGCTCCTTTCGGCCTATGCTATTAGTTCCTAGGTCTCACAATTATTGGGTGTCTACAATAAGGGTGATTCCTAAATTCTAGGTCACAAACCTTTCAGTCTTGAGTAACCTAGCCGTCTTAAAGTGTAAACCAATGCCCTTCCCATATCTCTCAATCTTGGGTAAGTCATTACTAACATCCTACAAGTCTCCTTTTGGTCTCATTGTAGGTTATTATAGTCTACAAATTAAAGCGAAACAGAATTCAAACACGAGTCGGTCGGCCGACCTATAATGGTGGTCGGTCGACCTCCTGCCTGCGACATGTTGATTCGAGAATTCATACTATCTATGCATATTTACTCCCTACATCCTAACATATGAAATTAGCTACTCATAACTATTGAAACAATAATAAAAATAGGAATAAACATGGAAATTATAAAGAACATCAATCTAAACATGCAATAATAATAATAAAGGCTTGGGATTCTAACTTAACCGTATGCAATAATTATAAACTAACAATAATAAAACATAAATTAAGAGAGGAATTACCGGAAATAAGGATTAAGGCGGAAAGAACAAGCTTTATTGATTAATGTTGAAAGGTTGATGATGAACAATATAAAAAACTAAAGAAAAGTGTTTGATGATTATGGAAAGATTAAAACTAAAACTAGATGTGAGATTTGATAGGTAAAACTGAATGTAGAACTGAATGAATAACCCTAATCCCGTAATGTTGAACCATATATTCAAATATCTATGAAGTATATATGCTTATGTTTTGATAATGACAAGTCTAGCTATGTATATATTATATACTCGTGCGTATAATCGTGTGTTAAGTGTACAGAATATTAGTAACAAGATCTAATCAATCAAGTATAAAAGATTCAAGCATATTAGTCAATGAATTGACTAAGTCGAAGATTGATAGAAGATCACAAGCGCGCATAATGAGCTAAAGTTATACTTATCAACTATAGCTTTAGTACAAGATTGATTCAAGTTATAGCTCGTAGCTATAACTCTATATTATGAAGAAATGGTCGGAATATATGTGTTTGGTCGAAACAATTGTTTCCAAATAATGTCGTGTACAATTAATGGTTAATTGATATTCTATTCTAAATATAGAATTGTTAATCTTAATAGGATTATATAAAATATCTTTGAGTTAAATAGGAATAAATAATTTTCTTATGAGATAATTATTTATTACTAATATAAACTAAGGATTTTTATATGATCTTAATTGTCAAATAATATAATCGGAAATATAGTTTGTTACGACTTTGGGAAACGTGTAACATGACACGATTACCATAATTCGTATAGGATTAAATTAAGTAAATATTATGTATTTATTTAATATCCTAAACAAACTAAGATTATATTATGATAATATATTTTATTATCTTTGACATGGTTTAGGAAGTTGATTTAATAAGGATACTAATTGTTTATTATATAAAGATATTTCCTAAATATGAATTAGGAAATTGATTCCTTATATAATACTTATAGTATATTATTAAATCTTTCCTAAATATATTAAGATTAGATTTAAGGTAGTATTACTAAAAGACTAGTATTCTAATTTTAGTAATATTCCTAAATCATCTAGGGTTTGAATTACCTAGATATATATTCTATATAAATAGACTAACATGATACATTAAGACACACGAAATACACATACACATATTCACGAAAATCGAGAGAGAGACCGCCGATCGTGTTCTTCAAGATTCGAGCTTTTCATTGTCATATCCGATTCAAGATTCAAGTGCTCAAGCATTGATCTTATTCATTCGACATTGTGACATCAAGAAACATCGAAGACTTTATCTTATTAACGTAAGATAGAACGAGTATTTCGCGGTACTCATTGTAAGGCAAATATTTAACGTTATTTGTCATAGCTAGATATTTAACGGTATCTAGATAGAGTTGCGACTAACATCAAAGTTGCACGAGTAGGGTTGATAAAATTGTAATCCAGAGTTGGTACTAATTTTATTAATCGAGAATAGTGGACGTAGGTCTCAAAGTGTGAGACTGAACCACTTCAAAAATATTGTGTCGCTCCTTATTATTTGTTTTACTCGAAGATCATCATACAACCATACACACATCGAAAAAGATTTAAAAAGAAGGCATACTCAATTCAACCCCCCCTTCTTGAGTATATTATATCAATAGACTCTTCAACTTAAATAGGCGGAATTAAATAGTTTCCTAATGACCTAAACACTTTAATGGGCTTCGCGGAAACTTCTGGGTCTGCGCTGAGGTCGGTCGACCCAATTGTCGGGACTGCAGCGCGCGTCGATCTTAAAACAGCTGTCATTTCTTCGTTACTTATCGTAATTAAGCGATTCTTGCGGCGTTGGAAAGCTAAGAGGATAATCTTTCACGTCCAACTGGAATCACTCCATTATCAGCTTTAGAACTCGAGATATAGCCATTTGAAACAGGCTGCAACATCGTAGATCGATTCTTTGCTTGTTAAAGCTATCTACAGGCCTTGAAATATGCGCTAGGCTTCGTTCCTTCTTGTCCTTAGTCATGAAAAATCCCGAGGGCATAAATTTGGTATAAAATCATCCCTTTTTCGTATAAATCTGCAAAAGAGCATAAAAATACGAAAGTAGACAATTGTTGGGAAATAAATGCTAAAACATAGTAAATGAGCGACAAAATGCGTGTAAAAATAGATGTAAAACATCATAAAATAGGCACGCATCAAATTCCCCAAACCAAACCTTGCTTGCCCTCAAGCAAGAAATAGACTCGATCTTAACTAATGGAACAATTTCAATCTCAGAGCGAAATTTACATGTAAGCCTAAACCAATGCAAGTACAAAATGAGAAAGTATTTAAATCATGCAAACGAGTTATAGGGTCGTCAAACTTGCAAACATAAAGACTATATAGACTTTATTCCATGGACTCTCGCGGTACGCTCGAGATACTCATGAAGCAAAGGGTGAGTATATGTAAAAGATAGAAAGAAGTATATTTGTCATGACACTCACCTAACTGCGACCCATGGAAACATGCCTGCAATCTAACATGAACGAGAATTCCACAACTATGTATTAACACACTCATCAAGTGACTCGGATACATGCAATTGGGGTAATGAAAGATATGTGAGGTAAAAGGTAAAAAGTGGTTAAGATGTTTTTGGATTTGTGGGGTTAGTAGCCAAGCTAGTAAGACCGGTTCCCATCAACATAATTCACAACTTTTTGATATTAAGAAAGTGCTCTTTTGTAGCACAACTCTCACATTAAATATAAGAAAGGACTCCCAAATATTTTGAATGAGGTACGGGAGTGATAACATATAAAAGAAAGGGAATTTGGAACGAATTTTTTTTTTCATTCTGATGCTGTCAGGTGGTCGGCCGACCCATGAAAGGGGTCAGTCGACTGACTTTCTGCTGTATATTTTGATTTTTTTCGTTTTCGTTTTTCTTTTCTTTCTTTCTTTTTCTGAATTTTTATGTTCTTTTTCTTTTCTTTCTTTCTTTTTCTTTCTCTTTTTGCTCAATATAGCATATAAACCAAGATGCCTCAAAAGTTAAACCAAAGACCACAAATACTAGCTTGGAATGGTAGGCTAAGTATGGGATGTAGTTTTGGGGGAATAAAAAGGCAATTTTGGCTTTGTAGGGCTTATGGGTAAATAAGAGAAAAAGGGATCCCAAATGCACGTGCCAAGACTCACAACACGAGATAGTAAAACAAGTATATAGCAATTCAAGTTCATGTTTATGCATATTGATGTAACATGTTCCAAGGGGAGTACTACTCAGATCCTAGATAACTGGTTTAAAAATGAAACCAGGAATAAGGATCTAAAACTCATAATGTATAGTAGGTTGCCAAGGTATAAGTCAAGTCTCAAGATATACAAATTGACAAAAACTCGTAGATATGCAAAAGAATCTCATACTAAAACAAGTTGGCAAGGCAAGGAAAAGGCATAAACATGTAGGATAGCAAAATCATGCTTGAAATACTCTCGTTCCGACTCGACCTATATGATAAAATAAACGTGCATTTTTTTTGGAATTTTTGAATTTTTTCATTTTTTTTGGATTTTTGTATATGCAAGGAAAATAAAGAAAAGAACGATGCAAAACAGAAATGCAATAAACGTGTGACAAAATGCAATGGAACAATGCATGTGACTAAACCATTCCCCAAACCAACCCGCACAATGTCCCCATTGTGCATTAGCCTAAGTAAAGGTTTCAGAAAATTTAAAAGAAAGATGCAAGTAAATAAAAAACAAGGAAAAACTGGAAAGAACTCACTGGGTTATGAAGCGCGTGAAAAACCTCCCCAAACCAGCGTAAGCTGGGAGGTTTTGGTGGCCAGCAGTGCCACTCAAGTACCCAAGATGGTTGCACGATTTCAAGGAAGAAACGAACAGACTGTGACAGATGGGCAGGTCGACCGACCCATGTATTAGGTCGACCGACCTTCCTGCAGAATGCAGGAACTCCAGGAATGCAGAGACTAGGTCGGTCGACCCCTCTGCTACACAGCACCCTTCTTTTCTTCGGAAATAACTTGTATTAACCAAGTCATTCTTCTTTAAGCCTGAAAAATCATCATAAATGCGCCCAAAAAATGCACAAGATCCCAGAACCAAGTCTAAAAAGTCTCAAAACATAGCAACAAAAACAAAGAGAGTCTAAGCCTAAAAATAAGAACAAAAAAAAATAGTCCAACAAAAAATTGAAATAAAACGCTTGACTAGCACTATGACTTAGCAACAAGATACCCCAAAGTAAGGCACTTGGCTAAAAGAGGTTCTTTCAGCAGTATGGACCGCTACTCTAGGCTTCCAGACAACAGGCCTAGATGGAGGAAGGTTATCTGGTGTCGCATAAGCTATGACACGCTTCTTTACTTTGCACGGCCGGTCTTCTTCAGCAACTTGCTCCAATTTTGTCTCCCCAGTATCACCCGGATCTCCTATGCCCTCTTTACCATGACCTGCAACAACATAAATAATAGGATGGTCCTCCAATTTTCTCTTAAGCTCAAGGCCTTTAACGATCTCCAAGATTTTTCCGAGCTGACGTTCCAACTCTACTTTCTCCACATGATCCGGATACGGGACTGCAATGCTTGTCGCAGAATCAACAATCTTTGGCTCTTTAAACTTCAGAATCTCCGTCGAGGCATTGATGGGAGGAGAGTCAGGTAGCTCAGGAGGCGAACCCACAATTTGCTTAGGTAACGCGGTCGGTCGACCTGGTATAGCAGTTGATCAACCAGATGCTGTATCATCGGAATTTTTCTGTTTTGCAGAAACTAATCTCACGTCTGCAGTAGTGGTTGGTCGGTCTGCAGTAGTGGTCGGTCGACCTCCTGACCTGTGCACGGGATCAATTTCTTCGTCCTGAACTTCAGCAGAATCATCCTCTGGGGTTGGTCCCTCATAAGCTTTCTCAAGTTCTTCGGAACGGGCGTTATTGGATGTTTCAAATGTGGCAACATGACTTATTTCAATACTTGTTTTCAGCGAATTCCCACGTGAATTTCCATTTTCAGTTCTATGAACCGCCAACTCCTTAATAAAATCCCAACCCTTGTCATAAGCTACATTATGAAATCCACCGTTTGTAAGGATGGCTCTGTAGTCATCACACAAAGAGTTATAGAATTGCTTGCAAAGGTACCACTCCTCAAAGCCTTGGTGAGGAACGGATCGAACCAACTTCTTAAAACGGGCCCACGCTTCATGAAATTCCTCATCAGATCCTTGCTGGAACATAAAAATTTGAACTCTCATAGCATTGGTTTTCGCTGGCGAAATGTACTGTTTGCAGAAAGCCAATGCCAGAGATGTCCAATCTGTAACTCTAGCCGCTACCTTATCAAGGTAGCGAATCCATTTACGCGCAGAATCTTTCAAGGAGAAAAGAAACAACGTCTCCTTAACCTCATCTTGCGCCACTCCAGCCGGTACGAGTATGGAACAACAATAATCTGTAAATAGCTCCAAATGCTTCACAGGATCTTCATCCGGTAGGCCTGCAAACTGACTTTGCTCCACTAATTCGATACAGGAGAGCTGAATTTCAAAGGGGAGAGTAAATCCCTGTGGAAGGTGGTGTGCTGCTGGCTGAAGATTATCAGAGATACTAGACATGATCGTAATAGCACCGAGAGTACTCAAGTCTTCCTCTCAAAAACCTGTCTTCTAAAACAAAACTAGAAGAAAAGGTAAGTAATGGTCTTAAGGAACCGAAGTTCCTTAAGACAAGGAAAATAAACTAAAAACTAACAAACAAAATTATACCGTCTCCCCGACAACGGCGCCAAAATTTGATACCCGTCGTTGTGGGTGTCAAAGATAAGATTTATAAACCAAACTAAAACTATAGATAGTGATAGTAAGGGTCGAACCACAGAGAGACAAGGTTAATTATGTTTGCTAAGTTTTAATCTATTAAGTAACAATAGAGAGGGGGTTTGATTGATTGTTGCTAAGTCTAAAACAAATATAAAATAAAACAAGTAAATAAAGATGAGAATAAATTATGATAAAAGAGATGATAGGATGTTTGGGTAATAAAAAGCTAAGATAATATAAATCCTAAGTCAACATGTATTGCAGTCGCGTAAGGGGTGTAACATATCCTTTAGGTCTATGCTACCTAATAGCTCCTTTCGGCCTATGCTATTAGTTCCTAGGTCTCACAATTATTGGGTGTCAACAATAAGGGTGATTCCTAAATTCTAGGTCACAAACCTTTCAGTCTTGAGTAACCTAGCCGTCTTAAAGTGTAAACCAATGCCCTTCCCATATCTCTCAATCTTGGGTAAGTCATTACTAACATCCTACAAGTCTCCTTTTGGTCTCATTGTAGGTTATTATAGTCTACAAATTAAAGCGAAACAGAATTCAAACACGAGTCGGTCGGCCGACCTATAATGGTGGTCGGTCGACCTCCTGCCTGCGACATGTTGATTCGAGAATTCATACTATCTATGCATATTTACTCCCTACATCCTAACATATGAAATTAGCTACTCATAACTATTGAAACAATAATAAAAATAGGAATAAACATGGAAATTATAAAGAACATCAATCTAAACATGCAATAATAATAAAGGCTTGGGATTCTAACTTAACCGTATGCAATAATTATAAACTAACAATAATAAAACATAAATTAAGAGAGGAATTACCGGAAATAAGGATTAAGGCGGAAAAGAACAAGCTTTATTGATTAATGTTGAAAGATTGATGATGAACAATATAAAAAACTAAAGAAAAGTGTTTGATGATTATGGAAAGATTAAAACTAAAACTAGATGTAAGATTTGATAGGTAAAACTGAATGTAGAACTGAATGAATAACCCTAATCCCGTAATTTAGCTTAAATAGGCGGAATTAAAGAGTTTCCTAATGACCTAAACACTTTAATGAGCTTCGCGGAAACTTTTGGGTCTGCGCTGAGGTCGGTCGACCCAATTAGTAGGTCGGTCGACCCAAATGTCGGGACTGCAGCGCGCGTCGATCTTAAAACAGCTGTCATTTCTTCGTTACTTATCGTAATCAAGCGATTCTTGCGGCGTTGGAAAGATAAGATGATAATCTTTCACCTACAACTGGAATCACTCCATTATCAGCTCTAGAACTTGAGATATATCCATTTGAAACAGGCTGCAACATCGTAGATCGATTCTTTGCTTGTTAAAGCTATCTACAGGCCTTGAAATATGCGCTAGGCTTCGTTCCTTCTTGTCCTTAGTCATGAAAAATCCCGAGGGCATAAATTTGGTATAAAATCATCCCTTTTCCGTATAAATCTGCAAAAGAGCATAAAAATACGAAAGTAGACAATTGTTGGGAAATAAATGCTAAAACATAGTAAATGAGCGACAAAATGCGTGTAAAAATAGATGTAAAACATCATAAAATAGGCACGCATCACTTCTGATCTCTTCTGATAAGAACTCCCTGAAAGCACAACAAATTCATTATTATGTGCCATCATACATAATTTAGATTGCATACAGTCCCTTTCAAGTACCAAGCACACTTAAACAATTATACGTAGATGACTTACGTTCTGCCTCTGCATCCAAAAGAGTCTCAGCATTTGGAAAGCTAGATGGAAGCGGTGCTGAATTTTGTACGGTTTGTACTGTCCTATTTTGAGTCACTTGCTTCTTGAGACCTTGTTGCCATCCACATTCTCCTTTGGGAAATAGCAGAGGGTACTGCAATGGATCATAACAGCCATAGTAATGCATGACTCGATGTGAAGCCTCGTTATGGCTAGTCACCAATCTGTGAGGTCCATCAGTCTCACCAGACGTAGAATCTTCAGGCCAAAATGCAGCAGCTTCGCTAGATTAGGAGCATTGGTTACACGCTGGTCTTGGCTAGGATTTTTGGTGATAACTATCTTAGTGTTGGCAGTAACAGCAACATATTTTAACGATCGGAAGAAGCGAGCATATGGCTTTATCTGAGTTACATTGATTAAGATATCAATGACAGCTGCATTGAGTTCCTTGAAGCACGCTGCACGATTTGCAGCTTCGTGTTGGCCATCATAAAAGTACAATTGAAGATATTTTGGGTGAGTGCCACAAGGAAGTAAGTCTAGTACATTGTGGTACATTTGACCATGAAGTTTAAAGACATAAATACCCTTAATCGTCTGTGATTCAAACTTCCCACCAATGGATGTAAACGTAAACAAGTTATTATACAAACGCGCAAACTGCCGAAAATGCACTATTGTTGGGTCTGCTGATGTGTACAACGGTGAGTAGTGGTGGATACGTGATGGAAGGCAGCATAATAGATCCATTACCACAACAGAATGTTTTAGATTCATAGATTATTCTCTTTGCAAGGCATTTATCACACGATGGAACATCTGGCAACTTGAAGGGAGTTCCAACTAATGGCTGACCAATCATACCAAGGGGCAGACCTACCATCGATGACGCAAAATATTAGATATCCCCCCCCCCCCCCCAAAAAAAAAAAGAGGATGATGCATATATCACAACTGTCCATACACTCACCAAGTTGTGGTTTCACACGGGGCTTCCTGCAACGCCTTTTCGGAGCACAAGCGTCTCCATTTCCTAACGTACGCCTAAGTGTAGAAAACAAAAAAAGGGTTCTGGTTAGATCATACATAATACAAAGTTATTTACACATAATGAGTGTTGCTGCACTACCTCGTCTCACTGGATTCAGCTTGTATCTGATCCCTACATTTGCGCTTAGTATTGCCAGATCCATGTACATTTGCATAATACGGAAAGCTGTCATCTGTAATTAACAACGACAGTAATCACGTTAAATATATATTATTTTCGGTATTCTTGGCAAATACCATTGCAACATAGGAACGTACCCATTAAGCAATCAATTGTGATGAATTTAATCTTCAATGTGAGCTAGTTATTTCCTTCTCTCTGTCTGACAAAGAAATCCAAAAAATCACAATCGCATTTATAAGTATCAATTACTAATTAAACATACATGATATAAAACACTTTTTACGCACTTCTCCAGCTAACTACAGAATATTCACAATGACGTAAATATTCTAATGTCATGCTACATCAGATATAGTGTTAGTTATGCAAGTGTTGTATGATTTACACACATATTATATACAAAAGATCCTGATGTCCTTTAATCGTAAAAACATAATGGTACTTAATATAAGAAAAGACAATAGTAGATAAGCAGATTACAATAACTGAGCTCATATGCTCTAAGCTAACACACACAACAAGTCCTAAAAAAACAATAAGCTATTGTCTTAAATATTTCTGCTAAACACTGATATGTATAACATAGCACTACTCCCAAAACAACAAGCTCCACTCATTCTTCACTAAAACTTTGCAGGTTTATAGAATACACTTCTGTCGTTCACATACTTATTAGACGTAACTTTCTTGTTTTTTTTGGAGAAATATAGCTACGAAGATCAGGTAGTCATGAGGATGTTTTGCGTTTTTTAGGAGGTGGTGGCGGACATTTTTGTACAGGAATCAAGGATCGCTTCTTGGTGTAATACAATCGTCTTCATTAAGGATCAAAGCATCTGGTGTAAAACCCCTCGTCGCAGCGGAAATAAAACATACAAAACATGCCAAAATTTAAGCGGAATTTAAAATTTAACATGCATAAAAACGAGGTGAATTAAAACTAAAACTGAAACAATTGATATAGACAAACATAGATAAATATAAGTATAAGTACTGAAAGTAAATATATACAGACAGCCTGGGATGACACATCCCTACAGGCACTCAAAACTGAAATGAAAGTCTAGAGTCTAGCTAACGCAAAAGTGTAAGTCAAATCGATGAATAGGATCATCGCTCGCTAGCTCCATGCAACCCTTTGCCAACAACCTATCATGTACCTACATACATGTAAACATGTACGCCACAATCAGTGGGGAGTGACTAGAGTTCTCCTAGCCACCATTTTGTAATGACACATAACACATAAACATACAACATACTCCAACATATATATATAACATGTGAAGCATATAAAACTCAATATCTGAATCTCAAGTCAGCATGCAAACATTATGCAAGACTCTCAACCAACTTCGGAAACTATTTGGAAAGAGAGCCGGTTTCCCTTCCGGTTGCCCGGCCGGGGGGTCTTTCAATCCAAACCATTTACGAAACTAGACTAAGAGTCATCCAATGCCTTGGATGAACAGTTCTAAAATCAAAACACTCTATCTGTCACAATCATTCAGCAAGTATAAAGGTTCAGCGGTCAACTCAAGACATAACCTAGATACCAATTCACTTTCACAAACAAGGACTCAGAGGCCAACTTAAGGCATAGACCTTGCTAATCAACAAGACACTAGACTTAGAGGCCAACTTAAGGCATAGACTAGCATCCAAATTCACAATCACAAGTAAGGAACTCAGAGGCCAACTTAAGGCATACTCCCTTACTACATCACATGACACTAGACTCAGAGGCCAGCTTAAGGCATACTCTAGCATCAACAATTGTACTCCAGGCAATGCATCACACCCTAGCTACCCCGTTGTACAACTGCTCCACTCGTCAGACTCAGAGGCCAACATAAGGCATAGACTGACGCGATCACATAATATCATGTCTGAGCGCAGAGGCCAACTTAAGGCATATCTCAGACACGACAGCAAAAACACATATAAGGCTCAAAGGCCAACTTAAGGCATATCCCCATACATGGCAACTAGTTCACGTATTAAGCTCAGAGGCCAACTTAAGGCATACCTTAATACGCATCAATACAATAGCATATATATCGTACTCTAACTGTCCCAACCTGACATATTCCAATGTATACACTACAACCAGATCCTTAGTTCTAATCTTCTAGACTTCTAAACAACACTTAATTGATCCCGGAAACTAAGTTGAAGGAGAGTCGGTTTCCCTTTCGGTTACCCGACCGGGGGGTCTCTATCCTCTCTCCATTCCCGAACCCAATATAGTGTCGCCCATCCTCCGGGGACCTCAAATACAAATACAAGGTACACGGAACGAGTCTCAAACAAATCGGACTAGCCGATCAAAAGATAAAACAATTTTAGAGTGTAAAGGGCTCGCAACCGGTCAAAGGAAGGCTGCCGGCCAACCGTCTGGCAACTCTTACACCATAACAGCCTTTAAAACAATAAAAATCATGGGAAGGGGCTCCCAGCCGGTCGACCGGCCCGCCGGCCACCCGGCTGGGGAACCTTTCCCCTATTCCCCTTCTTTCCTACGCTTAAACAAGAAGCAGACGACAATGGGTGCCTCAGCCGCTCGACAGGCGGCCGGCCTACCGGCTGAGCACCCCTTCAGCTCAATTCGCAAAAACACGCAAAGTAACCTAAACGCACTCCCAACCGGTTGACCGGCTGCCGGTCGGTCGACCGGCTCAGAGTCCCTGTGCCTAAAATCGCGACATACAGGAATCCTCAAACTCAACTAAATCGATACCAATTCTCGAAATTCGCAACATGTAAATGATACCCAGCATATTTATCAATCTTAGGATACATAAACAAGTAGAAATCTCATCAACAAACACATTTCCACATCAAACTTTATATTCGTCTTAAGGATATAAAAACTGAAAATGTGCAAATAATCATATGAACATCAACCTAATCATGTGAATGTCAAATACGACTACACTCTAACATGTTTCTAAGTCCAAACAACATCAACAACAATAAAAATCAGAAACTTCCACAAGTAACAACAAGAAATGTGCTAATTTAACAAAATAGCCGAGTAACTCGTAACTATCACCTCAAAAGCGATTTATGCTCCTAGCTCCTCTTCAACAATGAAGCTATCGAACTCAAGATCCTCTATATCCGCTCCTACAACAAAGAAAACGGTTTTTAGAGCCCTAGAACGGAAATTACTCAAAACAGCGCCTTTTTCAAGTTGAACGAAATCGAAATTGAAAGAGATAGATGTCTTGGAAATTTCGCAAGGATTCCGAAAATGTATGACTTACCTTGATTCGGGTTTGGGAAGAGCTCGAAAAGTTGATCTTAAGCTTGAAAAGAGAAGGAGAAATGAAGAAGGAATGAAACAGTGTTTGTGTTTTTGAGAAATGCCAAATGTCTATGGAAGGGTCTTATTTAGGGTTAAGTAGTGTCCTTTCTTAAATGAGTCGGATCACTTGTTTGTGAACGGGTTTTATGAGTCGGGTTGAAGACATGCCAAGTTATTAACATCTTAAGGACTTAAGGTTTCTTAAGACGGATCTTAACGGAAGATTTAAAAATAACTTAACAATTTATCTTAAAATATTATTTTATTCCGTAAAATAATTTAAAACCTTTAAAATATAATTTACAAAAATACGGGATGTTACAATCACCCCAACTTTTAATAAGTTTCGTCCTTGAAACTTGAACGAAGATAAATTCTAAGTAAACTATACCTCAATCGAAAAGAGAAAGATGCGTAGCGCGCATCGACGCCTCTGTCTCCCAAGTCTGCTCCTCAATGTCGCCACAACGCCATAGGATCTTCACTAGGGGCACCACCTTGCTCCTCAGCTTCCGGTCCTGACGATCCAAAATCTTCACGGGACGCTCCTCGAAAGCAAGACTCGACTCTAGGTTATCGATCTCTCTATGAAGCACGTGACTAGGGTCACTAACGTACTTACGGAGCTGTGAAACATGAAAGACGTTATGAACCTTGCCCAAACTAGGACGCAAGTCCAATCGGTAAGCAGCAGCACCAATCCTCTTCACGATCTCGAACGGCCCAATATACTTAGGACTCAATTTGCCCTTGTCACCAAATCTCTTGACGCCCTTCATCGGACAAACACGAAGAAAAACTCTGTCACCCACCTCAAACTCAAGAGGTCTTCGACGAATGTCTACATAAGATTTCTGCTGATCCTGTGCGGCCTTCATCCTACCTCTGATAAGCTGAACGTGATCAATCGTCGCATCCAACTGGTCAGGTCCTAAATCATGCACGTCGCTCGACTGATCCCAACAGATCAAGCTACGGCACTTCCTACCATAGAGCGCCTCATACGGAGCTATACCAATCGACGAGTGAAAACTGTTGTTGTACGAAAACTCAACCAACGGAAGACATTGTTCCCACGAACTCTGGAAGTCAAGTGCACAAGCACGGAGCAAGTCCTCTAAAGTCTGAATCGTCCTCTCGGACTGTCCATCAGTCGCGGCATGGAACGCTGTACTCATCAGTAGACGGCTACCCATAGCCTCCTGAAGAGCCTTCCAAAATCTGGAACAGAAACGCAGATCACGGTCGGAAACAATCTCTCTCGGGACACCATGGTAGCGAACTATCTCAGCGATGTAGGCCTTGGCTAGGCGGTCCATATCCCAAGTCTCACGAATAGGTACAAATCTGGCACACTTGGTCAACCTATCGGCCACAACCCAAATAACATCCTTGCCTCCAACTGTCTTAGGCAAAGCATTCACGAAATCCATCGAAATACACTCCCATTTCCACTGAGGAACATAGAGCGGCTGTAGCAGACCACCAGGTCTCTTATGCTCAATCTTGACTTGCTGACAAGTAAAACACCTACTCACAAAGTCCAAAATCTCTTTCTTCATCCCTGGCCACCAAAATAAAAGTCTAAGGTCCTTGTGCATCTTCTCACTACCCGGATGAACAGAATAAGGCGTCAAATGAGCCTCATCCAATACTCTCTTCCTCAAATCATGTACATCTGGCACATACATCCGGCCTCGGAAACGAAGAAAACCATCAGGGCAAATGACAAAATCCTGTGCCTCACCACTAGCAATCTTGGCCTCGAACTTCTGGTAAGCAGCATCTGTAGGCAAGCCCTTACGAATCTCCCAATACAATGTCGGCTCAGCAGTCATAGCAGATAACCAATCAAATCCACTACCAACCATCTCTAATCTCAACTTCCTGAACTCAGAACAAAGCTCCTCTGGCAACACACGCATAACACTCAGCGAATGAGAAGTCTTGCGACTAAGCGCATCAGCAACAACATTGGTCTTACCCTCATGATACAACAACTCAATATCATAGTCCTTAACCAACTCTAACCAACGACGTTGTCGCATATTAAGGTCCTTCTGGGTGAAAATGTACTTCAAGCTCTTATGATCCGTGAAAATGCGACAATGAGAACCAATCAAGTAATGACGCCACATCTTCAAGGCACGAACAACAGCAGCCAACTCAAGATCATGTGTAGGATAGTTCACCTCATGAACTCGCAGCTGGCTGGAAGAAAAAGCAATCACCTTACCACTCTGCATCAACACACATCCAAGCCCTAACTGTAATACCTCTAAAATCGAGATTCGATAGTTAAGTTTAATAGTTATGTCAATGGGTTACCTTACGTTTTCGAGCAATAAAACCGAGCTGTATGAATAGGTGTTAGGAGGGTTCGAACCCTAGACTTCTAATGCTATGTTTATGTTATGGTGGGGATCGATCCCTAGACCACCTATTACGTTATTTGGGCCTTGGGATGTGTACTATCATCCAAGCCCACGGCTTAAGCTATGGAAACAACTCATCTAAACCCTACGAGCAGCCCCTCTGCCGTCATATTTTAACACTCCATCGTGACCAAGGCTTTACCCTATTTTCATTTCAAACAACTCACACGCATAGCCGCCACCCCAGAGTAGTAAAAGAGACCGAGCACGGTGGTCGTGGGTCAGGACTAGGTGGTTCGAATTGAGTAGGATTCTGGTATGTCTCACACATCGTTATCTTCCTGTTTTGATATGTGGTTTTAGTCACATAAGTAATCATGTTTTAAGTCTTCTTTTCTTATTCGTTTTGTGTGATTTGCATAGTATGTCATGTAATGTTATACGTGGTGGAGTCGGTGGTGGTCGTTTGGGGTAAAGGCGGTGGCTAAGGGCGGTTTGTTACGGGTCAGTGAGGAGTTCTGGGTTGGCGTTTTCTCTGTTGTCACGACCAGGTTATGTTAGTGTAGGTGTCAGATTGGGTTTCGTGTTTTTTTTGGTACGGGTCAGAAGTCAGAAAGTTGGGTGGTAGTCAGGAGGTCGTCTTGGTGGTAGGCACGGTGGGTTCAGACGAGTGACGAGTTGTTGACAGGGGGATTCGTTTCCTCTGTTCGGCTCTGTTTTGGGGAATGCGTGTACAGGGTGGTTTGGGGGATGGTACCACCGTTGACTCGGGGGAGGTCGACGCGGTGGTACCACCGTGGTTAGGCGTCTGGTGTCCAGGGAGCATGTTGGTGTCAGTGGTACGTGGTGGGTTGGTCTGGTGGGCCGTCGACAGGGGTGTCAAGGAGGGTCTGCCGAGGGGTCGCGTGAGTCTCTCGGGCGAAGTTATGGGGTTGGTTCAAACCACTGGTGGCCGGCGACCTGGTGGGCAGTGGTCGCTGGAGTTGTTGGTAATACTGGGTACGCGGGGCCGTGGTGGTTGGTGGTAGTGGTGATTTAACGGTGGAGTTAGGAGGGGTTAATTGTGGTGTGTCGGGTGTTGGGCCGTGATAAAGAAGGTGTTATATTATTATTATTATTATTATTATTATTATTATTATTATTATTATTATTATTATTATTATTATTATTATTATTATTATTATTATTATTATTATTAACTTTGTTACTATTTTTATTATTTCTATTGATGGCTTTAGAATATTTGTATTTATGAGGCAATATGATATTTATGGTATTTATATAATTAGTATTTATGGTAAAGATTTAGTTTTTGAATTTCAAAACCCAAGTGTTTATTTAATTGTGGGAGTTACTATTTTTAGAAGCTACTATATTTAGAGAGTTACTATTTTGAGTAACTCGGTTGTTGGGAAAACTTTCTAAATATAGGAAGTTTCTATAAATAGAATGTGTACATGTTTTACGAGAATTAGGGAGTTTATTAATTAAATAATATACTTTTAGGTGGAAGTTTTCGTGTGGAGCACTTTTGAGAACAGTTGTTCACTTTGTCATTTTCTTCTGCAGTTACGAGGTAGGGGAATACTACGAATATGAGATGTGTAATCTGTTATTGGTTGATATTAACCATGCTTATCTATATTGTTATATGATTGGTATACTGTGATATATAATTCTGTGATACGATGTGGTGCGAAGATAAAGGGTCTGTGTATGGTGCGGAGATAAAGGGTCTGTGATTGGTGTGGAGATAAAGGGTCTGTGTTTGGTGTGGAGATAAAAAGGGGCTGCGATTCGGAGTGGAGAAGCTTGACTTTCTATTTATAGTAATGTGGTTTGTTTACAGTTTCTCTACTCAACCTCGTGGTTGACCCTGTGTATTCGTGATCACCTGTGATGAACCATGTATTGGGGAGCAGATTGACAGGTATAAGACTTTGGGAGCTTTGGGAAGGGAGAAGCAGCGGACCCGGACTTGCCTAGAGTCTAGATGACATAATAGCAGTTGATGAGTTGTACCTTTATTTTGAACAAAACAGTTTTATATATTTTGGTTATGTAAGAACATGTTTTGAGTTTAAATCTAAGTTAAAGTACTGTTTATCTTTCTTTGTATCTACTGCCTCGGGAAACCGAGATGGTAACACCTTTATTTATCAGAGGAGTCCTAGTACAGGACCTTAAATAAATGGGGGTGTTACAAAGTGGTATCAGAGCGAACGATCCTCAGGCCTAACCTAATGAACCCAATGAATGTAGGAGAGTCTAAATAAAATGAACCCCGGGATAGGACTGTTAGGAGCACACTAAAGGCAAAGTATGAGTCTGGGGCCCCCTCACACCGAACCATTGGCCCTATCAGTTTTACCCGGGAACCCAGAGTGCATATACGAGAGAAAAGGGTAGAATAGGAGGTGGTGGAAGTGATAGCATACTGTGACAAGTAAGTTATGAGAATTCTAAGTATACGTGACTTTTGAAAAGCCGGAAGGGGCATGAACATGAAGGAATCTTTAACTGTTGGGAAAGGGTGTATGTTGATGTGATATGTTAAGTGATTTGAAACATGATTAGTACTCCTTCTATCATCATGTCTATTGATATGCGGTTATGTGATCCCGAGCCATGTTATAGTTTCCTGATTATTCAATTTGATAGCTGATGATAGATTTTATCGTTTAGGGAATTTAGCCCTAACCCTAATGTGCGCCCACATAAGTCGGGACTCATGTCTTTCTGTTGTATTATAGTATGCCTCCGCGAAGAGATAATGCCGTTAACATCACCCAAGAGGAGGTGGACCGGTTGATAGCTGAAAATGAGGCCCTAAAGGCCAAACGTATGGACTCCGCGAAAATGAGCACAATCATCGCAAGACATCACCCTACCCAATTCACTGGGGAGGGGGAACCTCATCTGCTAGGAGCTTGGTGCCGGGAATTCGGTAACCTGTTCGAGTTGGTGGACTGCCCTGAAGAATTAAGGGTAGACCAGGCTGCCCACTATCTGAGGGGTATGGCTGGGGACTGGTGGACCGCGAATAAGGGAGAGATCCGGGAAGCAGCTACAGAGGGTGGATCCGCGTTTGTTCTGTGGGACGCATTCAAGGGGGTTCTGAACGAGGCGTTTCTACCAGAATTCCAAAGGAGCAAGCTGAGGGAGGAGTTCGACTCATTCCAGATGTCGGAGGACATGACTGTAGAGGTTTACTACAGGAAATTCATCCAGCTGGTACACTGTGTGGGAGACATGGGGTTCGACGATGCCATGCTAGCAATGAAATTTGAGAGGGGGTTATCAATCGCCGTCAAGAAGAGACTGATTGCAGCTCCGCCTACCACAGTCCGTGACATCTATTTAAGGGCTGGGGCGGCGGAGAGGCTTTCGGATATAATTAAGGCGGACAAGAAGTCCAAGTCAGAAAAGAGGAAGGCTGAACTAGTAGCTGAGGGTTCAGGATCGAAAAAGCCAAGTAATAACAAGTACAGTGGGTATTTCGGGAGTAATGCCTCTGGTGGTGGGAGGAACCAGAGTGGGGGCAACTTCAGGAGTGGAGGTTCTGGTAGTGGTTCAGTGGGAATGGTCTGTTTCGGCTACGGAAAGATTGGGCACAAACAGGCAGTATGTCGCTCTTCTGGAGGGAATCAGTCCGGGGGTTACCGCACACCTACATCCGGATATCAGGGATCTCGCACTCAGACCTATGGCAGCAGTGGCTATCGCACACCCATGGCAAACTATGGTGGGGGTGCGAAGTCGGGAGGCAGCAGCAACTATCAGAGGAACTATAATAACTATCAGAACCGCTCGTACCAGAACCAGAACCAGGGGAATGGAAGCAATCAGAGGACGGGAACAGAAGGAAATCAGCAGGCTGGGACATCTTCTGCCAGCCAGAGTGGAGCCAAGTCCAGTGGCAAGCTCTTTGCCATGGGAAAGTAGGTAGCTCAGGAGGATGCGCATGTGGTAACCGGTACTTTTCTTGTAAACTCTAAACCTACCTTCGTACTTTTCGATTCCGGTGCCACCCATTCGTTTGTGTCTAGAGAGCATGTTAAGGCTTTGGGACTTGAGAGATTTGATTGGATCGCGGACCCAGTGACCATACCATCAGGTGAGACGATAGTCTGTAATAGAGTATATGGTAGTGTACCCATCAAAATCGGGGGAGCAATCTTCTATTGTGACCTCATAGAGTTTCCTCTTGGGGGCTTTGAGGTGATTCTAGGAATGGACTGGCTAGGGAAGTATCGAGCTTTCATCGACTGCTATCAAAAGAAAATTTCCTTGAAGGGACCTAAGGGAGTGAGGGTGTCTTACAAAGGATACCGAGTTAAACCAAAAATCAAATTCATTTCTGTCAATAACCTTAAGTCTGGCTTGAGGAAAGGAGAGAGCCTGATCCTATGCCAAATGTGGGATTGTGAGGCTGAGACCCCCAAGACTAGTGAGATACCTGTGGTACGGGAGTTTGAGGGAGTTTTTAGAGACGACGTTCCAGGGTTACCGCCGAGGAGGGAAGTGGAATTTTCCATTGACCTCAAACCAGGAGCGGGACCGATATCTAAATCACCTTACCGTATGGGACCTAAAGAGATGGAGGAATTGAAGAAGCAGTTGGATGAACTAGCTGAAAAAGGGTTCATTCGACCCAGTGTGTCGCCCTGGGGTGCACCAGTTCTGTTTGTGAAGAAGAAGGATGGGAGTTTGAGGTTGTGTGTTGACTACCGAGAGCTGAACAATGTGACTATCAAGAACCGTTACCCTTTGCCGAGATATGACGACTTGTTCGATCAGTTGAGTGGAGCCGGGGTTTTCTCCAAGATTGATTTGAGGTCCGGGTATCATCAATTGAGGATAAAGGATGAAGATATTCCGAAGACCGCTTTCCGAACGAGGTATGGCCACTATGAATTTGTGGTTATGCCCTTTGGATTGACTAATGCTCCAGCTGTGTTCATGGACTTGATGAATCGAGTCTTCAGCCCGTATCTCGACAAATTCGTGGTGGTATTTATCGATGATATCCTGGTATATTCCAAGAATGAAGAGGAGCACGAAGATCATTTGAGGAAGGTACTTCAGACTTTGGAAGAACATAAACTCAATGCTAAGTTGAGTAAGTGTGAATTCTGGTTGGAGAAAGTGGCGTTTTTGGGGCATGTCATTTCCAAAGAAGGGGTATCTGTTGACCCTAGTAAAATTGAAGCTGTGACTAAGTGGCAAAGTCCGAAGAATGTGAGTGAGATCCGAAGTTTTCTGGGGTTAGCAGGTTATTACCGGAGATTCGTCAAAGACTTTTCGAAGATAGCAAAGCCGTTGACGTCGTTAATGAGGAAGGAGAACCGTTTTGTCTGGGATGAGAGTTGTGAGAAGGCATTCCTGACTCTTAAGGAACGCCTGACAACAGCTCCTATCCTGGCCTTGCCAGTTGGAAGTGATAATTTCGAAGTATACACCGACGCTTCCAAGCATGGGTTGGGTTGTGTGCTAATGCAGAATGGGAGAGTGATCGCGTATGCTTCTCGCCAGTTGAAGACCTATGAAGAGAATTATCCGACTCATGATTTGGAGTTGGGCGCTGTGGTCTTTGCACTGAAATTGTGGCGTCATTACCTTTATGGAGCCACTTTTAAGGTGTTTTCTGATCATAAGAGCCTGAAGTATATCTACACCCAGAGAGAATTGAACATGCGACAGAGGAGGTGGATAGAATTAATTGGAGACTATGATATGCAGATTATCTATCACGAAGGCAAGGCAAATGTGGTAGCTGACGCCCTAAGTAGAAAATCTGTCCATGCTTTGGATTGTGCCAGATCGAGAGTGAGGTTGCATAGTGAGTTAAGGGAGATGGGAATTTTCATGATCAGGAAAGGGGATGCTCTTAGTGATCTAACGATGGAGCCCGAGTTGTATGGGGAGATTCGGGAGTTACAAAGGAATGATGCGAGAGTCCAGAAATGGCGCAAGATGTTGGAGAGTGAGGGTGGAGAGTCTGCATCCAAGTTCAGTATTCATACTGATGGTAGCTTGAGGTTCAGTGGGCGATGGTGTGTTCCAGATGTAGGGGAACTAAAGAAGAAGAATCCTGACTGAAGCTCATGCTACTCCCTATTCTGTTCACCCAGGGGGTGACAAACTGTATAAGGACCTTAAGAAGACGTTTTGGTGGCCGAACATGAAGAAGGAAGTCGCTGAGTTTGTTTCCAGGTGTTTGACATGTCAGAGGGTGAAAGGGGAGCACAAGAGACCTCAAGGGAAAGTTCAGCCTTTAGATGTGCCAGAGTGGAAGTGGGAGAATATTTCGATGGACTTTATCGTGGGGTTGCCTCGCACCCAGAGGGGCAACAACATGATTTGGGTGATCGTGGATCGTTTGACTAAGTCAGCTCACTTTATTCCAATGAAAGATACCTGGAGTAAGGCCGAGTTGGCTGAGTCATATGTTCAGAATGTGGTCAAACTACATGGCGTACCCAAGGATATTGTTTCAGATCGAGACTCGAGGTTTATATCCAGATTTTGGCAGGAGTTGCAGGCAGCGTTGGGTACCCAATTAAAGATGAGTACAGCTTTCCATCCAGCTACTGATGGTCAGACTGAGAGAACGATTCAGACTCTTGAGGACATGTTGAGAGCTTGTGTACTGGAGTTCGGAGGATCTTGGGAGGATCGACTGGGATTGATCGAGTTTTCTTATAATAACAGTTATCATGCGAGCATAGGCATGGCCCCTTTCGAGGCTCTGTATGGGAGGAAGTGTAGAAGTCCTGTGTGTTGGGATGACCGGGCCGACGTCGTGACTTTAGGCCCTGATATGATCCAGGAGATGGTGGAGCAGGTTCAGATTATCCGACAGAGCATGCGCGCCGCTCAGGATAGACAGAAAAGCTATGCCGATCTGAAGAGGAGCGATATTTCATTTGAGGCCGGGGAGAAAGTACTACTGAAAGTCTCTCCGATGAAGGGTGTGATGAGATTCGGCAAGCGCGGCAAGCTGAGTCAGAAATTTATTGGACCATTTGAGATTTTGGACAGAGTTGGAGAGGTGGCATATCGCTTAGCTTTATCTCCAACCCTATCCAAGGTCCACAATGTGTTCCATGTGTCCCAGTTGAGGAAATATGTGAGTGACTCATCGCATGTACTTCAGCACGAGGTGATTGAGGTAGATGAGCAGTTGGCATACATTGAGACTCCGAAAGAAATTCTAGACAGAAAGGTGCGGAAAACTCGCAACGGAGAGACGATCTTGGTGAAGGTCCTGTGGACCAATCATAATCAGGAGGAGGCTACATGGGAGCCTGAGGCATCCATGAGAGAGCGTTATCCGCATTTGTTTGATTGAGGTAAGTTACGCGGACGTAACTTTTCTTTAAGGGGGGTGGAATGTGACATTTTGTGATTTAAGTAAGTTTATGCAGACTGTTGTATAATATTTGTGTTTCAAGGTTGTTTGAGTTGATGGTTTTGCCACCTAGGTATGGACGAACTTCGGGACGAAGTTCAATTTAAGGGGGGAAGACTGTAATACCTCTAAAATCGAGATTCGATAGTTAAGTTTAATAGTTATGTCAATGGGTTACCTTACGTTTTCGAGCAATAAAACCGAGCTGTATGAATAGGTGTTAGAAGGGTTCGAACCCTAGACTTCTAATGCTATGTTTATGTTATGGTGGGGATCGATCCCTAGACCACCTATTACGTTATTTGGGCCTTGGGATGTGTGCTATCATCCAAGCCCACGGCTTAAGCTATGGAAACAACTCATCTAAACCCTACGAGCAGCCCCTCTGCCGTCATATTTTAACACTCCATCGTGACCAAGGCTTTACCCTATTTTCATTTCAAACAACTCACACGCATAGCCGCCACCCCAGAGTAGTAAAAGAGACCGAGCACGGTGGTCGTGGGTCAGGGCTAGGTGGTTCGAATTGAGTAGGATTCTGGTATGTCTCACACATCGTTATCTTCCTGTTTTGATCTGTGGTTTTAGTCACATAAGTAATCATGTTTTAAGTCTTCTTTTCTTATTCGTTTTGTGTGATTTGCATAGTATGTCATGTAATGTTATACGTGGTGGAGTCGGTGGTGGTCGTTTGGGGTAAAGGCGGTGGCTAAGGGCGGTTTGTTACGGGTCAGTGAGGAGTTCTGGGTTGGCGTTTTCTCTGTTGTCACGACCAGGTTATGTTAGTGTAGGTGTCAGATTGGGTTTCGTGTTTTCTTTGGTACGGGTCAGAAGTCAGAAAGTTGGGTGGTAGTCAGGAGGTCGTCTTGGTGGTAGGCACGGTGGGTTCAGACGAGTGAGGAGTTGTTGACAGGGGGATTCGTTTCCTCTGTTCGGCTCTGTTTTGGGGAATGCGTGTACAGGGTGGTTTGGGGGATGGTACCACCGTTGACTCGGGGGAGGTCGACGCGGTGGTACCACCGTGGTTAGGCGTCTGCTGTCCAGGGAGCATGTTGGTGTCAGTGGTACGTGGTGGGTTGGTCTGGTGGGCCGTCGACAGGGGTGTCAAGGAGGGTCTGCCGAGGGGTCGCGTGAGTCTCTCGGGCGAAGTTATGGGGTTGGTTCAAACCACTGGTGGCCGGCGACCTGGTGGGCAGTGGTCGCCGGAGTTGTTGGTGGTACTGGGTACGCGGGGCCGTGGTGGTTGGTGGTAGTGGTGATTTAACGGTGGAGTTAGGAGGGGTTAATTGTGGTGTGTCGGGTGTTGGGCCGTGATAAAGAAGGTGTTATATTATTATTATTATTATTATTATTATTAACTTTGTTACTATTTTTATTATTTCTATTGATGGCTTTAGAATATTTGTATTTTTGAGGCAATATGATATTTATGGTATTTATATAATTAGTATTTATGGTAAAGATTTAGTTTTTGAATTTCAAAACCCAAGTGTTTATTTAATTGTGGGAGTTACTATTTTTAGAAGCTACTATATTTAGAGAGTTACTATTTTGAGTAACTCGGTTGTTGGGAAAACTTTCTAAAAATAGGAAGTTTCTATAAATAGAATGTGTACATGTTTTACGAGAATTAGGGAGTTTATTAATTAAATAATATACTTTTAGGTGGAAGTTTTCGTGTGGAGCACTTTTGAGAACAGCTGTTCACTTTGCCATTTTCTTCTGCAGTTACGAGGTAGGGGAATACTACGAATATGAGATGTGTACTCTGTTATTGGTTGATATTAACCATGCTTATCTATATTGTTATATGATTGGTATACTGTGATATATAATTCTGTGATACGATGTGGTGCGAAGATAAAGGGTCTGTGTATGGTGCGGAGATAAAGGGTCTGTGATTGGTGTGGAGATAAAGGGTCTGTGTTTGGTGTGGAGATAAAAAGGGGCTGTGATTCGGAGTGGAGAAGCTTGACTTTCTATTTATAGTAATGTGGTTTGTTTACAGTTTCTCTACTCAACCTCGTGGTTGACCCTGTGTATTCGTGATCACCTGTGATGAACCATGTATTGGGGAGCAGATTGACAGGTATAAGACTTTGGGAGCTTTGGGAAGGGAGAAGCAGCGGACCCGGACTTGCCTAGAGTCTAGATGACATAATAGCAGTTGATGAGTTGTACCTTTATTTTGAACAGAACAGTTTTATATATTTTGGTTATGTAAGAACATGTTTTGAGTTTAAATCTAAGTTAAAGTACTGTTTATCTTTCTTTGTATCTACTGCCTCGGGAAACCGAGATGGTAACACCTTTATTTATCTGAGGAGTCCTAGTACAGGCCCTTAAATAAATGGGGGTGTTACACTAACATAGAAGCATCACAATAGACATCGAAATCCACACCAATCTCTAGCAAAGTAAGCACTGGAGCAGAAGTCAGTCTGGTCTTCAATTCCTGAAATGAGCTCTCACACATATATGTCCAAACAAACTTGGCTTCTTTCTTCAATAACTGGGTCATCGGACGAGCCAATCTCGAAAAATCCTCAATGAACCGACGGTAGTATCCAGCCAACCTTAGGAAACTACGGATCTCCCCTACATCTTTGGGACTTTCCCAATCAACCACGACCTCAATCTTAGCGGGATCAACCATCACACCCTCGCTAGATATGACATGTCCAAGAAATGCAACCTGAGATAACCAAAATTTGCACTTCGAAAACTTTGCGAACCATTTCTGCTGACGCAGAATCCTAAGTATCAGTCGAATATGTTCGGCATGCTCAGCATCTGTCTTCGGGTAGATCAAGATGTCATCGATAAACACCACAACACAAGTGTCTAGGAACTCACTGAACGTCGTGTTCATCTGGTCCATGAAGATAGCAGGAGCGTTCGTCAAACCAAAAGGCATGACAACGAACTCAAAGTGCCCATATCTGGTACGGAAGGCAGTCTTCGCAGTATCAGCCTCTCTAACTGGAATCTGATGATACCCTGAACGAAGGTCAATCTTCGAAAATCTGGAAGCACCTCTAAGCTGATCGAACAAGTCATCAATCCTGGGAAGAGGATACCGGTTCTTCACCGTAACCCTGTTCAATTCCCTATAGTCAATGCAAAGTCTCATAGAACCATCTTTCTTCTTGAAGAAAAGAACTGGAGCACCCCAAGGAGAGGCACTCGAACGAATGAACCCTTTCTCTATCATCTCTTCAAGTTGCTGCTTCAATTCTTTCAACTCAGGCGGAGCCATACGGTAGGGAGCCTTAGATATAGGTCATGTACCTGGAACAAGCTCAATGGTAAACTCGACATCCCTCTCAGGAGGTATGCCCGATAACTCCTCTGGAAAGACATCTGGAAACTCACGAACAATAGCTACATCCTCAAGCTTCGGTAGCGATGGCTTCGTAGCTGAAACAACACACAGGAAGGCTTGGCAACCCTTCCTAAGAAGATATGATGCTTTCATCGATGAGATGACACGAACACCCTTTTTGGGGAGAGTTCCCCTATAAAAAACACGAACTCCTGAAGAACTCCTCAAGCAGATTTTCTGGTCGCGACACTCGAAGCGAGCGTGGTATCGCGATAACCAATCCATACCGAGGATAATGTCAAATTCCTCAAGAGGAAATCTCAGTAAGTCCGCTGGAAATGTGGCACAACCAATAATAATCGGAACATCCCTATGGGAAGAAGAGCATGAGAAAACGTCTCCCGAAGGCAATGAGATGGAAGTCTCCTCAACAACAGAAGACTCCAGAGCTAGTCTATCGGCGAACTGGGTCGATATGAACGATAGAGAAGCACCAGTATCAAATAAAATCAGGCACTCAGCGCCTAGAACAGAAAAGATACCAGCAACGATGTCAGGATGAGCCTCAGCCTCTGCTCTGGTCATAACAAAGATCTTCCCCTTCGCCTTGCCTCCTCTAGTAGCTGCAGCAGCAGTGGCAGCCTTGCCAAGTGCAGTGTTCCTCTCAGGACACTCATAAGACCTATGCCCAAATCTATTGCAGGTGTAACACTTGTAGGCATTCTTGAAGCAATCAAAACCCGGATGAGATAGTTTACCACAACGGTGGCAAACACTCGAAGCAGTGTCAGTGTGAACAATGGTCTTAGCGACCGGTTCAGAAAATCTCTCAAAACCGCTTCTTCTGAGAAGTGGCAGGTGCAGAAGATGGAACAAAAGGCCTCTTTCCCTTGTAGATAGACTTCTGGTGTGAAGAAGCACTAGCAGTCGCAACACGGGTCTCAGCATCAATAGCTCGAATAGAACTCTCAGCCTGGATAACATCATCATAAACCTCAACAAAGGAAGTAGAATCTCGGCGGACCATACCCTCATTGCGGGGTCCCAAATTCCCTTGATAGAATTAAACCCTATCAGCCTCATCTCTCACGAATCTCGAAGCAAAATGTGCAAGGTGGTTGAATTTATCGGTGAACTCCTGTACGGACATCTTTCCCTACTTCAGGTCCTTGAACTCCTTAAGTCTCTGTGATCGAAGCTCCTTAGGATAGAATCTAGTCTCAATCTTCTCCTTAAAAGCTTCCTAGTCAAATAGCAGATCCAGAACAAAAGTCAGACCAGTCAAAGTTCACCATCTATCAGCCTCCAAAGTCAAAAAGTGAATGGCTAGACGCACCCTATCCTCTCTGACTACTAAATACATGGCAAAACTCTTCTCCATCTCACGAAACAACTCAGAAAGAGCAACGGGATCAACTTCGCCTCCGTAGGTCTTCGCGTGACTCCTGGACATCTGTGAAGCAATCCATGAAAAGCCATCAGGTCTGTTGGCATCATTGCATGGCGGAGGAGGTGGAGGAACAGTCTCAGCTTGATGTCTCTGGTTCTCAAGCACTTGAATAAGCGCTTGCATTATCGTAATTTCAGCAGCTGTATTCCTCAGCATCCTTCAAAAGAAAAGCAAGTGTTAACTTATCAATTAACAATCACAAATAGACTACAATATAAGTCCTTAAATCTACCCCATCTCTCATTCATTATTCAATTATATGGTCAAGTTAAGGTTGGGGGTTACATGAGTGCGTCGGGAGCGATAACGCTCTAATACCAACTGTAAAACCCCTCGTCACAGCGGAAATAAAACATACAAAACATGCCAAAATTTAAGCGGAATTTAAACTTTAACATGCATAAAAACGAGGTGAATTAAAACTAAAACTGAAACAACTGATATAGACAAACATAGATAAGTATAAGTATAAGTACTGAAAGCAAATATATACAAACAGCCTGGGATGGCACATCCCTACAGGCGCTCAAAACTGAAATGAAAGTCTAGAGTCTAGCTAACGCAAAAGTGTAAGTCAAATCAATGAATAGGATCATCGCTCGCTAGCTCCATGCAACCCTCTGCCAACCACCTGTCATGTACCTACATACATGTAAACATGTACGCCACAATCAGTGGGGATTGACTAGAGTTCTCCTAGCCACCATTTGTAACGACACGTAACACATAAACATACAACATACGCCAACATATATATATAACATGTGAAGCATATAAAACTCAATATCTGAATCTCAAGTCAGCATGCAAACACTATGCAAGACTCTCAACCAACTTCGGAACTATTTGGAAGGAGAGCCGGTTTCCCGTCCGGTTGCCCAGCCGGGGGGTCTTTCAATACAAACCATTTACGAAACTAGACTAAGAGTCACCCAATGCCTTGGATGAACAGTTCTAAAATCAAAACACTCAATCTGTCACAATCAATCAGCAAGTATAAAGGTTCAGCGGTCAACTCAAGACATAACCTAGATACCAATTCACTTTGACAAACAAGGACTTAGAGGCCAACTTAAAGCATAGACCTTGCTAATCAACAAGACACTAGACTCAGAGGCCAACTTAAGGCATAGACTAGCATCCAAATTCACAATCACAAGCAAGGAACTCAGAGGCCAGCTTAAGGCATACTCCCTTACTACATCACATGACACTAGACTCAGAGGTCAGCTTAAGCCATACTCTAGCATCAACTACTGTACTCCAGGCAAGGCATCACACCCTAGCTACCACGTTGTACAACTGCTCCACTCGTTAAACTCAGAGGCCAACTTAAGGCATAGACTGACGCGATCACATAATAACATGTCTGAGCTCAGAGGCCAACTTAAGGCATATCTCAGACACGACAGGAAAAACACATAAAGGGCTCAGAGGCCAACTTAAGGCATATCCCCATATATGGCAACTAGTTCACGTATTAAGCTCAGAGGCCAACTTAAGGCATACCTTAATACACATCTATACAAAAGCATATATATCGTACTATAACTGTCCCAGCTCAGACATATTCCGATGTATACACTACAACCACATCCTTAGTTCTAATCTTCTAGACTTCTAAACAACACTTAATTGATCCCGGGAACTAAGTTGAGGGAGAGCCGGTTTCTCTTTCGGTTACCCGACCGGGGGGTCTCTATACTCTCTCCATTCCCGAACCCAATATAGTGCCGTCCATCCTTCGGGGATCTCAAACACACATACAAGGTACACAGAACGAGTCTCAAACAAATCGGACTAGCCGATCAAAATATAAAACAATTTTAGAGTGTCAAGGGCTCCCAGCCGGTCAGAGGAAGGCTGCCGGCCAACCATCTGGCAACTCTTACACCATAAAAGCCTTTAAAACAATGAAAATTATGGGAAGGGGCTCCCAGCCGGTCGACCGGCCGCCGACCACCCGGCTGGGGAACCTTTCTCCTATTCCCCTTCTTTCCCATGCTTAAACAAGAAGAAGACAACAATGGGTGCCTCAACCGGTCGACAGGCGGCCGGCGTACCGGCTGAGCACCCCTTCAGCTCAATTCGCAAAAAACACGCAAAGTAACCTAAACGCACTCCCAGCCGGTCGACCGGCTCAGAATCCCTGAGCCTAAAATCGCGACTTACAGGAATCCTCAAACTCAACTAAAATCGATACCAATTCTCGAAATTCGCAACATGTAAATGATACCCAACATATATATCAATCTTAGGATACATAAACAAGTAGAAATCTCATCAACAAACACATTTCCACATCAAACTTTATATTCGTCTTAAGGATATAAAAACTGAAAATGTGCAAATAATCATATGAACATCAACCTAATCATGTGAATGTCAAATACGACTACACCCTATCATGTTTCTAAGTCCAAACAACATCAACAACAATAAAAATCAGAAACTTCCACAAGTAAGAAATGTGCTAATTTAACAAAATAGTCGAGTAACTCGTAATTGTCACCTCAAAAGCGATTTATGCTCCTAGCTCCTCTTCCACAATGAAGCTATTGACCTCAAGATCCTCTAAATCCGCTCCTACAACAAAGAAAACGGTTTTTAGAGCCCTAGAACGGAAATTACTCAAAACAGCGCCTTTTTCAAGTTGAACGAAATCGAAATTGAAAGAGATAGATGTCTTGGAAACTTCGCAAGGATTCCGAAAATGTATGACTTACCTTGATTCGGGTTTGGGAAGAGCTCGAAAAGTTGATCTTAAGCTTGAAAAGAGAAGGAGAAATGAAGAATGAATGAAACAGTGTTTGTGTTTTTGAGAAATGGCAAATGTCGATAGAAGGGTCTTATTTAGGGTTAAGTAGTGTCCTTCCTTAAATGAGTCGGATCACTTGTTTGTGAACGGGTTTTATGAGTCGGGTTGAAGACATGCCAAGTTATTAACATCTTAAGGACTTAAGGTTTCTTAAGACGGATCTTAACGGAAGATTTAAAAATAACTTAACAATTTATCTTAAAATATTATTTTATTCCGTAAAATAATTTAAAACCTTTAAAATAATTTACGAAAATACGGGATGTTACATCTGGAATCCCATTCTGGGTTCCCAACGTAGCTCCCTAAGATGCTAGCAAATGATTCTAAGGAACTTGTTCCTCGCACACTCACAGGTCAAGGCAGCTAATTTTACCTCTTCAGGCGCATAATTTGCATCAATTAAGTCAATATTATATATAGGGATCAAATATTGAATAGTTTTCAAGCAAGTGCTTGCTCTGATATATATTTTGATGAGGCTATTTCACCAACAATATGAGTAGGACCACACTCAACCCCTTCACGACTTATAGTCAACCATGATGTGAACCTTGAAGGTGTTTGCTCTAGGGTAGTTATGGAGCTACATTGTACAGGGAGTCTGCCAGCAATAATCTGCAAAACAGACACCATGTCCAAAGAAAGGGTTTGGTAATGAAATAACTCAGGACAATCAAATTCTTCTACCAATGGAACTTTAGGGAGTCCCTTTGTTAAGCGTCTCAATTCTTCCTGTTTCAACCTCCAGAGATTAGCACATCTATCGTGGGATTGTTTTAATGCAGTTGTGAAGTCTACAATATATATGTCATACTTTTCTATCAGGTCTGTTACAGCCAGTCGTGCTGCCTGCTCGCACGAAACATCAAAATTAGATGACACACCACCTACGTAAACATATTCTTCTTCAGCAAAATCACATTTAACAGTAACAGACGCGTTGTGATGCCCTGAATCATACATGGCATACCGCGGTTCCTCAAACTCCATCAAGTTGGTTATCGTATTGAGCAAAGGTCGTAAATGAATTGATATTTGTATAGCTGGTGTCAGCATCTCCTGGAGACAGGTTATCTCAAACAGAATTACACATCTAACCTTAATATATAAGCATATAGTAGTTTTATCCATTTAGCAAAGTACTTAAATTATGTTAGTATAGGTGTAAGGATTAATCATTTCAGTAATGATTACAATTGTATCTAACTAAAGTTATGTACTATATGAACTACCATGCACATTCTGTATGATTTTGTACAATATGTGCATACAAACTTATATGTTTTAAACTGAATGTAATCATAGTTTTGCTTTGTGGATAGACATATGCAATGTAAATCAACAGAATAGATCAGAAAAAATGACTAAAAAGAGATCATTTATACAATTATATCATGTCTTTGGTAATAAGGAACACAAACATAATTCTAATAAGGTATCAGCAACAGGTAAGAGAAGCAGAATAGTATCCATAAAGCAATTAGAGAATCAGGTAACCCAAATTAATAACGAAGAAAGTAACAGTTCATAATGCAAACCTTTTGATTATACTAAGAGGTGTATACAAATAGAAGTATTTAATTTGAGAATGAAGAATGATGTAAGAATGATTTTCCATGTATGAATATATATAGTTTTTATTAAGGTAAGTGCCACAATTGACGTCAGATAAGTAATGTTGTGATGACATAAGATTACAAAGAGGCAATAAAAAAAGCAAGTTAAAAATCAGTTACAAGTATGGTTGTGTGTAAGACACAGACGGTTATATTTGGCACCATGCTTTGGATCTGATAGGATTAATATATAGTTGATTGCCTATCTACTACCCACTGTTTCATACTGATTTGCTGTGTAGAGTCATGGCTGATAAGTACTATCAAGTACAGTATAGGGGTTCTGACTGGTTAAAAAGGGAGCCACAACAACCAGAATAGTTTACAAATATGTGTAATGACACAATTAGCTACACAAAACATATTTAATCATAATTAGCTTTATACTTCACATTACATGGGATATCCGGTTGGACGTAGAGATTTGAAGGAGTAATCTTTAAGGTTGATTATCATATACCTGAATACATACGTTGTCAAATGGAAGTTGTATGTTCGTTAACGCTGCCTTTGTCGTGCTACTGATAGAATATAATCCCATTACCAGTACAAATTAAATCGTTTAGGTTATCACATATTCAATAGCCTATATCAGCAACGTTGGACAGTAAAACAATGCACTAAAACAAACGATTAATTTAGTAAATGAAAAGTGTGGTGTAAATAACAGCACAGTCCATAGATATAATGAGTCTGAACATATATAAGATAGTATCAGAAGCACTGCAACGTTATGGTTTTCGACGCTACTACCAAGGACAGAAAACTGATACATTAAGCAAAATATACTTGTCATTGCGGAAATACAACTTCAAGAACACAGTATGACATTTCAACCTCGCAATGCTAAACAAATATACGAAACCTGATAAACCCCAAAAAATACGGACTTAGAATACTCCCACACATAATAATACAAGAACTGCGACGTTAGGGAACTATGGATTAATCATCTGAATCCTATATTGGTGCAATTTTGTAGGTGACAGGAATCCCCCCCGCTACGCAATGAACAACATTTTCAGGACTTGCAAAACGGCTGCTCCTTCTAGTCACTTTGGGGGCAGCTGGAACAATTTTTGGGATATAGTCAATCACACAACCTAATGTTGTTTCATTCCGCTCAATGAGGGTGTTTGTAAACTCAGGTTCGTTCGAAATCTCATACACCCTCTCCCTCACAGTTAAGTAGCTTTCTAACTCTAGTTTACAAAACAATGCAGCCATCTCTGACTTTAAAGATTGATAATTTACATCAATAATCTCAAGGTTGTAGGTTGATATCAAATAAGTGACAACTTTCTTAGCCAAGCTGTTTTTAGCATCATCAAGTGTATCACAACATAACCCAATAAAACTCGAATTCAAAGCACCACTTGGTGGAGATCTGATAGTAATCCAAGCACTGTACTGCCCATCGCCATGCCTGACCGATCCCAACGATGTGCACTGGACTGCATATGTCTTGATAATCTTGATAAGGAGAGGCATATAACTAAGATAAACATGTGTAATGCTCACAGGATCAATACACGATTTATCCTTTAAACCATATTCAGTATGTTTCCTGACAATATTATGCAGCTCTCTCCGCTTCAAATTATAAAGCTCACTACAACGCTCCAAAGTAACACATCGTTCAAAAGTAAGGTCCTGGACGACAACAGCTCATCGTCTGATAACATCATTGACGGCTTTTTTTTGCAGCAACTTCACAGGACTCCTCAATCGTATCAACGTAGCCACCCACATATGTCAGCTCCATAACTCCATTAGTCGAAAACACAATATTCGTCTTCACCACCAAATATACATTGTTTTTAAATATATCTAACATATGGTATACAGGATCCGAAAAGTGTAATACATATGTAATCTGTTTCAGCAGAGGATGGTACGGTACAACAATCTGGGTTGGAGCAACTTGTAGCATTTGTGAAAAACAACAAGCGTGACCATTAATCGTAGACCACTACAAACAAACCAATGAACACATGTTATTAACAATAAGCGTCTAAACAGTCTTTTCCTTACTTGCAGCTCATCCTGCATAAATATATGACATTTAAGACATAGCATATACAAAAAACATAACTTATGCAAGAATTTATTTGTAAATGGCTATTAAATATATCAAACAAGAAACATGTTAAGCTACAATTACATTGTTATCTTCGTATTTGATAAAGAATCTTAGATATTTGACAGAATGTTAATGTAGGTATAATTGTCACGACATTCCATTGTATATATCATAGGTGTATATCACATAATCAAAATCCCTTAAAGTAAGGATTAGTACAATAACCACATGGCCTATACTATAGCATTGGGTATGGGTATGGGTATGGGTATGGTTAATAGATATGATGTATAAAGCTAGTTTAGTTGCTAAATATGTACTTTTTAACTATTACAATGTATGAATGATGATGTAAGTATGACCAATAAGGCCATGTAACTTTTATGGTAAGCAATATACTTAAGTTAAAAATGGATGAAAACAATCATTTCAATTTCACTATGATATTGTGTGTCAATATAGTTAATGACGAAGGTAGTCTAATTTAGCGATCGTATAAAAATAACAATGGAAATAACGTTATGAAGAGCACAGACAATAGCGGAATCAAAGTTATTGATATCGACGCCACTTCCCCCGCCTATTTTGTTCCCTGATATTGTGTGAATATAGTTAATGACAAGGGTAGTTTAATTTAGTGACCATCTAACGATAACAATGGAAATAACGATATGAACAGCACGGACAATAGCTGAATCGAAGTTATTGACATCTTCCCCATTGTACGAGCGCTTGATGTAACACCCCGATATTTTCCGTTTTATAAAATTTAAAGATTTAAATTAATTTCGAGAATAATTTATATTTCATGAAATTTCGTAAATATATTTTAATAACACGAATATTTCGTTTTAAAGCATTTTCATTTCAATTCCTATTTCGAGTTTTATAATTTTTAAGTTTCGGTTTTAATTCTCGAAAAATAACAAGTATGTCGGATAATTTCATGAATTGTAACTTTCTTGTATATTTTGTTCTATATTGAGTAATAATAGACTTGAGATGTCATTCCGTCTTAGTTAGCCAAATCCGAGTCATCCCGACTCATTAAATTAATCCCGGGTCATTCCCGACTCAAAAACCTTTATAAGTCCTTATGTTGTGTTTAATCATCATAACTCACTCATCCTTCATCTCCCTCATCAAACACAAAACCCCTAAATCCCCATTGATAGTAAATCTTCAAGAACACAAATCCGACTCTAGCACCTTCGTTTCTTGCTCAAATTTCGAGTTCTTTATAGGTATGTTCTCCCCTTCTTCTTCTCCATATTTTGATACAAACAATTCTTAGTCTCGTTGAGTTTTCTGAAAACCCGTCTTTCTAGGGTTACGTTTTTAATTCGTTTTTCTTATTGTTTGTTGGTGAGAATGGATGTTTGGACTTCAATGAAGGGTGCTTTGAAGATTTGAAGAGCTTTAAAGGTAACTTTGAGAGGTTACTCGACTTTAAGTCAAAAATCGTTTAAGTGTAGTTGTTGTTGGTTTCATTTCTGAAATTATGAGGATTTTGTGTGGTTTAGTTTCTGAAATTGTGAAGTATTATGTTGTTTACTCCCCTATGCAATTGTTAATGGGTAAAATGATATCTGTCATATGCTCACTGTTTTCATAGCGATAGTATGCTTTTTGATTGATTTGAATCCATGTTCAAGGTTTATAATGTTGGAAATCTAATTCCTGATTTTATACTCATATCTAATGTGAGTTTTGTTTCTTTAAGTTTAGGTTTAAAACTTAATAGGATCTTATGCATGCATGATGATTACATAAGATGTGTGAATGTCCTTACATTGGTTTTAGAAGGTTTATACTCAATAATCACCTATTATATGAGTCTTCAAAAACCGAAATACCCTTATAACGATCTAACACAAAATCGTCTCCAAAAGATGCGTATCAAGGACCCGATCTCAAACCAGCACAATTTTTGTTACTAGAAAAATTTTATTAGTAAACTAGAATAAATAATAATATTACCCTTAATATTATTAGTATAGGAAATAATTAATTTTCTTAGAAAACTATTTTACTCAAGAAAAATGGAGAATGGAGTTGTAGTATATTTTTGCATGGGATGAACTAACATCAACTACAAAAACTAGTGTCAATGTGTGGTGTGTGAGTGTGTCTTTTATAGAGCAACAATTTCTCACATTTGAGAGCAAGAGGCCGGCCAAGGCTTCCCAAGGAGAGTCAATGCATGGCCTTCTACATCTTACACAAATGCATAAAATATGCCTTACACATATTCCTTTTGCATAACACTCAACCTACTAATATACTTACACACACAACCATCATTCATCCTCTATACTACACGACTGAAATGGGGTTAATATAGACCCCATTTTATCTTTGTCAATTGTGTTTATTTTTAACATGTCACACATGTTCCATAACACATGACCCAATTTGTTAATTGTGCAATTTTAACCATTAAAATCCACAATTTACAAATTCATTAGAATTAAATAATTCTTCTAATATTTCAAATTCATTATCTTATAAAATGTAATATCATAATTTTAATTACAACTCTTTGTAATATTATCACTAGTAGAAAAATAGCTTTTTGCGGCGTCAAAAAAGTAGTCATTTGCGGCGTTTTTGGTGTAGAAGCAAATAAGGGGGCCGCAAATAGAAAAGCTATTTGCGGCGTTTTTAGAACGCAGCAAATAAAGAGCTATTTGCGGCGTTTTTTCAAAAAAACGCAGCAAATAAAGAATGTTATTTGCGGCGTTTTTTCAAAAAAACGCAGCAAATAGTAAAAAAAAAAAAAAAAAAAAAAAAGTTTTTTTTTTTTTAAAAGACTAAAAAAAATCGAAAAAAAACATTATTTGTATAGAATAACTCTCAAATATATTTTTCTATAAGACAATCTTTCAAGATTCTTGTAAATATTCATACATCAAAGAGAAACAAACCACATACAATACTCCGAAACTAATTACAAGACACTAAAATTACTCCGAAACTAATTACAAGACACTAAAATTAGATCGACTTGGGAATGGAGTGGTTGCTATAGCCAAAAAATTAGTCGAGCAGTCGACCTGATTACAATCATCATGTAAGTGCAAATAAAAAAAATAGCCAAGAATTGCCAAATCTGCATCACTTAATGGCACCATCCCTCGTGTTACTGGTAACTCATTCTCCAATGATGTGACGGCTTATGAGTGCAGCCTGGACCAATGCTTCAACCTGCGAGATTGCCTCTTGTAAAGTAATCAGCTGTTCTACAGCGTTTCGATTTGGAGGGGATGTGATTCTGAAGGCATCTACAAGCTTCTCGTTGTTGAGAACTCGGTCACAAAGCATAAACGCTGCAGTGCAAACAAGAATGGATGGGAGGACAAAACTGATCCATCCACTAAAATTGAAAGAGAAACCCAGGTCAAAAATCTGGGCAGAAAGCATAAGCAATATGGTTGATACCGATTTCCCAAAAACTAGGTCTATCATTCTACGGTCATTATTAATGGCCTAAGTACAGGTTGTCGAATTCTCAATCAGAAGAGCAACGTGAATTCTGATCTTTTAGCAAGAGACGATAGGCTGAGACGCTATGGGTCCTAAAGGAAGATCAGTTAATAGTATCCAGTCAGAACCATATGACTTGAAACTTCGTGATCGCAACCAGACACAAACAGATCTCAGACAGAAGCAACAAGACACAGCCCGACGATTCAACCACAGATGATTCAATAAGACATCCTATTCAATTTACGGTTAAAGAGTAAAACGTTAGAAGACAATGAAAAACAAATCACCTCATCAGTAGAATAAGCTCTATATTGTGACAAACCAGCTTCCAAAATTCCTTGAAGAAAGTTAAACCAAATATGTTAGACAAGTCATACAGTATTCTTCATATCAATGACCTTGTCATCGGGTTATACATGACTTAGGGCAGTCGAGTGAGGCCAAAATACCTGTTTATCTTCTCTAAAGACTAAAGGCCTTCCAGGAGAAAGCAAATCCCTGACAGTCTCATTATAAACCTCAAGATAAGAAAGGTGGACAGTATCGTTCCCGTCAACACTTCTCTGCCGAATCTTGGTAAACATATCCTTAATAGCCAACACCATTAATTCAAAACTAGGCAAGGTTAGCAAGCTTGATCCGATTATCTTAACTCAAGAACATAAAAATCAACAAAATATCAATACAACTAGAAAGCTTCAAGATATAACAATTAATCCGAAGTCGCCGATTATCATCATCATCACTGGAATAAAGACCTTGCACATTTATTACAACATATATCAGCACCAAGACCTAAGACCTCAAGAGTGCTGTTAAATCATGTAGTTTAAACATATTTCGAACAAGTCCGTCCTTGAAATCAAGTCATGAATGGCAACTTCATTTAAAAATAGTGTCAGTATGCATGCAGAACAGAATGAGTCGGAAAAATTTAATATGGAAAAAATGAAGCAAAAGAAGAAAAGGCAGAACATTTTACCCGAATTCTTCATCGCCAAAGCGATTTCCTTCAACTATGGAACTGAAAACTTAGTTGTACTTCTAAAACATATATAAGTTACAAAATCAAGTAACCTTGTTCAGCTAAAAAAATTAATAATCTATAGACGCAAACAAGTAACTCAAAAAACTCTAACTGGCAACCAAATATGGAAAGCTGTCCACAAGCAGAAATTACCAATTTTGCCAGCAAGTACTAGCACCGTGCAACAAAACAAGCAGTCTGCAGTTATTTTGCAGCAACAACAACAGTCTGAAGTGAGTGCTCCAGTGCATCAACAATATCAAACTGCAAAAATTGCTAATATGCAGCAGCAGCAACAGTCTGCAGGGAATGCTAGCGTACAACAGCAACATCAGTCTGATCACTTCGGTTAAATAAAGCGAACAATGAGAATATTTTCACATAATTAGTCAAGAATAAATAAATAGAAGTTTGAAAAAGGTAATGCTTATGTATAGCTTTCGGGATAAACCGCAAATATAACTTTTCGACCTCTGTCACACTCCGTACATGTCATAGCTTTAGCAATATTGTCGGATTAATAATCTTCACTGCAAAATTATTGAGAAAGCTGAACAAATTAAATGTTTAAGATAAAATTCGCCAAAATTAGCTACATCATAGCTTAGCCAAAAAGTTTACAAGAAAGCTATTTTTTGTCACTTGAAAAAATGAAGGACAATATTCAGGGAGAAAACCATGATCAGCTAAAGGAAAGTTAAAGGGATCAAGTTGCCTATGTAAGTAGTCAGAAGAGTTTCGAAAACAACATTGAAACTAATTGGTCTACTTACTCAATGAGGATGATAAAACCAAATAGGAAACAAGATTTAAATTAGGCAAGTAAACTTCCTTACTTGATTAAACATACTACTACACACCACTGAACTAAACATACTACTAGGTCTACTACCCACCACTGAACTAAACATAGTAATGAATTGAGCCCCTAGGATAGCAAAATTTAATCACATTTCACGTTACTTGATTAAACATACTACTACACACCACTGAACTAAACGGTTGATAATCCTTAATCTCTAATTTTCTTTTTTGTTTTTTTTTTTTTTTTTTTTTTTGCAAGAAGGTATTTTGTCATTATATTTCAAAACGGAATACATGAGATGTCTTACAAATGGATATCCTCTAAGAAAAACACCATGCTAATGAAGTCTAACTAGTTGCTAGATGATTTAGGATCTCCTGTTCATTACCTCCTTTCCTCCCATTCAACAAATCTGCACAGACCTGAAATTGTATTTCTCTAATCATTGCTTCTACTGTTCGTTCTCTTCCTTCAAAAGTTCTTAAGTTCCTTTCAGACCAGATGTTATACACCAGTGCATCAATACAGCAAGTAATCCAGCTTCCCTTCCAATGTTTTTTAACTCTCCTGCACTTGACCCATATGAGAAGATTTTTTAGATTAGTATGCAGAGTATGCATGCCTGTCCAACTCGTAATCTGCACAAGGATATCCTTTGTGTAAGAGCATTTAAAAAACAAATGAGCTGCTGTTTCAGAATCTGCCTTACACAGACAACATCTACTCACCATGGAATTTCCTCTTGCCACCAATTGATCAATGGTAGATAGTTTCTGTTGAACAGCCATCATAAGAATTAATATCTAATTTTCCTTGGTGACGTATTCATACAAACAAAGTCTCACTCTTGCAGTCTTGCACTCTTGCCAAATTCATGATAAACCAAAGTAAATTTTAGCACATACAATTGGTTGAAACACCCATACAGTAATGCCCAAACAAAAATGCCCACAGGGATAATCATATAGCTAATCGAAATCACGCAGAAATTTAACAATGCACCTCACAAAATCAACAAATTTCATTAGCAATTCAGATTCAAGATAACAACTTTCAATTAAAATAGAAAAGAATATACAATATACCCAAATTGAAGAGCAAAATTAGAAATCAAAACATGAATAGAAGCGAAGCGAAAACCAAGATCGGAAGCAATGGAGAGTGCATCAGACATACCACTGCATTAAGACAAAACCATTAAAACTAACAAGGGAAATTTAAACCCTATGAGTATTATTCAAAACTATTTAAACAAGGAATCATAAAAAAATTGAATTATCTATAAACCCTAAGTAATGAAATTATTCAATTGAAATCAAATACGGAGTACTTATAAAATAGGAAACTGAATAAGGAGGCGGAGAGGATATGAGTAAGAATAATAACCTGCATCCAATGGGCACAATGTTAATTATGGTGGGACATCGGGATGGTGAGTGACAAACCTGACAGGAAAAGTCGCGAAAACGCGGTAGTTAACAATACGGTGACACGCCGTGGAGCGCGAAGGACGGTGGTTCGTAGTGGTTGACTGCCTTGGTTGACGCGGTGGATTGAGAGGTGTAAGACTTTTGAGAGATGAGAGGATGATGGATGATGGATGATGGATGAGGATGAGGGATAATTTGTGTTTTTGACAACGATGACTGAGTAATTGCTTTTTTCTTTAAAATATTATTTGCTGCGTTTTGTGTTAAAACGCCTCTTAATCTCTATTTGCGGCGTTTTTTTAATAAACGCCTCAAATTACATTGTGTATTTTTTAAAGATTTATTAAATTTAATTTCTATTTGCTGCTATTTGGTAAAAACGCCGCAAATGGAGCGCCGCAAATCAATGTTTTTCTACTAGTGTATGATCAACCGCGTTCATTCTCAATTTAATCGTTTCCCAAACGAATAAATAAAAACCGAGTAATAAAAACGATTTTATTACTTTGACTATTATTATTATAATCTCGTTATAAAATATTCGTCATGTAAAAATTATTTCCAAATTTCCAGTTATTAATTAATTCGTATCCAATACGATATTAATTAATTATTCCATTGAGACGGAATTCCCTAAAGATATGACCTTAAGGGATCGACTGATCACCGCCATCATATGACGATAATGTCAAACTCTAGACAGCCTATCATTATCGGTAAATGTTGATCAGTCGACTTTAAAAGAGTAACACTCCCAGTTGTGTTTCATTCAAATGAGTTGTAATTATGTCAACACACTGTTGTCGAGGACACTTCCTCCAACAATCTCCCACTTGTCCGAGACAAGTGTGTGTTACCAATTCTCTTGCCCTATTACTATCTCCCACTCAATAATGCATGGCGTCCTCTCAGGTCTTGCCCGCAATTGATTTTAATCTAGAGTGGTTTTTCTCGATCTGGAGTTATAACTACTGACCGAAATTATCTACCATAGATACCTTCCGAGCTGGGCCACGCATTTCTAGTTTTTATTCTCCTCGAGTGGCCTAGAGATATTTCTCAACCCTGACAAGGGGTGGACAATTCCTAATCGACCTATTCCTTCCGGCTGGCCACAGCCCATCATAACCCAAAATATGTCCTTATAAACCCCATTTACGAAGGTGTTAGGACATAAATCAAAGTTAATCTGAAAACTATGCCACCTCATAGAACAGTCATTAGTCCAAGAACTGACTCATGTGAAACACGATAGATGCTCCTGCCACGACCAGACAGTCTTTTAATAAGAGTACGCCAGAGCTCTATCAGCGGGCATTAGCCCGGCAAATATGTCTTAACATGTCTATGCCTAGGTGATCGACTAGTCATCCCGTATGACTCTATAGCAATTGAACTCGCCATCAATCGCATCACACATCCAGTTGCATTGAGATGTCACCTCACTTAAGCAACTAGGGGCGAGGTCATGATAATTCAATTCACTTTAATAGGGTTCAATATGGTCTTGCCATCCCATTTGAATTTTACTTGACCTTTGGTGAGTTATGAATAACTCAAACGATTAGTGGATTACACCATCCAAGTGGTCAACCTTTGATCACCATTTAATTTACAATCAGCTTAAAGATTTCTCGTTTATTTCATTTAAAATTGTAATTATCTTCATTTCGAGTAAACCAGGTTTACCACATGCGAGCGTTCACTCTACGGATCGTATCCATACATGCTCTTTCATCTGAAAGAGATAAGTCATCTCATGACTAGCGAATAAGATTATGTGCATTGTATAGCTCCCAGCTACAGCAATGCCTTTACATAATTTGTGAACTTATACATTTTGTAGAATCTTGTGATGACCATGTAGTTAAAATACAAGTCATTGAAATGCATAGTCAATGAATGTAAGCCAAATATTATCATAACTCTTTGCTTGATGTCTTGGAACTTGAGTCGTTGTAAACCTTTTACCATATGACTCAGTTTTCTTCCAAAATCTTGAATTTGTCTCTCATCTCCATTGGAGAATACTTTGACAATTCATCAAGGTTTAATCATTGATTTAACACCTACTCAACAGGTTATTCTGCAAGCGGCGTGCACCCAGTTTTACACGATTATACTAATGGCGGAAACATTAGTGAATTTAAAACGTGTAAAACAATAGTACTTAAGGTTCGATAAATTTCCATGATCTCATCATGGTGATACTATCTTCATCTCTATGAACAACCTTAATACTTTATAAACAAGATGTCTTTTACAATCTCAATTAAACATCCCATGTTCAATTAGATTTAATTCATATCAATTTGTCATCTAGAATTAAAAACTCATATACTTTTCATAAGTATCAATGCTTCATTCCAAACGAGCAATGAGTTGTTTTAGATAACGTTTAATCCCACTAAACTCTTGTTCTTGCCTGATTCTGAGAATCCCGAAGTCGTCCTAGGACTCAATAGGTTCAAATCCTGGAGCGAGAACTCCCACTGAACTTTATATTTATCCGTAAATCATAAAGCTCCCACTCAATTCAATGTTCCTTAACATTTAATGAATTAAAATGGTTGGGACTAAACCATATGTGCTAATAGTCACATCCTTTTCAAATACCCTTTTGAAAAGCGGTTTTTGCACATGTCAACCTATGCTTCTCTCAATAAATCTCATTTATTAGCATGTATATCTTATAAATTTCATGGGTCTTAGAATTTGCATTGGCACATTTAGATCACCTCTAAATCCAAGAATCCTTTCTTGAGCCTTTGCAAAATCGTTTGAATAATTTTCTTCGAGTGTCCTCCCGTAGTTTCTATAAGAGTCTTTTCTTATGGTATATAATTTTTGTGTGTGGGAACTTTCAGTTCCCCACATTTATCTTATCTTATACTGTACGAGGACTCTATCATGGATCTTGTCCATGTATAGAATTTTTCATTACTAACTTTAAGAATTTATTCTTAAAGTATCCTCCAGGGCCGGGGCCGTTGGGATCATAAGGCGTAGATTTTTACCAAATCGTAGATCTTATCCACAACTTAATCTACCTTCTAAAATCGTAAGGCGTAGATTTTCTCAAATCGTAGATCCCATCCACAACTTAATCTACCTTCTAAATCTTTTACACAAACAAAACACAATAAATCCTACTATTCACCAATAGATCATATCTATTATGTTAATCAAAATCATATGATATTTGTGGCTTTTTCAAATTTCTCCCACTCTATCATTGTA
Organism: Silene conica; assembly: GCA_029255685.2. NCBI lineage: Eukaryota > Viridiplantae > Streptophyta > Magnoliopsida > Caryophyllales > Caryophyllaceae > Silene > Silene conica. The sequence goes on along the minus strand of CM055312.2, from coordinate 29,783,579 downwards.
ATAATAATCTCATTTCATTATCAAAGATAGCCACTAAGGCCACAAGCAATGACTTTGATGTTGGTTTGTGTACCCTTGTGATTTATTACAGAAAATATTCGATTTAAATCTTAGATAGTTTTGGATGGTTGATAACTTTTCCTCTTAATTGAGTTCTAAACTCAATAATTTCGAAATAAGTATCCCATACATGTTCGATTTTCAATGATCATACTTTGAAGTATGACAATCAATTTTATTCTATGTTTATGATTAGCAAGTGTTAAACCAAATAAGAACATAATTATAAAACCGATAGTGACTTGGGTTGAAAACCAAGTCACTACATCATCCAAATTACAACAAATTGTTCAAGGATTACCCTTCCTTGTCCTACAAGGAAATGAAACATAGGTTCTAAATTGTTCTTACAACACTTTGAAATACTAGCAAAATAAGCGAAAAACAAAGCTCTTTGATCATCCCGAGGGGAGCTACCCTTAGTTCCCATTGATCCATCATGCTTGTTTTTCCTTTCCCTTATCTTTGCTTCCATGCCCTAATTCAAGTAAGAAGAGCATTCACATCACAACTTGTATCATAATACATTAGTTGAGTTTTAACATAAAATTGGGATAGTTATCGTACCAACTGGAAGAATTTTCCCAGCCTTGAGATCGCTGAGATATTTGGAACAGTTCCTCTTCCAATGTCCTTTGCCATTGCAATAAAAGCACTTAGCTCCTTGATGAGGGCACTTGTTGGGATTTGAGGTGCTTGCCTCAGAAGACACTTTCTTTGAACCTTTGGAAGGTTGCTTCCCCTTTGCCTTACTCTTCCTTTTGAACTTCCCTTTGCTCTTAACATTAATGTTGAGCACATCCTTAGGGGCACTAACATTTAGGCCCATATCCCTTTCAGCTTGCACAATCATATTGTGCAATTCATCAAGTGAGATGTCTTGGTTCCTCATGTTGAAATTCACCCGGAATTGTACATAAGTTTTCACCCTAGACAAGGAGTGGAGGATTCTGTCAATCACAAGTTCCTTAGGAATTTCCACTTGATTCAACCTTGGGGTTTCTACATGCTCAATTAACTTGAGCACATGTGGGCTAACCTTTTGCCCCTCCTTAAGGTTGAGATCAAAGAAGGCCGATGCCGCCTCGTATTGAACAATTCTCGAAGCCTTCGAGAACATTGTCACAAGCCTGGAGTAGATCTCATAGGCCGTGCCAATCTTTATGGCACTCCTTTGGAGTTCTAGCTCCATCGAGAAGATCAAAACATTTTTTATTGCCGCATACTACTTTTAATAAGTATCATAGGGTCGCCTGGCTGCGGCGGTGGCATTATCTGCAGGTTCAGGAGGTGATTCTTCGATGAGGTATTCGGTCTTACCGTCACCTTGTGCCGCCAACAAAAGTTGGGCATCCCAATCGGCAAAGTTTGCCCCATTCTTTTCTAACTTACAACGATCCATGAAGGAACGTAGCCATGAAGTGTTTGTAGTAGTGGAAACGGTCATGATTGATATTGATTTGAAGACTTAACTACAAAATTTTGAACATATGAAGAAATTAAATGCTAATCTTTTTAATTTTAACTTGTAAACATTTTTACTAAGTTGATGCATCTATAAAATGACTTCTATCCAATTTTATAAATGATTCCAAGACCCAAACCCATACCACCGAAATCGTGAACCACTGGAACTCCAACCTAAAAATATGGTTTGGTGGGTTAAAATAAACCGGTTCTACCATAGAACTCTTGGTTGATGACAAATCATTATTTATTCATCTTAGCCCGGAACACATTGACCATTGGTCCTCTACACTTCCGTTGAGTGCAAACCAAATTTCAATTGCATCGAGATGCGATCCGCCCACTGGACTGAATCCTCCTCATCGCCCCACTTATCCTACGTAATGGGGTTCGTACTGCCCACTGGACTAGCACCACCCCACGAAATAGAAGCTCATGGGTTCTACTATTTGGTAAGGCTAATCCTCAATTATTTTGTTTAATATAGGGGTCTTGTCAATTTGTTATCTATCTCATTTAAGCGAATTAAATTGGTGAACTCGATAATTATAATTGACACGGTCGTTTTTAACGATTTAAACTAATATGCATGTTTATGGCGATTTGGCTATGCATGCAAACATATAAGTAATGCAAAAATAAAAGCAATAAAGCAATAAAATCCTAGTATGGCCTTCCTAGTAATAGTAAAAACGAATTAACTATTACAAATTCGGAAACCAACTCCATGGTCCCTTGAACTTCATAGGCACGCCATCCAAGAAAACACCGTCTTGTCGGAACTCCTTTCCGTATGGCACCGTCTTTTGGATCTCCGGAATTACAATAAAATAATACAACTACTCTATTGTAAAACTGAAATTTAAATTAAATTACAAACCCGTGATACGAGATCACGTAAATTACAACCGAATCAATATTCCCTTTCATTACGGGTAATATTGATTAAAACTAAGGTCATACTAAGAAAATTACATAATTTCAAATTATATAAATAACATTCAAATATGTCATTCATATTAAATAAAATGCAATAATAAAATATGTATGCACATGCTCAATTTTTAATGCCAAATCAACTTATGGGAGCAAATATCTTATATTTGTTTACGGTTTTTACGGATATGCGTGATTTTAACTATTAAAATCATCAAAATTACATAAATCTCATTTGTGTCCAAGTTAATCATCCTAACATACTCTAGGAATCAATGTTTAGTCTCTACTAATGTTTGATCATGATTCAACTTGATTTTGCATTATTGTTCATAAATTAGTTGTATTTACAGGAAAATAAACGAAAAATGGCCACATGTGTAACACCCCCATTTATTTAAGGGTCTGTACTAGGACTCCTTAGATAAATAAGGGTGTTACCATCTCGGTTTCCCGAGGCAGTAGATACAAAGTGTAACATCCCGTATTTTTATAAAATATATTTTAAGGGTTTTTAATTATTTTAAGTAATAAAATAATATTTTTTATTAATTTATTGGGAAAGTGTTTTAAATAAATAGTAATATCCGTCTTAAGAACCTTAAGTCCTTAAGACGAATACAAACTTGGCAACTTGAATTCATATCCTAAAACCCGTTCATGTTACCAAACCCGTTTTCCTTTGAAACGGGAAAGGACAATTACAAACCCCTAAACCCTTGTGTCAGTCGACATTCATCATCTCCTCAAAATAGAACACTGTAAACTTATTTTCTCAAAAACCTCCTTAAATCTTCATCTTCTTTTCCAAATTCCGTCATCATCCGTTCACCGAATCAAGGTAATAAATACATTTTCGGAATCCTCATCGAATTTGCAAGTCATCTGTCACTTCCGTTTTTCATTTCCTTCATTTCGAAAATGGGGCTATTTTTATAGAATTCGCATTTCGGTCTCTTAAATCCGATTTTCATGGTGTAGGTGAGGGCTTAGAAGACCCGGACGTGGATAGCTTCGTTGTCGAGGAGGAGCTTTGAGCGGAATGGCTTTTAAGGTGACGATAATGAGAAACTCGGCCTTATTGTATATATTAGCACTTTTCTTGTTTGAATTGGTTTAAGTTTCTGATTTTTAATGTTATTGTTGTTGTTTGAACTTAGTAACATGATAGGAATGTTCACATATGATGATTCCATGCTTAGATGATGTTTCATATGCTTATTGTTTAATTTTCAGAAATCTATGCTTAAGACGGATACAAATCATTTTCTTATTGAGGATTGTTTGTGGGATTAATTGCTGGTAGTTAGTGTATTTGATGATTTCATGTAATGGGTAAACATTGTATGTTGTTAATTTAGAAGTCTTAAATCGATTTGTGATAGTTTGCATTTGATAGGAAATTGCGTTTTTGCGTACAGCGGCCCCTGAGCCGGCGGGCTGACCGGCAGCCGGTCGGCCGGCTCAGAGTCAATGTGTTAAATTTTGAATGTTCAGAAATCTGAGGAAGGTTTCTGAGCCGGTCAGTCGGCCGCCGGTCGACCGGCTCATGATCCTTCTTGGGTGTTTTCAAGTTTTGCAAAGGGCTTGGGAAGTGACTCCCAGCCGGCAGGCCGGCAGCCGGTACACCGGCTGAGAGTCACTCCTCGTGTTTAAGATTTGAAGTTTTGGCTATAGGGAAGGGACTCCCAGCCGGCTGGCCGGCGGACGGTCCACCGACTGAGCGCCTCTTCTCTTGTTTTTCAGACGGTTGTTGGGCTTGGGAAGGGACTCCCAGCCGGTGGACCGGCAGACGGTCTGGGACCGGCTGAGAGCCCCTGTTCCCATTGTTTTGTTTATAACTTTCAAAGGTTTATTCGGTTTTGATTGAAATTCGTTCCGTGTACCTTTCATGTGTGTTTGAGGTCCCCGGAGGATGGGCGACACTATATTGGGTTCGGGAATGGAGAGAGGATAGAGACCCCCCGGTCGGGTAACCTAAAGGGAAACCGGCTCTCCCTCAACTTAGTTCCTGGGATCAATTAAGTGTCGATTAGAAGTTAAGGAAGTAGAACTATAGATTAGTTCATAGACTTTGATGATATTGTATTGATGCGTATTAAGTTATGCCTTAAGTTGGCCTCTGAACTTAATACGTGAGTTGATTGTCATATATGGGGATATGCCTTAAGTTGGCCTCTGAGCCCTATATGTGTATGGTTGTCGTGTCTGGGATATGCCTTAAGCTGGCCTCTGAGCCCAGACATGTTTGATTGTGATCGCGTTAGAACATGCCTTAAGTTGGCCTCTGAGTCTGACGAGTAGAGCAGCTGCACAACGGGGTAGCTAAGGAACTGACACCTTGCCCGGAGTGCAGATGTTTGATGCTAGGACATGCCTTAAGCTGGCCTCTGAGTCTAGTATCTTGTGATGTAGTGAAGGGACATGCCTTAAGCTGGCCTCTGAGTCCTTTACTTTTGGATGCTAGTCCATGCGTTTTGATGTCGCCTCTTAGTCTAGTGTCTTGCTGATTGGCAGTTCCATGCCTTGAGTCGGCCTCTGAGTCCTTGCTTGTTGAATGATTGGTATTTAGGTTATGTCTTCAGTTGACCGCTGAACCTTATACTTGCTGAATGAAATGGGTATTTAGGTTATGTCTTAAGTTGACCGCTGAACCTTATACTTGCTGAGTTTTATCTGCTTGCCTTGAGTTGTACGGTGTCAGATATAGGTATTGATATTGATGATACAGACATTGATATTGTTGATATGGGTGTTTATACTTGTTGTTGCTCATCCAAGGCATTGGATGACTCTTTAGTCAGTTTCGTAAATGGTTTGGACTGAAAGACCCCCCGACCGGGTAACCGGTAGGGAAACCGGCTCTCATTCCAAATAGTTTCCGAAGTTGGTTGAGAGCCGTGCATTAGTGATTGCGTGATAGTTGGTGATCAGTTATTGAGATATTGATATACTTCACATGTTTATATATGTTGGAGTGTTCTGTTTGTTTAGCTTGTTACGTGTCGTTACAAAAGCTGGCTAGGAGAACTCTAGTCACTCTCCACTGATTGTGGCGTACATGTTTTCATGTATGTAGGTACATGCAGGTTGGACAGGGTTAGATGAGAGCTAGCGAGTGATGATCCACTTGTCATCATATGACTTACACTTACGAGTAGCTAGACTCTAGTTTGATACAGTCGTTATCTATTGGTGCCTGTAGGGATGTTCCATCCCATGCTTTGTATATATTTGGTTTTCCGTACTTAGAACTGTTATACTTATCTATTTTGTTTATATCAGTTTCAGTTTCTGTTTCAGTTTTAATTCACCTCGCATGTTGTTTATGTTTTAAAAAGTTTAAATTCCGCTGCATTTTTAGTACTTTGTATGTTTTATGTTTCCGCTTTCGCGAAGGGTTTTACAGTTGGTATCAGAGCATTGTTGCTCCCGACGCACTCATGTGACCCCCAACCTTAACTTGACCAAATAAACAAATAATGAATGAGAGATGGGTAGATCTAAGGATTTATGTTGTAGTCTATTTGTGAATGCTAATTGCTAAGTTAACACTTGTTTTCTTTTGAAGGATGGTGAGAACCACGGCTGCTGAGAACACTATAATGCAAGCACTTCATCGGTTGCTTGAGAACTAGAGACAGCAGGCAGAGACTGTTCCACCTCCTCCACCGCCAGGCAATGAGGCCAATAGGCCTGGTAGTTTCTCTTGGATAGCATCATTGATGTCCAGGAGCCACGTGAAGACTTATGGAGGCGAGGTTGATCCGGTAGCTCTTACTGAGTGGTTCCGTGAGATGGAAAAAAGCTTCACCATGTACTCGGTTGGCAGAGAGGATAGAGTGCGGCTAGCCAATCACTTTTTGACCCTAGAGCCCGATAGATGGTGGGCGTTGACCAGGCCGACTTTCACTCTTGATCCTTTATTTGATTGGGAGGCTTTTAAGGATAAGCTCGAGACGAGGTTTTATCCTAAGGAGCTTAGATCACAGAGACTTAAGGAGTTCATGGACTTGAAGCAGGGTAAGATGTTCGTTCAGGAGTACACCGACAAATTTAACCAGCTTGCACATTTCGCTTCGAAGTTTGTCAGGGATGAGGCTGAGAGAGTTTACTTCTACCGTGGGAAGTTAGGGCCGCGCATTGATAGTATGGTTCGCTGTGACTCGAATTCTTTTGTGGAGATTTATGATGATGTTATTTGGGCCGAGGGTTCCATTCGTGCCATAGATGCTGAGACCCGAGCTGCTACTTCCAGTGTTTCTTCTCACCAGAGATCCGTTTACCAGGGGAAGAGACCGTTTGTTCCATCTACTTCTTCGCCTTCTTCTTTGAAGACGCGATTTGAGAGGTTCTCTACTCCGGTTGCTAAGACCACTTTCCACACTGATACTGCTTCTAGTGTTTGCCACCGTTGTGGTAAACCATCTCATCCGGGTTTTGACAGTTTCAAGAATGCCTTTAAGTGTTATACCTGCAATGGATTTGGGCACAAGTCCTTTGAGTGTCCTGAGAGGAACACCGTACTTGGCAAGGCTGCCACAGCTGCTGCAGCGACTAAAGGAGGAAAGCCGAAGGGGAAGATCTTCGTGATGACTAGGGCTGAGGCTGAGGCTCATCCAGATATTGTGGCAGGTATCTTTTCTGTACTTGGTGCTGAGTGTCTTATTTTATTTGACAATGGAGCTTCTTTATCATTTATATCGACTCAGTTCGCAGACCATTTAGCTCTTGAGTCTTCCATGGTTGAGGAGACTTCCATTTCCTTACCTTCGGGAGACGTGTTTTCCTGCTCTTTGTCCCATAGGGATGTTCCGATTATTATTGGTCAAGCCACATTTCTAGCGGACTAACTGAGATTTCCTCTCGAGGAATTTGACATTATCCTCGGTATGGATTGAGATATTTATATACTTCACATGTTTATATATGTTGGAGTGTTCTGTTTGTTTTGCTTGTTACGTGTCGTTACAAAAGTTGGCTAGGAGAACTCTAGTCACTCCCCACTGATTGTGGCGTACATGTTTTCATGTATGTAGGTACATGCAGGTTGGACAGGGTTGGATAAGAGCTAGCGAGTGATGATCCACTTGTCATCATATGACTTACACTTACGAGTAGCTAGACTCTAGTTTGATACAGTCGTTATCTTTTGGTGCCTGTAGGGATGTTCCATCCCAGGCTTTGTATATATTTGGTTTTCCGTACTTAGAACTGTTATACTTATCTATTTTGTTTATATCAGTTTCAGTTTCTGTTTCAGTTTTAATGCACCTCGCATGTTGTTTATGTTTTAAAAAGTTTAAATTCCGCTGCATTTTTAGTACTTTGTATGTTTTATGTTTCCGCTTTCGCGAGGGCTATGATAGTCAGCCGGTGGACCGTCCGCCGGCCAGCCGACTAATCTATAGTTCTACTTCCTTAAGTTCTAATCGACATTTAATTGATCCCGGGAACTAAGTTGAGAGAGAGTCGGTTTCCCTTTCGGTTACCCGACCGGGGGGTCTCTATCCTCTCTCCATTCCCGAACCCAAAATAGGGTCGCCCATCCCCCGGGGACCTCAAACACACATGGAAGGTACACGGAACGAACTTCAATCAAAACCGAATAAACCTTTGAAAGTTATAAACAAAACAATGGGAACCTGGGCTCTCAGCCGGTCCCAGACCGTCTGCCGGTCCACCGGCTGGGAGTCCCTTCCCAAGCCCAACAACCGTCTGAAAAACAAGAGAAGAGGCTCTCAGCCGGTGGACCGTCCGCCGGCCACCCGGCTGGGAGTCCCTTCCCTATAGCCAAAACTTCAAATCTTAAACACGAGGAGTGACTCTCAGCCGGTGTACCGGCTGCCGGCCTGCCGGTTGGGAGTCACTTCCCAAGCCCTTTGCAAAACTTGAAAACACCCAAGAAGGATCCTGAGCCGGTCGACCGGTGGCCGACTGACCGGCTCAGAAACCTTCCTCAGATTTCTGAACATTCAAAATTTAACACATTGACTCTGAGCCGGCCGACCAGCTGCCGGCTCAGAGGCCGCTGTACGCAAAAACGCAATTTCCTATCAAATGCAAATCATCACAAATCGATTTAAGACTTCTAAATTAACAACATACAATGTTTACCCATTACATGAAATCATCAAATACACTAACTACCAGCAATTAATCCCATAAACAATCCTCAATAAGAAAATGATTTGTATCCGTCTTAAGCATAGATTTCTGAAAATTAAACAATAAGCATATGAAACATCATCTAAGCATGGAATCATCATATGTGAACATTCCTATCATGTTACTAAGTTCAAACAGCAACAATAACATTAAAAATCATAAACTTAAACCAATTCAAATAAGAAAAGTGCTAATATATACAATAAGGCCGAGTTTCTCATTATCGTCACCTTAAAAGAAATTCCGCTCAAAGCTCCTCCACGACAATGAAGATATCCACGTCCGGGTCTTCTAAGCCCTCACCTACACCATGAAAAACGGATTTAAGAGACCGAAATGCGAATTCTATAAAAACAGCCCCATTTTCGAAATGAAGGAACTGAAAAACGGAAGTGACGGATGACTTGCAAATTCAATGAGGATTCCGAAAATGTATTTATTACCTTGATTCGGTGAACGGATGCTGACGGAATTTGGAAAAGAAGATGAATATTTAAGGAGGTTTTTGAGAAAATAAGTTTACAGTGTTCTATTTTGAGGAGATGATGAATGTCGACTTACACAAGGGTTTAGGGGTTTGTAATTTTTTTTTTGATAAAGGGTAAGTTTTATATATCAAGGAGAAAATTACAAGGAGGTCCTAGAACAACTTCAGCAAGAAGGACTGATCATAGGAGCTTAAATTACAATGCATACGAGTTCTAAAGAAACTGACTAATTCTTTCTTAATTCTATCAATAACAATGCTTGGACGGATAACAGTTTGCTCATTTCTGCTCTTGTTTCTTTGTTGCCATATATGATAAATGATACTCCCTCCATTCATTTCCACTTGGTACATTTGCTTTATGCACGGGTTTTTACGCATTGTTAAAATATTAATAAAAGTACAACAAATAGGTGTAAAGTGTAGTATTGTGTTGAAAAAGTGGGCCTTAATAGTGTTTTTATAGTATTATAGTATTAAAAGTACAACCAAATAAGGAAAGGTGCAAAGTGGATTCGAATGGACCGAAATGGAATAGGTGCAAAGTGGATATGAATGGAGGGAGTAGCATTTAAAGCCCCGTTTCTTATTGCTCTTTACAACTTAGTTCCCCTGAACCTCAATTAGGGGTTTGTAATTGTCCTTTCCCGTTTCAAAGGAAAACGGGTTTGGTAACATGAAAGGGTTTTAGGATATGAATTCAAGTTGCCAAGTTTGTATTCGTCTTAAGGACTTAAGGTTCTTAAGACGAATCTTACTATTTATTTAAAACACTTTCCCAATAAATTATTAAAATATTATTTTATTACTTAAAATAATTAAAACCCTTAAAATCTATATATAAGTATAAAAGAACAACCGCTATCCATTAAACTTGACACGTGTCACACTACCGTGAATTTTTTTCCCGCCTAACCCAGACCCTAAAGATACATGCAAATATCTTTTTAAAATATGACCATTTTAGATTATTATTTTCCTTAAAAAAACTATCCTATCATTTTTTAAGATTATATTTCCCCAAAACACAAATTCTTTAGGTTTTAATGTAATACTCTCAAGTTAGTCATACATCAATTTCTGCAATTAATTAATTTTTTTTAATTATAGTTGAATTTTAATATAACTTTATTTTCTTCATCCCGCTAAGTTCATTTATACAAATATTATCCATATATCAAGTTATACCTTTTCAAAACGGTGTAAATTTTTTTCAAGGTATTTATTCATCATAACTTTTATCAACGAATTTAATTAGTATTTTTACTTATAAATATGAATTGTAGGTTTTAATATGATTTTGTCACTTTACTTCAGGAAAAAAAAGGAAGATACATCAGATGTACTACTTTAGGCATAACTTTTAATTTTTACTTTTTAATTGAGATTATGTGTATTTTTCCGTGTTTTTTAAAGTTTATCAGTTACATTTTATTTTTTTTTTCCTTCAAAAGCAAATTTAATTGATCTTATATGTAATGTTTTTGAGATATATTGTAATTTTTTTAACATAATATTTAAATAACAAACTTAGATACTTTATAATAAAATTTATAGTCTTTAAAACAAAACTCGAAAAATTTATTTTAAAATTCCGAAACTATACAATTATAGCTGATGGTACTACATCATATGAATAATCTACTTCATGCCGAGCTTTTAATAAATTTTGTACTTGGTAATATAATTTCACAGAGTTTAGGGTAGAAAATTACTTTTGGTGCTTATTGAATTCATTGACTGTAGTGCATGTCATTTACGTATCCTACTTTTTCTTAACTGCTACATATTTCTGGCAACTTTTATATATTTTTTTCAATATTTTGTGTTAAATTGGATCGACAAATGGCATGAAACTTTGCTCTTTAACGTCAAAAATGGAGTTTAATTTTTGGCAGTATGGCTTGCTTAATACCGTCTTAACTTAAGACACTTCACAACCCTTTTTCCGTTTCGCTCTATTATAATCTGTTGTGAGAGTCTACTTAAATTAAGACGGCCTTAAATATTATGATAAGGTTAACGACAAAACTAATACATGTATGATTAAGTTGGTATAGTTTTTTTCATAAACGGGTCGGGGAGGCGAGTCTCGGGTTGGTCATACATATACGGATCGGTCATATGGGTATCGGATCGGACCGGGGTTAAAATACGGGTTTGAAAAAAGTTTATGACATCTTTTATATTATCATTTTATATTAATAATATTATTATATTTATTATTTTATGATGTAATAATTTAAAAACTATATAAAATTGACATTTAAGTTATTTTTTAATTAAAATCTTAAAATTATATTCACTATTCCAAACATAATAAAAAAATATTAATATTTTAATAATATTCTTATTTATCTTCAAACCATCGGGTGGAATGGATCAGTTCGAATTTCAACCATAAAATAACAGGTTATTTTCACTTGAATTGGGCTCGGGTCATTTCGTGTTGTGGGTCAAGATTTACGGGGCTTTGACCCTGAAAAATCGGGTCAAATCGAGTTGGGTCGGTCTAGATTACGGGTCGAGTCATGTTTTAACAGGCGTAGAGCACAAATAACCTTTTTTATCATTTTAATTTTGGAAGCAGGTTATATACATGCCAATTTTTATGAGGCGGTCCTGAAAATAATATAGCTTTCTCTTTTTATAGGAGAATCTTGCATATCATTATTAAATCAGTTTATGATTAAGCAACATTTTAATTTTAATCTTTGGATCATTTATGTAAAATTTTATATACTTAGCTTCTATTACTAATTTACTAGAATGATAACATAAAATTGAAAATTTTCGTCTATACATGCCCGTGCAACTTTGCACGGGTTCTAAACTAGTATAGTTTATAAAAATACGGGATGTTACAATCACCCCAACTTCAAAAAGTTTCGTCCTCGAAACTCGAACGAAGATAAATTCTAACTAACTATACCTCAATCGAAAAGAGAAGGATGCGCAGCACGCATCGATGCCTCGGTCTCCCACGTCTGCTCCTCAACATCACCGCAACGCCAAAGGATCTTCACTAAAGGCACCACCTTGCTCCTAAGCTTCCTGTCCTGACGGTCTAAAATCTTCACGGGACGCTCCTCGAAAGCAAGACTCGGCTCCAAGTTCTCGATCTCTCTAGGAAGAACATGACTCGGATCACTAACATACTTACGGAGCTGAGAAACATGAAAGACACTATGAACCTTGCCCAAACTAGGAGGCAAGTCCAAACGATAAGCAGTAGCACCAATCCTGTTCACGATCTCAAATGGCCCAATATACTTAGGACTCAACTTGCCCTTAACTCCAAACTCTTAACGCCCTTCATCGGTGAGACTCTCAAGAAAACTCTGTCACCCACCTCAAACTCGAGAGGTCTACGGCGGACATCTGCATAGGATTTCTGCCGATCCTGTGCGGCCTTCATCCTACCCCTGATAAGCTGAACCTTATCAATCGTAACAGCTAACTGGTCCGGTCCTAGGTCGTGCACGTCGCTCGCCTGATCCCAACAGATCGGACTACGGCACTTCCTACCATAGAGCGCCTCATACGGAGCCATACCAATAGATGAATGGAAACTGTTGTAGGAAAACTCAACTAACGGTAAACACTGCTCCCAAGAACTCTGGAAATCAAGTGCACAAGCACGGAGCAAGTCCTCTAATGTCTGAATAGTCCTCTCGGACTGTCCATCAGTCGCGGCATGAAATGCGGTACTCATCAGCAAACGGCTACCCATAGCCTCCTGTAAAGCCTTCCAAAATCTGGAACAGAAACGGGGATCACGATCGGAAACGGTCTCTCTCGGGACACCATGGTAACGGACTATCTCTGCAATATAAGCCCTGGTTAAACGGTCCATATCCCATTTCTCTCTGATAGGCACAAATCTGGCACACTTAGTTAGCCTATCCACCACAACCCAAATCGCATCCTTGCCTCCCACTATCTTAGGCAATGCCGTCACGAAGTCCATCGATATGCACTCCCACTTCCACTGAGGAACGTGGAGCGGCTGTAACAAACCACCTGGCCTCCTATGCTCTATCTTGACTTGTTGACAACTCAAGCACCTACTCACGTAATCCAATATGTCTTTCTTTATCCCGGGCCACCAAAATATAAGTCTCAAGTCCTTGTGCATCTTCTCTCCGCCCGGATGAACTGAATACGGTGTCAAGTGAGCCTCATCTAAAACTCTCTTCCTCAAATCTGGCACGTCTGGAACATACATCCTACCTCGGAATCTAAGGAAACCATCAGAATCAATCACTAAATCTGGTGCAACACCACTCGAAACCTTAGCCTCGAACTTCCGGAAAGCAGCATCAGTAGGCAAACTCTGGCGAATCTCCCAATACAATGTCGGCTCGGCGGTCATAGCAGATAACCAATCAAAACCACTACCAACCATCTCTAATATCAACTTCCGGAACTCGGAACACAACTCATCGGGAAGTACACGCATAACACTCATCGAATGAGAAGTCTTGCGGCTAAGTGCATCAGCAACCACATTGGCCTTTCCCTCATGATACAATAACTCAATGTCATAATCCTTAACCAACTCTAGCCAACGACGCTGTCGCATATTGAGGTCTTTCTGGGTAAAAATGTACTTTAGACTCTTGTGATCCGTGAAAATGCGACAATGAGATCCAATCAAGTAATGACGCCACATCTTCAGGGCGTGAACAACTGCAGCTAACTCAAGATCATGTGTCGGATAGTTCACCTCGTGAACTCGCAACTGTCTAGATGAGTAAGCTATCACCTTACCACTCTGCATCAACACACATCCAAGTCCTAACATCGAAGCATCGCAGTAAACATCAAAGTCAACCCCGATCTCTGGCAAAGCAAGTATAGGAGCGGAAGTCAACCTAGTCTTCAATTCCTGGAAAGAGCTCTCACACTTGTCGGTCCAAACAAATTTAGCTTCCTTCTTCATTAACTGAGTCATCGGACGAGCCAATCTAGAGAAATCCTCAACAAATCGACAGTATTAACCCGCTAAACCAAGGAAACTACGGATCTCTCCCACATCTTTGGGACTCTCCCAATCAACAACAGCCTCAATCTTCGCGGGATCAACCATAACTCCCTCACTAGATATCACATGTCCAAGAAATGCAACCTTAGAAAGCCAATACTCACACTTACAGAACTTCGCGAACCACTTCTGTCGACGTAAAATCCCAAGTATCAATCGGAGATGCTCGGCATGCTCCTCATCGGTCTTCGAGTAAATGAGAATGTCATCAATAAACACCACAACACAAGTGTCAAGAAACTCACTAAAGGTGCGGTTCATCTGATCCATAAAGATAACAGGTGCATTAGTCAACCCAAAAGGCATAACCACGAACTCGAAATGCCCATATCTGGTACGAAAAGCAGTCTTCGCAATATCAGCCTCTCTCACTAGGATCTGATGATAACCCGATCGAAGATCAATCTTAGAAAACCTAGAAGCACCTCTAAGCTGGTCAAATAAATCATCGATCCTAGGCAAAGGATATCTGTTCTTCACAGTCACTCTGTTCAACTCTCTATAATCAATGCAAAGTCTCATGGAACCATCTTTCTTCTTAAAAAATAAAACTGGACCACCCCACGGAGAAGCACTCGGTCTAATGAACCCTTTCTCGATCATCTCTTCCAACTGTTGCTTCAACTCTTTCAACTCTGGTGGAGCCATGCGGTAGGGAGCCTTGGATATCGGTCTGGTACCTGGAACAAGCTCAATAGTAAACTCCACATCTCTCTCTGGCGGTATCCCTGGCAAGTCATCTCGGAAAACATCTGGAAACTCACGAACAATGGCTACATCCTCAAGCTTCGGTAGCGATGGCTTTGTAGCTGAAACAACACACAGGAAGGCTTGGCAACCCTTCCTAAGAAGATAAGATGCTTTCATCGAAGAAATAACACGAGCACCCTTTTTAGGGCGAGTTCCCCTATAGGAAACACGAACTCCTGAAGAACTCCTCAAGCAGATTTTCTGGTCGCGACACTCGAAGCGAGCATGGTATCGCGATAACCAATCCATACCGAGGATAATGTCAAATTCCTTGAGAGGAAATCTCAGTAAGTCCGCTGGAAATGTGGCTTGACCAATAATAATCGGAACATCCCTCTAGGACAAAGAGCAGGAAAACACGTCTCCCGAAGGTAAGGAAATGGAAGTGTCCTCAACCATGGAAGACTCAAGAGCTAAACGGTCTGCGAACTGAGTCGATATAAATGATAAAGAAGCTCCAGTGTCAAATAAAATAAGACACTCAGCACCAAGTACAGAAAAGATATCAGCCACAATATCTGGATGAGCCTCAGCCTCAGCCCTAGTCATCACGAAGATCTTCCCCTTCGGCTTTCCTCCTTTAGTCGCTGCAGCAGCTGTGGCAGCCTTGCCAAGTGCGGTGTTCCTCTCGGGACACTCAAAGGACTTGTGCCCAAATCCATTGCAGGTATAACACTTAAAGGCATTCTTGAAACAGTCAAAACCCGGATGAGATGGTTTACCACAACGGTGGCAAACACTAGAAGCAGTATCAGTGTGGAAAGTGGTCTTAGCAACCGGAGCAGAGAACCTCTCAAATCGCTTCTTCAGGGAAGAAGGCGAAGAAGTAGATAGAACAAACGGTCTCTTCCCCTGGTAAACTCTCTGGTGAGAAGAAACACTGGAAGTAACAGCTCGGGTCTCAGCATCTATGGCACGAATGGAACTCTCGGCCCAAATAGCATCATCATAAATCTCCACAAAAGAAGTCGAGTCACGGCGAACCATACTCTCGATGCGCGGCCCTAACTTCCCACGGTAGAAGTAAACTCTCTCAGCCTCATCCCTGACAAACTTCGAAGCGAAATGTGCAAGCTGGTTAAATTTGTCGGTGTACTCCTGAACGGACATCTTACCCTGCTTCAAGTCCATGAACTCCTTAAGTCTCTGTGATCTAAGCTCCTTAGGATAAAACTTCGTCTCGAGCTTATCCTTAAAAGCCTCCCAATCAAATAAAGGATCAAGAGTGAAAGTCGGCCCGATCAACGCCCACCGTCTATCGGCCTCTAGGGTCAAAAAGTGAGTGGCTAGCCGCACTCTATCCTCTCTGCCAATCGAGTACATGGTGAAGCTCTTTTCCATCTCACGGAACCACTCAGTAAGAGCTATCGGATCAACCTCACCTCCATAAGTCTTCACGTGGCTCCTGGACATCTGTGATGCTATCCAAGAGAAGCTACCAGGCCTATTGGCCTCATTGCCTGGCGGTGGAGGAGGTGGAACAGTCTCTGCCTGTTGTCTCTGGTTCTCAAGCAACTGATGAAGTGCTTGCATTATAGTGTTCTCAGCAGCCGTGGTTCTCACCATCCTTCAAAAGAAAACAAGTGTTAACTTAGCAATTAGCATTCACAAATAGACTACAACATAAATCCTTAGATCTACCCATCTCTCATTCATTATTTGTTTATTTGGTCAAGTTAAGGTTGGGGGTCACATGAGTGCGTCGGGAGCAACAATGCTCTGATACCAACTGTAAAACCCCTCGCGAAAGCGGAAACATAAAACATACAAAGTACTAAAAATGCAGCGGAATTAAAACTTTTTAAAACATAAACAACATGCGAGGTGAATTAAAACTGAAACATGAACTAAAACTGATATAAACAAAATAGATAAGTATAACAGTTCTAAGTACGGAAAACCAAATATATACAAAGCCTGGGATGGAACATCCCTACAGGCACCAAAAGATAACGACTGTATCAAACTAGAGTCTAACTACTCGTAAGTGTAAGTCATATGATGACAAGTGGATCATCACTCGCTAGCTTTCATCCAACCCTGTCCAACCTGCATGTACCTACATACATGAAAACATGTACGCCACAATCAGTGGAAAGTGACTAGAGTTCTCCTAGCCACCTTTTGTAACGACACGTAACAAGCAAAACAAACAGAACACTCCAACATATATAAACATGTGAAGTATATCAATATCTCAATAACTGATCACCAACTATCATGCAAGCACTAATGCACGGCTCTCAACCAACTTCGGAAACTATTTGAAAGGAGAGTCGGTTTCCCTACCGGTTACCCGGTCGGGGGTCTTTCAGTCCAAACCATTTACGAAACTGACTAAAGAGTCATCCAATGCCTACAGTACTTTAATTAAAGGTTAAACTCCATAACATGTTGTTACAACTGTATCCAAACTGTCTTATGAAATGAAAATACAACTCATGATAAGTAACTATAGTGATCTAGACTCTAGTCTGGTCCGGATCCAAGCTCTCTCTTCCCATAGCTTCCCATAGTCTCAACCACCTGTCAATCTGCTCCCCAATAGTTTGGTTCATCACTGGTGGTCACGAATACACAGGGTCAACCACGAGGTTGAGTAGAGGAAAATAATTAAACAAACACTATCATATATATATAGGGATTCAATCATCCCTTCTCCGCACCGATCACAAGGCCAATAACTCTACACCGCTCCCAAGGTCATTAACTCCGCACCGATCACAACGCCAATTAACTCCGCACCGATCACAACGCCAATTAACTCCGCACCGATCACAGCACCCATTTCTCATCACCTCATATCGTATCACAGAAAAATAAATTCAAATAACACAATATTCCAAATCATACGATAATGTAAAATACTCATCAATCAATCAAGTAAATAATCATTATTATATGTGTAGCAATTTCCCCTACCTGAAATAGCAGGAATGCAGATAAATCCAAGGCTTGTTAGAAATGTTCCACGCGAAACCCGCTACCTAAACACATATACGTAACAAATAAATAACCTTCCCGAACCCCTTAACAAACCATACTTACTATAAATAGAAACCTTCCATAAGTGGAAAGTTTCCAAGAATAGAAACTTTCCCAAAATAAAACTCCAATGACTCCCTAATTTCCCGACTCGTAACTTTAATTAACACGAATAAGACTAACATAAAACAAAGATAAAGTAATAAAATAATAATCATAATAATAATAATAATAATAATAATTATAATTATAATAAACAAACAACAACGAACAGCCGCCTACTACACTTCTCACCCGTGCTCCACACTCGACTCCTCAGCCACGTAGCCACCACGATCACCGCCGGCAACCACTGCCCATAAACTCTACACCACATACTCCACCCTCGGCAACCACCAGGCCCTTCGACTCCCTAAGGCGAGGAAAACCAAGGTCCCCAAAAACCCTACTCCATCCCGTAACTCCCAAACCCGCCTGAAACAATCCCATTACAGCCACCGCCTGCACCCGCGACAACACTTGAGACCACCATCACTGACACCCCCCGACATCAGACTTGCCAGCAACCGTGGTACCATTGTGTCGACCTCCCCCTAGTCAACAGTGGTACCACCCCAAACCCCCACGACAGAACAACCACAACAGACCCCCTTCCCGACAACCCGTGTCGAAACCCCCTATTTCACCTTAGCCAAACACCCCTAACCACCGTGACTTCCTCCACCCTCACCACTCAACTGACACCTGACTCAAACGCTGCGACCCATAAAAATCAAACAACCGAACTCATCTAAGAAACGTAAACAATTAACATAATAAAACCTATACAAAACGTGTTAAGACAACAACATCCCTGTCAACGTGTTAGCCACCCTACACGACGGTTAACGACGGCCAACAACACCCCTCTAACAGCCTACATATGTTCTTTATACGACCTATTACACAATTAAGCAAAATCAGTAAAGATTAAAACATGTTAGCCTCATCTAAAAACGTGACAAAACCGTGTGTACAACCATGAACATAATAACGTGATGAACATACCAGATTAACAGCTACAACGAACCACCCTAGGCTAGTTAGCTACCACCGTGCGTGACACATTTCTCTCCTCTGAGATGACGGCTGAGTTTTTGTGGAAAAGGGTTTCTGATTTAGGGTAAGGGTTAGGGTTGATTGAGGTCTTAAAATATGATGGCATGCATGAATAACGTGGTTTGCACAATTAAAACCCTCGTGGGCAACAATTGCTCACATTTGAGAGCAAGAGGCCAGCCAAGGCTTCCCAAGGAGAGTCAATGCATGGCCTTCTACATCTTACAAAAATGCATAAAATATGCCTTAAAAATATTCCTTTTGCATAACACTCAACCTACTAATATACTTACACACACTACCATCATTCATCCTCTATACTACACGGCTAAAATGGGGTTAATATAGACCCCAGTTTATCTTTGTCAATTGTGTTAATTTGTAACATGTCACACATGTTCCATAACACATGACCCAATTTGTTAATTGTTCAATTTTAACCATTAAAATCCACAATTTACAAATTCATTACATTTAAATAATTCTTCTAATATTTCGAATTCATTATCTTATCAAATGGAATATCATAATTTTAATTACAACTCTTTGTAATTTTATGATCAACCGCGTTCATTCTCAATTTAATCGTTTCCCAAACGAATAAATAAAAACCGAGTAATAAAAACGATTTTATTACTTTGACTATTATTATTATAATCCCATTATAAAATATTCGTCATGTAAAAATTATTTCCAAATTTCCAGTTATTAATTAATTCATATCCAATACGAAATTAATTAATTATTCCATTGAAACGGAATTCCCTAAAGATATGACCTTAAGGGATCGACTGATCACCACCATCATATGAAGATAATGTCAAACTCTAGACAGCCAATCATTATCGGTAAATGTTGATCAGTCGGCTTTAAAAGAGTAACACTCCCAGTTGTGTTTCATTCAAATGAGTTTTAATTATGTCAACACGCTATTGTCGAGGACACTTCCTCCAACAGATAATCATGCTTACAATCGTTTGTTTATGTCGTATATTGGTGCGTGGGCGTTAGTGTTGGGTTGTGGGTTGCTTATACTATGTATATTAGGTATGCTTATGGCCTCGAGGCGTACCACTTCGATGTGCTTTGGAGGGTATTCTTTGAATTGACTTCCCACTTGGTTCTGAATTCGACCGCCGAAAGACAGAGTGATTGTCACCCCGATAAGCTATTGTCTAGAGGTTAACCGGTTGCCTAGTAAGCGATTGGCGAAAGCAAAGGACATTAGCACGCGAGGGACAAACCCCATATTAACTCATGAAATGAAAAAGAAATGAAAAATCGAATGAGGTCAAATTTTGAATGAAATCCACCATTTTACATTGATTTGAGCATTTCACTCCAAAAAAAAACCAATTTTGTCATGCCGTCTTGTCAATCTTGGGATGACCCATGACCTTTACTATGTGAAGAATTTAGACTTGTTGTATCTTTTGCCTCTAGCATCGCGGGGATTATCATTCCATTCCATCTGATCGCCCTTGACGAAAGTATTTGGATAGTGGTTATGAAAGTAGCCTGATTTACCATTATTTGGTGGTGTTTTGTTGTCATCCTTTTTGTCTTAGTGATTTGTAGAATTAGTATTTGTGAGGGAGTTTACGATTTTGATTTTTTCTCTTTTAGTTGATTTCCGTCGCTTAGATGAGGAAAGCGACTTTTCTCTTTTGTCGATGCATCCTATGGTTTGTTTATGTGCTTCATGTTAGGATGTGTCATTTTTCTCGCAAGCCCCCACTTGTCTTGCGAGGGATGCATACCTCATTGCATTTCGGTGTGAGTTGAAGGGACGGAGGAGGCCTGTTAATTGTCTTTCATCGGATTTTATTAGTGTAGCTAACCTTTTATATTAAGTGTCTTAGTTTAATTTATGAGCTTACTCGAGGACGAGTAAGGTTTAAGTGTGGGGAGTTTTGATGAGTAGTATTTTGGTAACATTTTACCCCTCATTTATACCTTATTCCGACTCAATCTTGCGTGCTTAATTGAATAAATAGCTCATTTTATTATTTAATTAGTAATTATTAGTTTTATTTTATTTATTGTGAATAATTGTTGGATTTGTGGAATTTGGTTCAATTTCAGTCGTTTTAGTGTTGTTTAGACGCTATTTCGTGAACTAAGGCGGAAATTGAGAAGGAATTCGAGACAAAGGAAAGGAAGTGTTGAGCAAAGTCAAAAGGTCAACCTATTTGACCTTATCATATCCTATTTACCATCATTCGTTCAATCCTCCATCTCTGCTTTTCGAATCACCTCATGCCCATCACCACCATTAATCATCACCATCTTCTACTTCACCACCGAACTCCACCGCCGCAGCAGACCACCAGTCACTCCATCACCCAGTCAAATTTCGGCCCTGCGCCACCGTTCTCTCCCTTCGGACAACTCCGTCCTTCTCCGTGCATCACCACGGAGTACCGCCGATACCAACGACCCAATACTCCATAACTGTTCACAACACCAACGCCATCATTAAGTTTCGAATTCACTAAACTGAATTTTGAACCCATTTCCATTGCTCATCCTAGCATCGCATCACCTCAATGATACTTCATCCAGAGAAAAATCCGAACCCGACACCATGACCCCATTCGCAGCATCTTCATCAGATATCCATCATTCAACCACCGTCCCAGCAGCAGCATCACCGCCGAGGCCAGCTTCTAATATCAGACTACGAGCTTTGTTCTACGGGTCATTAATCGGTGGAGTCGGGTTGTGATTTGGGTTTGATTGTTACCCAATTAATTGAGTAATCGTCTGACTATTGGAGAGAAGAGAGCAAGATAAATGAAATGACTCTTGTGCCCTTTGCTTTCATCCCTTTTATGAAGTTTAAGTGGGGGTTAGCTTGGTCCTTTCATATTAAGTATTGTGGGCTTATAAAAGCCTTAATTTTACGCACCACAGGCAGCTAGCACGGAACACAGAAGGAACGAGGCAGCATTATATTCAGAATTAGAAATAGTAGTGTATTTTTTAGTTTACATTATTTTTCTTCTCTTAATTATTCTCATTTACTCATTTAATTAGTTAACAAGATTCGAGCTTTTGTAATCCGTCTTCTAGATCTATGCATTTCCGAACATTTCCTTCACTATGGTATAAATTTCTTCCCCTTTTCATTAGTTGTTCTTATTTTATCATTTATTGTTTTTATAATGTTCATGTTTATTTTTATCAAAGTTTTAATCATTGTTAATTTATTTATGTTTTTTTCATGTTTAAGGTTAGTGGGTAGTTTAGTTAGTGTTAATTTATTCATGTTAGAGTAGTTTAATAGTTAGGGGATGGGATTACTGTAGAAAAGTTTGAGTCTTGTATGTGGTTAATTGTTTAAATAATGTTTGGTTTGATTATTGTTCATTATTCGTCTTGTGATACTAATGACGATTAGTGTGCTTAATTATGCCAACGAGAAATCCGAGGTGTAATTGCTTTAGTTACTTGACTATGATTGTTAAGTTGACGTCACGAAAGTGAGTTAATGTATTGATCGGGAATTTAATTAGTTGTTCGAGAGAATGCTAGTTTGAGACCCTAATTGACGATAATCACCTTACTTATTTTGTGAATTAGTGATTTGAAAGAATGCTAATTTATATCATTTTTTCCTATTGCTAGACCACTACTTGACAACATGAAACCCCATACCCCCAACTCCCTTAATTTTTCATTTACTCTTATTTTAGATTTAGACTTTAGTTATCTATTTCACTCTCTTTTTCCGACTAAACTATAACTTAAACGAGACTTATAGCCTAACCCCACCATCCTTTGGGTTCGACCCTAAACTATACTACTTAATTTGGGAGTTTACAAATTGTTTTTGTTGAGTTTTAGAATTAGTCATTTTATTGCTTTTTAAAAAAAACAAAAAAAAATAGAATATTTGTAAAAAGAAAAAAAAATATGTTGTTTCTTTATTTCTTGCATCTTTAGTTTTAGTTTTAGTCACTTGCATTTAGAGTCTTTCTTGTTAGCATGTCTTCACACATGACTTTACGTGACCATAGTGGACTCGACCCAAAGTTGTGTGACTCTCCAATTGATATTGGAGAGGATGTGGAGCTTGGGCTACATCCGGAGTGGGTTGAGATCTTTGAAAAAGATTCATTCCGTGGGTTACCTAATGAGTGTGTGCTTGACCATCTTAAACGTTTTAATAGAAAGTGTCTTTTGGTGAGAAAGAATGGTGTGCCAATTGATATTGCGAAACTTATGCTTTTTCCTCTTACTCTTGGGGATGGAGCCGAGAAATGGCTATATTCTCACCCTCCTAGCACATTTTCTACTTGGGATGACCTTGCTCAAGCCTTTCTTGCCAAATATTTTCCACCTTCGAAAACCGCTAAACTAATAAATGAGATTGTTTCTTTTCATCAAGGCGAGTTTGAGAGTTTGAGCGAGGCTTGGGAAAGGTTAAATGGACTTTTGATAGCTTGTCCTCATCATGGGATCCCAATTTGGCTAATTATGCAAACTTTCTTTAACAATTTACATCAATCCGTTAAAGAATTGATAAATGCTTCGGCCGGAGGTGCATTTTATGATTTGGGTGATGATGAGGCAAGATCTTTGCTTGAGAAAGTGGCTATGACCGATGCTAGTTATGGGTTTGGGAGAGTGACAAGATTGGTTGAACCACAAGTTGAGGTTGATTCTCCCTCTTATGTTTACATTGTTCAACACAATTATGTTGTTCCTCCCTCCCTAATTAAGAGTGATGTGCATGCATTTTCATTTTCTTGTGGTACATATGGTTATTTGGGACATGATTCTAATGCTTGTTTTTTATATTCATCCCCACCTCCCATGTATAAGAATATGATGAATTATGATGATAATATGCACAATGTTCAATCATACCATACTCCTTTTTACTCAAATGATGTCATGCATGTTTCCTCATCTAATTATATGTCATGTGGTGATTGTGGGGATGACCTTGACTTTTGTTCTTCCTATGCTCCTCAAGAACCCTTGGATTATTATTTGATGAGTGATGAGTGTGAGATGGAGGTTATGAGGTTTGAGTGTGATGATTTGATTGAGTTACGTGGAGAGAAAGTTGTGGAGCCATGGGATGTAAATGAATTGGAGTGCGTATCATTTGAGGTTGATCATGAGTTGTTGGGAAAAGAGTTTATTAACAGAGTGATTCTTGAGTTTGACATAGATGATGAAGTGAGTAAAGAGGAAGAAGTAGGGAGTTATGAGGTGCATCCCATTGATGACCATCTTCTTGAGAGATTTGAGGTTTGCTTTTGTATTCAGGGTGAGTCACATCTATCATCCACCGATCATGAAGGCCTTATTTCTCTTACTCCTTTGCTTGCTTTAAGTTTTGATGATTGTGACTGTGACGTTCCCCTCAAAGAGGTTGATTTGTTCCATGACGATTACTTGCTTGAAATTTGTGAAAATGGGGACAAAATAAACACTCTTGGAGGGAACATAAATGAATGTTGTGATGACGTCCATGATGTGACGAGTCTTGGCCTTCCTCCTACACCTTTGGAATGGGATGATAAGACTTGGGGTGAGTTCGACACATTCAGTAGGCTCATCTATGCTTATACATTGCTTCTAACTCATCTTGTTTCTTATAGGTGTTGTTGGTCCTACTTGTTGCCCATGATGGCCTATGACCACTTCGGAGAGGATTGGTCCACTTTGTTCGATAAACTAATGCGTTCATTGAATGCCTTTTTACATGATTCACTCGCATCTATCATTTTTGTCCCTATTCTCCCTTCTTACACTTGATTTTTGAGGGCAATGCTCGTCTCAAGTGTGGGGAGGGAATTTTTAAAGAAAAAATCTTGAAAATCCAAAAAATATGCTTTGCTTTCTTATCTCCTCCCTACATTTGGTCCATTGAGGACAATGTACATTTTAAGTGTGGGGAGGGGATTCGTTTCATATTCGTTTCAAAAGGAAAAATAAACATAAAAATTTGAAAAAGTCAAAAAAGTCAAAAACATGTCTTTATCTTATTAGTGTAGAATTGTATATACTTTTGCTTGTTTTCTCTCCTTTCGCATATGCAACATTTCCTTGAGCACCGCTTTGGATTGTGAAGACGCCATGGTATGATCGCTCCAACCCCTATTTCACTCTCATTTTCATTCTTTTGTTACAATTGAGGAGGATGGGCTTGTATTTGAAGGATGTGGAGTATATTGTGGAGATTGTTGTGTGGTTTGTGTGCTTTTGTGCTGTTAGGATACGCATTAGCTTGTTTGGCATATAGTTGGTAGACTCATTTGCATTATAACATGTATATATTAGTTGCATTCATTGCATATAGTTGCATTTAGGTAAAATGTTTTGAAAATGCCTAATTGGGAACATTGACAAAATCGTTTAGGCCATTGCAAATAATTTTTCTACTTGTGACTTTGCCTTTTAGAATGGTTTTAAAACATCCTAGGTTATGCTTTTCTAGTATCTTTCGAACCATGATCCAATACCTAGTCAAGGGTTTGCATGTGAGTCACCTTGTCCAACTCCGAGATGCAAATGATTTTGATTAGCTTGTCTTGGTGACCTTGTTAGACTAGGCGGTTTGGCAACCCAAAAATAATTTTCATGAATAAATTTGGAGTGCCCTTTTCAATGATTTTAAGATGTGAAAATGTTTTGAATGAAAAAAAAACCTAAAAAAAAAGTTGTTGAACAATAATAAAAGCATGTTGTTTTGATGGAGGCGTACCACTTCGATGTGCTTTGGAGGGTATTCATTGAATTGACTTCCCACTTGGTTGTGAATTCGACCGCCCAAAGACAGAGTGATTGTCACCCCGATAAGCTATTGTCTAGAGGTTAACCGGTTACCTAGTAAGCGATTGGCGAAAGCAAAGGACATTAGCACGCGAGGGACAAACCACATCTTAACTCATGAAATGAAAAAGAAATGAAAAATCGAATGAGGTCAGATTTTGAATGAAATCCACCATTTTACATTGATTTGAGCATTTCACTCCAAAAAAAACCAATTTTGTCATGCCGTCTTGTCAATCTTGGAATGACCCATGACCTTTACTATGTGAAGAATCTAGACTTGTTGTATCTTTTGCCTCTAGCATCGCGGGGATTTTCATTCCATTCCATCTGATTGCCCTTGACGAAAGTATTTGGATAGTGGTTATGAAATTAGCCTAGTTTAGCATTATTTGGTGGTGTTTTGTTGTCATCCTTTTTGTCTTAGTGATTTGTAGAATTAGTATTTGTGGGGGAGTTTACGATTTTGAATTTTTCTCTTTTAGTTGATTTCCGTCGCTTAGATGAGGAAAGCGACTTTTCTCTTTTGTCGATGCATCCTATGGTTTTTTTATGTGCTTCATGTTAGGATGTGTCATTTTTCTCGCAAGCCCCCACTTGCCTTGCAAGGGATGCATACCTCATTGCATTTCGGTGTGAGTTGAAGGGACGGAGGAGGCCCGTTAATTGCCTTTCATCGGATTTTATTAGTGTAGCTAACCTTTTATATTAAGTGTCTTAGTTTAATTTATGAGCTTACTCGAGGACGAGTAAGGTTTAAGTGTGGGGAGTTTTGATGAGTAGTATTTTGGTAACATTTTACCCCTCATTTATACCTTATTCCGACTCAATCTTGCGTGCTTAATTGAGTAAATAGCTCATTTTATTATTTAATTAGTAATTATTAGTTTTATTTTATTTATTGTGAATAATTGTTGGATTTGTGGAATTTAGTTCTATTTCAGTCGTTTTAGTGTTGTTTAGACGCTATTTCGTGAACTAAGGGGGAAATTGAGAAGCAATTCGAGTCGAGACGGAACTAAAACCGAGACAAAGGAAAGGAAGCGTTGAGCAAAGTCAAAAGGTCAACCTATTTGACCTTATCATATCCTATTTACCATTTCACCACCCCATTACATTCAACCACCCTTTCCGTCATCACCAATTCAAATCACTATCGCCTCCTTCAACCCTTCATCAACCACGAGTCCACGACATCAACACCATCATTTACCATCATTCGTTCAATCCTCCATCTCTGCTTTTCGAATCACCTCATGCCCATCACCACCATTAATCATCACCATTTTCTTTTTCACCACCGAACTCCACCGCCGCAGCAGACCACCAGTCACTCCATCACCCAGTCAAATTTTGGCCCTGCACCACCGTTCTCTCCCTTCGGACAACTCCGTCCTTCTCCGTGCATCACCACGGAGTACCGCCGATACCAACGACCCAATACTCCATAACTGTTCACAACACCACCGCCATCATTAAGTTTCGAATTCACTAAACTGAATTTTGAACCCATTTCCATTGCTCATCCTAGCATCACCTCAATGATATTTCATCCAGAGAAAATTCCGAACCCGACACCATGACCCCATTCGCAGCATCTTCATCAGATATCCATCATTCAACCACCATCCCAGCAGCAGCATCACCGTCGAGGCCAGCTTCTAATATCAGACTACGAGCTTTGTTCTGCGGGTCTTTAATCGGTGGAGTCGGGTTGTGATTTGGGTTTGATTATTACCCAATTAATTGAGTAATCGTCTGACTATTGGAGAGAAGAGAGCAAGATAAATGAAATGACTCTTGTGCCCTTTGCTTTCATCCCTTTTATGAAGTTTAAGTGGGGGTTAGCTTGGTCCTTTCATATTAATTATTGTGGGCTTATAAAAGCCTTCATTTTACGCACCACAGGCAGCTAGCACGGAACACAGAAGGAACGAGGCAGCATTATATTCAGAAATAGAAACAGTAGTGTATTTTTTAGTTTACATTATTTTTCTTCTCTTAATTATTCTCATTTACTCATTTAATTAGTTAATAAGATTCGAGCTTTTGTAATCCGTCTTCTAGATCTATACATTTCCGAACATTTCCTTCACTATGGTATAAATTTTTTCCCTTTTTCATTAGTTGTTCTTATTTTATCATTTATTGTTTTTATAATGTTCATGTTTATTTTTAGGATTAATTGATAAGAATACTCTGAACTATGGGTGTCCTGCTCAAAATACTTCAAACTCTATTTTAACTACCAATATAACCAAGTAATCCTCTCATTCGCTTTTGTTATAATATATGACATATTGCATGCAAAATAAGTGAATAAATTTCTAACCCCTCTTTAATCCGTCTTTCTCGTTTTACTTCTCTGTTACTCCATTCACCTAATCACACGATTAAAACATGCTACAATAAGTTAACAAAACAACAATTCTATTCAAAGCAAATGAGGGCATTAGTTGGTTATATTGGTAGTTGAAAATAAAGTCTAGAGTATTTTGAGCAGTTCACTCATAGTTCGGAGTATTTCTATCAATTAATCCTTATTTTTATCAAAGTTTTAATCATTGTTAATTTATTTATGTTTGTTTCATGTTTAAGGTTAGTGGGTAGTTTAGTTAGTGTTAATTTCTTCATGTTAGAGTAGTTTAATAGTTAGGGGATGGGATTAGTGTAGAAAAGTTTGAGTCTTGTATGTGGGTAATTGTTTAAATAATGTTTGGTTTGATTATTGTTCATTATTAGTCTTGTGATACTAATGACGATTAGTGTGCTTAATTATGCCAACGAGAAATCCGAGGTTTAATTGGTTTAGTTACTTGACTATGATTATTAACTTGACGTCACGAAAGTGAGTTAATGTATTGATCGGGAATTTAATTAGTTGTTCAAGAGAATGCTAGTTAGAGACCCTAATTGACGATAATCACCTTACTTATTGTGTGAATTAGTGATTTGAAAGAATGCTAATTTATGTCATTTTTCCCAATTGCTAGACCAATACTTGACAACATGAAACCCCATACCCCCAACTCCCTTAATTTATCATTTACTCTTATTTTAGCTTTAGACTTTAGTTATCTATTTCACTCTCTTTTTCCGACTAAACTATAACTTAAACGAGACTTATAGCCTAACCCCACCATCATTTGGGTTCGACCCTAAATTATACTACTTAATTTGGGAGTTTACAAATTTTTTTTGTTGAGTTTTAGAATTAGTCATTTTATTGCTTTTTAAATAAAACAAAAAAAAAAACAAAAAAAAATAGAATATTTGAAAAAAGAAAAAAAAAATATGTTGTTTCTTTATTTCTTGCATCTTTAGTTTTAGTTTTAATCACTTGCATTTAGAGTCTTTCTTGTTAGCATGTCTTCACACATGACTTTACGTGACCATAGTAGACTCGACCCAAAGTTGTGTGACTCTCCAATTGATATTGGAGAGGATGTGGAGCTTGGGCTACATCCGGAGTGGGTTGAGATCTTTGAAAAAGATTCATTCCATGGGTTACCTAATGAGTGTGTGCTTGACCATCTTAAACGTTTTAATAGAAACTGTCTTTTGGTGAGAAAGAATGGTGTGCCAATTGATATTGTGAAACTTATGCTTTTTCCTCTTACTCTTGGGGATGGAGCCGAGAAATGGCTATATTCTCACCCTCCTAGCACATTTTCTACTTAGGATGACCTTGCTCAAGCCTTTCTGGCCAAATATTTTCCACCTTCGAAAACCGCTAAACTAAGAAATGAGATCGTTTCTTTTCATCAAGGCGAGTTTGAGAGTTTGAGCGAGGCTTGGGAAAGGTTAAATGGACTTTTGATAACTTGTCCTCATCATAGGATCCCAATTTGGCTAATTATGCAAACTTTCTTTAACAATTTACATCAATCCGTTAAAGAATTGATAAATGCTTCGGCCGGAGGGGCTTTTTATGATTTGGGTGATGATGAGGCAAGATCTTTGCTTGAGAAAGTGGCTATGACCGATGCTAGTTATGGGTTTGGGAGAGTGACAAGATTGGTTGAACCACAAGTTGAGGTTGATTCTCCCTCTTATGTTTACATTGTTCAACACAATTATGTTGTTCCTCCCTCCCTAATTAAGAGTGATGTGCATGCATTTTCATTTTCTTGTGGTACATGTGGTTATTTGGGACATGATTCTAATGCTTGTTCTTTATATGCATCCCCACCTCCCATGTATAAGAATATGATGAATTATGATGATAATATGCACAATGTTCAATCATACCATACTCATTTTTACTCAAATGATGTCATGCATGTTTCCTCATCAAATTATATGTCATATGGTGATTGTGGGGATGACCTTGACTTTTGTTCTTCCTATGCTCCTCAAGAACCATTGGATGATTATTTGATGAGTGATGAGTGTGAGATGGAGGTTATGAGGTTTGAGTGTGATGATTTGATTGAGTTACGTGGAGAGAAAGTTGTGGAGCCATGGGATGTAAATGAATTGGAGTGCGTATCATTTGAGGTTGATCATGAATTGTTAGGAAAAGAGTTTATTGAGAGAGTGATTCTTGAGTTTGACATAGATGATGAAGTGAGTAAAGAGGAAGAAGTAGGGAGTTATGAGGTGCATCCCATTGATGACCATCTTCTTGAGAGATTTGAGGTTTGCTTTTGTATTGAGGGTGAGTCACATCTATCATCCACCGATCATGAAGGCCTTATTTATCTTACTCCTTTGCTTGCTTTAAGTTTTGATGATTGTGACTGTGACGTTCCCCTCAAAGAGGTTGATTTGTTCCATGACGATTACTTGCTTGAAATTTGTGAAAATGGGGACAAAATCAACACTTTTGGAGGGAACATAAATGAATGTTGTGATGAGGTCCATGATGTGACGAGTCTTGGCCTTCCTCCTACACCTTTGGAACGGGATGACAAGACTTGGGGTGAGTTCGACACATTCAGTAGGCTCATCTATGCTTATACATTGCTTCTAACTCATCTTGTTTCTTATAGGTGTTGTTGGTCCTACTTGTTGCCCATGATGGCCTACGACCACTTCGGAGAGGATTGGTCCACTTTGTTCGATAAACTAATGCGTTCATTGAATGCCTTTTTACATGATTCACTCGCATCTAGCATTTTTGTCCCTATTCTCCCTTCTTACACTTGATTTTTGAGGGCAATGCTCGTCTCAAGTGTGGGGAGGGAATTTTTAAAGAAAAAATCTTGAAAATCCAAAAAATATTTTTTGCTTTCTTATCTCCTCCCTACATTTGGTCCATTGAGGACAATATACATTTTAAGTGTGGGGAGGGGATTCATTTCATATTCGTTTCAAAAGAAAAAATAAACATAAAAATTTGAAAAATTCAAAAAAATCAAAAACATGTCTTTATCTTATTAGTGTAGAATTGTATATACTTTTGCTTGTTTTCTCTCCTTTCGCATAGGCAACATTTCCTTGAGCACCGTTTTGGATTGTGAAGACGCCATGGTATGATCGCTCCAACCCCTATTTCACTCTCATTTTCATTCTTTTGTTACAATTGAGGAGGATGGGCTTGTATTTTAAGGATGTGGAGTATATTGTGGAGATTGTTGTGTGGTTTGTGTGCTTTTGTGTTGTTAGGATATGCATTAGCTTGTTTGGCATATAGTTGGTAGACTCATTTGCATTATAACATGTATATATTAGTTGCATTCATGGCATATAGTTGCATTTAGGTAAAATGTTTTGAAAATGCCTAATTGGGAACATTGACAAAATCGTTTAGGCCATTGCAAATAATTTTTCTACTTGTGACTTTGCCTTTTAGAATGGTTTTAAAACATCCTAGGTTATGCTTTTCTAGTATCTTTCGAACCATGATCCAATACCTAGTCAAGGGTTTGCATGTGAGTCACCTTGTCCAACTCCGAGATGCAAATGATTTTGATTAGCTTGTCTTGGTGACCTTGTTAGACTAGGCGGTTTGGCAACCCAAACATAATTTTCATGAATAAATTTGGAATGCCCTTTTCAATGATTTTAAGATGTGAAAATGTTTTGAATGAAAAAGAAGCCTAAAAAAAAGTTGTTGAAAAAGAATAAAAGTATGTTGTTTTGATGGAGGCGTACCACTTCGATGTGCTTTGGAGGGTATTCATTGAATTGACTTCCCACTTGGTTGTGAATTCGACCGCCCAAAGACAGAGTGATTGTCACCCGGATAAGCTATTGTCTAGAGGTTAACCGGTTGCCTAGTAAGCGATTGGCGAAAGCAAAGGACATTAGCACGCGAGGCAAACCTCATCTTAACTCATGAAATGAAAAAGAAATGAAAAATCGAATGAGGTCAAATTTTGAATGAAATCCACCATTTTACATTGATTTGAGCATTTCACTCCAAAAAAAAAACCAATTTTGTCATGCCGTCTTGTCAATCTTGGAATGACCCATGACCTTTACTATGTGAAGAATCTAGACTTGTTGTATCTTTTGCCTCTAGCATCGTGGGGATTATCATTCCATTCCATCTGATCGCCCTTGACGAAAGTATTTGGATAGTGGTTATGAAAGTAGCCTAGTTTAGCATTATTTGGTGGTGTTTTGTTGTCATCCTTTTTGTCTTAGTGATTTGTAGAATTAGTATTTGTGAGGGAGTTTACGATTTTGAATTTTTCTCTTTTAGTTGATTTCCGTCGCTTAGATGAGGAAAGCGACTTTTCTCTTTTGTCGATGCATCCTATGGTTTGTTTATGTGCTTCATTTTAGGATGTGTCATTTTTCTCGCAAGCCCCCACTTGTCTTGCAAGGGATGCATACCTCATTGCATTTCGGTGTGATTTGAAGGGACGGAGGAGGCCCGTTAATTGTCTTTCATCGGATTTTATTAGTGTAGCTAACCTTTTATATTAAGTGTCTTAGTTTAATTTATGAGCTTACTCGAGGACGAGTAAGGTTTAAGTGTGGGGAGTTTTGATGAGTAGTATTTTGGTAACATTTTACCCCTCATTTATACCTTATTCCGACTCAATCTTGCGTGCTTAATTGTGTAAATAGCTCATTTTATTATTTAATTAGTAATTATTAGTTTTATTTTATTTATTGTGAATAATTGTTGGATTTTTGGAATTTGGTTCTATTTCAGTCGTTTTAGTGTTGTTTAGACGCTATTTCGTGAACTAAGGCGGAACTTGAGAAGCAATTCGAGTCGAGACGGAATTAAAACCGAGACAAAGGAAAGGAAGCGTTAAGCAAAGTCAAAAGGTCAACCTATTTGACCTTATCAAATCCTATTTACCATTTCACCACCCCATTACATTCAACCACCCTTTCCGTCATCACCAATTCAAATCACTATCGCCTCCTTCAACCCTTCCTCAACCACGAGTCCACGACATCAACACCAGCATTTACCATCATTCGTTCAATCCTCCATCTCTGCTTTTCGAATCACCTCATGCCTATCACCACCATTAATCATCACCATCTTCTATTTCACCAGCAAACTCCACCGCCGGAGCAGACCACCAGTGACTCCATCACCCAGTCAAATTTCGGCCCTGCACCACCGTTCTCTCCCTTCGGACAACTCCGTCCTTCTCCGTGCATCACCACGGAGTACCACCGATACCAACGACCCAATACTCCATAACTGTTCACAACACCACCGCCATCATTAAGTTTCGAATTCACTAAACTGAATTTTGAACCCATTTCCATTGCTCATCCTAGCATCACCTCAATGATACTTCATCCAGAGAAAAATCCGAACCCGACACCATGACCCCATTCGCAGCATCTTCATCAGATATCCATCATTCAACCACCGTCCCAGCAACAGCATCACCGCCGAGGCCAGCATCTAATATCAGACTACGAGCTTTGTTCTGCGGGTCTTTAATCGGTGGAGTTGGGTTGTTATTTGGGTTTGATTATTACCCAATTAATTAAGTAATCGTCTGACTATTGGAGAGAAGAGAGCAAGATAAATGAAATGACTCTTGTGCCCTTTGCTTTCATCCCTTTTATGAAGTTTAAGTGGGGGTTAGCTTGGTCCTTTCATATTAAGTATTGTGGGCTTATAGAAGCCTTCATTTTACGCACCACAGGCAGCTAGCACGGAACACAGAAGGAACGAGGCAGCATTATATTCAAAATTAGAAACAGTAGTGTATTTTTCAGTTTACATTATTTTTCTTCTCTTAATTATTCTCATTTACTCATTTAATTAGTTAACAAGATTCGAGCTTTTGTAATCCGTCTTTTAGATCTATACATTTCCTAACATTTCCTTCACTATGGTATAATGACAGGCTAGGTCGCACACCTACCAAAAATAAAAGTCCCTAGACTTGACTAACATACAAATTAATGTAGATAGGGAAGAAGGGGTCGAACCACAGGGAGACGGAAATGTAATTGTGATTAGCTATGGAGAGAATTCTATCAAGGTTGGTCACAAGAATTTGGTTATGATTTGGATTAACTAAGGTAAAACAGTAATGAAAAATGAAGATGTAAACGATTATAGGGAAGAATCTAGGGGATTGGGGTTACACATGCATATAGGAGCTTAGCTAGTCATGTCAAATTAAAGAAATACATTGTCAATAGTTGATTAGGTTTATAACAATTTCCTCTCGGCCTAGAGTTTAACCGTAGATTGATTACCAATTAGCTCTCGCGTACATTGGAACAAAATACTATAACATGCCATGCCTAATTCTATCCCGACTTTCGATGTTAGGATAAGAACAACACAATTAACAATTACGACTACGACTACAACTATCAATTGATCAAGTTCTATCCCGGCTTTCGGTCTTAGGATGAGAATAATGATTTATCAATAATCATGGTCAATAATCATATATTAATCAAATGAAACAAGCATGTATATAATCAACGATATGATAATGCAAAATCAATAATTTAACATGACCAAACAACTATTCTAGCATGGTTTCCCTCCCCTAGATATAAAAACTACTCACACATGGTTTTGTGGGCTAGATTATCAATCCTATTAACTAAGATAGACATAATGACGATAACGAAATAAAACCGTAAAGAAAGATAATACCGGAAATTAACGGAATAAGAACTCGGAAGATGAAATGCGAATAGCTTCGGGAAATGCTTGAATAAACAAAGAACTATTTTTATAAAGAAAATAACTAGGATTTAAAGTAATTTGAAGCTTAATGTAGCTTAATGATGCTTAAAAATGATTCTAAAACTTGAAGCTAATTTTATGCTAAAAGTTCCTAAAATTTGATGATCCAAAATGAATGAAATCAAGGGGTATATATAGTGATGAGGAGGCGGGGTAGATTACAGCCACCCCGGACCGGGGCAAGAACATATGCATTCGCATTCCTTGAATCTGGACCAAAAGGCGCGAGATCGCAACCACCCCGGTATACCGGGGCAGCCCACCCCGACCGGGGTGAAAACACTGTCTTCATTCTCCGCATCTCCTCAATTGTTTACACTTGAGTTCTTGGATGACGTTGCAATAATGATGTAATGATTGATGTTGTCATGCTTTGCACATTTGATCTTCAAGTGTTGACTTCTTGACTTTCTTTCTCTTTCTGTCACTTCTACTACCCGGAAATTGCTTGTCTCGACTTTGTTTAGCTCCGATGCTTGGTAAATGTCAAAAATGTAAGAGGAATCTGAAATTCCTACAAAAACCGCTAAACCACATACAGATTACCTAGAACACGGAATTAGCTCAATAGACAAAATAGAATAGTGTAAACGATGATAAAACATGAGCTAAAATGGGGACGAAAAGTATATAAAATTAGAGCATATCAAATTCCCCCAAGCTAAACCCTTGCTTGTCCTCAAGCAAGCTCAAATAAACCAAGACAAGCAAATGAATCTCCATAATCCCATCAATTACAAATCCCAATTTTAGCTAATGAAATAATTGTGAGACGAAATCCCGAAAACAACATGGGCATAGGAAAGATGCAATACATGGTTGAGATTTACACGACAACGTAGCGTATAGAACTTCATCTAGACTCTTTGGCTTTTGCACGATCATTTTGACAAAGGACTCTCACGGTACACTCAAACACACTAATAAATGTAAAGGAGGTTTGTGGGGAATATAGCATGTATTCGCGCTAAACGTGAAGGATTATAACGAATTTTACAGTTGAGATTATGGTCATAAGTTAATAAAAACATGAAAAAGGAATAAAACCTTGGGTCCTTGCTTAAAGAGGCCTAAGAACAGGAATTAAAGTAAATTCCCTCCTATAACTTGCACCCAAGACTTGAATGAGATGTTGCCGCGTGTGCTAGAAATACTCTCCAATTGTCTTGCAATATGGGGAGAGCTATTGTAAGGTTTTAGATGTGAGATCTGGGTTTTGGGAAAAGGCAGTTCTCAAAACCCTAATTTCCTTGAGATGTGTTTAATCAGTAAAACAATCAAAGAAGCAGTCACCCTACAAAAAGGAGAAGGACTCTCCTTATGTAGTGAGTGGGTCGGCCGGACGGGTTAGAGTAAGAGTAGGCTTTTTCCACTCTTACCTTATTCCTTTGCGTGATTCGACCCGATTAGCTAAATATTATTCGCGGGATTTAATTATAAATCGTATACATGTTATCATATATTAATGCAGTCACTGTATTAATAATGGTCTGATAAAATTACGATATTGTAGAATTACCTAAATCAATATAACTGTTTATATTAATACGCGAATACAATATTTAATTAAATATAACCGTTTATATTTAATTTACGAATTAATCATGTAATCCGTATTAGCTAAAATTATTTAATCCGTATTAAATAATAATCTCAACATCTTATTGACTAATTTAATAGTCAATACCTCAGACTAACTGTTTAGTCATATCCGGCATAAATGTGACTGTATTTTCATACCTTCACATCTCTCAAATGTGTCCTATAGGTGTGACGTATAGGGACCAGTTGATCACCGCCATCCGTATGACAATAACGTCAAACTTATCTAGCAAGCCAACCGTTATTGATAAACGTGGATCAACTGGTAATAATACAAAAGTATGCCCTTGTGATCCTTAAAGAGATTTAATAAGTCATTGTACTTAATTGTCAAGGACACCAGCCCCAACAATCTCCCACTTGTCCGTACAAGGGTATGTGCAATGACGTTATCACACTACATGTGGAGGACACAAGTCTCTAACAAACTCCCACTTGTCCGTACAAGTGTAGGTGCGATAACCGAATCTCATATCCTTTTAAAATTTCTCCCACTCAATGTAAGACAATTTGCAAATCCGCATTCGCAAACGTCGTATCTCACAAGCGATCTGTATCAAGAATGGTTTCCCCGACTAGAGGGTAACTTAACTGATAAAATGAATCTGTATTCGAGCATGGCCATGCATTTCAGTTACTACTCCTCGAGTGGCCCTGAGAAATGATAAAATCCTGATAAGGGTTTGGATATTTCCCTCAACTCCAATCCTGCCGATATCGCGCAGCCTGAAATAACCCAGAAAAAATCATCTTGCCCCCTGTTACGATGACCGTGGGAAAGAAACCAAAGTTACCCAAAATCTGTCTTAATCTCAAGAGACAGTTGAAGGTCAAAAGACTCGACTCTAAGGAACACTATGGAGGTCCTATCCACGACCAGGCACCCAATGTTATAAAAACATTTAGGACTCCATAACGTTGTCACGGGGTGTCCTACGAGATATCCGTATAACTCGCCTTTGTGATTGGTCAGTCAGCCGCGTGACTTATGTCTAGTTGAACCCACCATCAACCAACTTCACAAAATGATTACCTGAGTTATCAGCTCAAGTGGGTAATCAAGGACTAAAATGATGTAATGTTATTCAGTTCACTTTGTGGTGTTCAAAATTGGCCTACAATTCCACATGAAAAACAAAACATTATATATCATAACAATGAGGTTGAATAGAGTACACGAGAAAATGAATTATTACATGAATTCATAAAAGAGTACTACAACTTAGGAACACATCTAATTCCCATGGAATAAATGTGCCCTTCATGCTTATCACGTGGTAATGCTTTTGTGAGAGGATCAGCTATGTTGTCATCCGTAGCGATCTTATCAATGAATATCTCCTTTTACGTGGACTCAGTTGTAGAATCTGCTGTAACACTCTGTTTAGAACTTTTCCAGCTGACAGCAACGCCATTAAGAGTAAAAACGAATCCAGACTGAGATTTCGAGTCATCTCGATCCGTTTGGAAGATAGCATCTGCGTAACCCGTGGCGCAAAGCGTTGAGTCGCCTCCGTAAGTCAATCCCCAATCTTTAGTCCTCCGTAGGTACTTAAGAATGTTTTTCACGGCCATCCAGTGTTGTTCACCTGGATGAGCTTGGAATCGACTAGTCATACTCAATGCATATGCAACGTCTGGACGTGTGCATATCATGGCATACATGATCGATCCTATTGCCGAAGCATAAGGAATCCGACTCATGCGCTCCTTCTCTTCCAATGTCTTAGCTTCTTGAATTTTGCTCAAGTGAAGCCCAGTAGTCATAGGAAGGAACCCTTTTTTGGAGTTCGTCATGCTGAATCTCTCTAGAATCTTATCTATGTAAGACTCCTGACTGAGAGACAACATCCGTCGTGATCTATCCCTGTAGATACGGATGCCCAAAATTCTTTGTGCCTCTCCCAGATCTTTCATCTGGAAATGGTTTTTCAACCATGCTTTAACCGAAGAAAGGAGAGGTATGTCATTCCCAATCAAGAGTATGTCATCGACATACGGTACTAGGAAGACAATCTTGCTCCCACTCGACTTGATATAGAGACATGGTTCCTCGACTGATCGAATGAAACCATTCTCTTTTATCACTTGTGAGGGGAATAAAGCATGTATTCGCCCCAAACTTGCAGGATTATAATGAAACATACAATTGTGATTATAGTCATAAGTTAATTAAAAGCATGAAAAAGAAATCAACCTTTGGTCCTTGTGCGAAAGGCCTAAGAACAGGAATTAACACAAATTCCCTCCTATAACTTGCACCCAAGACTTAGAATGAGACGTGGCCGCGTGTGCTAGAAATCCTCTCCAACTGCCTTGCAATATTGGGAGAGCTATTTAGGTTTTAGATGTGAGATCTGAGTTTTGGGAAAAGAATGTTCTCAAAACCCTAATTGTGAGAATAATAAATCACCAGTGTCTGACATAAGGAGAAAGACTCTCCTTATGTAGCCATAGGGTCGGCCGAATGGTCTTTTGGTAAGGGTGGGCTTTTTCCACTCTTACCTTATTCCTTTGCGTGATTCGACCCATTTAGCTATAAGTTATTCGCGGGATTTTTATTATAAATCGTATACGTGTTATCAGATATTAATGTAGTCGATGTATTAATAATGGTCTGATAAAATTACGATATTGTATAATTACCCAAATTAATATAACTGTTTATATTAATACGCGAATATAATATTTAATTAAATATAACCGTTTATATTTAATTTACGAATTAATCATGTAATCCGTATCAGCTAAAATTATTTAATCCGTATTAAATAATAATCTCAACATCTCATTGACTAATTTAATAGTCAATACCTCTGACTAACTGTTTAGTCATATCCGGCATAAATGTGATTGTATTTTCATACCTTCACATCTCTCAAACGTGTCCTATAGGTGTGACGTATAGGGACCAGTTGATCACCGCCATCCGTATGACAATAACGTCAAACTTATCTAGCAAGCCAACCGTTATTGATAAACGTGGATCAACTGGTAATAATACAAAAGTATGCCCTTGTGATCCTTAAAGAGATTTAATAAGTCATTGTACTTAATTGTCAAGGACACCAGCCCCAACAATCTCCCACTTGTCCGTACAAGGGTATGTGCAATGACGTTATCACACTACATGTGGAGGACACAAGTCTCTAACAAACTCCCACTTGTCCGTACAAGTGTAGGTGCGATAACCGAATCTCATATCCTTTTAAAATTTCTCCCACTCAATGTAAGACAATTTGCAAATCCGCATTCGCAAACGTCGTATCTCACAAGCGATCTGTATCAAGAATGGTTTCCCCGACTAGAGGGTAACTTAACTGATAAAATGAATCTGTATTCGAGCATGGCCATGCATTTCAGTTACTACTCCTCGAGTGGCCCTGAGAAATGATAAAATCCTGATAAGGGTTTGGATATTTCCCTCAACTCCAATCCTGCCGATATCGCGCAGCCTGAAATAACCCAGAAAAAATCATCTTGCCCCCTGTTACGATGACCGTGGGAAAGAAACCAAAGTTACCCAAAATCTGTCTTAATCTCAAGAGACAGTTGAAGGTCAAAAGACTCGACTCTAAGGAACACTATGGAGGTCCTATCCACGACCAGGCACCCAATGTTATAAAACATTTAGGACTCCATAACGTTGTCACGGGGTGTCCTACGAGATATCCGTATAACTCGCCTTTGTGATTGGTCAGTCAGCCGCGTGACTTATGGCTCGTTGAACCCACCATCAACCAACGTCACAAAATGATTACCTGAGTTATCAGCTAAAGTGGGTAATCAAGGACCAAAATGATGTAATGTTAATCAGTTCACTTTGTGGTGTTCAAAATTGGCGTACAATTCCACATGAGAAACAAAACATTTTATATCATAACAATAAGGTTGAATAGAGTACACGAGAAAATGAATTATTACATGAATTCATAAAAGAGTACTACAACTTAGGAACACATCCAATTCTCATGGAATGAATGTGCCCTTCATGCTTATCAGGTGGTAATGCTTTTGTGAGAGGATCAGCTATGTTGTCATCCGTAGCGATCTTATCAATAAAAATCTCCTTTTGCTCCACGTAATCTCTGATTAGATGAGCTTTCCATTGTACATGCCTAGCCTTGTTGCTAGACTTATGCTCCTTAGCTTGGAAGATGGCACCGCTATTGTCACAATAAACGGTGATTGGGTCATTCGAACTAGGCACTACTGATAGTCCTTGTAAGAATTGACGCATCCATATCGATCCTTAGCTGCTTCCGAGGCGGCATAGTACTCGGACTCAGTCGTAGAATCTGCTGTAACATTTTGTTTAGAACTTTTCCAGCTGACAGCAGCGCCATTAAGAGTAAAAACGAATCCAGACTGAGATTTCGAGTCATCTCGATCCGTTTGGAAGCTAGCATCTGCGTAACCCGTGGCGCAGAGCGTTGAGTCGCCTCCATAAGTCAATCCCAAATCTTTAGTCCTCCGTAGGTACTTAAGAATGTTTTTCACGGCCATCCAGTGTTGTTCACTTGGATGAGCTTGGAATCGACTTGTCAAACTCAATTGATATGCAACGTCAGGACGTGTGCATATCATGGCATACATGATCGATCCTATTGCCGAAGCATAAGGAATCCGACTCATGCGCTCTTTCTCTTCCAATGACTTAGCTTCTTGAGTCTTGCTCAAGTGAAGCCCAGGAGTCATAGGAAGGAACCCCTTCTTGGAGTTCGTCATGCTGAATCTCTCTAGAATCTTATCTATATAAGACTCCTGACTGAGAGACAACATCCGTCGTGATCTATCCCTGTAGATACGGATGCCCAAAATTCTTTGTGCCTCTCCCAGATCTTTCATCTGGAAATGGTTTTTCAACCATGCTTTAACCGAAGATAAGAGAGGTATGTCATTCCCAATCAAGAGTATGTCATCGACATACAGTACTAGGAATACAATCTTGCTCCCACTCGACTTGATATAGAGACATGGTTCCTCGACTGATCGAATGAACCTATTCTCTTTTATCATGGTCGAAGCGATGATTCCAACTCCGCGATGCTTGCTTAAGTCCATAGATGGAACGCTTAAGCTTGCAAACTTTCTTAGGATGTGCTGGATCGATAAAACCCTCGGGTTGTACCATGTACAACTCTTCCTCCAAATAACCGTTTAAGAAGGCGGTTTTAACGTCCATTTGCCATATTTCATAATCATGAAATGCGGCGATCGCTAAGATAATCCGAATGGAACGTAGCATGACTACGGGTGCAAAGATCTCATCATAGTGCAAGCCTGGCACTTGAGTGAAACCTTTAGCAACTAGTCTAGCCTTGTGGATATCTTGTTGTCCTTCCACGGCATGCTTTATCTTGTAAAGCCATTTGCATTGAAGGGGACGTACCTTTGCAGGTAGGTCCACAAGATCCCACACGTTGTTCTCATACATGGAGTCCATCTCGGATTGCATGGCTTCTAGCCATAGCTTTGAGTCAGAACTGGTCATGGCACCTTTATAGGTTGAGGGTTCATTACCCTCTAGGAGTAAGACGTCATCCATATCATGTTCCTCGATCATACCAATGTATCTGTCCGGAGGAATGAAGACTCTTCCCGACCTCCTAGGTTCCTCAGGAATATCCACCGCAGCCTCGGTTGGAGGAACTGTTTCCTCCAATGGTTGCTCGGTAGTTGGTTCTTGAACCTCCGATAAATCGAAGGTTCTATTACTCGACTTGTTCTCGAGAAATTCTTTCTCTAAGAACGTCGCACTAGCCGCAACAAAAACACGTTGTTCGGTTGGCGAGTAGAAGTAATGACCAAAAGTTCCCTTTGGATAGCCTATAAAGTATGTTTTGACCGATCGCGGGCCGAGCTTATCCTCGTGTCTCCACTTGACATAAGCCTCGCAGCCCCAAACCCGAATAAAGGACAAGTTAGGGACCGTTCCCTTCCATAATTCGTATGGAGACTTGTCAACAGCTTTAGACGGACTTCGGTTAAGAATTAGAGCGGCCGACAAAAGAGCATAGCCCCACAATGAATCAGGCACAACGGTGTGACTCATCATGGATCGAACCATATCAAGTAAAGTCCGATTTCTCCGTTCGGACACACCATTTAATTGTGGTGTTCCAGGTGGAGTTAACTGTAGCACGATGCCACAGTCTTTAAGGTGTTGATCAAACTCGTGTGAAAGATACTCACCACCACGATCAGAACGTAGTGCTTTAATCTTTCTACCCAGCTGGTTCTGTACCCGATTCTGGTATTCTTTGAACTTGTCAAAGGATTCACTTTTGTGCTTCATTAAGTAGACATAGCCATATCTACTCAAATCATCCGTGAAAGTGATGAAATACCTATAGCCTTCTCGTGCGTTGATCGACATAGGGCCACATACGTCCGTATGTATGAGTCCTAATAGGTCGGCAGCGCGCATTCCAACACCTTTGAAGGAAATACGAGTCATCTTACCGATGAGACATGATTCACACGTGCCATATGATTCGAAATCAAAGGGCGAGATAGCTCCATTCTGTATGAGCTGTTTCACGCGTTTCTCATTTATGTGTCTCATACGACAATGCCATAGGTAAGTTTGATCTTTGTCACCTTCCTTTAATCTCTTATTATTCACATGTAATATTTCGGTGGTTTGATCTAAAACATAAATTCCATTCATGGAGCTTGCCTTGCCATAAATCATATTGTGTAAAGAGAAAATACAGCTATTATTCTCTATTACAAATGAAAAACCGAGTTTGTCAAGCGCAGAAACTGAAATAATGTTTTTGGACAAACAAGGAACATAATAAAAGTTATATAAAGATAACTCGAATCCACTTGGAAGCTGGATCACGTATGTTCCCCTCGAGATTGCAGCAACACGTGCTCCATTCCCGACACGCAGGTCAACCTCACCCTTGATTAGGGGTTCTTGGTTTCGGAGGCGCTGCACATGATTACATAGATGAGAACCACAACCAGTATCTAGTACCCAAGTTCCGTAACTTGCATGGTTAATCTCAATCATGTGAGAAAAGAAGAAGAAGACATACCAACAGGAGTAACGCGGCCTGCCTTAATGTCCTCACGATACACGGGGCATGAGCGCCTCCAATGCCCAGTCTTGTGGCAATGGTGACATTCCATGCTAGTATCCTTGCTCTTTGTTTTGCCCTGTGAGTTGCTTGACTCACCTGGCCCACTCTTAGTAAATCCTGACTTCTTAAACTTGGGCTTGCCTACTGTTAGGTCGCCCTGAGCTTTAGCTTTACCCTTACCCTTACCCTTACTGGAGATCATGAGAACATCTTGCTTCACGCTCCCACTTAATTTCAGATCCTTCTCGGTCTGTACGAGAAGGGAGTGGAGCTCATGAGGAGACTTCTTCATGTCGTTCATGTAATAGTTGGCCCTGAAGAGGGCGAACCCATCATGAAGCGAATGAAGCATTCGATCAACGATTATGTTCTCACTGATCTTGCAGTTTAGGGCCTCCAGTTTCTCGATATTCTCAATCATGTGAAGAATATGTGGGCTAACAGCTTGGCCCTTCTGGAGTTTCGCCTCAAAGAAGCGACAGGTATGCTCATAAGAAACGATCCTCGGAGCTTTTGAGAATTCGTTAGTGAGCGTGGTGAAAATCTTGTTTGCAACATGGGCTATGACGCGTCTTTGCAAATTGGATTCATTGCATAGATGAGTACGTTCTTTATCGCACCCGCTTCCATGACGAAGTCGCTATGAGCGCGAACTTCGTTAGCTCTAGCTCCAGTTCCTGGGTGTGCCGGAATTGGCTCAGTTAAATACTTATGCTTTCCGTCAGCAATGGCAGCATTCCGTAGTGCTGCCTCCCAGTCAGAGAAGTTTGACCCATCATTCCTCAGTCTTGTGGACTGATTCATGGAGTCCATGAAGGCTTTTAGCCAGGATTCACGTGCTAGCTTGGCACTTGGCATTGGGTCTTCACCAGCCATTTAGTTATACAGCAGTTTAAATGATCGTGTTCTAGACTGAAAAAGAAGATAAAACAAAACCATATAAGCAACTTATTGTTGTGATTTAAGTCTATATTAAATTGAATTTAAACTCGTAGACTGAAGCATTTATATAATTGATCTCCCTCAAGAATTATATAAACGATCCCAAGACTCAATTTCCGTATATTGATAAGCCCACAGTTTGGCTAATTCCAATCGTTGGAACTCTTGGTCGATAGAATTCCGTATATCCTATCTATTACTCCATCTCAGTCACTAGATATTATCGAGTGACCATGATGTTGAGATAAAATAAATCATCTGTTCCCACTTACCCGACGTAGAAGGGG
This sequence comes from Silene conica, assembly GCA_029255685.2. Classification (NCBI taxonomy): domain Eukaryota; kingdom Viridiplantae; phylum Streptophyta; class Magnoliopsida; order Caryophyllales; family Caryophyllaceae; genus Silene; species Silene conica. The sequence continues at coordinate 29,738,722 of CM055312.2, read as the reverse complement.
TCATATTATGCCTACCGACGAAGAAGGGATTCATGGGAGGCTGATTTATAAAGACTAATCTCAATTTTTGGTTATACGAGGAAGACCCCATCAACTTTTATTTATCCATATTTAAGTGAACTAAAAACTAGCATTTGCGTGAATGAATTAAATAAAGTGATGGCTTTGCAATTGACATGTGACATCTGTATTGTCACAGAAAACTAACGCGTAACCTCTACATGAGTCAGTTTTCAGGCATGATATAGGTGGTTGGGTTTTAGGCGGAATATGATGCAAGCTATTATCGATGAAAGCATAAAATGAAAGCAATAAACGTAAATAAAAAGTCCTAGTGTGGCCTATCCTACCAAAATAAACATAAAACAACTTGGAATCCACCGTTGGACCCTAGAAGCTTGTCTTGATGTTCCATCTTGGTCCTTGCAGCGGGAGTGAGCATCCGGTCTCCGTCTTGTCTTTGGGCTTCACAAAATTACTAATTTAAATTACAAAAGTAGTCCTAGATACATTCTAATTTAAATACAAAAGTAATTACATGGCAAAAACCCAAAACCGGAGATTCAAGATCTCAAAATTACAAGCAAGACTGTGTCCCATCATTACGGTGACACAATCTTCTAAGGCCACACTAAGTTACAACCGTTTGGAAAATTAAATACGTTATTGAAAGCATTCATTAGACATTCAACAAGACGATAAATAAAATGCATCAACTAAATTAAAATTCATACATGACATAATACTGTTATTATGAACAAATTTTTACCAAACCACCTTTTAGGATTAAAATTATGTGATTATACCGTTTTAACCACTTTAATTTTAATAAGTTTATAATCCTATTATTTTAAACCGTTTTAAAATAATATGTATCAAACGAGGGTGAACCGTTTCACAAAATTAATAATATACTATTTCCGTATATAGTATATTACTAAAGGCCATGTGAAAATAAAACATGTTATTTTCGGAAAATAAAAAAAACGAGTCTGTTACAGGGGTGGTCTACCGACCCAAAAAACAGGTCTACCGACCACCTGACGAAAAAAAAAATTCTTTTTTTTTTTTTTTTTTTTTTTTTAAAGCAGAATGGTCGACCGACCCGAAAAACAGGTCGACCGACCAAAAAACACGAAACCGAGTTTCTGAACACGATTTTTCACAAAAGATAAACTGTCGAAACAGAAAAACACGCAGGAGGCGGTCTCTCAGGTTTTAAAACTTACGAAAAACACAAAGGTAAAATTTTCATGGTCTGGCTCTGATACCACTTGAGGGGAATAAAGCATGTATTCGCCCCAAACTTGCAGGATTATAATGAAACATACAATTGTGATTATAGTCATAAGTTAATTAAAAGCATGAAAAAGAAATCAACCTTTGGTCCTTGTGCGAAAGGCCTAAGAACAGGAATTAACACAAATTCCCTCCTATAACTTGCACCCAAGACTTAGAATGAGACGTGGCCGCGTGTGCTAGAAATCCTCTCCAACTGCCTTGCAATATTGGGAGAGCTATTTAGGTTTTAGATGTGAGATCTGAGTTTTGGGAAAAGAATGTTCTCAAAACCCTAATTGTGAGAATAATAAATCACCAGTGTCTGACATAAGGAGAAAGACTCTCCTTATGTAGCCATAGGGTCGGCCGAATGGTCTTTTGGTAAGGGTGGGCTTTTTCCACTCTTACCTTATTCCTTTGCGTGATTCGACCCATTTAGCTATAAGTTATTCGCGGGATTTTTATTATAAATCGTATACGTGTTATCAGATATTAATGTAGTCGATGTATTAATAATGGTCTGATAAAATTACGATATTGTATAATTACCCAAATTAATATAACTGTTTATATTAATACGCGAATATAATATTTAATTAAATATAACCGTTTATATTTAATTTACGAATTAATCATGTAATCCGTATCAGCTAAAATTATTTAATCCGTATTAAATAATAATCTCAACATCTCATTGACTAATTTAATAGTCAATACCTCTGACTAACTGTTTAGTCATATCCGGCATAAATGTGATTGTATTTTCATACCTTCACATCTCTCAAACGTGTCCTATAGGTGTGACGTATAGGGACCAGTTGATCACCGCCATCCGTATGACAATAACGTCAAACTTATCTAGCAAGCCAACCGTTATTGATAAACGTGGATTAACTGGTAATAATACAAAAGTATGCCCTTGTGATCCTTAAAGAGATTTAATAAGTCATTGTACTTAATTGTCAAGGACACCAGCCCCAACAACTTGGTCGAAGCGATGATTCCAACTCCGTGATGCTTGCTTAAGTCCATAGATGGAACGCTTAAGCTTGCAAACCTTCTTAGGATTTTATGGATCAATAAAACCCTCGGGTTGTACCATGTATAACTCTTCCTCCAAATAACCGTTTAAGAAGGCAGTTTTAACGTCCATTTGCCATATTTCATAATCGTGAAATGCGGCGATCGCTAAGATAATCCGAATGGAACGTAGCATGACTACGAGTGCAAAGATCTCATCGTAGTGCAAGCCTGGCACTTGGGTGAAGCCTTTAGTAACTAGTCTTGCCTTATGGATATCTTGTTTACCTTCCACGGCATGCTTCATTTTGTAAAGCCATTTGCATTGAAGGGGACGTACCTTTGCAGGTAGGTCCACAAGATCCCACACGTTGTTCTCATACATGGAGTCCATCTCGGATTGCATGGCTTCTAGCCATAGCTTTGAGTCAGAACTGGTCATGACACCTTTATAGGTTGTGGGTTCATTACCCTCTAGGAGTAAGACGTCATCTATATCATGTTCCTCGACCATACCAATGTATCTGTCCGGAGGAATAGAGACTCTTCCCGACCTCCTAGGTTCCTCAGGAATGTCTACCGCAGCCGTGGTTGTAGGAACTGTTTCCTCCAATGGTTGCTTGGTAGTTGGTTCTTGAACCTCCGATAAATCGAAGGTTCTATTACTTGACTTGTTCTCGAGAAATTCTTTCTCTAAGAACGTCGCACTGGCCGCAACAAAAACACGTTGTTCGGTTGGCGAGTAGAAGTAATGACCAAACGTTCCTTTTGGATAGCCTATAAAGTATGTCTTGACCGATCGCGGGCCGAGCTTATCCTCGTGTCTCCACTTGACATAAGCCTTGATACCCGTCGTTGTGGGTGTCAAAGATAAAATTTATAAACCAAACTAAAACTATAGATAGTGATAGTAAGGGTCGAACCACAGAGAGACAAGGTTAATTATGTTTGCTAATTTTTAATCTATTAAGTAACAATAGAGAGGGGTGTTTTGATTGGTTGTTACTAAGTCTAAAACAAATGTAAAATAAAACAAGTAAATAAAGATGAGAATAAACTATGATAAAAGAGATGCTAGGATGTTTGGGTAATAAATAGCTAAGATAATATAAATCCTAAGTCAACATGTATTGCAGTCGCGTAAGGGGTGTAACATATCCTTTAGGTCTATGCTACCTAATAGCTCCTTTCGGCCTATGCTATTAGTTCCTAGGTCTCACAATTATTGGGTGTCAACAATAAGGGTGATTCCTAAATTCTAGGTCACATACCTTTCAGTCTTGAGTAACCTAGCCGTCTTAAGGTGTAAACCAATGCCCTTCCCATATCTCTCAATCTTGGGTAGGTCATTACTAACATCCTACAAGTCTCCTTTTGGTCTCATTGAAGGTTATTATAGTCTACAAATTAAAGCGAAACAGAATTCATACACGAGTAGGTCGACCGACCAACAACCCCGGTCGGCCGACCTCCTGCCTGCAATACGTCGATTCGAGAATTATACTACCTATGCATATTCACTCCCTACATCCTAACATATGAAATTAGCTACTCATAACTATTGAAACAATAATAAAAAAAAGGAGTGAACATGTGAATCATAACGAACATCAATCTAAACATGCAATAATAATAAAGGCTTGGGATTCTATCTTAACCGTATGCAATAATTATAAACTAACAATAATAAAACAGAGAATAAGAGAGGAATTACCGGAAATAAGGATTAAGGCGGAAAAGAACAAGCTTTATTGAATATTGTTGAAAGATTGATGATGAACAATGTATAAAACTAAAGAAAAGTGTTTGATGATTATGGAAAGATTAAAACTAAAACTAGATGTAACTCTATGATAGAAAACTAGGTAGAAAACTTGATATATGACTGAATGAATAACCCTAATCCCGTAATTTAGCTTAAATAGGCGGAAATAAAGAGTTCCCTAATGACCTAAACACTTTAATGGGCTTTGCGGAAACTTCTGGGTCTGCGCAGAGGTCGGTCGACCCAAATAGTAGGTCGGTCGACCTCCTGTCGGGACTGCAGCGCGGGTCGATCTTAAAACAGCTGCTATTTCTTCGTTACTTATCGTAATCAAGCGATTCTTGCGGCGTTGGAAAGCTAAGCGGATAAGCTTTCACCTCCAACTAGAATCACTCCATTATCAGCTCTAGAACTCGAGATATAGCCATTTTAAACAGGCTGCAACATCGTGGATCGATTCTTTGCTTGTTAAAGCTATCTTCAGGCCTTGAAATGTGCGCTAGGCTTCGTTCCTTCTTGTCCTTAGTCATGAAAAATCCCGAAGGCATAAATTTGGTATAAAATTGTCCCTTTTTCGCATAAATCTGCAAAAGAGCATAAAAATACGAAAGTAGACAATTGTTGGGAAATAAAAGCTAAAACATCGTAAATGAGCTCTAAAATGCGTGTGAAAATAGATGTAAAACATCATAAAATAGACACGCATCAAGCCTCGCAGCCCCAAACCCGAATAAAGGACAAGTTAGGGACCGTTCCCTTCCATAATTCGTATGGAGTCTTGTCAATAGCTTTAGACGGACTTCGGTTAAGTATTAGAGCGGCTGACAAAAGAGCATAGCCCCACAATGAATCAGGCACAACGGTGTGACTCATCATGGATCGAACCATATCAAGTAGAGTTCGATTTCTCCGTTCGGATACACCAATTAATTGTGGTGTTCCAGGTGGAGTCAACTGTTGCACGATGCCACAGTCTTTAAGGTGTTGATCAAACTCGTGTGAAAGATACTCACCACCACGATCAGAACGTAGTGCTTTAATCTTTCTACCCAGGTGGTTCTGTACCCGATTCTGGTATTCTTTGAACTTGTCAAAGGATTCACTTTTATGTTTCATTAAGTAGACATAGCCATATCTACTCAAATCATCTGTGAAAGTGATGAAATACATATAGCCTTCTCGTGCGTTGATCGACATAGGGCCACATACGTCCGTATGTATGAGTCCTAATAGGTCGGCAGCGCGCATTCCAACACCTTTGAAGGAAATACGAGTCATCTTACCGATGAGACATGATTCACACGTGCCATATGATTCGAAATCAAAGGCCGAGATAGCTCCATTCTGTATGAGCTGTTTTACGCATTTCTCATTTATGTGTCCCATACGACAATTCCATAGATAAGTTTGATCTTTGTCACCTACCTTTAATCTCTTGTTATTCACATGTAATATTTCGGTGGTTTGATCTAAAACATAAATTCCATTCATGGAAACTGCCTTGCCATAAATCATATTGTGTAATGAGAAAATACAACTGTTATTTTCTATTACAAATGAAAAACCAAGTTTGTCAAGTGCAGAAACTGAAATAATGTTTTTGGATAAACAAGGAACATAATAACTGTTATATAAAGATAACTCGAATCCAGTTGGAAGATGGATTACGTATGTTCCCCTCGAGACTGCAGCAACACGTGCTTCATTCCCGACACGCAGGTCAACCTCACCCTTGATGAGGGGTTCTTGGTTTCGGAGGCCCTACACATGATTACATAGATGAGAACCACAACCAGTATCTAGTACCCAAGTTCCGTAACTTGCATGGTTAATCTCAATCATGTGAATAAAAGAAGAAGAAGATATACCAACAGGAGTAACGCGGCCTGCCTTAATATCCTCACGATACACGGGGCATGAGCGCCTCCAATGCCCAGTCTTGTGGCAATGATGGCATTCCATGCTAGTATCTTTGCTCTTTGTTTTGCCCTGTGAGTTGCTTGACTCACCTGGCCCACTCTTAGTAAATCCTGACTTCTTAAACTTGGGCTTACCTACCGTTAGGTCGCCCTGAGCTTTAGCTTTTCCCTTACCCTTACCCTTGCTGGAGATCATGAGAACATCCTGCTTCACGCTCCCACTTAATTTCAGATCCTTCTCGGTCTGTACGAGAAGGGAGTGGAGCTCATGAGGAGTCTTCTTAATGTCGTTAATGTAATAGTTGGCCCTAAAGAGGGCGAACCCATCATGAAGCGAATGAAGCATTCGATCAACGATTATGTTCTCACTGATCTTGCAGTTTAGGGCCTCCAGTTTCTCGATATTCTCAATCATGTTGAGAATATGTGGGCTAACCGCTTGGCCCTTCTAGAGTTTCGCCTCAAAGAAGCGACAGGTATGCTCATAAGAAACGATTCTCGGAGCTTTTGAGAATTCGTTAGTGAGCGTGGTGAAAATCTTGTTTGCACCATGGGTTATGAAGCGTCTTTGCAAATTGGATTCCATTGCATAGATGAGTACGTTCTTTATCGCACCCGCTTCCATGACGAAGTCGCTATGAGCGCGAACTTCGTTAGCTCTAGCTCCAGTTCCTGGGTGTGCCGGAATGGGCTCAGTTAAGTACTTGAGCTTTCCGTCAGCAATGGCAGCATTCCGTAGTGCTGCCTCCCAGTCAGAGAAGTTTGACCCATCATTCCTCAGTCTAGTAGACTGATTCATGGAGTCCATGAAGGCTTTTAGCCAGGATTCACGTGCTACCTTGGCACTTGGCATTGGGTCTTCACCAGCCATTAGTTATACAGCAGTTTAATTTGAACGTGTTCTACACTGAAAAGAAGATAAAACAGAACCATATAAGCAACTCATTGTTGTGATTTAAGTCTATATTAAAGTGTATTTAAACTCGTAGACTCATGCATTTATATAATTGATCTCCCTCAAGAATTATATAAACGATCCCAAGACTCAATTTCCGTATATTGATAAGCCCACAGCTTGGCTAATTCCACCGTTGGAACTCTTGGTCGATAGATTTCCGTAAATCCTATCTATTAGTCCATCTCAGTCGCTAGATAGTATCGAGTGACCATGATGTTGAGATAAAATAAATCATCTGTTCCCACTTACCCGACGTAGAAGGGGTCATATTATGCCTACCGACGAAGAAGGGATTCATGGGAGTCTGATTTATAAAGACTATTCTCAATTTTTGGTTATACGAGGAAGACCCCATCAACTTTTATTTATCCATTTTTAAGTGAACTGATATCTAGCATATGCGTGAATGAATGAAATAAAGTGATGGTTTTGCAATTGACATGTGACATCTGTATTGTCACAGAAAACTAACGCGTAACCTCTACATGAGTCAGTTTTCAGGCATGTTATAGGTGGTTTGGTTTTAGGCGGAATATGATGCAAGCTATTATCGATGAAAGCATAAAATAAATGCGATAAACGTAAATAAAAGTCCTAGTATGGCCTATCCTACCAAAATAAACATAAAACAACTTGGAATCCACCGTTGGATCCTAGAAGCTTGTCTTGATGTTCCATCTTGGTCTTTGCAGCGGGAGTGAGCATCCGGTCTCCGTCTTTGGTCTTCACAAAATTACTAATTTAAATTACAAATATAACCCTATTTACATTCTAATTTAAATACAAAAGTAATTACATGGCAAAAACCCAAAACGGAGATTCAAGATCTCAAAATTACAAGCAAGACTGTGTCCCATCATTACGGTGACACAATCTTCTAAGGCCACACTAAGTTACAACCGTTTGCAAAATTAAATACGTTATAGAAAGCATTCAATAGGCATTCAACAAGACGATAAATAAAATGCATCAACTAAAATTAAAATCATTCATGACATAATACTGTTATTATGATTAACAAATTTTACCAAACCACCTTTTCGGGATTAAAATTATGTGATTATACCGTTTTAACCACTTTAATTTTAACAAGTTAATAATCCATTATCTTAAACCGTTTTAAAATAATATGTATCATGCGAGAGTGAACCGTTTCACAAAAATAATATACTATTTCCGTATACAGCATATTACTTTTTGGCCAAGGGAAAATAAAAACAAGTTATTTTCGGGAAAAATAAAACACGACTGTTACAGGGAAGTGGTCGACCGACCTCAACATGGGGTCGACCGACCTACTGTCAAAAAAAATTTCCTGTATCAGCAGAGAGGTCTACCGACCCATTAAACAGGTCGACCGACCTCCTGACAGAAAAAAAAATTTCCTGTATCAGCAGAGAGGTCTACCGACCCATTAAACAGGTCGACCGACCTCCTGACAGAAAAAAAAAAAAATAATTTCCTGTAACTGCAGAGTGGTCGACCGACCCAATAAACGGGTCGACCGACCACAAAACACGAAGTCGAGTTTCTGAAAACGCGAAATTGCTGCACTTTTAATCAAAACAAGTTTTAACCTTTTATTCAAAACGCGTAAATCAAAATAAACAGCAATTAGGGTTCACATATTGTCAAGAATATCGATTAATTAACAATATGTAAACAGGAATCGAAAACAAGATCGATTATACAAAAGATAAACTGCCGAAAAACAGAAACCCTACGCGGGCAGAGGTCGACCGACCACAATAATGGGTCGACCGACCCACACGCCGACAGAAATCAATTTTCAAAATTTTTAAATTAAAACTTATGAAAAACACAAAAGTAAAAACTCGTGGCCTTGGCTCTGATACCACTTGTGGGGAATATAGCATGTATTCGCCCTAAACGTGAAGGATTATAACGAATTTTACAGTTGAGATTATGGTCATAAGTTAATAAAAACATGAAAAATGAATACAACCTTGGGTCCTTGCTTGAAGAGGCCTAAGAACAGGAATTAAAGTAAATTCCCTCCTATAACTTGCACCCAAGACTTGAATGAGATGTTGCCGCGTGTGCTAGAAATACTCTCCAATTGTCTTGCAATATGGGGAGAGCTATTGTAAGGTTTTAGATGTGAGATCTGGGTTTTGGGAAAAGGCAGTTCTCAAAACCCTAATTTCCTTGAGATGTGTTTAATCAGTAAAACAATCAAAGAAGTAGTCACCCTACAAAAAGGAGAAGGACTCTCCTTATGTAGTGAGTGGGTCGGCCGGACGGGTTAGAGTAAGAGTGGGCTTTTTCCACTCTTACCTTATTCCTTTGCGTGATTCGACCCGATTAGCTAAATATTATTCGCGGGTTTTATTTATAAATCGTATACATGTTATCAGATATTAATGCAGTCACTGTATTAATAATGGTCTGATAAAATTACGATATTGTATAATTACCTAAATCAATATAACTGTTTATATTAATACGCGAATACAATATTTAATTAAATATAACCGTTTATATTTAATTTACGAATTAATCATGTAATCCGTATTAGCTAAAATTATTTAATCCGTATTAAATAATAATCTCAACATCTTATTGACTAATTTAATAGTCAATACCTCTGACTAACTGTTTAGTCGTATTCGGCATAAATGTGACTGTATTTTCATACCTTCACATCTCTCAAACGTGTCCTATAGGTGTGACGGATAGGGACCATTTGATCACCGCCATCCGTATGACAATAACGTCAAACTTATCTAGCAAGCCAACCGTTATTGATAAACGTGGATCAACTGATAATAATACTGAAGTATGCCCTTGTGATCCTTTAAGAGATTTAGTAAATCATTGTACTTAATTGTCAAGGACACCAGCCCCAACAAGGTTTGTATGTGAAAACACTCTCCTAACCTCGACTCATGAAGTTGTGCTAATATGGTAAGCATTCCAATCCAATAGCCAATTCAATCAAAATGCACGCATACAAAAGAAGCCATAAGAAGGAAGCAATATGTGATGGGTAAGAAAGGGAACATGTGAGTTATGGTAATTTGGAGCTAATTCAAGCTAGCAACTAACCATTAATGCAAGGATGCTCAATCCAAAATCAAACCCAACTCATTACCAAATGTTGAAGTCAAAACTAGCAAAATGACTTCTCTTATCAAGACAAAGCATATGAGAATTTCCCAACAATATTTTTATGATGAATGTCATGGAAACTTTTATATTTTTCTCTTCTTCCTTTTCTTTTCAATTCATGCTTCTTTTCTTTCTTTTCTTTTGTTTTCATCTTTTTTTCTTCTTTTTTTTCATGGATGGTATATTTTTTTCTTTCTCGACTTTTTGACCATACCAAAAAAAATTTTCAGTGCCAATCACAATGACAATAGGCAATATTTAAACCATATCCCAATTGAGCACCCAAACACCAATGAATAAGCTACTAACTTGACAAGGTAGGCAAATTTTGAGTGTAGCTTAGAAAATCAATAAAAACATGTATAAAGGGGCAAAAATGGGCAAATAGAATCATGTGAAAGGCTTACAAATACTCACATGTTGAATGCAATGCTTATGAAGTGGAACAAAAACCATATTTATGCCTTTTGGTGTAACACAAAACCATGAGGAGACCTACTCACACACCTAGATGAGACCGAAAAAAAATAACGGTCTTAGGAGGTTCTAAAACTTTCTCTTTTGTAGGTTGCCAATGCCAAAAGATCAAGCCAAAACCATCAAAAATCCATTCTCTACCTACTATGTGAAGACATCCCCATGTAAACCAAAATTCCGTCATAGTAGACTCACAAAAGATTCCAAAGAGCATGAAAATTGGGGAAATGTAAGAGGAAAACAGTAGGTGATTCATTCACATCATCATGAAACTTGCCATCATTAAACTCATACTAACCTATAAAAACAAAAAGCAAAGCGATCCCTCCCCCAAGCTAAACTTCACATTGTCCTCAATGTGAACCAAAGAGACAACCAAGCAACAAGTTTAATGCGGAAAGAGAAACGACAGATAAAAGCAAAAGGAAAAACTTACTAAACCGACTAGCTTCCCCCAAGCTAGTATGTACAAGGGGAGAAACAACCATTCATATAGGGCCATCAAAGAAATCGGTGAAGTTGACATTGCGAGGTGGATCATCAACTTCTCTTTCTCCACTTCCACTTCCGCTAGCAAAATGAGGGTCGGAATAAGGGGCAACATGAGGAGCAACGTGAGGAGGAACTTGAGGTGCGGGAAAACCTGCAAAACCACCACCAGAAAAACCACCCTCGGGCCAAGTGAAGAAGGACGGGTGAGGTCCTTCTTGCTGGATGACCCCTTGACGGGCAAAGTGAGTATATATGGGGTTCAAAGCAAGTCGCTGATCATCCCGCATAGTGTCCACACTAACCTGCAATCCTCTCATCATACTATAAAGATCCGCACTAGAGTGGCGGGGAGGTTGAAAGGATTCATGTTGATGAGAGGATTGCCCTACCTCCTCCTGACGTGAAGAATTACCCGGATTCCCCCGACGAGTATATGTACTAGCAAAAGTCATAGTTGGGGCAGTGGGTGATAGGCCTCCAATAGGCAAATGAAAACCTCTACGAACAAATGGTACCCCTCCCCTAGCAGGTTCCCCTTGGGTTAGCACATGAATCAAAGGCAAATCATCGGGGAACCGAAGAGAATCATACTTGTCGATTTTCCAAATCATTTGAGGTGGGGCACTTCGAAACCAGTCAAGTGAAACAAAATAATCATAATCCAAACCATTTCCCACATCCCTAGGACCGGGTAATAAAGGTTGAAGGTCGGTGGTCTCTTGGTTGAACCGACGGATATTGTGAGCTATGCGGGTTATCAACCCACCTAGGACCACACATTTAGAACGGTCACTCACTTGTTTGGACAAGTGATTGGCAAAGTGGTAAGGGATGTTGATTTGCCATTTGTCATGTCCTTGAACATTCAAGAAAGACCCAAGAATCTGAACCTCTATCAACCTCACTGAGTGAGGCTCAAGTCTCCCGAAAAAAGTCCACCCCATAAACCGTTGCCAAATACGAAAGTCCGGTCTATGCAGCAAGGCATGGGGGAGATGGTTCCAATTTCCGGGATAAGGGAAATGGGAGATGGCATTCCAAGTCACGACTGGGTTATAGTATTCGGGAGGGTCAACAAGAATCCCTTCCGCCGGTAAGCCAAAAATCTGGGCGAATTGGGTAAAGGTTTTATTATAGTCTCTATTGAACAACCTAAAACTCACCGAATGGATATGGTCTTGCCTTCTAGATTTATGAAATTCGAAGGAGCTCAGAAATTCGAGTGTGAGTTGTGGGTAAGTTCGATAGTTCGTGGTTAAGGCATAACCCATATGTACCCCCTTGAACAAGGCTTTGACATGCTTATCTAATCCTATTCGCCTCAAGGAATCAAAATTAACAAAGCGAGTGGGTCGCAAACCTTTGGCTTTCAAAGCATTCCAATTGTTGAATTGCTTTTCGGAAGCAAAAACAACGGTAGGATAGTCTTCATCTTGCCATACCGGTGGTGGTTACCTTGGAACCTCCTCTACTTCTTCTTCTTCTTCCACCTCTATTGGGTTGCTAGGTCCGGGTTCCGCTCTAGCCCTCTTACTATGACGAAATAAGTTCTTCAAGGGAGCCATAAATCTGAAAATTTCAGAAAAATACCAACCATAAAGAAACTCACAAATTTGCTAAAACTATGTAAATGGTACTCAAGTAAGGGAAATTAACACTAGCAAGGACATATACTAACCCTACAAAGCATAAACTCAAACTAGAAATTGAATTCCTCACCCACAAAGAGCAAAATCAATTTTCCCCAATTTGAAGTTAGGGTTAGTGAAAAATGCAATTTCTAATCAATTTAAGGATAAATTAGAGTAGTATGAGCAAAATAACTTACTTGAGAGTGGAAATGGAAGTAGAAACCCTTGAAGAATGATTGCTAGGATGAGATTTAGTAGTAAAATGAGAGAAAAGAGTTACCTTGAGGTGGAAAAGAGAAAGGAAAATAAGAATGAATGAGTTGGGGAAAAAAACGAGCAGCACTTTGTTTCAGCAAAATGTCGAGCCAATTTGTTTCTGCCCCGGTCGGGGTAGCTCGCCCCGGTACACCAGGGTGGGTTTTCTTCATTTTTTTCTTTTTCGAATTTCAACCTTCTTTAGCAAATGCCGATTGATGTTGTTTTGACCCCGGTCGGGGTAGCTTGCCCCGGACCCCTAGGGTGAGATTGATCTGTCCTCCTTTTCCTTTCCAGCATTCTTTTTCCTTCTTTCCCCGTACGGTACCTGCAAATTCAATTAAAAAATACCACATATCTACTTATTTCTATACTACTTAAACCGAAAAATTATTCAAAAAGGAAAATAAAAGTTAAAACACGGGTTGCCTCCCGAGAAGCGCAATTTTAAGTCTTGCTAGACGTCACAAGTCTTTGATGAATTAAGCTTGAACGGACGGAAGTTCCAAGAAAACTTCCTCCACTACTCCGATAACAGCATTCTCATGATAAACTTTCAACCGGTGGCCATTGACTTTGAATCTTTCGCCGTTCGTGGTCATCACTTCGACGAAACCAAGCTTGTTCACATTAATGACGGTATACGGGCCGGACCACCTTGATCGTAATTTTCCTGGAAAAATTTTCAAACGAGAATTGAACAATAATACCTTATCACCAATCACAAAATCCTTCTTGAGAATCTTCTTATCATGCCACCGTTTTGTCTTTTCCTTGTAAAGACAAGAACTTTCATAAGCTTGAAACCGGAATTCATCGAGTTCATTGAGTTGCAATAATCTCTTTTCTCCACAAAGAGTAGCATCAAAATTGAGCTCTTTGATAACCCAAAAAGCTTTTTGCTCCATCTCTATCGGCAAATGACAAGCTTTTCCATAGACCAACCTATATGGTGAAGTGCCAATAGGTGTCTTGAAAGCGGTCATATATGCCCACAAGGTGTCATCGAGCTTTGTACTCCAATCTTTCCTTGATTTTGCAACAACTTTTTCAAGAATGGATTTGATTTCACGGTTTGAAACTTCGACTTGGCCACTCGTTTGCGGATGGTAGGCCAAACCCCTTCTATGAAAAACCCCGTATTTAGCAAGCAATGTATCAAGTTGTTTTTCACCAAAGTGAGTTCCACGATCACTAATCACCGCTCTAGGTACACCAAAGCGTGGGAATATGACCTTCTTGAACAATCTTATGACATGACGGGCATCATTAGTGGGAGTGGCAATTGCTTCTACCCATTTGGAGACATAATCAACGGCTACCAAGATATAACGATTACCTTTTTATGAAGGAAAAGGGCCTTGGTAGTCAATACCCCACACATTGAAAATTCCAACTTCAAGAATTCCATTTTGAGGCATTTCATGCCTTCTTGAAATAGAACCGGTTCTTTGGCAAGCATCACATGCCATCACAAAATTCTTAGCATCTTGGAACATAGTAGGCCAATAGAAACCGGATTGCAAAATCTTAGCAACGGTTTTAGATGGTCCATGGTGACCATCATAGGGAGAAGAATGACAACCTTCTAACACTCCTTTCACATCCCATTGTGGGATACATCTCTGGTATAGCCCGTCGGAGCAATGTTTGAACAAATGAGGATCATCCCAAAGATAGAATTTGGCATCATGCATGAACTTCTTTCTTTGTTGATATGAAAGGTTAGGTGGCAACTTATGACCAACAAGATAGTTGGCAATATCAGCATACCATGGTGTATTTTCCTCGATCATCATCAAGGAGTCATCAGCAAAAGAATCATCAATAGGTATACGAATACCTTCATCATCAAACCTCAAACGGGAGAGGTGATCGGCCACAACATTTTCAGCTCCTTTCTTGTCACGAATCTCAAGGTCAAATTCTTGCAAAAGCAAGATCCATCTAATGAGCCTCGGCTTTGCCTCCTTCTTTGAAAGTAGATGCTTCAAGGCGGCGTGATCGTATGGACAATGACCTTAGAACCAACCAAGTAAGAATGGAACTTGTCTAGAGCATAGACAATAGCAAGAAGTTCCTTCTCGGTAGTGGCATAGTTGACTTGAGCTGCATCCAATGTTTTACTTGCATAGTAAATGGAATGAAGCACCTTATCTTTCCTTTGCCCAAGAACGGCACCCACCGCATAGTCACTAGCATCGCACATTACTTCAAATGGCAAATTCCAATCCGGTGATTGGATGATGGGTGCTGAAATTAAAGCTTCCTTAATCCTGTTAAAAGACTCAAGACAAGCATCAGTGAAAACAAATGGAGCATCTTTCAAAAGGAGCTCGGTAAGAGGCTTTGCAATTTTGGAGAAATCCTTTATAAAACGGCGGTAAAATCCCGCATGTCCCAGAAAACTTCTTATACCTTTGACATTTATTGGAGGGGGAAGTTGCACGATCACTTGGACCTTAGCACGATCCACCTCTATACCTCTTTCTGAAACAAGGTGATCAAGTACCACTCCTTCATTTACCATGAAGTGGCACTTTTCCCAATTCAAAACTAAGTCCACTTCTTCACATCTTTTCAAGACCTTAGTCAAGTTGGCCAAGCAAGCATCAAATGTAGTGTCATAGACACTAAAATCATCCATAAAAACTTCCATGATGGACTCAATGAAATCTGGAAAAATAATAGTCATGCAACGTTGGAAGGTTGCAGGGGCATTACATAGACCGAAAGGCATCTTACGGTGAGCAAAGGTACCATAAGGGCAAGTGAAAGTGGTCTTTTCTTGGTCATCGGGATGAATGGGTATTTGGAAGAATCCCGAATAACCATCTAAGTAGCAAAAGTACTTATGACATGCCAACCTCTCCAACATTTGGTCAATGAACGGTAAGGGATAGTGGTCTTTCTTAGTAGCTAAGTTCAACCTCCTATAGTCAATACACATGCGCCATCCCGTCACAACGCGAGTAGGGATGAATTCATCTTTATCATTTTTTTACTACCGTGGTCCCTCCTTTCTTTGGGACCACTTGGACTGGACTAACCCATTTGGAATCGGAAATTGCATAGATAATTCCCGCATCCAAGAGTTTCATGACCTCTTTTTTGACAACTTCTTGCATGTTTGGGTTTAAGCGACGTTGACCTTGTACACATGGCTTATGATCTTCTTCTAAGTGAATCCTATGCATACAAAAATTGGGGCTTATTCCCTTCAAATCATCTAGTGAATAGCCTATAGCCTTCTTATGGGTTCTCAACACATCTAACAACCTAGACACTTGACTTTCATCTAGATGGGTGCTTACAATGATTGGGCACATTTCTGATTCATCTAGAAAAGCATACTTTAAATTCAATGGGAGGGGCTTTAGTTCGGGTTTTTGTACCTCGACCGTAGTTGAAGTAGCAACCAAACCTATGAAATTAGAGTTTTCCTCCAAGGCTAGCTCCTCTCCATCGAGCTCCAACTCCAAAGCATCTATCTCATCACCATCAATGTCATCATCACCTGCAAAAGATTCTAGCAACAAAAGAGCCTCCAACGGATCCTTGTTCAAGGATCGGGGCAATGAATCTTCCACAATAATATCAATTACATCTGAGACCTCTATGGAATAACATGGTTCTTCTAACATTGGACTTTTCACAACATTGTTCAAATTGTAAGTCACTTTGTCATCACCAACTTCCAAAGTCAATTTACCGTTTTTAACATCGATGACCGCAGCCGCGGTATGTAAAAATGGTCTCCCCAAAATAATTGGGATTTGCGAATCTTCAGCGATGTCAAGAACAATAAAGTCAACCGGAATGAAAAATTTGCCGACTTTGACGGGAACATCCTCCAAAACACCTAGAGGATGTTTTACAAAACGGTCCGCCATTTGCAAGGTGACACTAGTACACTTTAACTCTCCCATGTTTAATCTCTCACAAATGGAAAAAGGCATGACACTAACACTAGCACCTAAATCACAAAGAGTTTTGTCGATAGTATAGGTACCAATGGTGCATGGGATTGAAAAACTTCCTGGATCTTTTAACTTAGGTGGGGACAAACTTTGTAAAAGGGCATTACACTCAGCGGTGAAGGCCAAGGTTTCAATTCTATCTATTGTCCTTTTCCTAGTTAAGATGTCTTTCATGAATTTAGTGTATGAGGGGACTTGGGTGATTAACTCGGTAAAAGGGATTGTTACCTGTAAGTTTTTCACCACCTCCATGAATTTACCAAATTGTGTTTCCTTGTGAGCTCTTGCCAACCTATGGGGAAAAGGCACTTGAATCTTTTCTAGCTCCTTAGCTTTATCCTTACCCTTTGGGGGCTCCTCCTCAATCTTTACCAACACAGGCTCATTGATTTGGTCGGGCTCCTTCTCAACTTCTTTTGAGCTCGTAGCTTTGTTCCCAACGTCATCTTTCTTACCCATTTGATCACTTTCTTCATTGGGCATTTGGGGTCCCTCATAGGTAGTACCACTCCTTAAAGCGACAGCGTTAGCTTGCTCGTGAGGTTGTGCTCCTTGTGGTGGTAATTGGCCTTGTTGTCTTTGAGGGTTGGATGTAGCAAGTTGAGCAATTTGTGTCTCAAGCATTTTGATTGAAGCATCTCTAGCTTGATCGGTCTTTTGAATGTGAAGGACCATGTTCCTTTGTGTCTCGGCCACTTGTGCCAATAGACTTCCTATCTCACTCAATTGTTGTGGATGTGAGGGTTGGCTTTGTTGATTTTGGGGGTTTTGGAATGGTGGTGAATTTTGTGAAGGGTTTTGGAATTGTTGTTGAGAGAATGGTTGGAAATTTTGTTGAAATTGGTTCTTTTGTCCTTGATTTTGGAAACCTGGTGGTGCAGTATTTTGTGGTGGTCTTGGTGGTAGTGGGTTTAGGACATTTGTACTTTTGTAGGAGAAGTTTGGATGGAACTTTGTACCCGGATTGTAGGTGTTAGAAAAAGGGTTGAAATTTTGCCTAAAGCTTTGGTAGGCATTGACTTGTTCCATATTACTTCTACACTCTTGGAATCCGTGTCCCGCACTTCCACAAGCTTCAGATACCACAACTTGACTTGTCACGTTTACTTGTTCATGAGGTTGAGAGGAACTTGATCCTTGATTGTCGACTTGTCTTTGGAGAAGAGCTACTTGAGCTTTCAAGAGAGCTATTCCGGGATCTTCTTCCTTTGCCTTTATTGGGATGTTTCTCGAGTTGACATATTGAGATTCGTGTACCGCCATAGATTCTATGGTTGAGTGAGCTAACTCCACATCTATGTTATCGAATCTCCCATTGTTTGCGAAGTCCAAAACTCGACGAGACTTCGCACAACATCCATTGTAGAACGTGATGGCAAGAAACCATGAATCCAATCCATGATGAGGACATTCCCTTTGAAGTTCTTTGTACCTTTCCCATGCTTCATGTAGACTTTCATGACCACTTTGGCGAAAACCGGTGATTTGACTCCTTAATTGTTGTGTTTTCTCAGGAGGGAAATACTTTTGATAAAATGCAAGGGCTAGACTATCCCAATCGTTGATTCCCAATGCAACTCGATCAAGGCTATTTATCCTGTGGGGAATAATGCATGTATTCGCCCTAAACTTGCAGGATTATAATGAAAATTACAGTTGTGATTATTGTCATAAGATAAATAAAAACATGAAAAAGAATACAACCTTGGGTCCTTGCTTGAATAGGCCTAAGAACAGGAATTAAAGCAAATTCTCTCCTATAACTTGCACCCAAGACTTTGTTAGAGATGATGCCGCGTGTGCTAGAAAATAACTCTCCAATTGCCTTGCAATATGGGGAGAGCCTTTGAGGTTTTAGATGTGAGATCTGAGTTTTGGGAGAAGAATGCTCTCAAAACCCTAATTGTGAGAATTATGATTCAACCGTCACTGACATAAGGAGAAGGACTCTCCTTATGTAGTATCTAGTGTGGGTCGGCCGAATTAGGGTAAGAGTGGGCTTTCTCCACTCTTACCTTATTCCTTTGCATGATTCGACCCGTTTTGCTAAATATTATTTGCGGGATTTTTATTATAAATCGCATACGTGTTATCAGATATTAATGCAGTCGATGTATTAATAATGGTCTGATAAAATTACGATATTGTATAATTACCCAAATTAATATAACTGTTTATATTAATACGGGAAATTAATATTTAATTAAATATAACTGCTTATATTTAATTTATGAATTAAACATGTAATCCGTATTAGCTAAAATTATTTAATCCGTATTAAATAATAATCTCAACATCTTATTGACTAATTTAATAGTCAATACCTCTACCTAACTGTTTAGTCGTATCCGGCATAAATGTGATTGTATTTTCATACCTTCACATCTCTCAAACGTGTCCTATAGGTGTGACGTATAGGGACCAGTTGATCACCGCCATCCGTATGACAATAACGTCAAACTTATCTAGCAAGCCAACCGTTATTGATAAACGTGGATCAACTGGTAATAATACTGAAGTATGCCCTTGTGATCCTTAAAGAGATTTAATAAGTCATTGTACTTAATTGTCAAGGACACCAGCCCCAATAATCTCCCACTTGTCCGTACAAGGGTATGTGCAATGACGTTATCACACTACATGTGGAGGACACAAGCTCCAACAAACTCACACTTGTCCGTACAAGTGTAGGTGCGATAACCGATTCTCATATCCTTTTAAAATTTCTCCCACTCAATGTAAGACAATTTGCAAATCCGCATTCGCAAAGGTCGTATCTCACAAGCGATCTGTATCAAGAGTGGTTTCCCCGACTAGAGAGTAACTTAACTGATAAAACGAATCTGTATTCGAGCATGGCCATGCATTTCAGTTACTACTCCTCGAGTGGCCCTGAGAAATGATAAAATCCTGATAAGGGTTTGGATATTTCCCTCAACTCGAATCCTGCCGATATCGCGCAGCATGAAATAACCCAGAAAAAATCCTCTTGGCCCCTGTTACGATGACCGTGGGAAAGAAACCAAAGTTACCCAAAATCTGCCTTAATCTCAAGAGACAGTTGAAAGTCAAAAGACTCGACTCTAAGGAACACTATGGAGGTCCTATCCACGACTTGGCACCCAATGTTATAAAACATTTAGGACTCCATAACGTTGTCACGGGGTGTCCTACGAGATATCCGTATAACTCGCCTTTGTGATTGGTCAGTCATCCGCGTGACTTATGGCTCGTTGAACCCACCATCAACCAACGTCACAAAATGATTACCTGAGTTATCAGCTCAAGTGGGTAATCAAGGACTAAAACGATGTAATGTTATTCAGTTCACTTTGTGGTGTTCAAAATTGGCGTACAATTCCACATGAAAAACAAAACATTATATATCATAACGATGAGGTTGAATAGAGTACACGAGAAAATGAATTATTACATGAATTCATAAAAGAGTACTACAACTTAGGAACACATAAAATTCCCATGGAATGAATGTGCCCTTCATGCTTATCACGTGGTAATGCTTTAGTGAGAGGATCAGCTTCGTTGTCATCCGTAGCGATCTTATCAATGAAAATCTCCTTTTGCTCCACGTAATCTCTGATTAGATGAGCTTTCCGTTGTACATGCCTAGCCTTGTTGCTAGACTTATGCTCCTTAGCTTGGAAGATGGCACCTTTATTATCACAATAAACGGTGATTGGGTCATTCGAACTAGGCACTACTGATAGTCCTTGTAAGAATTGACGCATCCATATTGCTTCCTTAGCTACTTCTGAGGCGGCATAGTACTCGGACTCAGTCGTAGAATCTGCTGTAACACTCTGTTTAGAACTTTTCCAGCTGACAGCAGCGCCATTAAGAGTAAAAACGAATCCAGACTGAGATTTCGAGTCATCGCGATCCGTTTGGAAGCTAGCATCTGCGTAACCCGTAGCGCAGAGCGTTGAGTCGCCTCCATAAGTCAATCCCCAATCTTTAGTCCTCCGTAGGTACTTAAGAATGGTTTTCACGGTCATCCAGTGTTGTTCACCTAGAATAGCTTGGAATCGACTGGTCATACTCAATGCATATGCAACGTCTGGACGTGTGCATATCATGGCATACATGATCGATCCTATTGCCGAAGCATAAGGAATCTGACTCATGCGCTCTTTCTCTTCCAATGTCTTAGCTTCTTGAGACTTGCTCAAGTGAAGCCCACTAGTCATAGGAAGGAACCCTTTCTTGGAGTTCGTCATGCTGAATCTCTCTAGAATCTTATCTATGTAAGACTCCTGACTGAGAGACAACATCCGTCGTGATCTATCCCTGTAGATACGGATGCCCAAAATTCTTTGTGCCTCTCCCAGATCTTTCATCTGGAAAATCATCGTTTCGACCAAGTGATAAAAGAGAATGGGTTCGTTCGATCAGTCGAGGAACCATGTCTCTATATCAAGTCGAGTGAGAGTCTTTAACCGAAGATAAGAGAGGTATGTCATTCCCAATCAAGAGTATGTCGTCGACATACAGTACTAGGAATACAATCTTGCTCTCACTCGACTTGATATAGAGACATGGTTCCTCGACTGATCGAACGAACCCATTCTCTTTTATCACTTGGTCGAAACGATGATTCCAACTCCGCGATTCTTGCTTAAGTCCATAGATGGAACGCTTAAGCTTGCAAACCTTCTTCGGATGTTCTGGATCAATAAAACCCTCGGGTTGTACCATGTACAACTCTTCCTCCAAATAACCGTTTAAGAAGGCGGTTTTAACGTCCATTTGCCATATTTCATAGTCATGAAATGCGGCTATCGCTAAGATAATCCGAATGGAACGTAGCATGACTACGGGTGCAAAGATCTCATCGTAGTGCAAGCCTGGCACTTGGGTGAAACCTTTAGCAACTAGTCTTGCCTTATGGATGTCTTGTTTACCTTCCACGGCATGCTTTATTTTGTAAAGCCATTTGCATTGAAGGGGACGCACCTTTGCAGGTAGGTCCACAAGATCCCACACGTTGTTCTCATACATGGAGTCCATCTCGGATTGCATGGCTTCTAGCCATAGCTATGAGTCAGAACTGGTCATGGCACCTTTATAGGTTGAGGGTTCATTACCCTCTAGGAGTAAGACGTCATCCATATCATGTTCCTAGACCATACCAATGTATCTGTCCGGAGGAATGGAGACTCTTCCCGACCTCCTAGGTTCCTTAGGAATATCTACCGCAGCCTCGGTTGAAGGAACTGTTTCCTCCAATGGTTGCTCGGTAGTTGGTTCTTGAACCTCCGATAAATCGAAGGTTCTATTACTCGACTTGTTCTCGAGAAATTCTTTCTCTAAGAACGTCGCACTAGCCGCAACAAAAACACGTTGTTCGGTTGGCGTGTAGAAGTAATGACCAAACGTTCCCTTTGGATAGCCTATAAAGTATGTCTTGACCGATCGCGGGCCGAGCTTATCCTCGTGTCTCCACTTGACATAAGCCTCGCAGCCCCAAACCCGAATAAAGGACAAGTTAGGGACCGTTCCCTTCCATAATTCGTATGGAGTCTTGTCAACAGCTTTAGACGGACTTCGGTTAAGAATTAGAGCGGCCGACAAAAGAGCATAGCCCCACAATGAATCAGGCAAAACGGTGTGACTCATCATGGATCGAACCATATCGAGTAGAGTTCGATTTCTCCGTTCGGACACACCATTTAATTGTGGTGTTCCAGTTGGAGTCAACTGTAGCACGATGCCACAGTCTTTAAGGTGTTGATCAAACTCGTGTGAAAGATATTCACCACCACGATCAGAACGAAGTGCTTTAATCTTTCTTCCCAGCTGGTTCTGTACCCGATTCTGGTATTCTTTGAACTTGTCAAAGGATTCACTTTTGTGCTTCATTAAGTAGACATAGCCATATCTACTCAAATC
Source organism: Silene conica (assembly GCA_029255685.2). Taxonomy (NCBI): domain Eukaryota; kingdom Viridiplantae; phylum Streptophyta; class Magnoliopsida; order Caryophyllales; family Caryophyllaceae; genus Silene; species Silene conica. The sequence continues at coordinate 29,715,902 of CM055312.2, read as the reverse complement.
ATCCGTGAAAGTGATGAAATACCTATAGCCTTCTCGTGCGTTGATCGACATAGGGCCACATACGTCCGTATGTATGAGTCCTAATAGGTCGGCAGCGCGCATTCCAACACCTTTGAAGGAAATACGAGTCATCTTACCGATGAGACATGATTCACACGTGCCATATGATTCGAAATCAAAGGCCGAGATAGCTCCATTCTGTATGAGCCGTTTCACGCGTTTCTCATTTATGTGTCCCATACGACAATGTCATAGGTAAGTTTGATCTTTGTCACCTACCTTTAATCTCTTGTTATTCACATGTAATATCTCGGTGGTTTGATCTAAAACATAAATTCCATTCATGGAAACTGCCTTGCCATAAATCATATTGTGTAAGGAGAAAATACAGCTATTATTCTCTATTACAAATGAAAAACCGAGTTTGTCAAGCGCAGAAACTGAAATAATGTTTTTGGACAAACAAGGAACATAATAACAATTATATAAAGATAACTCGAATCCACTTGGAAGCTGGATCACGTATGTTCCCCTCGAGATTGCAGCAACACGTGCTCCATTCCCGACACGCAGGTCAACCTCACCCTTGATTAGGGGTTCTTGGTTTCGGAGGCCCTGCACATGATTACATAGATGAGAACCACAACCAGTATCTAGTACCCAAGTTCCGTAACTTGCATGGTTAATCTCAATCATGTGAATAAAAGAAGAAGAAGACATACCAACAGGAGTAACACGGCCTGCCTTAATGTCCTCACGATACACGGGGCATGAGCGCCTCCAATGCCCAGTCTTGTGGCAATGGTGACATTCCATGCTAGTATCCTTACTCTTTGTCTTGCCCTGTGTAACACCCCCATTTATTTAAGGGCCTGAACTAGGACTCCTCAGATAAATAAAGGTGTTACCATCTCGGTTTCCCGAGGCAGTAGATACAAAGGAAGATAAACAGTACTTTATATTCAATGTAAACTCAAAACATGTTCTTACAAAACCAAATAGAAAACTGCTCTGACAAAAGTAAAAGTACAACTCATGAACTCCTATCAAGTGGTCTAGACTCTAACAGGTCCGGGTCCATGCTTCTCCCTTCCCAGATGCTCCCATTGTCTTATACCTGTCAGTCTGCTCCCCAATAATTGGTTCATCACAGGTGATCACGAATACACAGGGTCAACCACGAGGTTGAGTAGAGTAAAACTGTAAACAAACCATATTACTAAAAATAGAAAGTCGATCATCTCCACTCCGAATCACAAGACCCAATATCTCCGCACCAATCACAAGACCCATTATCTCCACACCAATCACAAGACCCATTATCTCCACACCAATCACAAGACCCATTATCTCCGCACCAATCACAAGACCCATCATCTCATCGCCTCATCGTTAACACAGTATTATATGAATGCACAATATAAAGATCACATGGTAATATATAACAACATGTTTGATATCAATTATGAACGGTTTACACATCATCAAACATTAGTAGTTTTCCCTACCTGAAATAGTAGGAACGTAGATATATCCAAGCTCGTTAGAAGTGTTCCACACGAAACTTGCTACCTAAACAAGTATATGTAACGAATTAAAACCTTCCCGAATCCCAAAACAACTTACTCTTTCTATAAATAGAAACCTTCCATAAATGGAAAGTTCCCAAAAATAGAAACCCTTATAAAAAGGAACTTCCCATAAATAGAAACTTCCCACTTAAAGATTCCCGACTAGTAACCTTCAACTATGTTCTAACGAATTAAAAGAAAAGAACGAAAGACGACTCTTAAAAACTTAGAAGCAAAATCACCATTTAAACATTAGTAATATAATTCACTCATACCCAAAATACTAATTATAAAAATAATAATAATAAGAGTAATAATAATAATAAGAATAATAATAAGAATAATAACCAAAAGAAACCCACGACCCAAAACAGCCCTACCGACACCCTCGAACAGCCCCCAACAACCGTGAACAGGCCCTTCGGCCACCAACACACGCACTCCCCTAACACTCCTAACCACCTTCTACCACCGCGACATCACCTCCCTACCACTGACCTCCGGCAAGCAACCAAAACCCGTGACAAACACCGACCCCTCACCCACCTGCTCTAAACACCTGCAACCAGCCCCTTTAACCCAACCAAAACAGACTCAAATCGACACAACCACCAGTGCCGACAACCCCTGGAACCACCACGCTGACACACCCTGACACCCGCACCAGACACCACGGTGGTGCCACTGTGTCGACCTCCCCCGAGTCAACAGTGGTACCACCCCCTTTACACCCCCTGTGACAACCCAAAACAGACCCGAGAACTAAACCACCCGACTGACACAACGAACCCTCCTTTTTACACCACCCGTGACATCCAACACCCACCACGACTCACCCCTGACCACCTCTTAACCACCAGAAGAACAACGAAACAAAAACCATAACAAAAACGACACCACAACCCCTCTCGAAAGAACAACAAACACCAGCAGTAAAAACGAATTGCAAATAAAACAGACACAGGTTGCGGCTTACCCGTTTTCTGACTCAAATCGAGGGCTAGACCAGGTCAAACAACCGTGAGAGTCTCCTCCTTCTTGGGGTGTGGTGGCGGCTGAGCAAATAGGGTAGGGGTGGTTGTTGTAGATAGGTCAGAAAAAGTGTGTCGAAGCTCTTCTTATAAGGCGGCTGAGTGAGGTTTTTGTGAGGGTTTCATCAACGTGAGACTTAGGCTGCTTGTATTGACACGGAAAACGAGGCCCAAAGCCTTCACCTAACGACCCCAAGTTCGAATCCCACTACAAGCATGACCCATATATAATAGATCCCTAGATCGAATCCCCTAACTAGCACAAAACACACCCATATACATATAAACAAATAAGAAACAATCGTGCCTAAAATTCGAGGTATTACAGTCTTCCCTCCTTAAATTGAACTTTGTCCCGAAGTTCATCCCCACTTAGGTGACAAAACAAACCAACTCAACGAACTTGGAAATTAAAACATCACAAAAAGTTTACTTAAATCGCAGAATGTTACATTCCACCCCCCTTAAAGAAAAGTTACGTCCGCGTAACTTACCTCAATCAAACAAATGTGGATAACGCTCCCGCATAGATGCCTCAGGCTCCCATGTAGCCTCTTCCTGATTATGATTTGACCACAGGACTTTCACCAAGTATGTCTCCCCATTGCGAGTCTTCCGTACCTTCCTGTCCAAAATCTCTTTCGGAGTCTCAATGTATGCCAACTGCTCATCTACCTCAATCACCTCATGCTGAAGCACATGTGAGGGATCACTCACGTACTTCCTCAACTGAGACACATGAAACACATTATGGACCTTGGATAGGGTTGGAGGTAAAGCTAATCGATATGCCACCTCTCCAACTCTGTCCAAGATCTCAAATGGCCCAATGAATTTCTGACTCAGCTTACCACGCTTGCCGAATCTCATCACACCTTTCATCGGAGAGACTTTCAGTAGAACTTTCTCTCCGGCCTCAAATGAAATATCACTCCTCTTCAGATCAGCATAGCTCTTCTGTCGATCCTGAGCGGCCCTCATCCTCTGACGAATAATCTGAACCTGTTCCACCATCTCCTGAATCATATCTGGCCCCAAAGTCACAACATCAGCTCGATCATCCCAACACACAGGGCTCCGACACTTCCTCCCGTATAGAGCCTCGAAAGGGGCCATGCCTATGCTTGCATGGTAACTGTTATTATAAGAAAACTCGATCAACCCCAGTCGATCCTCCCAAGATCCTCCGAACTCCAGTACACAAGCTCTCAACATATCCTCAAGAGTCTGAATCGTCCGCTCAGTCTGACCATCAGTAGCCGGATGAAAAGCTGTACTCATCTTCAATTGGGTACCCAAAGCAGCCTGCAACTCCTGCCAAAATCTAGATATAAACCTCGAGTCTCGATCTGAAACGATGTCCTTGGGTACGCCATGCAGTTTGACCACATTCTGAACATATGACTTAGCCAATTCAGCTTTACTCCAGGTATCTTTCATGGGAATAAAGTGAGCTGACTTAGTTAAACGATCCACGATCACCCAAATCATGTTGTTGCCCCTCTGAGTCCGAGGCAACCCCACGATAAAGTCCATCGAAATATTCTCCCACTTCCACTCTGGCACATCCAACGGTTGAACTTTCCCTTGAGGTCTCTTATGCTCCCCTTTCACTCGCTGACAAGTCAAACACCTCGACACAAACTCTGCGACTTCCTTCTTCATATTAGGCCACCAAAATGTCTTCTTGAGATCCTTATACAACTTATCACCCCCTGGGTGAACAGAATAAGGAGTAGCATGAGCTTCAGTCAGGATCTTCTTCTTTAGCTCCTCAACATTCGGTACACACCATCGCCCACTGAACCTCAAACTACCGTCGGTATGAATACTGAACTTGGATGCCCCATCACCATTCCCATTTTCTACCATCAAACGCCACTTCTGGATTCTCTCATCGCTCTTCTGTAACTCCCGAATCTCCCCGTACAACTCAGGCTCCACGGTCAGATCACCAAGTGCATCCCCTTTCCGGATCATGAAAATTCCCATCTCCCTTAACTCGCCATGCAACCTCACTCTCGATCTGGCACAACTCAAAGCATGCACTGACTTCCTACTTAGAGCGTCAGCTACCACATTCGCCTTGCCCTCGTGGTAGACAATCTGCATATCATAGTCTCCGATCAACTCTATCCACCTCCTCTGCCTCATATTCAACTCTTTCTGGGTGTAGATATATTTCAGGCTCTTGTGATCAGAAAACACCTTAAAAGTGGCTCCGTAAAGGTAATGACGCCACAATTTCAGTGCAAAGACCACAGCGCCCAATTCCAAATCATGAGTCGGATAATTCTCTTCGTAGGTCTTCAACTGGCGAGAAGCATACGCGATCACTCTACCATTCTGCATTAGCACACAACCCAACCCATGCTTTGAAGCGTCGGTGTATACTTCAAAATTATCACTCCCAACTGGCAAGGCCAGGATAGGAGCTGTTGTCAGGCGTTCCTTAAGGGTTAGGAATGCCTTCTCACAACTCTCATCCCAGATGTAACGGTTCTCCTTCCTCATCAACGACGTCAACGGCTTCGCTATCTTTGAAAAATCTTTGACGAATCTCCGGTAATAACCAGCTAAACCCAGAAAGCTTCGAATCTCACTCACATTCTTCGGACTCTGCCACTTAGTCACTGCCTCGATCTTGCTAGGGTCAACAGCCACCCCCTCTTTTGAAATTACATGACCCAGAAATGCCACTTTCTCCAACCAGAACTCACACTTGCTCAACTTAGCATTGAGCTTATGCTCCTCCAAGGTCTGAAGTACTTTCCTCAAATGATCCTCGTGCTCTTCTGCATTCTTGGAATATACCAGGATATCATCGATAAATACCACCACGAACTTATCCAGATACGGGCTGAAGACTCGATTCATCAAGTCCATGAACACAGCTGGAGCATTAGTCAATCCAAAGGGCATAACCACAAATTCATAGTTGCCATACCTCGTTCGGAAAGCGGTCTTCGGAATGTCTTCATCCTTTATTCTCAACTGATGATACCCGGATCTCAAGTCAATCTTGGAGAAAACCCCAGCTCCACTCAACTGATCGAACAAGTCGTCAATTCTCGGCAAAGGATATCGGTCCTTGATGGTCACATTGTTCAGCTCTCGGTAGTCAACACACAACCTCAAACTCCCATCCTTCTTCTTCACAAATAAGACAGGTGCTCCCCAGAGCGACACACTGGGTCGGATGAACCCTTTCTCAGCTAGTTCATCCAATTGCTTCTTCAACTCCTCCATCTCTTTCGGCCCCATACGGTACGGTGATTTAGATATCGGTCCTACTCCTGGTTTTAGGTCAATGGAAAACTCCACTTCCCTCCTCGGTGGTAACCCTGGCACGTCGTCCCGAAACACTCCCTCAAACTCCCGTATCACAGGTATCTCGCTAGTCTTGGGGGTTTCAGCCTCGCAATCCCACATTTGGCACAAGATTAGGCTTTCTCCTTTCCTCAAGCTAGACTTCAAGGTATTGACGGATATGAATTTGATTTTTGGCTTGACTCGATATCCCTTGTAGGACACCCTCACTCCCTTGGGTCCCTTCAAGATAATTTTCTTTTGATGACAGTTGATAAATGCCCTATACTTCCCCAGCCAATCCATCCCTAGGATCACCTCGAAACCTCCCAGCGGAAATTCTATGAGGTCACAATAGAAAATTGCTTCCCCGATTTTGATGGGTACACTTCCATAGACTCTATTACAAGCTATTGACTCTCCCGAAGGTATGGTCACTGAGTCTGCGACCCAGTCGAACCTCTCAAGCCCCAAAACTCTAACATGGTCTCTAGACACAAAAGAATGGGTGGCACCGGAATCGAAAAGTACAAAAGTAGGTCTAGAGTTTACAAGAAAAGTACCAGTAACCACATGAGCATCCTCCTGAGCGGCCTGCTTTCCCATGGCAAAGAGTTTGCCACTGGACTTGACCCCACTCTGGCTGGCAGAAGATGTCCCAGCCTGCTGATTTCCTGCCGTCCCCGTCTTGTTGTTGTTCCCACCTCCATTGTACTGATTCTGATATGAACGGTTCTGATTGTTGTTGTTGCTGTAGTTCCTCTGGTAGTTGCTGCTGCCTCCAGACTTCGCACCCCCACCATAGTTTGTCATGGGTGTGCGATAGCCACTGCTGCCATAGGACTGAGTGCGAGGTCCCTGGTATCCGGATGTAGGTGTACGATAGCCCCCGGACTGATTTCCCCCAGATGAACGACACACCGCCTGCTTGTGTCCCGTCTTTCCACAGCCGAAACAAACTATTCCTACAGAACCACTGCCGGAACCTCCACTCCTGAAGCTGCCCCCACTCTGATTCCTTCCACCACCAGAGGCACTACTCCCGAAATACCCACTGTACTTGTTATTACTTTGCTTTTTCGATCCTGAACCCTCAGCTACTGTTTCAGTTTTCCTCTTTTCTGACTTGGACTGTTTGTCCTTTTTGATCATATCCGAAAGCCTCTCCGCCGCCCCAGCCCTTAAATAGATATCACGGATTGTGGTGGGCGGAGCTGCAATCAGTCTCTTTTTTATGGCGATTGACAATCCCCTCTCAAATTTCATGGCTAGCATAGCATCGTCAAATCCCATATCTCCCACATAGTGTACCAGCTGGATGAATTTCCTGTAGTAAACCTCTACAGTCATGTCCTCCGACATCTGGAATGAGTCGAACTCCTCCCTCAGCTTGCTCTTTTGGAATTCTGGTAGAAACGCCTCGTTCAGAACCCCCGTGAATGCATCCCACGGAACAAACGCGGATCCACCCTCTATAGCTGCTTCCCGGAGTTCTCCCTTATTCGTGGTCCACCAGTCTCCAGCCATACCCCTCAGATAGTGGGCAGCCTGGTCTACCCTCAACTCTTCAGGGCAGTCCACCAACTCGAACAGGTTATCGAATTCCCGGCACCAAGCTCCTAACAGATGAGGTTCCCCCTCCCCAGTGAATTGGGTAGGGTGATGTCTTGCGATGATTGTGCTCATTTTCGCGGAGTCCATACGTTTGGCCTTTAGAGCCGCATTCTCAGCTCGTAGTTGGTCTAACTCCTCTTGTGTGATGTTAACGGCATTATCTCTTCGCGGAGGCATACTATAAAACAAGAAAAGAATGAGTCCCGACGTACATGGGTACCCATTGGGTTTAGGGCTATGTCCCCTAAGCATCCAAATCTAAAACACTTATCATATAAAGTAGTTTTCTTCTATAACATGGCTCAGGGATCACATAACCGCATATCACTAGACATGATGAAAGAAGAATTACTAGCATGTTTCAAATCTCTTAACATATCACAACAATATACACCTTTTATTCAAACAGATAAAGATTCATTCATGCTCATGCCCCTTCCGGCTTTTAAAAGTCACTTATACACAAAATTCTCATACTTATCACTGTATGCTATTACTTTCACCACCTCTTATTCTACCCTTTTTCTCTCGTATATGCACTCTGGGTTCCCGGGTAAACTGATAGGGCCAATGGTTCGGTGTGAGGGGGCCCCAGACTCATACTTCCCCTTTAGTGTGCTCCTAACAGTCCTATCCCGGGGTTCATTTTATTTAGACTCTCCTATATTCATTAGGTTCATTAGGTTAGGCCTGAGGATCGTTCTCTCTGATACCACTTTGTAACACCCCCATTTATTTAAGGGCCTGAACTAGGACTCCTCAGATAAATAAATTAAAGGTGTTACCATCTCGGTTTCCCGAGGCAGTAGATACAAAGGAAGATAAACAGTACTTTATATTCAATGTAAACTCAAAACATGTTCTTACAAAACCAAATAGAAAACTGTTCTGACAAAAGTAAAAGTACAACTCATGAACTCCTATCAAGTGGTCTAGACTCTAACAGGTCCGGGTCCATGCTTCTCCCTTCCCAGATGCTCCCATTGTCTTATACCTGTCAGTCTGCTCCCCAATAATTGTTGGGGCTGGTGTCCTTGACAATTAAGTACAATGACTTATTAAATCTCTTTAAGGATCACAAGGGCATACTTTTGTATTATTACTAGTTGATCCACGTTTATCAATAACGGTTGGCTTGCTAGATAAGTTTGACGTTATTGTCATACGGATGGCGGTGATCAACTGGTCCCTATACGTCACACCTATAGGACACGTTTGAGAGATGTGAAGGTATGAAAATACAGTCACATTTATACCGGATATGACTAAACAGTTAGTCAGAGGTGTTGACTAATAAATTAGTCAATAAGATGTTGAGATTATTATTTAATACGGATTAAATAATTTTAGCTAATACGGATTACAAGATTAATTCGTAAATTAAATATAAACGGTTATATTTAATTAAATATAGTATTCGCGTATTAATATAAACAGTTATATTAATTTGGGTAATTATACAATATCGTATTTTGTCAGACCATTATTAATATATCGACTGTATTAATATCTGATAACATGTTACGATTTATAAATAAAACCCGCGAACAACTTAAAGCTAAACGGGTCGAATCACGCAAAGGTATAAGGTAAGAGTGGAAAAAGCCCACCCTTACCCAAGACCCATTCGGCCGACCTAAGTAATACAAAAGGAGAGTTTTTCTCCTTTTGTCACTGACTGGTAATTCATAATTCTCACAATTAGGGTTTTGAGAACATCTTTTTCCCAAAACTCAGATCTCACATCTAAAACCTCTCAAAAGCTCTCCCCATATTGCAAGGCAATTGGAGAGTATTTTCTAGCACACGCGGCATCATCTCAATCAAGTCTTGGGTGCAAGTTATAGGAGGGAATTTACTTTAATTCCTGTTCTTAGGCCATAAGCACAAAGGACCAAAGGTTGAATTCTTTTTCTTATCCTTTTTAATCTTATGACTATAAACACAACTGTATTTTTCATTATAATCCTGCAAGTTTAGGGTGAATACATGCTATATTCCCCACAAGTGGTATCAGAGCCTTAGGCCATGAAAATTTTACTTTTGTGTTTTTCATAAGTTTTTTTTAAAGATTTTGAAAAATCTCGTTTCTGCCGCTGCGTCGGTCGGTCGACCAGTATTAGCGGTCGGTCGACCGCCCCTGTGTGAGTTTTCTGTTTTTTTTAAAAACAGTTTCCTTTATGAGTTTTCGATCTTGTTTTTCGATTCCTGTTTACATATTGTTAATTAATCGATATTCTTAACAATATGTGAACCCTTGTTGATGTTAATTTTGATTTACTTGTTTTAATCAAAGTTTAAAAGGTAAAACTTGTTTTAATTTCAAAAAGTGCAGCGTTTTGCGTTTTCTGAAATTCGTTTTTACTACTTGTTGGTCGGTCGACCTAATTAATAGGTCGGTCGACCGATTTTACTGTTGCAGATTTTTCCGTTTTTCGGCAGGGGGTCGGTCGACCACAAGTTTAGGTCGGTCGACCTCCCCCCCTGTAACAGACCCGTTTTTTTTTATTTTCGAAAATAACATGTTTTATTTTCACATGGCTTAAAATAATATACTATATACGGAAATAGTGTATTATTTAGTGAAACGGTTCACCCTCGTTTGATACATATTGTTTTAAAACAGTTTAAAATAATGGATTATATGCTTATTAAAATTAAAGTGGTTAAAACGGTATAATCACATAATTTTAATCCTAAAAGGTGGTTTGGTAAAAATTTGTTAATCATAATAACAGTATTATGTCATGTATGAATTTTAATTTAGTTGATGCATTTTATTTATCGTCTTGTTGAATGTCTAATGAATGCTTTCAATAACGTATTTAATTTTGCAAACGGTTGTAACTTAGTGTGGCCTTAGAAGATTGTGTCACCGTAATGATGGGACATAGTCTTGCTTGTAATATTGAGATCTTGAATCTCCGTTTTGGGTTTTTGCCATGTAATTACTTTTGTATTTAAATTAGAATGTATCTAGGACTACTTTTGTAATTTAAATTAGTAATTTTGTGAAGACCAAAGACAAGACGGAGACCGGATGCTCACTCCCGCTGCAAGGACCAAGATAGAACATCAAGACAAGCTTCTAGGGTCCAACGGTGGATTCCAAGTTGTTTTATGTTTATTTTGGTAGGATAGGCCACACTAGGACTTTTATTTACGTTTATTGCATTTATCTTTACGCTTTCATCGATAATAGCTTGCATCATATTCCGCCTAAAAACCAAACCACCTATATCATGCCTGAAAACTGACTCATGTAGAGGTCACGCGTTAGTTTTCTGTGACAATACAGATGTCACATGTCAATTTAAAAGTCATCACTTTATTTAATTCATTCACGCAAATGCTAGTTTTTAGTTCACTTAAATATGGATAAATAAGAGTTGATGGGGTCTTCCTCGTATAACCAAAAATTGAGATTAGTCTTTATAAATCAGCCTCCCATGAATCCCTTCTTCGTCGGTAGGCATAATATGACCCCTTCGTCGGGTAAGTGGGAACAGATGATTTATTTTATCTCAACATCATGGTCACTCGATAATATTCCAGTGACTGAGATGGACTAATAGATAGGATTTACGGAAATCTATCGACCAAGAGTTCCAACGATTGGAATTAGCCAAACTGTGGGCTTATCAATATACGGAAATTGAGTCTTGGGATCGTTTATATAATTCTTGAGGGAGATCAATTATATAAATGCATGAGTCTACGAGTTTAAATTCAATTTAATATAGACTTAAATCACAACAATAAGTTGCTTATATGGTTTTGTTTTATCTTCTTTCAGTGTAGAACACGTTCATTAAAACTGCTGTAAAACTAAAATGGCTGGTGAAGACCCAATGCCAAGTGCCAAGCTAGCACGTGAATCCTGGCTAAAAGCCTTCATGGACTCCATGAATCAGTCTACTAGACTGAGGAATGATGGGTCAAACTTCTCTGACTGGGAGGCAGCACTACGGAATGCTGCCATTGCTGACGGAAAGCTTAAATTTTTAACTGAGCCCATTCCGGCACACCCAGGAACTGGAGCTAGAGCTAACGATGTTCGCGCTCATAGCGACTTCGTCATGGAAGCGGGTGCGATAAAGAACGTACTCATCTATGCAATGGAATCTAATTTGCAAAGACGCTTCATAACCCATGGTGCAAACAAGATTTTCACCACGCTCACTAACGAATTCTCCAAGGCTCCGAGAATCGTTTCTTATGAGCATACATGTCGCTTCTTTGAGGCGAAACTCCAGAAGGGCCAAGCTGTTAGCCCACATATTCTCAACATGATTGAGAATATCGAGAAACTGGAGACCCTAAACTGCAAGATCAGTGAGAACATCATCGTTGATCGCATGCTTCATTCGCTTCATGATGGGTTCGCCCTCTTTAGGGCCAACTACTACATGAACGACATGAAGAAGACTCCCCATGAGCTCCACTCCCTTTCTCGTACAGACTGAGAAGGATCTAAAGTTGAGTGGGAGTCTAAAGCAGGATGTTCTCATGATCTCAAGTAAGGGAAAAGGTAAAGGGAAGGCTAAAGCTCAGGGCGACCTAGCGGTAGGTAGGCCCAGGTTCAAGAAACCAGGATTTGCTAAGAGTGGGCCTGGTGAGTCGAGTAACTCACAAGGCAAGACAAAGAGCAAGGATACAAGCATGGAATGTCACCATTGCCACAAGACTGGGCATTGGAGGCGCTCATGCCCCGTGTATCGCGAGGACATTAAAGCAGGCCGTGTTACTCCTGTTGGTATGTCTTCTTCTTCTTTTATTCACATGATTGAGATTAACCATGCAAGTTGCGGAACTTGGGTACTTGATACTGGTTGTGGTTCTCATCTATGTAATCATGTGCAGGGCCTCCGAAACCAAGAACCCCTAATCAAGGGTGAGGTGGACCTGCGTGTCGGGAATGGAGCACGTGTGGCTGCAGTCTCGAAGGGAACATACGTAATCTAGCTTCCAAGTGGATTCGAGTTATTTTTATATAACTGTTATTATGTTCCTAGTTTGTCCAAAAACATTATTTCAGTTTCTGCACTTGACAAACTCGGCTTTTCATTTGTAATAGAGAATAATAGCTGTATTTTCTCCTTACACAATATGATTTATGGCAAGGCAGTTTCCATGAATGGAATTTATGTTTTAGATCAAACCACCGAGATATTACATGTGAATAATAAAAGAATAAAGGTAGGTGACAAAGATCAAACTTACCTATGGCATTGTCGTATGGGACACATAAATGAGAAACGCGTAAAACAGCTCATACAGAATGGAGCTATTTCGCCCTTTGATTTCGAATCATATGGCACGTGTGAATCATGTCTCATCGGCAAAATGACTCGTATTTCCTTCAAAGGTGTTGGAATGCGCGCTGCCGACCTATTAGGACTCATACATACGGACGTATGTGGCCCTATGTCGATCAACGCACGAGAAGGCTATAGGTATTTCATCACTTTCACGGATGATTTGAGTAGATATGGCTATGTCTACTTGATGAAACATAAAAGTGAATCCTTTGACAAGTTCAAAGAATACCAGAATCGGGTACAGAACCAGCTGGGTAGAAAGATTAAAGCACTACGCTCGGATCGTGGTGGTGAGTATCTTTCACGCGAGTTTGATCAACACCTAAAAGACTGTGGGATCGTGCTACAGTTGACTCCACCTGGAACACCACAATTAAATGGTGTGTCCGAACGGAGAAATCGAACTTTACTTGATATGGTTCGATCCATGATGAGTCACACCGTTGTGCCTGATTCATTGTGGGGCTATGCTCTTTTGTCGGCCGCTCTAATACTTAACCGAAGTCCGTCTAAAGCTGTTGACAAGACTCCATTTGAGTTATGGAAGGGAACGGTCCCTAACTTGTCCTTTATTCGGGTTTGGGGCTGCGAGGCTTATGTCAAGTGGAGACACGAGGATAAGCTCGGCCCGCGATCGGTCAAGACATACTTTATAGGCTATCCAAAGGGAACGTTTGGTCATTACTTCTACTCGCCTACCGAACAACGTGTTTTTGTTGCGGCTAGTGCGACGTTCTTAGAGAAAGAATTTCTCGAGAACAAGTCGAGTAATAGAACCTTCGAGTTATCGGAGGTTCAAGAACCAACTACCGAGCAACCATTGGAGGAAACAGTACCTTCAACCGAGGCTGCGGTAGATATCCCTGAGGAACCTAGGAGGTCAGGAAGAGTCTCTATTCCACCGGACAGATACATTGGTATGGTCGAGGAACACGATACAGATGACGTCTTACTCCTAGAGGGTAATGAACCCACAACCTATAAAGGTGCCATGACCAGTTCTGACTCAAAGCTATGGCTAGAAGCCATGCAATCCGAGATGGACTCCATGTATGAGAACAACGTGTGGGATCTTGTGGACCTACCTGCAAAGGTACGTCCCCTTCAATGCAAATGGCTTTACAAGATAAAGCATGCCGTGGAAGGACAACAAGATATCCATAAGGCTAGACTAGTTGCTAAAGGTTTCACCCAAGTGCCAGGCTTGCACTACGATGAGATCTTTGCACCCGTAGTCATGCTACGTTCCATTCGGATTATCTTAGCGATCGCCGCATTTCATGACTATGAAATATGGCAAATGGACGTTAAAACCGCCTTCTTAAACGGTTATTTGGAGGAAGAGTTGTACATGGTACAACCCGAGGGTTTTATCGATCCAGCACATCCTAAGAAAGTTTGCAAGCTTAAGCGTTCCATCTATGGACTTAAGCAAGCATCGCGGAGTTGGAATCATCGCTTCGACCAAGTGATAAAAGAGAATGGGTTCATTCGATCAGTCGAGGAACCATGTCTCTATATCAAGTCGAGTGGGAGTAAGATTGTATTCCTAGTACTGTATGTCGATGACATACTCTTGATTGGGAATGACATACCTCTCTTATCTTCGGTTAAAGCATGGTTGAAAAACCATTTCCAGATGAAAGATCTGGGAGAGGCACAAAGAATTTTGGGCATCCGTATCTACAGGGATAGATCACGACGGATGTTGTCTCTCAGTCAGGAATCTTATATAGAGAAGATTCTGGAGAGATTCAGCATGACGAACTCCAAGAAGGGGTTCCTTCCTATGACTCCTGGGCTTCACTTGAGCAAGACTCAAGAAGATAAGTCAGTGGAAGAGAAAGAGCGCATGAGTCGGATTCCTTATGCTTCGGCAATAGGATCGATCATGTATGCCATGATATGCACACGTCCTGACGTTGCATATGCATTGAGTATGACAAGTCGATTCCAAGCTCATCCAGGTGAACAACACTGGATGGCCGTGAAAAACATTCTTAAGTACCTACGGAGAACTAAAGATTGGGGATTGACTTATGGAGGCGACTCAACGCTCTGCGCCACGGGTTACGCAGATGCTAGCTTCCAAACAGATCGAGATGACTCGAAATCTCAGTCTGGATTTGTCTTTACTCTTAATGGCGCTGCTATCAGCTGGAAAAGTTCTAAACAGAGTGTTACAGCAGATTCTACGACTGAGTCCGAGTACCACCACGATCAGAACGAAGTGCTTTAATCTTTCTTCCCAGCTGGTTCTGTACCCGATTCTGGTATTCTTTGAACTTGTCAAAGGATTCACTTTTGTGCTTCATTAAGTAGACATAGCCATATCTATTCAAATCATCCGTGAAAGTGATGAAATACCTATAGCCTTCTCGTGCGTTGATCGACATAGGGCCACATACGTCTGTATGTATGAGTCCTAATAGGTCGGCAGCGCGCATTCCAACACCTTTGAAGGAAATACGAGTCATCTTACCGATGAGACATGATTCACACGTGCCATATGATTCGAAATCAAAGGCCGAGATAGCTCCATTCTGTATGAGCCGTTTCACGCGTTTCTCATTTATGTGTCCCATACGACAATGTCATAGGTAAGTTTGATCTTTGTCACCTACCTTTAATCTCTTGTTATTCACATGTAATATCTCGGTGGTTTGATCTAAAACATAAATTCCATTCATGGAAACTGCCTTGCCATAAATCATATTGTGTAAGGAGAAAATACAGCTATTATTCTCTATTACAAATGAAAAACCGAGTTTGTCAAGCGCAGAAACTGAAATAATGTTTTTGGACAAACAAGGAACATAATAACAATTATATAAAGATAACTCGAATCCACTTGGAAGCTGGATCACGTATGTTCCCCTCGAGATTGCAGCAACACGTGCTCCATTCCCGACACGCAGGTCAACCTCACCCTTGATTAGGGGTTCTTGGTTTCGGAGGCCCTGCACATGATTACATAGATGAGAACCACAACCAGTATCTAGTACCCAAGTTCCGTAACTTGCATGGTTAATCTCAATCATGTGAATAAAAGAAGAAGAAGACATACCAACAGGAGTAACACGGCCTGCCTTAATGTCCTCACGATACACGGGGCATGAGCGCCTCCAATGCCCAGTCTTGTGGCAATGGTGACATTCCATGCTAGTATCCTTACTCTTTGTCTTGCCCTGTGTAACACCCCCATTTATTTAAGGGCCTGAACTAGGACTCCTCAGATAAATAAAGGTGTTACCATCTCGGTTTCCCGAGGCAGTAGATACAAAGGAAGATAAACAGTACTTTATATTCAATGTAAACTCAAAACATGTTCTTACAAAACCAAATAGAAAACTGCTCTGACAAAAGTAAAAGTACAACTCATAAACTCCTATCAAGTGGTCTAGACTCTAACAGGTCCGGGTCCATGCTTCTCCCTTCCCAGATGCTCCCATTGTCTTATACCTGTCAGTCTGCTCCCCAATAATTGGTTCATCACAGGTGATCACGAATACACAGGGTCAACCCGAGGTTGAGTAGAGTAAAACTGTAAACAAACCATATTACTAAAAATAGAAAGTCGATCATCTCCACTCCGAATCACAAGACCCAATATCTCCGCACCAATCACAAGACCCATTATCTCCACACCAATCACAAGACCCATTATCTCCACACCAATCACAAGACCCATTATCTCCGCACCAATCACAAGACCCATCATCTCATCGCCTCATCGTTAACACAGTATTATATGAATGCACAATATAAAGATCACATGGTAATATATAACAACATGTTTGATATCAATTATGAACGGTTTACACATCATCAAACATTAGTAGTTTTCCCTACCTGAAATAGTAGGAACGTAGATATATCCAAGCTCGTTAGAAGTGTTCCACACGAAACTTGCTACCTAAACAAGTATATGTAACGAATTAAAACCTTCCCGAATCCCAAAACAACTTACTCTTTCTATAAATAGAAACCTTCCATAAATGGAAAGTTCCCAAAAATAGAAACCCTTATAAAAAGGAACTTCCCATAAATAGAAACTTCACACTTAAAGATTCCCGACTAGTAACCTTCAACTATGTTCTAACGAATTAAAAGAAAAGAACGAAAGACGACTCTTAAAAACTTAGAAGCAAAATCACCATTTAAACATTAGTAATATAATTCACTCATACCCAAAATACTAATTATAAAAATAATAATAATAAGAGTAATAATAATAATAAGAATAATAATAAGAATAATAACCAAAAGAAACCCACGACCCAAAACAGCCCTACCGACACCCTCGAACAGCCCCCAACAACCGTGAACAGGCCCTTCGGCCACCAACACACGCACTCCCCTAACACTCCTAACCACCTTCTACCACCGCGACATCACCTCCCTACCACTGACCTCCGGCAAGCAACCAAAACCCGTGACAAACACCGACCCCTCACCCACCTGCTCTAAACACCTGCAACCAGCCCCTTTAACCCAACCAAAACAGACTCAAATCGACACCACCACCAGTGCCGACAACCCCTGGAACCACCACGCTGACACACCCTGACACCCGCACCAGACACCACGGTGGTGCCACTGTGTCGACCTCCCCCGAGTCAACAGTGGTACCACCCCCTTTACACCCCCTGTGACAACCCAAAACAGACCCGAGAACTAAACCACCCGACAGACACAACGAACCCTCCTTTTTACACCACCCGTGACATCCAACACCCACCACGACTCACCCCTGACCACCTCTTAACCACCAGAAGAACAACGAAACAAAAACCATAACAAAAACGACACCACAACCCCTCTCGAAAGAACAACAAACACCAGCAGTAAAAACGAATTGCAAA
Organism: Silene conica; assembly: GCA_029255685.2. Lineage (NCBI taxonomy): Eukaryota > Viridiplantae > Streptophyta > Magnoliopsida > Caryophyllales > Caryophyllaceae > Silene > Silene conica. Next base: position 29,698,191 of record CM055312.2, on the reverse strand, counting down.
TAAAACAGACACAGGTTGCGGCTTACCCGTTTTCTGACTCAAATCGAGGGCTAGACCAGGTCAAACAACCGTGAGAGTCTCCTCCTTCTTGGGGTGTGGTGGCGGCTGAGCAAATAGGGTAGGGGTGGTTGTTGTAGATAGGTCAGAAAAAGTGTGTCGAAGCTCTTCTTATAAGGCGGTTGAGTGAGGTTTTTGTGAGGGTTTCATCAACGTGAGACTTGGGCTGCTTGTATTGACACGGAAAACAAGGCCCAAAGCCTTCACCTAACGACCCCAAGTTCGAATCCCACTACAAGCATGACCCATATATAATAGATCCCTAGATCGAATCCCCTAACTAGCATAAAACACACCCATATACATATAAACAAATAAGAAACAATCGTGCCTAAAATTCGAGGTATTACACCCTGTGAGTTGCTCGACTCACCTGGCCCACTCTTAGTAAATCCTGACTTCTTAAACTTGGGCTTGCCTACTGTTAGGTCGCCCTGAGCTTTAGCTTTACCCTTACCTTTTCCCTTACTGGAAATCATGAGAACATCTTGCTTCACGCTCCCACTTAATTTCATATCCTTCTCAGTCTGTACGAGAAGGGAGTGGAGCTCATGAGGAGTCTTCTTCATGTCGTTCATGTAATAGTTGGCCCTGAAGAGGGCGAACCCATCATGAAGCGAATGAAGCATTCGATCAACGATTATGTTCTCACTGATCTTGCAGTTTAGGGCCTCCAGTTTCTCGATATTCTCGATCATGTGAAGAATATGTGGGCTAACAGCTTGGCCCTTCTAGAGTTTCGCCTCAAAGAAGCGACAGGTATGCTCATAAGAAATGATTCTCGGAGCTTTTGAGAATTCGTTAGTGAGTGTGGTGAAAATCTTGTTTGCACCATGGGCTATGAAGCGTCTTTGCAAATTGGATTCCATTGCATAGATGAGTACGTTCTTTATCGCACCCGCTTCCATGACGAAGTCGCTATGAGCGCGAACTTCGTTAGCTCTAGCTCCAGTTCCTGGGTGTGCCGGAATTGGCTCAGTTAAGTACTTAAGCTTTCCGTCAGCAATGGCAGCATTCCGTAGTGCTGCCTCCCAGTCAGAGAAGTTTGACCCATCATTCCTCAGTCTAGTAGACTGATTCATGGAGTCCATGAAGGCTTTTAGCCAGGATTCACGTGCTAGCTTGGCACTTGGCATTGGGTCTTCACCAGCCATTAGATATACAGCAGTTTAATTGAACGTGTTCTACACTGAAAAAAGATAAAACAGAACCATATAAGCAACTCATTGTTGTGATTTAAGTCTATATTAAATTGAAATTTAAACTCGTAGACTCAAGCATTTATATAATTGATCTCCCTCAAGAATTATATAAACGATCCCAAGACTCAATTTCCGTATATTGATAAGCCCACAGCTTGGCTAATTCCACCGTTGGAACTCTTGGTCGATAGATTTCCGTAAATCCTATCTATTAGTCCATCTCAGTCGCTAGATATTATTGAGTGACCATGATGTTGAGATAAAATAAATCATCTGTTCTCACTTACCCGACGTAGAAGGGGTCATATTATGCCTACCGACGAAGAAGGGATTCATGGGAGGCTGATTTATAAAGACTATTCTCAAATTTTTGGTTATACGAGGAAGACTCCATCAACTTATATTTATTCATATTAAGTGAACTAAAATCTAGCATATGCGTGAATGAATTAAATTAAGTGATGGCTCTGCAATTGACATGTGACATCTGTATTGTCACAGAAAACTAACGCGTAACCTCTACATGAGTCAGTTTTCAGGCATGTTATAGGTGGTTTGGTTTTAGGCGGAATATGATGGAAGCTATTATCGATGAAAGCATAAAATAAATGCAATAAACGTAAATAAAAGGTCCTAGTGTGGCCTATCCTACCAAAATAAACATAAAACAACTTGGAATCCACCGTTGGACCCTAGAAGCTTGTCTTGATGTTCCATCTTGGTCCTTGCAGCGGGAGTGAGCATCCGGTCTCCGTCTTTGGTCTTCACAAAATTACTAATTTAAATTACAAATATAACCCTAATTACATTCTAATTTAAATACAAAAGTAATTACATGGCAAAAACCCAAAACGGAGATTCAAGATCTCAAAATTACAAGCAAGACTGTGTTCCATCATTACGGTAACACAATCTACTAAGGCCACACTAAATTACAACCGTTTGCAAAAATTAAATACGTTATTGAAAGCATTCAAGGCATTCACAAGACGATAAATAAAATGCATCAACTAAATAAAATTCATACATGACATAATACTGTTATTATGATTAATAAATTTTTACCAAACCACCTTACGGGATTAAAATTATGTGATTATACCGTTTTAATCACCCAATTTTAATAATTTTATAATCCTATTATCTTAAACCGTTTTAAAATAATATGTACCATACGAGGGTGAACCGTTTCACAAAATTAATGATATACTATTTCCGTATATAGTATATTACTAAAGGCCATGTGAAAATAAAACATGTTATTTTCGAAAAATAAAAAAAAAACGAGTCTGTTACAGGGGGAAGGTCGACCGACCTAAGCAAGTGGTCGACCGACCTCCAGACCTATCAATTAGGTCGACCGACCAACAGGCAGTAAAAACGAATTTCAGAAAACTCAAAACGCTGCACCTTTTGAAATCAAAACAAGTTTTACCTTTTAAACTTTGATTAAAACAAGTAAATCAAAATAAACATCAACAAGGGTTCACATATTGTCAAGAATATCGATTAATTAACAATATGTGAACAGGAATCGAAAAACAAGATCGATTACTCACAAAAGAAAAACTTTCGAAACAGAAAATTACACAGGAGGCGGTCGACCGACCGCAACAGGGGGTCGATCGACCGACTCAGCGACAGCACACGAATTTTCAGATTTTAAAACTTATGAAAAACACAAAAGTAAAATTTTCATGGCCTGGCTCTGAGACCACTTGTGGGGAATAATGCATGTATTCGCCCTAAACTTGCAGGATTATAATGAAAATTACAGTTGTGATTATTGTCATAAGATAAATAAAAACATGAAAAAGAATACAACCTTGGGTCCTTGCTTGAATAGGCCTATGAACAGGAATTAAAGCAAATTCCTTCCTATAACTTGCACCCAAGACTTTGTTAGAGATGATGCCGCGTGTGCTAGAAAATAACTCTCCAATTGCCTTGCAATATGGGGAGAGCCTTTGAGGTTTTAGATGTGAGATCTGAGTTTTGGGAGAAGAATGCTCTCAAAACCCTAATTGTGAGAATTATGATTCAACCGTCACTGACATAAGGAGAAGGACTCTCCTTATGTAGTATCTAGTGTGGGTCGGCCGAATTAGGGTAAGAGTGGGCTTTCTCCACTCTTACCTTATTCCTTTGCATGATTCGACCCGTTTTGCTAAATATTATTTGCGGGATTTTTATTATAAATCGCATACGTGTTATCAGATATTAATGCAGTCGATGTATTAATAATGGTCTGATAAAATTACGATATTGTATAATTACCCAAATTAATATAACTGTTTATATTAATACGCGAAATTAATATTTAATTAAATATAACTGCTTATATTTAATTTACGAATTAAACATGTAATCCGTATTAGCTAAAATTATTTAATCCGTATTAAATAATAATCTCAACATCTTATTGACTAATTTAATAGTCAATACCTCTGACTAACTGTTTAGTCGTATCCGGCATAAATGTGATTGTATTTTCATACCTTCACATCTCTCAAACGTGTCCTATAGGTGTGACGTATAGGGACCAGCTGATCACCGCCATCCGTATGACAATAATGTCAAACTTATCTAGCAAGCCAACCGTTATTGATAAACGTGGATCAACTGGTAATAATACTGAAGTATGCCCTTGTGATCCTTAAAGAGATTTAATAAGTCATTGTACTTAATTGTCAAGGACACCAGCCCCAACATATCCAAACTTTGGCCTTGTCCTTTAGGGAGAAAGGGAATAGTATCTCCCTTATTTGCTCTTGTGTGACACCCGGTTGCCGAATCATGGAGCAATAGTCACAAAAATTCTGTACATGTAAGTTGGGGTCTTCAGTAGAAGTTCCCCAAACTGTTTTCTTTCAACAATGCTTATAAAGGCCGGCTTGATTTCAAAGTTTACCGCACCAATTTGAGACGTGACTATTCCCCTTGGAAGCATAGCCGCAGTGGGCTTGGAATGATCAGACAAACGCACCATCTTTTCCTTTGTTGGTTGAGAAGTAGAGGCTTCTTTCTCAAGAGTTTTGATATCCTCTAGATAAAAACTCCGAATATTATCAAGGTCTGCAAGAGTTGCGGCTTCGGCAATCTCCTTAAGGAAGCGTAATCTCCTACGCAAAGACTTCTCGGGATCGGGATCAACGGGAAGAAGTTCACCAATTCGAGAGGACCTGGGCATAAGACAACAACCTAGGGGAGATTGTAAGTAACGGTCTCAAGGAACAAGTGTTCCTTAAGACAAAAGAAAACAAGATAGATTTCTACTAATCACAAAAATAAAACCGTGCGTCCCCAGCAACGACGCCAAAATTTTGACAGGCTAGGTCGCACACCTACCAAAAATAAAAGTCCCTAGACTTGACTAACATACAAATTAATGTAGATAGGGAAGAAGGGGTCGAACCACAGGGAGACGGAAATGTAATTGTGATTAGCTATGGAGAGAATTCTATCAAGGTTGGTCACAAGAATTTGGTTATGATTTGGATTAACTAAGGTAAAACAGTAATGAAAAATGAAGATGTAAACGATTATAGGGAAGAATCTAGGGAATTGGGGTTACACATGCATATAGGAGCTTAGTCATGTCAAATTAAAGAAATACATTGTCAATAGTTGATTAGGTTTATAACAATTTCCTCTCGGCCTAGAGTTTAACCGTAGATTGATTACCAATTAGCTCTCGCGTACATTGGAACAAAATACTATAACATGCCATGCCTAATTCTATCCCGACATTCGATCTTAGGATAAGAACAACACAATTAACAATTACGACTACGACTACAACTATCAATTGATCAAGTTTTATCCCGACTTTTGGTCTTAGGATGAGAATAATGATTTATCAATAATCATGGTCAATAATCATATATTAATCAAATGAAACAAACATGTATATAATCAACAATATGATAATGCAAAATCAATAATTTAACATGACCAAACAACTATTCTAGCATGGTTTCCCTCCCCTAGATATAAAAATTACTCACACATGGTTTTGTGGGCTAGATTATCAATCCTATTAACTAAGATAGACATAATGCCGATAACAAAATAAAACCGTAAAGAAAGATAATACCGGAAATTAACGGAATAAGAACTCGGAAGATGAAATGCGAATAGCTTCGGGAAATGCTTGAATAAACAAAGAACTATTTTTATAAAGAAAATAACTAGGATTTAAAGTAATTTGATACAAGCTTAATGTAGCTTAATGATGCTTAAAAATGATTCTAAAACTTGAAGCTAATTTTATGCTAAAAGTTCCTAAAATTTGATGATCCAAAATGAATGAAATCAAGGGGTATATATAGTGATGAGGAGGCGGGGTAGATTACAGCCACCCTGGACCGGGGCAAGAACATGTGCATTCGCATTCCTTGAATCTGGACCAAAAGGTGCGAGATCGCAGCCACCCCGGTATACCGGGGCAGCCCACCCCGACCGGGGTGAAAACACTGTCTTCATTCTCCGCATCTCCTCAATTGTTTACACTTGAGTTCTTGGATGACGTTGCAATAATGATGTAATGATTGATGTTGTCATGCTTTGCACATTTGATCTTCAAATGTTGACTTCGTGACTTTCTTTCTTTTTTCGTCACTTCTACTACCCGGAAATTGCTTGTCTCGACTTTGTTTAGCTCCGATGCTTGGTAAATGTCAAAAATGTAAGAGGAATCTGAAATTCCTACAAATACCGCTAAACCACATACAGATTACCTAGAACACGGAATTAGCTCAATAGACAAAATAGAATAGTGTAAACGATGATAAAACATGAGCTAAAATGGGGACGAAAAGTATATAAAATTAGAGCATATCATATAAATTTCTTCCCTTTTTCATTAGTTGTTCTTATTTTATCATTTATTGTTTTTATAATGTTCATGTTTATTTTTATCAAAGTTTTAATCATTGTTAATTTATTTATGTTTGTTTCATGTTTAAGGTTAGTGGGTAGTTCAGTTAGTGTTAATTTATTCATGTTAGAGTAGTTTAATAGTTAGGGGATGAGATTAGTGTAGAAAAGTTTGAGTCTTGTATGTGGGTAATTGTTTAAATAATGTTTGGTTTGATTATTGTTCATTATTAGTCTTGTGATATTAATGACGATTAGTGTGCTTAATTATGCCAACGAGAAATCCGATGTTTAATTGGTTTAGTTACTTGACTATGATTGTTAAGTTGACGTCACGAAAGTGAGTTAATGTATTGATCGGGAATTTAATTAGTTGTTCGAGAGAATGCTAGTTCGAGACCCTAATTGACGATAATCACCTTACTTATTGTGTGAATTAGTGATTTGAAAGAATGTTAATTTATGTCATTTTTCCCTATTGCTAGACCAATACTTGACTACATGAAACCCCATACCCCCAACTCCCTTAATTTATCATTTACTCTTATTTTAGCTTTAGACTTTAGTTATCTATTTTACTCTCTTTTTCCGACTAAACTATAACTTAAACGAGACTTATAGCCTAACCCCACCATCCTTTGGGTTCAACCCTAAATTATACTACTTAATTTGGGAGTTTACAAATTGTTTTTGGTGCCGGAATTGACGACAAAAACCGGCCATCATCGAGTAGTTTTTTTGCTAAATTATTTGATACCCTAAAACTGTTTCTCAGACTTCCTTAAATAGTAAAAGAGTTATGAACTAAAACAAAAATGCGGCCTAGAATTACAATAAAGTCGATTGACCAAAATTTTATGTCGATCAACAAATTCCTACGGTACCAAGGGTCGATCGACCAAAAATGCATGTCGATCAACCTTTTCTGTCATCGCGCAATTCTAACAACGCGCATTGAATTTCAAACTGTCACCATTTCTTCGTTACTTGGGAAAATAGGTTGTTTTTGGTGGCATTGGAAAGCTAACAGCATAAGCTTTCACCTGTAATTTGAATCACTCGATTATCATTTGTATAACTCGAGTTACGGCTCTTCGAAGTAGACACTAGCAATGTGAACTTCATAATATCACTCCAAACTATCGCTAATAATCAAGTAAGGGTCTAATTCAATCTTTAACCTCTTAAAATCTTCGAGAAGTTTCCATAGTAGTAGGAAATACGATCTATAGCTCTTACAAATCTCCATGTGCTCAAGAATCGGCTCAAAATGCGCAACAAAGTGTCATTTCCGGTAAACCAATACGAATACACCAAAGTAGCAAATGTAGAGAATTTGACACTAAAATAGCTCCTAAGAGCATTTAATGTGCACATAAATGCGTGCAAATAGTAGAATAAACGTATACAAAAAGGCACGCATCAGTGAGGGTGAGGGTGAGGGTGAGGGCGAGGGTGAGGAAAATAACAATGCCTTTTTTCTTCTTCTTAAAATTACGTTTGTTGTTAAGTGCAATTTACCCTCATAACTTTTAACATATGCAAATTATTTTCACGTGTTTTAGTTTATGTGCAAATCAACCCAATTCTAATTTTCTGTCATACTCACACCGAAAAATCCACTAACCTCATGATGGAAATCATAATACCAAAAAAATCAAACAACAAAAGATATTTCTCTCATCATACAACAATGAGTTCTTTTACCTTGTTCTTCTTTGTCTTCTTCTCATTCATTTCTCTTATCATGAACTTTTTGTGATTTTTGTTAAATTATTTTAATCCCAAACACTTATTTTGGGGAATTGATTTTTTCATCACCAATCAAATGTTATTCCTATTTAGTAGTTGATCAATTTTGTATATCATTGGATTCAATTTATCATAGTCATTCATCCAGGTTAAAATAAGCACTTAAACAAATGATTATACAATTAAGAGGAAATGAAAAAGGAGGTAACATCATCTTCTCAAAAGAGTAATATAAACAACTACAAAGAACTAACACATAATTACAAGTTAATTTTTTTGGAAGTGAAAAAGAAAGAAAAAAGAAGACTAATTACCATAGATGGATGTTGGATTATGGTGGTAGATGTCCTACTTTTGTAGGAGAGAGTTAAAAATGGAGTTAGATAGAAAAATTAAACTACATCAATATGAAGTGACTAAACAGGTGAGATTTTATGATTTTATTTTTATTTATCAACGATTTTATTCTAATTTATTACATTTTCCGTGAGGTTGGTAGGTTTCCGAGTGTAAATATGTCGGAAAATTAAAATTAGGTTGATTTGCGATATGAGTTTAATTTGCAAATGTTAAAAGTTATAGTAAGTCTTGCTTGCGACGGGTCACCATTTGTGACGGATGTTTTGTGAGATAAAATGGATACAAAATGAGTAATGGAGAAAGGGGACCACAGGAATAGTGTTGGTGAGAGAGAAAAAGTGGGTATTTTGTGAGAGAAAACGATATCCGTCACAAGCTTGCGACGGATAGTGCCGTTACAAATAAGAATTTGTGTAAAAGTTAAGGGTAGATTGCACTTACAAATACTCCCTCCATATTTTTCCAATTGATACATTGTTTTTATATACTATTCACAAGTTAACCTTCAATTTCAATTTTCTTCCAATACATAGGAGAAAATATATTCATGTGGGGTTTTGTTTAACTCGTCTTTACGAGTACATTAAGAATATATAACTTTTATAATTTTGACAAATACGTAACTAAAGATATTAAACACGTAAAACGTATGTTGAAAAACGTGAAAAAAAAAATGTATTGAGTAGAAAAAAATAGAGGGTGTATACGAGGACAATTTGGTAGTTTGGCCATATGGCATCTACATTTGATGCAGATACGAAAATACCCCTAGTACGCTACCCTAGAAGAAGCTTGACTGAAAGAGTGAAATGGAGAAAGCAGACCCATAAGAGCATCCACATTGAAGAGGATTGCTCATCCTCTTAGATGAGAGAGGGTGTTAAGAGGATGTCCTCTTCAATGTGGAACCAACCTTGAACATCCTCTTTGAAGGAGGAAGAGGATGTCTTCCTCTATTTTTAGAGGAAGTACCATCTAGGCCCTTGTGTCCAATTGCCAATGAAAATTTTGCATGTACACTTTATTTTAGTTTATTTTTAACAAAAATAATAATTAAAATATGAAAGAGAAGGAAGAGAGGATCCTCTTTGATGTAGGGGGTAAAAATAGAAGAAAAGAAGGAGGAGGATGAAGATAGTGGGAAATGAGTTGGATGAAAGAGTAAGTGATGTGTCAAAAAGATATAGGGAGAGGAAAAAAATAAGAGGATGTTAACCTCCTCTTCAATGTACATGCTCTAATGGACATTTCCTACATACGGAGTATAGAATAGAAGTACAATAGCTTCACCTACTAAAGAGGGGAGAGACACACAGAGTCACACAGCGGCACAGCCCAACCAAAAAAATGCAAAATCACTGAGTCCTACATTCATCATTCATTCATTCCAAAAACCTCGAGGATCCCTTTTTCCACTCTCTCACTTTCTCTCTAACATTCTTCTTCTTCTTCCTCTACTGGGTTTTAAAAACTTTACATTTTCAATAAGTAGCCCTTATGATTTTGGTGAGAGACCCTAACTTTAATTTTGCATTCCCTTTTGCCTTTTATTTTATATATTTTTTTTTTAAAGTTTATTCTGCATGTACAATTTCTCTCATTTAATCTCATGTTTGTCACCAATTTTCTGCAATGTTGCATTTTTTCTTCAAGTACTTGTTTTGGGTGTTGGAAATTCTTCGTCTTTCTTTCATCTCTTTTATTATATATATATTGTATTTTTTCTTGTTGAAAGTTTAGGTTTTCTGTATAAATTTCGAATTTTGGTGTGTTTATTTTAATGTTATCATCGGTTAACCCTTTTGTTTTTTTTGTTTGAGTGGAAATGAGTGAATGTGGTTTAAACTTTAACATATATGTCTGTTTTTCTTCAATTTTGTTCAAAGTTTAGGTTTTCTCTCTGCAAGTTTTCATTTTTTGACGAATTTCTGTAATGTTGGTCTTTTATAGTTTCTGATTGCTCAAGATCTTGTTTCCATTTGTCGCCTTTCTTGCTTTCTCTCTTGTTTCTTTTCGATTTATTTCATTTTGTTTCTACTGTATTATTCGAGGCTTCTGTGTTGTTTTTTGTTTTTTTGGGGTTGATGGTTGATTCCTTTGGTTAACGGATAGACAAGAATATACGTTAGTGATACTCGCGTTTCATGCGTGAGAGTACTTGGTACTTATTTGAGTTAGCTGAAGTTAATTGATCTTGTGTTGCCGTTAGATGGTGATTTATTTGAGTTAACTGATAGACAAAGAATATCCGTGGGTGATACGCATGTCTTAGGCGTCACGGTATGATGTAGAGTACTTGGTACTTATTTGAGTTAACTGAAAGTTAATTGATTTTGTGTTGTCCTTAGATGGTGATTTTCTTGTCTTGAGAGTCCGCCGTTTAGCCTGCTCCGACTGTAATTGAAACTCCAGCGAGCAACTATAAGAGTCAAACGCATGCCCTTTGTTTATTTAAGGGGGCTGTTTGCGATTCATGCTTATATTTTTCCGTTAGCATAAAGTTCTTTATTTTTGTTTTGTGAATTAGCAGCGTTGATGAATGGGACTTAAATGGTTGGGCAATATGCTTTGAAATGAATTGGTTTTGAATTATGAATTTTTTCCTTGTTTTATGCTTTTATATTTTTATCTGTTGGTTGACACTCAAGCAAAAAGATGTATCTTGCTTTTCAGGAGACGGAAGAAAGTGCGACTTCATCGGCTGCTGATGGAGAGATAGTCGGAATTCAGTTTGGCTTGGCAAGCCATCATGAAATTGTGAGCATGCAGCTCTTTTCGTTTATTTGAAACATGCTCTAATTGCTACAATTTACGTGTTGGGAAAGTTATGCTATTTTATTATCTGTTTTTTTTTTTCTCCCAGGCTGATCTTAGATTTTTTAATACATTGCCTTTTGATGGAGAGATCATGTAGAATCTGCAGTCTTGGTTGGTGTGTTGTACTTGCTTCATTTTAGTTCCTGAAATATGCTATTTGATTAGCTGTTTCATATAGCTTACCACGAGGCTCCATGGACATCGAAAGATTTTGTAAACAAAGGGATTATGGATAACTTGACACTGAGAGTGTGACTCCCTCATAAGTCATAAGTGATAATTATGCCTCATGTCTTAGTTGTCTCATCATGACAGTCTTCAACATCTGATTGATATTGGGGTCGTCATTCCTGTATCTTTTTTGCATGGCTATTTTTGATCCTCGACTACATATGCTAACGAAATTATTATTATAAGCAATTTTTTTTATGTGGGTCTCTTTCTGCAATTTTTACAAAATAAAGTAACTAGGTGTCTAGGTCATAAGCCTTGGACGAAGGCGCTAAGTTTTTAGCTATCAACTTATATTTCGTGAGTCATCTGATGGATAGGCCTACATAACAAATGCCAGAGCAATGTATAATGGAAAAAAAAGTGAGTTTCCAAAAGATTGTGGAGACAATATTTTGATAAATGAATTTAAAATTGTTTTTAGCTGGTTGTTGTAGGTTGAGAACCCACCTGCAAGGTGTGGGATCCAGTAGTCATTTTAAGGCACTATAATGAGTATTTCTCAATGATTGTCTGAGTCCATGCATTTTGACCAATGCCTAAGAATATGTACCTGGTGATGGATGTTGGAAAACCCGGGATAAAAATTGATGATATACTGGAACAGTTTGTAAGGAATTTAGTTGTTTAAAGAAGCAGAAGTTCTTGCATCACGGCTTCTCCTTGAAAGGGAATCATTTAGGGGTAATTTTTAATGATTTAGTTGATAAAAGATGAAAAACAAGATTTTTTTTAAAGGACCGGCAGTTTTGTGGCTAAATAAATCACTGAAGAAGTAGATTCCTTTCATTTTCCAAATAGCTAAATGAGAGCAACCAAGAGTTAATCTCTTTGGTTTGACGACCATGGGCACATGATCCATTATCCTGTACCTATAATTGCTGCACATGGGAACATTCACACAAAGTCATTGAAGTTTCATTTCTTCATGATAAGAAAGAGGTTCTATAGTAACTTTTTTTTAGGTGGGGTGTTGTGTATAGGCCAAAATCCAAAGGAGGTTTTGATATGGGTCAGATAGTGTGCAAATGCATAGCGTCTCCTTGGTAATTTGTTTCCAATATTTTAAACTAATAGATGATTTTGATTAAATGTAAGGCAAGGAGTGGAGAACATGCTAGTTTGAGAAGATATGTGGAGAATTGGTGTATGTTTGCTATTTTATTTGCCTGTATATATGGTCTTTCTAGCTTACATAATCCCACCCTCTCAGTTTCAACGAATATATGTTTGCTATTGTCTCCTAAAAAGTGAGAAATGATTGCGTTCTTGCCTTGTTTATGACATTGGGTACTGTTCGTTTGGCGTGAAAGATGATATTAGGGTCTGGAAGCTCATTCTTGTGGTGTTTTCAGTTGTATTATCTTTTATGACATCAGTCTTTTCTACTTTGAACTTTCTTACAAATGCATTTGGGAGTCCTATGTTCCAATGTAAGTTAAAAAATGATTTTGCTGGAGATGGTACTAGGAAGACTACTACTCAAATTGCTACTTGGTACACAGTCCAAATTCATTTATTATATGCTAGAAAAGTTGTGAGACAAAGGTGCATCCACTCTTCATGTGTCGTGTTCATGATTTGTGGCTTAGGCTGATCGGTATTCCTGATGAGCAGTGGATGTGTACTAGTTTGAAATTCTCATTTGATCTTTGTAGACTCAATTCTCTGTCTCTAAGTTAACTTGTTTTTCAGCAACTGTTTTTTTGTCTGATCTACCACATGGTTGCAGAAGTTGCTGAGGAATTGGTATAGAACATCTACTAGATGTCTAGATTGTAATTTCCAAAGCCTATACCAAGAGTCAAGATTAATGCTCCCGTGGCTGCCAATCTATTAAGTTTTAATTATATGGAAAGTTCATGCTGGTTGGAAAAAACCAATTATTGGAATATAAGTTGGACTCCCCCATACTCTCTGAATTTTTCCATTTTAATTTTGTGGCCTATTCAATAGAGTTGCTAATTTTTTTGGCAAAGTTTTGGATCTAAATTTATCTTTTATCCTTGCAATTTGAATAAAACTAACACATTCCTCTTTAATCAACCTCATAATTCCTCTATTACCCTTACTACTTGTATATCCCACTCAGTCCGCTTAAAATGTTTGCAAAAGCAAATGTGCGAGGGAGTACAATATATCAAACATGTTCAGTATAACCTACTTTTACCCTATCCAGCTATCCTTCTTCCGAACTTTGGGTTCAATAATTGGACGCTTCATTTATTTGCAAAGCTTGTCTTCGATATTTGTTGAACTCAAGGTTGTGAAGATGTCATCTTTACTGTCTATGCTAAGATATAATGATAATATTAACCCATTGCCTCGAAGTAGCAATGAGCGTGACTCGGATATCCAAACCAAGTCAGGGTTTGGTTCACATGTACTTCTACAAAACTAAAATATTCTATATGGACGATTTTGGACATCGGGCATTCAAATTTTATTGGATCGACTAGCCTGGATGTTTTATATCCGATTATTAGAATTTAATTGTATTAGAACAAAAGCTTTTTGCTTTATAATACAAATGTTTTTATAATCCCTAACAAATATGGAACAATTAAAACCAGTAACATCACAAGATTTGATGAAAATATCTACCCATTACCCTCAACCTCCAGCCCACAGATATTTCGACCGCAGGCGCTGTTGTCTGACATGCAATAGAAAACAGACAGCCACTCGAATTTTACGAGGATATAGTCGAAATCGCCAGCATCATAGTTTAGCTTTGAAATTTGGGAATGACATTCATGGGTCAATTTTATCGCGAGGTTTCAGTCCTTGAACTCTGAGTGTTCTGCCTTCTATGATGCCTCCTTATTGCTGTCAACCAACGCTCCTTAGTATTCCAATGTGTAATAAGACAAGAAGATGAGAATGACATTCATGTGAAGTCTTGGCTGAAAGCATCTGGGTAGTGGGTAGTAATAGAGAATTTGACAAGAAGATGAGAATGATGAAGAAAGAAAAGAAAGTTCTGAAGATTAAAAAAGTTAAATGTTTATGAAGAGAGAAAAATTGAATAGGTGAGTGGCGGCTAAAATTGAATGCAAACACTAGGGACCTAGGGTAAAAGAATTGGTTTTTTCTCATTATAAGGTGAATGTGTGATGTATGAAGTCCCAGTTAAGTGAATTAATTTTGCAGAGTATTTCATCAACTGAGAGCTACTTACACTATAACACATGCAATTAACATGGAAGCCAAAGAATAGTCTCTGGTTGGACTGGAAATGAAAAATTCTTCTATGTTTTTTGTGCTATCTGTCTTTTGAGAGATGGCAGATTGCCTCTATTCTCTTTTGTGCATACATATTCATGCCTTGTGATCTTTTTGTAGTGTTTATGTTCTCTAATGCAAATGCGGCTTTTAGCGATCTGCATATCATAACCATTGCACTATTTTGTTTGCAGCGTACTTCGTCCATCAGTGATTGCCCAATTAGCCATGCTAGTCAGTTGGCAAATCCTTTCCTTGGCCTGCCGTTGGAAACCGGGAAATGTGAATCTTGTGGTACCGCAGAACCGGGAAAGTGTGAAGGTATGCTGATTCTGTTTTGATATACTTATGCCACTATGCCTTCCGGTATGTAAAATTGTAACAAGATTAGGGTGTGTTCTCTAGAAAATCTATGTTGCTCTTGATATTATGTGTGATGCTGTGCATGGTGGCACATTTGATACGTTGGTGCATTGACACTTATTTCAGAATAGTGTCAAGTTTTTGGCATTAAATGGAAGTTCTGAGCCGAGTGTCAGTCCCATCAATTCAGATATGTTGGGGAAAACACAAGTAGTGTTACTTTTTGGCAGGATAGAGTTGTTTGATTCATCTGTTCCTTTTTCAGGGCACTTTGGATACATTGAGTTACCCATACCAGTGTACCATCCATCTCACATCAGTGAATTGAAGCGGATGCTTAGTTTGATTTGTCTTAAATGTTTAAAGATGAAGACTAGTAAGGTTTGTAAACAAACTATAATTCTATGACTTTCTTTCTATTTTTCTTCTCCTTTTTCTTTAGATTTCAGCCACATCCCCAAGTTGCTATACGTTAGTGTTGTGACAGAAATGTTTGATAGTCTAAATAGTATTCAAGAAATTTAAGGCGACTCGCTCTTCTGTTATAACTTAGTTTTTCTTGGTAATATTGTATTACCTCCATCCCAAATTTAATCCTAACTTGTTTTTGTTGGCCAACCAACCAATGTCAACTTTGACCATTAATTTCCCCTAATACATGTGTAATGATATGGTGTAAAATTTGACTTCTTTTATTTCTTAAAACAAATTTCCCATATTTTCAATTGTAAAGGCTTGTAGCTATTGCAAATTGTTGAAAATATTTGTAAAGTGTTTAAAATATGTTGGTTAACCGTTGACAATTGGAGACAATATAACTGGGTTGGAATGTACTCTCTCTGATTTTCTATTATCTTGTCACTTTCCCTTTTTGGCAATATCTCTTCCTACTTCTCTAACGTTCCTCTTTTGGCAATTTTTTGGGTCATTTTACCAAAATTTCCAAATGAACATATTCGAATTACCAAAATTACCATTCACTTTACACACTTAACATCACAGTTTTGTTAATCCTAATCATATTTATTCGGCTTTTAATCCCATTTAATATTAGTAACATACAATTAATTACTTTTAACCAACATCGTACTCCACACTTCTTCCACCATGAAACTAGCCACCACCATCTTCATCTACAACCACCAAGATCTCCTATTGCTCTCCTTCAACATCAAGCCTCCACACCACCATCCTCACTACACTTTCCTCCACCATCCCGTCCTTACTTCCCTCGCTGCACTCCAACCACCACGCTTCATTTAGTGGACATGAGACATCATCAGGCACAACAACTAAGTTGTGCCAACTGTTATGTTACCGTGTTAGTTTGAGGGTAGTAGTTATCAACTTATCATATCGTATTATTGTTATGAGGAATTCCTTTGTACTCTGATAATTTGAAAGTTGAAACATTTAGAATCGTAGCTGCAGATGAGTTTGTACCTATCTCTTTTTAAAAAAAAACTGGTTTGATTTTCTAACCTTGCTCGATAATTTGATACCATGATCGAAAATATGTTTCTTTCGTGCTTTGTCTTCGTTTTAGAGTCCTGTCCTTCAAGGATTTTCTTTTATGACTGCATGTGGTGGTTCATTGCTTGTAGTGAGTATTGTGGACTTGCCTATCTTCTGTGGTGTTTTCTTGATTTTTTTCCTGTACTTTTTGCAGGTCCCGTCGAAGAACAATGGCGTCATGGAGAGATTGTTGTCAGCATGCTGCGAAGTAAGTTAAGACATGTCATTTTTTACCTCCGTATTCCACCGATTGTCAAACTCTTTCTGAGTGGATTTGCTTTCTAATTTCTAAAAGTAAAAAATCTGAAAGTGGGCATGTCTTACAAATTTTGAGTTGCTGCCTTAATGTTCCTTATAATAGATACTGCGTGTTTTTCTCCTATCATGTTCTTCGTCATTATATCACTTCATCTTTTTGTCCTCCGATTCTTCTGTGTACATTTTGAAGAATTTTCCTTTGAAATTTTTTGATTTCTTTTATTTGACTGCAAGAAGGTTATGATTGTCCTGAAAGAAGTTTAAAAGCCTCAATGCAAGGACCACTGAGGCACTAGCTAATACACATCGTGGCGCCTTAAGGACGGGTGACTTTTCTACATAAGTCGTAGCTAACGAGATGCTCCATTATGCAATTTGCATATTTTTCTTATAAATCTGTTATCATACCATTCATTGTACTCCATTATATCTAATTTTACCTCTTTACATGTTAGTCTTCCTTGAGGGTCAAAGAAGTGGTATCACTGCATTATATTTTATTTAGAAAATACATTTTTTGGGTAAAAAATAGTATGCTTTTTTCAATGCCGGATCGCCATGCGTTCCTGTGTCCTTGTTGCTCCTCTCAGACTCACACCCTTCAAAACTACATTTCCTTGCAACCGTGGAAAACTAAGCTATTGAATGGGAATTTTGCTGGTTTTACTTAAAACTTAAAAGACACTTATTTTGTTTCAATTTGAAAGGGCAGGTATTGGAATTGTTGAAATATGAATAACAGGACAATATAAGTGTTCTTGATCCACTTGCTGCTACTTAATATGGTCTAGATGCCAAAACCTTCGCTTCTGTGGGAGCACAAGTGTTTATGAAGAGGCTTCTTGATCTTATTATGGTAACGATTTAAATAAAGTAATGATGTTGAATGTGGGTCTCGAAAGGAGATGAGATTTGCAATGACTAAAAGTCTGCCTAGACCTCTGAGTCAATGGGATTGTTGAAAACTAAACACCAATCTAGCTCTAAATGGGATTGGAAGTACCTTCAAATTGAGAATTTGTGATCAAAACTTGCTCGGGTTTTTTAAATTCTTTTAATCAAACTTGAATGAATAAAATTGAAATACAATAATCCTATTTATAGGTTCTAGTTATGTATGTACTGGGAGTAGGAAAACGTATTTCATCCGACTCCTTATTCTTGCGTCTAGTAGATTTCCAATGGCATAATAATTGCCTTGTTTTATTATACTCCTACTCGATAAAGATAACTAATAACTAGTCCTAATAGAACTACGATACATGACACATTTTTCATGTATTACTTCTCCTTTGATATGCAACTGTGCAAGTTTTCTGCAGTAGATTTTAAGACAAATCATTGTCATCTTGTGAATGTTGTACTATGGTGATCTTTAAAAATATAGTTTCCTGAAGTTAGACTTGTGCTTTCTATCTTCAAAATAGTTATACTGCATATGTTGTAGATTTCATGGTCACAACTCACAAGGCACTTAGATGCTAGTGTGATAGTTTATGCTTGTGGAGATTAATTAGATTTAAAAGTAAGTAATTTCCATGTCCTGATTGTTTGATGATGTATGCATAAAACAATCATGTATTGCTTTTGTTTATTATTCTCGATTTGTTTCTTTTTCATAGGAAGCTTCTCATGTCTCTATCAAGGAAGTGAAGAGCAATGAAGGGGCATCATTCCTTGAGCTAAAAATACCAGGCAGGTCGAGAGTACATGATGCTGCTTGGAGCTTTCTCGGAAGATTTGGCTACAAATATGGGGATGGTTCTTCTAGAACCTTGCTGGCTTCCGAGGTATGTCTTCAGTGATGTTGTACCAAAGCACTGTAGCTAAGCACGCTAACTTTAAGCAGCACCTAGTCTTTGAAAGCGTGTACTTTCATTATGAGTTTACCTTTTGAGACTATTGTGGTCTTTACCTATAGTGGTTCTCCATCCTCCCACGCTTCTTATATCTTTTTTTCTTCTGGTGTCAAATGAGCCACAAAGGCATTACAATCTAGGGGGAGGGGAATCGAACTTGGGACCTATCGTCCACAATACGCCATAACCACTAGGCTAAGACATCTTCGGTAGTTTCTTATATCTTATTGTGGCATTATCTCTGAAAGCTTTCTGTGATGTAATCAAACTTTAACTCTTTACTTACTGCTCACTTCTTTGTTTCTACTTGGCAAATTCACTTGTTTCATTTGCTCCGTATTTCGTTTCCTAAGCTTTGTCTGCAAATCATAAATAGGACTATTTTCTGTGTCCACTTTTCTCAGTTTTAATCCCTCAAGATGCCATTGAATTGTGCTTATAAGATTGGTGCATGGTGCTTATTTTCTTGAGGTGTGCTGGAGGTCTGAATATTTTGTTGTTTGTGTTTCTACCTTAAAAAGGTATTAGCGATGCTGAATAAACTACGGGAGGACACTCGGAGAAAGCTTGCGAAGAAAGGATACTTCGCTCAAGATGGTTATATTTTAACTTATTTACCAGTGCCTCCTAACTGTTTATCTGTTCCAGATGTGTCAGACGGAGTTAGTGTAATGTCTTCGGTGAGTCACATGACATTTTTTGTTATTTAGCAGCACAATGTAATACACTTGTAATTTTGATTTTTTATTCTTTTTTTTTTGAAATTATTTTTCTTTAAAATGGGTTCCAGGATCTTTGTTCATCTATGCTGAAAAAGGTGCTCAGGCAAATTGATATCATTAGGAGTTCGCGGTCCGGCGAACCAAATTTTGAAGCACATGAAGTGGAAGCCAATGACCTTCAGATAGCTGTTTCACAATATCTTGATGTGAGAGGGACAAGCAAGGTTAGATATTAGATACTCCATTTTTTTTTATTTTTTTTTTGTTTGCGCAGAATTGAAATTGTTTTAGGCCTGGAGCTTTGTCACTGTCAACTGTAGTTTGCGTATTGTTGTGACAATACTAATACAAATTAATCCACCGTTTTGTATTTAATATTTTTATTTTGATGTGATATATGGTGACACCTCAGTAACAAAATAACAATAAACAAAGCCTTACCCTAGAATGGTTTAGGGTCAGCTAACAAGAACCATCACAGGGAATTATCATCATGAAAAGGGAAGCAAAGTATAAGAAGGAAATAAAGAGTGTAAGTAGTAAAAAGCGAGTGTGTGAAAGATAGGGATAAGACAGTAGAGAACCTAAGGAAAAATAAAGTGATGAATGTTAAAGCTTAAAAGTTCTAAATGGGAGTGCATTCTGATTAATGGACTACATTCTGATTAATTTGTAAAAGAGGGCTAATAGGCAAGGCAAAGAGCATAAATGAATATGAGGGGCAACAGACAAGGAGTTTGAGAAAAATCGGCAAAGAGGATAATAAAGAGATGCAACTTTCTTAGAAAAGGAGAACAATGAAATGAAAAATTGTAACAAAATAAGAAGTGTCATTTCGTTTGCATAAATTTGTGATGACACTTCTGTTTTATAATTGTTGAATTTTGTGTCAGGAGTATATCTAGTTCGTCATTCTAAATGTACATTTATTTGTGTTTGAAAAGGCTGCACGTGATGGGGACAAACGATTTGGAGTAAGCAAAGAAGCAAGTAGTTCATCTACAAAAGCTTGGCTCGAAAAAATGAGAACACTTTTTATTAGCAAGGGATCTGGTTTCTCTTCACGTTCAGTGATTACTGGGGATGCTTTTAGACCAGTGAATGAAGTTGGTATTCCATCTGAAATAGCACAGAAGATGACGTTTGAGGAGAGAGTGAATGTTCACAATATACAGTATTTGCAACGTCTCGTGGATAATAATATGTGCCTTACTTTTAGGGATGGATCGGCAACGTATTCCCTGAAGGAGGGGTCAAAGGGGCATACCTTTCTTAGGATTGGGCAAGTTGTTCATAGGAGGATTATGGACGGTGATGTTGTCTTCATCAACCGACCTCCTACCACTCATAAGCATTCTTTGCAAGCTTTGCGTGTTTATATTCATGATGACCATGTAGTTAAAATTAATCCACTGATGTGTGGTCCACTTGCTGCGGATTTTGATGGTGATTGTGTTCACCTGTTCTATCCTCAGTCACTTTCTGCTAGAGCTGAAGTTCTAGAGCTCTTCTCGGTAGATAAACAATTGTTGAGCTCGCACAGTGGCAACCTAAATTTACAGCTTGCAACTGATGCACTGTTATCATTGAAGATGATTTTTAGTATGTATTTTATGGACAAAGCTTCGGCCCAACAGTTGGTTATGCATTCATCGACTTCTTTGTCATCTCCGGCAGTACGTAAAGCGTGTTCTGCTGGTCCTCGTTGGTCTGCTCAGCAAATCTTGCAGACTGCTTTACCTCCACAATTCGAGTGCCAGGGTGAGAGATTGTTGATTAGGGGAAGTGAGATATTGAAGTTAGATTTCAGTCGGGATATTATTGCTTCCGTCATCAGTGACATCCTGACATCATTGTTTTTTAGCAAAAGCCCGAAACAAGCTCTTAACTTCTTCGATTCTCTGCAGCCTCTTCTCATGGAAAACATATTTTCTGAGGGTTTTAGTGTTAGTTTGAGTGATTTTTTCGTACCCTTTTCTGAACTGGAAGGCATTCAGACCCAGATCCAGGAGATGATATCTCCTCTACTATTTCAGCTAAGAAAATCTTATAATGAACTGATACAGCTGCAATTTGAAAGTTATATGAAACTTCTTAAAGTACCCATATCGAACTTCATTCTGAAATCTTCAGCACTTGGAAATCTAATTGATTCGAGGAGCGAGTCTGCTATTGATAAGATTGTACAACAGATTGGTTTTTTGGGGCTCCAGCTGTCAGATAAGCGGAAGTTTTATTCAAAGAGTTTGGTGGAGGAAGTGGGGTCCCTTTTTAAATCGAAGCATCCCTTTGCTTGTTTGTACCCTTCTGAGGAATGTGGGCTGGTGAGGAGTTGTTTTTTCCGCGGGTTGGATCCATATCAAGAGATGGTTCACTCGATTGCAACCAGAGAGGTGATTGTTCGCTCGTCAAAAGGGCTTGCTGAACCCGGGACACTCTTCAAGAATCTGATGGCAGTATTGAGAGATGTTGTTATATGCTATGATGGGTCTGTCAGAAATGTTAGTAGTAATTCAGTTATTCAGTTTGAATACGGGCTCGAGGGGGTGACATCACAAAGTCTTTTTCCAGCTGGGGAGCCCGTTGGTGTCTTGGCCGCCACTGCCATGTCTAATCCTGCATATAAGGCTGTTCTCGATTCTTCTCCTAGTAGCAATTCATCTTGGGATTTGATGAAGGTATTCTTCATAGCTTTTCTTTTTCTTGGCATATACTCCCTCCATTCATATCCACATTACACATTTGAATTTTGTACACTATTTACAAATCAACGTTCGGTATCAATTTTCTCCATATACGTAAGAGAAAATATATTCATGCGGGATCTTGTTTGATTCGTCTTCACGAGTACATTGAAAATATCTAACTTTTATAATTTTTGCGAATACGTAGCTAAAGATATTTAACACGTAAAATGTGCGTTGGCAAACGTGAAAAAGCAAATGTGTAAAGTGGATATGAATGGAGGGAGTAATACCCAATGGGCTATTTAATAGTTCTTGTATAATTCTAGCTTTTCTAATTTGTTCTTTCATGTTGCTTTTGTTTCAAGGAAATACTGTTCTGCCGAGCCAATTTCAGAAATGACTTCAATGATCGGCGTGTTATCTTGTATTTGAATGATTGTACTTGTGGAAGGAAGTACTGTCAAGAAAATGCATCCTTTGTGGTCAAGAATCACCTGAAAAAAGTTAGCCTAAGAGATGCTGCCGTTGAATTTTTAATCGAGTAATTTCTGTTTCTAATTTGCCCTTCTTGTTTCTTCTTTATATTGGTCTTTCTCATATTTTTTTAGTGTTTTATTTCTTCTGGATGGGAGCTGTTGGGATGTTGTTTTTGTTGGTCCACCCTGAATATCTTAATTTTTATGATCTGAATTTCTGCTCTGAGATTTTCATTTCAAAATTAATTGATGTTTTCACTCTTCAGTCTTTTCCAATCCGCCCAAGAGACTAGTTTCCTGTTATTATCTTCCTCATTTTGTATGCTGAGACCCCTCTTATTATGCCATTTTCCTCGCTGTATCTTTCTTGAGTGTGAGTGTTCTATTATCTGATTAGTAGAGTGCGATGTACCTAGTGCTCCTCTGTTACACTCATGCACTTAATGTGAGTCTTTCCTCATCTGCCCAAGAGACTTGTTTCCTGTCAAAATTCATATTTCGTTCTCTCATCTTGTAAGCTGATGCCTTCTTGTTTTCACGCCATGTTACTTGCTGTCTCTTTCTGGAGTGAGTTTTTCTATGCCATTAGTAGAATGCAATGTGCTTAGTGCTCCACTCACACATGAGTATTTCTGCCCAAGAGACTTGTTTCCTGTCAAAATTCATATTTCGTTCTCTCATCTTGTAAGCTGATGCCCTCTTGTTTTCGTGCCATGTTACTTGCTGTCTCTTTCTGGAGTGTGAGTTTTTCTATGCCATTAGTAGAATGCAATGTACTTAGTGCTCCACTCACACATGAGTATTTATGTTCTGACTTCTGATATTGCTTGCATGGTTAATACTTTTGGCATTCAGGTACAAACGACCAAAGGCTGAACCTGGAAGCACGGATATAGAATCAGGACTTGTTGGTCATATTCATCTTAATGCGGTCTGTATCTGAGTGATTGTGGATGATACTAACATTTTTTTGTCGACAATAATTTTTCACTTAGTAACAAGTTTAAAGTTGTGTAGACTTTACTGAGGGAGTCAAAGATCAGTACGCATGACATACTACAGAAATGTGAGGAGCAAGTGAATGTCTTACGAAGGAAGAAGAAGTATGGTCAGTGCTTTAAAAGGATGTCTCTGTCTGTCAGGTGAATTTGCTTGATATTGCCAATTAAATAGTTTCAGTGCTGGTTATATTTCACATCTGGAAGTTATGGATCTCTGCTGTTTTTTATATTCTCTCTCTTTGATAAATGATCTTTTGCTTCCCATTATGTTGCTCTCTAGGATTAATTATGATAAAAGTATTATCTTCTTTCCTTCTTTCCCTTTGAGAATATCTTGTCCTCTTTTTCCTTGATATATACTGTCTTTCTACTCATCAAAAATAAATGTAACATGCTCTCTGATAGACATTTCTGAAGTCTCCCATATAGTTTTCTGTTAGATCTTATCCCTTCTGACAACACTTCTACATCAGCGGTTAGGATTCTGTCTTTGGGCAGGCTCTTGTGGAGCTTACTTGTTTTTTTGCGTTTGTGTCTGGTGTATTGCATTCTATCTGGCATTTACTATTGATGACGGTGAACAGGAATAGATCATGAAGCTTTGTCATCAGTCATGTCTTGAGGGAAAGAAGTCTTGGTATGGGTTTTGCTTGAGATTAGTGCAGCTATGAAGTACTCTCTATTTTCTTCAATGTGAGGATAATATTGAATGGGGCAAATTGAGTGAAATAAATGGAGTATTAAGGTGAATAGCGAACAAGAGTGCAGTATATGTAGCATGTTGAAGTAAATTAAATGACTTGGATTTTTTTTCTGTGTTTCGTTCTAGATTATGAGGGAATAAAGGTAAATGGCTCATTAACCTGGTTACATTTTTTTTTGTTGTGAAGTAGCATTCATTCGATGCAATTTTTTCATTGTGGGTCACCCGCAATAGCCTTGCTGTGTTGTTACAACACAGGCTTGCATCGGACACACCTCCCTCCTGCCCTCTTCTTTCCCTGGAGGATTGAAGTAAAGTTTCGCTGTTCTCACATTGCTATTCATGGCATAGACGGCCCCGCTTATGAACGGTTATGTGCTTATGTTTGATTCCAGTTTTGGGATACTTATATATTTTTCTTTCTTTCTGTGCATGTGCGTCTGTGTTGTCAGTGAGTGCTGCCAGTTCCCAACTTCAGGAGGTAGGTGGACTGATATGCCATGCTTGAAGTTCTTCTGGGAAGACATGGCTGACCCACACATTGAGAAAATATCACATATCATGGCTGATTTGATCTGCCCCGTTCTTTTAGACACAGTCATTAAAGGTATTTATAACGTTTCCTTTTATTTTTCAGTTTAAATTGAAGAGCCTTCTATCTTATTAATGTTCGGGTGAATGGGTATTTTGAGACTTGCTGACCATTTGCTACTCATCTGGATGTACATTGTCTAACTATGTTGACCATTCAATTAATCTCCATAGAGATGATCTCCAATTTATAATGTAGACTAACCCAATACAACTAAATCCCAATTGTATACTTGTTGACCCAGGAAACCAGAATTGAAGAAAGTACTAACTGATAATATGGGTCAGTTTCGGCGGGGTATTTTATGACTTGCTGACCGTTAGCTACTCATCTGGATGTACATTGTCTAACTATGTTGACCATTCAATTAATCTCCTTAGAGATGACGTCCAATTTATAATGTAGACTAACTCAATACAACTAAATCCCAATTGTATACTTGTTGACCCAGGAAACCAGAATTGAAGAAAGTACTAACTGATAATATGGGTCAGTTTCATGATAATCTTATCAAGAGAAGTTGTGTTGGTCATTGATATCTCTGCGATGCTTCTGTTCGTACCATTTGGGTAGCTTTTCTATGTATGTGCTTTTTACGGTGTTTCTAACCCAAGACATAAAAGCTGTTGCATTTTTGAATGTTCTTTATATGGCTCTGGCAGGTGATCCTCGAATATCTACTGTCAACATTGTCTGGATTAATCCTGGCACAACTAGTTGGGTGCAAAGTCCTTGTGAAGGAAAGGGTGAACTTGGCGTGGAAGTTACTCTAGAGAAGACGGCAGTCTTGCAGAGTGGTGATGCATGGAGGATTGTTCTTGATTGCTGTCTTCCTATTTTCCATTTGGTTGATACAAGGCGTTCTATCCCATATGCTATTAAACAAATCCAAGACCTACTTGGAATTTCTTGTGGTTTTGATCAGGCAGTGCAGGTGCGTAGAACTGCCTATTCTCTTTGATTGGTTTTATGTTAATTCTGTAAATTTTTGAATAATTCATTGTTTTCTTGC
Organism: Silene conica; assembly: GCA_029255685.2. Taxonomy (NCBI): domain Eukaryota; kingdom Viridiplantae; phylum Streptophyta; class Magnoliopsida; order Caryophyllales; family Caryophyllaceae; genus Silene; species Silene conica. The sequence goes on along the minus strand of CM055312.2, from coordinate 29,672,481 downwards.
TGAATTTAGAATTTTTTGTCAACATTTTATGGTTTTACATGTTATGGACTGTCCTTGCTTTTCATTAGCCAGTTCGACATCTTTCTAAATTTGACACCAACCAGACCTAAAATATTGATCTTATGACCCAAACACAAGTCGCCCAATCTGTTGACAGCTCTACCAAGTTCTGATTAGTTTGTGTTCTCTCTATTCTGGAATTCAATCCCAATTCCAAGTTTCAGAACGAAATTTGAGGTAAACATCTTTTGAACTAACATGGCATGTACGGGATTAATAAGCTCATGATTATTAGCTTTAATTTTATTTTTTGTGTCAACCGCACGACTGTTAAGTGGTTTCCAACCTGGGGATTGGGTACTGGCAGTCAATGACCTATACATTTTAGCAAATGGTCAATATTTTAAAAACTATAATTCAGAGCAGCAGAGTTAGTGATGTTTCAATACATGGCGGTGCTATTTTTACCCTTTTTGAACAATCATTTTTGATTATTTTAAAGGTTTTTCATTTCATGTTGATTGCAGCGCCTTTCAACATCAGTGACTTTGGTCACGAGAGGTGTTCTTAAAGAGCATTTGATCCTCCTGGCTAGCAGCATGACTTGCTCTGGAAACTTGGTTGGTTTCAATATCAGCGGAATCAAGGCATTGTGTCGAGCACTAAGTGCCCAAGTGCCATTCACCGAGGCAACTCTCTATGTAAGGAATCGTTCTAATTAAACAATATTATACTGTATTTTACTTCTGAGAGTTTTGTAATTAAGGTTTATGTTTTTTTTGGTTCTACTTGGCCAGACACCCCGGAAGTGTTTCGAGAGGGCTTCTGAAAAACGTCATGTGGACTCCCTAGCGGGCATCGTAGCATCTTGCTCATGGGGAAAGCGTGTTGCTGTTGGTACAGGAACCAAGTTTGAAATCCTGTGGGACACCAATGAGGTTTTCATATTGGCTTTCTAATTTCTATATTTTTAATGTTTGTGTTCAATATTAATTTATTTTCTCTTTGATCATGGTCCAAGTATTTGCTGCGTAAATTTTTCTCTTTGCTAATCACTATCTGTGTCTGTCAGATTGAAATGGACAAGGACCCGATTGATGTCTACAATTTTCTACATTTGGTTCGAAGCTCCAATGAGGAAGGGATGGAGACTGGTTGTTTGGGTGAAGATATTGATGAGTTTGACTGGGAGGATAGTCATATGGAGCCTGCTCTATCACCTGATCAAGAGAATAAAGCTGTTTTTGAGGAAATCATTGAACTTGATATGCATTCTCAAGAACAAGGGGGTGGCAGTTTGGAGAGTGAGTGGAATGTGGGCTCTAAGTCAGCAGAGGGTAATGGTTGGGCCAATTGGGGAACCAAGAAAGATCCACCACAGCCTGAAGATAGATCTGGGTCTGCCAGTTGGGATGTACCAAAGAATCAGGATTCGGCAAGGGGTGATGGCTCGGCCAATTGGGGGTCCAAGAAAGACCAGTCACGGCCAGAAGACTCATCTACTACTGCTGGTTGGGGTGCATTAAAGACCCAAGATTCCGAGGAAGGAGAGAAAAACCAGGCTTGGGGTAACACTCATAATTCTATTCAGGAAAAGGCTATATGGGGTCCACCACAGCCTAAAGATAGATCTGGGTCTGCCAGTTGGGAGGTACCGAAGAGCCAGGACTCGGCAAAGGGTAATGGCTCGGTGAGTTGGGGGACCAAGAAAGACCAGTCACGGCCAGATGACTCATCTAAGACTGCTGGTTGGGGTGCATCAAAGACCCAAGATTCCGAGAAGGAAGGAGAGAAAAACCAGGCTTGGGATAACACTCGTAATTCTGTTCAGGAAAAGGCTACGTGGGGCCCACCTAGCACTACCTCCTGGAATCAGAATAAAAATAATGGCGATGATAATCAACTTGCAGGTTCCTTAAGTCTAGAATCTGAAAGTGGAAGAAAGATTGAGTCTTCATGGGGACCAGTGAAAGAAGGCTCGTCTTTGAAAGAAACAACTCCTGTAAGTTCTGATGATTGGGGGTCAAAGAAATCTGCCAGAACAAGTTCTGATGATTGGGGTTCAAAGAAATCTGTTGGAACAAGTTCTAATGGATGGAACTCTCAGAAGACAAAATCGTCTTGGAATTCAGGTCGTAATGATGCCGGGGAGAAGTCTTCACTGGAAACTCCAAGTGGGGTTCCATGGAGTAAAAACAACAGCCAAGATGGTGGAGGCTGGGCATCTACCCAGGCCAATCAACATGGAGAAACTGGAGCTGGTTGGGGTGCATCAAAGACCCAAGATTCTGAGAAGGCAGGAGAGAAAAACCAGGCTTGGGGTAACACTCGTAATTCTGTTCAGGAAAAGGCTACGTGGGGTCCACCTAGCACTGCCTCGTGGAAGCAGAATAAAAATAATGGCAATGATAATCAACTTGCAGGTACCTTAAGTCTAGAATCTGAAAGTGGAAGAAAGATTGAATCTTCATGGGGACCCGTGAAAGAAGGCCCGTCTTTGAAAGAAACAACTCCTGTAACTTTTGATGATTGGGGGTCAAAGAAATCTGTTGGAACAAGTTCTGATGATTGGGGGTCAAAGAAATCTGTTGGAACAAGTTCGGATGATTGGGGTTCAAAGAAATCTGTTGGAACAAGTTCTGATGATTGGGGGTCAAAGAAATCTGTTGGAACAAGTTCCGATGATTGGGGTTCAAAGAAATCTGTTGGAACAACTTCTAATGGATGGAACTCTCAAGAGACAAAATCGTCTTGGAATTCGGGTCGTAATGATGATGTAGAGAAGTCTTCATTGGAAACTCCAAGTGGAGCTCCATGGAGTAAAAACAACAGTCAAGGTGGTGGTGGTGGCTGGGCATCTACACAGGCCAATCAACACGGCGAAACTGGAGGCTGGGGGTCGGAAAAGAAAGGGAGCAACACACAATTTTCTTGGAAACATAATCATGAGGTATTTACAATACCCGACTCTCATGTGAATGAATGAATCGAACAATTTTATACGAGGTCTAGTTTAATTTATGTGGTGTAGTCTTTTGTGAAATTCATAGATTAAATTTTAGGGTTTTATGTTAGAAACTATCTTTTGATTTAGGGTTATTTGTGAACAACTACCTTTTATTTTATTTTTGGCTTTCCACTACCTTTTATTTCTTCTTTTTGTAAAAGACTACCCAAAATCATGTTTCAGCAAAAAAAGAGTCAATTTTCTGGCATTGACTTGCTCTTTTCTCCCATTTTTCACTCATACAACCCATATTTCTCCCTTTATTCACCCAATAAAAATTTAAAAATGCTTATCTCCATAGTCGGTGTCAAATCAACAGTCCCTGCCAAGCAATATCACGCACACATCAACCATCTCAATCTCCCCTTCCATCTCCTTCGTCACCTTTATTGTCATCTTTATGTTCACCCTTATATTTCGATAACCCTATGGGCTATTCATAATTCATCAACCTATTGTCTATCATAGTTACATAGCACAGAAGTGATAATAAGAGGGAGTCCATAATGATTTTCGAATAGTTAGTAGTAGGCTTTGATTTTGCCGATAATAGATCAAAATTATTGTTGAAGAAAAATATGTCGATGGTGATTTGTTTTTGGTGATTTAGGAGTTTGATTCGGATAAGTGGTACACTAATTGCGGTGATCAATGCTGGGTTTAATCGATCTTTATCGTCAATTATTATGGTTGTGAAGTAAAGAGTTAGATTCAACATGAGACTGGCAAGTCAACGTCGTATAGTTGACTTTTTTCGCCGGAAGTGAAGTTTTGGTAGTTTTTGTAAAAAGAAGAAATAAAAGGTAGTAGAAAGCCAAAAATAAAATACTAAAAGATAGTTGTTCAAAAACGACCCTAAATAAAAGATAGTTTCTAACAAAAAAACCTAAATTTTATGTGATCATCGTTTGTGAACTTCATAGATGTTATGTACGTTTGGACCTGTGAACCAGATACCATTATGGATTTTTTTTGTAACAACAGGAGCTACAAAGTCAATCTGGCCGGTCGTTTGGGCGGGGTTCCGGAAGGGGTGACAATGGTGGGGGCCGTGGTTGGGGTTCTAACAATTCTGGAGAATGGAAAAGCCGCAAGAATCGCCTTCCAAAACAACCTGGATCAAATGAAGACTTTGGTAATGTGGCATTGACGGCTACCAAGAGGCGGATGGATCTGTTTCCGGCTGAGGAACAAGATGCCCTTTCTGAGATCGAAAAAATCATGCTGGCTATCAGACGAATCATGCATCAGTCAGGGTATGTTTCAATCTGTCTGTTGTATTTCTGGTGCTGAATTTAGAGGTGTTGGCTCAATATGAGGGATAAAGTTGAAACATCTTTTATTAATTAGAATAGTGTCTGTAAAAAACTGTGTTTCGCTTGCCTTAGCTCAAGATTCACTGATGCACTTTAAACAAATCATCGTGGGTGCCTTAGGTGCGCCTTTTGCGGAAGAGGCAGCTAACGAGCCTCACAAGTCACAACTAGCAAATAATTGGAATACACAGGGCACCCTTCTCCGATTTCTTTGTAAAACCAATAATAAGCAATACATAAGAGAAGTAAAGATTGATTGTATGTAATTTAATTTTATAAGTCAGCTTGACTTTTTAGTGTCTACAGACAAAATGATCTGGTTGATTGGCAATAAGTGAAAGATCTATTGTCAATTCGAAAGTTTAGTCGTCATCTTTCGGATAGATCTTGAATATTTTACTGTTGACGCCTTGATGGTGAATTTATCAAGTTAAGAAACAGATTAGAGATTAAAATCTGGGTTTGCTGGCAAAGGTTTTAGATGCTTTAACTGGCTTCATCTAATATTATAGCGTAATTTTTTGCAGGTGCAATGATGGAGATCCACTTCCTCCTGATGACCAATCATATATCATCAACAATGTCTTGGAGTATCATCCTGATAAAGCAGCAAAAATGGGAGCTGGAATCGATTTTATCACGGTACACAGCACTTCCTACCTAACTCCTGTTACCTGCATTTCTTAAATTTAAATACAAAAGCTTTTCTATTGTAATTGGAATAAAACGGGAGCTGGAATCAATTTTCTCAGCTTCCAAGACATTGTCAGTACTTGGAGATTTTCTTTCGTTAGCAAATTAGGCATTGAGGCTGTGTACTTTATCTCTTTTCTTTTTCCTACCCTAATAAAAGTATAAAACGCCCAAATATGTTCTAATTATTTACCTATTGGCCGGTTGCCGAAGGCACGGCAATCAAAGTTGGGGACACTATTTTGGCCTCTCGTTTTCTTTGTTATGTGAACAGAGTTTGATATCTCTAGTGCTTCAATAGGTGAAAAAGCACAGCAACTTCCAGGAAAGCCGCTGCTTCTTTGTGGTATCAACTGATGGTCAGTCAGAGGACTTTTCCTACATTAAATGCTTGGAGAATTTCATCAAGGGGAAACACCCTTCCGTTGCTGAATCATTCAATTCCAAGTATTTCAGAAAGCCTCGTCAACCAGGGCAACGAACGCAAAATGCATCTGACTCCGCTAATTTCACACAAAACTCACCTGGATCTCCAAATTTCACCCAAAATTCACCAGAGTCGCCAAATTTTACCCAAAGTGTACCCGAGTCTCCAAATTTCACACACAATGCATCTGAACACTGAGGTATTGACTTTTTGGGTGTGTCTACTTACATTCTTATTAGTCATGTTGATGTTCTTACATAGTTACACATTTTTTTTCCGTTGAAGCTAATTTGTTTTTTCTTTTTGGGGAAGTGGGTTTTCCTCTCTCTTGGACAATGGTTTTTATTCATCTGATAGCTATGTTACTCAGACTCGTTTAGAAGTATCCGACACGGGTACGTGTCCAAGTGTCAGACTCGGCTACTTTATTGAAAAATATGTATATTTTGGTCCAAAATGAGGTGTCCAAGTGTCATACCCATGTCCGAGTGTCGAGTGTCGGACACGGGTACGTGAGGAAATTACAAGAGTCAGAGTAACCTAGTCTGATAGTTCTTGGTGATAGGCTCCTAAATCGTAAATAGTGTCATTGCTAGTTAATTTGATTTGTGGTAATGACGTCTACCTCCATTTTATTTTTTTCTTCCCATTTTATACTTCACTCTTTTTAAGAAAGTGTGTTGACAAATTTACCCCTCTTTTCTCCATACTCCCCGAGACCCACCCCTGGAAATTCTCCGCTTACCCCACATTCTGACAACCACTTACCCACAACCAAATTCATACCCTCCGACCACCCATAAAACCCTCCAACGACTCACGATAACCCACCCACGATGCTCTCCAACCACCCATGAAGCTCTTCAACCACCCATGATGAGCACCAATTACAACACTCCACGACAACCACATCAATATCATCCCAAGAATCGTAATACACCCGACTGCCCTGAAATCACTACCAATCGTAAACGTCAGGGGAAAAAACGGACATCCACCAGAGGGGGAGCGCAATGTCACCTAGGTTACCCCGACACTACTTAACTGTCGCATGTCCGACACACATCATGTCAGACACGAAACGACACGACACTTCAATTTAGACCACAAAACATAAAATAGCTGTGTCCGACACTCTGGCACGTGTTAGACACGACACCGTGTCGGAGAGTCGGAGTAACACAGGTTTTGGGTTGAATGTCGAACGGGTGTATGACTTAATTTTGAGAATCATATTTTTTTAAAATGATTAGAGATACGTTATTTAGGACACGAGGCTTTAAATCTCATCAAACCATGATTTCCATAGCATTTTTTTACATATAGGGCACATATCTCTTTAATCGTTGCAGACATGACTATGGCCTCAAAAATGAGCTACTGAGGTTGTCATTGGATCTTTGTTCCCCTTGGATTTGTTTTTGTAAAAATTCCCGTTTCCTTTTGCAATTTTCTTTTGATCGTCATCTTTAAATGCTTTGTACAAATAATTACTCCCATACCAACCTGGCCTTAAGCTACACAACCTTTTTTTCAGGTGCATGTCGATGGTTTGATTAGTTGAAAATCGGCAGCCCCGTCCTTTTCCCAAACAAGATGGATCGAGTTCTGAATAGCATTGCTGGTGGTGGTTGTAGCAGAGGATTGACAAGACCATTGATAGAAAGTACATTTCCTTAGAAGTAGTTTCGGAGTAATAGGCTTCATTGTGGATCTTAACTTGTGTAGTTCTGTAGATAGTAGCTTGTTTGCTGTTTTCTGAAGTAGGGGTTTACTTAAGTTTGGCATAATGCTTCAGTAGTATTTCAAGCAGGAGTGTTTTGTACATTGATGTTAGCTTTCATTTATGTTCCAAGATCCAAAGCAGGCGCCCAGAATTAAATTCAACCCGGTCTTGGTGGATCCAAAATTGACCAGGCATGTATTAACATAACTCTGAACTACTCTCATACTGAATAATTAAGTTTAAAAACTGTAAGTGACTTATAAATGCGAACCTGAATCTTGAAAGATTTGGGGTTGATTAACATGAATCCATCTAGAAGTGTCATAGGTAATATAAAATTCCCGCGCATATACAAATACAAGTGAAAAAAGTCGGTTTCTTTTATAAAATGTAGATATATAATATGGAGTATAAATTAGTAGCAATAACTTTTCAATCTAGAAGGGAAATTAAAGGTTTTATTGTTAGCCCTTGTAAATAAAGGTTTTACATTCCCACGGCCCGTTTTGGTGAGATCATGAGCAGTTATATTTAAACCCCTAGAAATAGAACTAAAGTATAAACAATTATAAAAGTGAAATGTCTTTAAGAATCCCCCTAATAAGGTGATGCTCAACCTTAATCTCTACGATTTGCGACAACTTGAAGACAATAAGAAAAAACGGCAACAACTACATGATATATATGATGCTTTGTGATTAAAGTCAATAAATTAAGATAATAATTTCATTCCTTATTTTTAGGACCCATGTGTGTTAGATTTAAGAGTAAATTAATAATTACTCCCTCCTATATACCATTTTTCTAAAAAAACTCCCTTTTAAAAACTTTTTAATAAATTACTCCCTTAAAATGTTCTCAGGTTATAAGTTGCACCCAAATTGATTTTCCGGCAAAAAGTCTTATTTTTGGACAAAAATGCCCTTGCGTGTTCTGTTTTTTGTTACTCTTTGTTCTTCGTCTTCCCGCTTCTTCCTTTTTTTTTTTTTTTTTCTTCTTCTTCTTCTTCTGATTCTTCCTCCTTCATCCTCTTCTTCTTCTTCTAATTAATTTTACCTTTTATCTAAAACAATTAGAAATCGAATAAATATAAACAAAAAATTACCCATCTTTTGTTGTCTAATTCGATTATTCAACTAATCCCATTATAATTTGACCAATTCCAAATTAATCAGACCAAAGATATTAATCTTTTCGAGTTTTAGTGAATAGGTATCCTAATTTTGTTGAAAGAAGATTAAAAAAAAAGTCAAAAAAGTAAAGAGACGAAGAAGATGGAGGAGCAGGGAAGAGGAAGAAGAAGAAGATAAAGAAGAAGAAGGGTAGAAGAAGAAGAAGAAGAAGAAAATGCGGGAAGAAAAGATGGAAGAAGACGCAAGAAGAAGAAAAAAAAAGTAAAATTGAGATGACGATGGAGGAGCACGAAAGAAGAAGAAAAAAAAGAACGGAAGAAATAGGAGTAAAAAAAGGAAGAAGATGCAGGAAAGAAGAAGGAGAGGCAGGAAAGAAGGAAGAAGAAGGGAAGAAGAAGGAAGAAAAAACAAAAAGGGTATTTTGGTTTTAAAATTAGGAATTTAAACGGAAATTTTGAATTTTGACGGATTATGTCACCGACGATTTGGGTGTAAGTTGTAACCTGAGAACATTTTATGGGAGTAAAATAATAAAAACTTTTTAAAAGGGAGTTATTTTAGAAAACTGGTATATAGGAGGGAGTAATTATTAATTTACTCTAGATTTAATTAGAGCATTTGATGTGAATTATTGGTTGAACAAAAAACCTAATAGTACTCCATTAAGTATCAAAATTAAGTAATCATGGAGGTATTTACCAAACTTTATTTCTAACAATTTATTACCGTGAATACGAAATATATAGAAATCTGCGTTAAAACTTCTACGACATTAAAAAACAAACTTGGATCAGATTCTGAAAAACCACTAATAAAATTACAAACAAAAATTAAAAGATAATTAGTTTAATCTCGAGAAAATCATTATTTTTCGTAGGATCAATAAAAGAAAAAAATTCATTTTTCATAGGATCAATAAAAGAAAATATTTCATTTTTCATTCAACATTAAAACAACGCAAAAATTGCCTAGAAAAAAATGTATAAATATCTTCATTCTATTAAAGCAACAACATAACATTTACTCATTTTTGGTGAAGCGAAATTTTCTAACTTCTATTATTTATTTTTTTGAACGACGAGAGAACCCGCAGTCGCTACATTCGGTGCGCACTGGGTAAACCCACGGATATATGTGATAGCCTACAAACCAAGAATAGTAGGTTAGCCAACCGAGGGTGACAGGTCGAAGTCTATTAGGCATGGACTCGGGCAAAAAATGCTCCACAAGATTTTTGCTCTTGGGGAGGCTTGAAACCTGGTCTCATGGAAATTACACTCAAGTTTTAACCACTATCTTTTAAAAAACAACCTTTATAAAATAAACTACTATAATCAATTAGATGATACCATTTTTGGAGGTATAATTTAAATTAGCACAAATTTACTACACATATGACATAAATTACATTAATAAATAAATTATATAAATAATCTAAGACACATTCAAAAATTAGATTTCAATTGTTAAAAATTATTACCGTAATTTTGTACACAACTTTGTTAAAGAAAAATATCGATTTCAATTATCAAAAAAGGGTAAAATTTTCATTGCTTAATTTAGAATAAGCGTAAAATTTGAAGTTGATTGAAGTCTCATAAAATGGTCATCATCATTGACACTTTATGATATTTATCAACACATATTCTCATTTGTGTCAAACAATATCTGTCACAGGCTTGTGACGGATCAAATAAAATTCATTTGGATAGATAAAAACAAATCATTTGTAATTTTTTAGGCACTTTTATTTTTGTCTTTGAAGGAAAACGATTTTCCAGAAATAAATAACATATCTTATATGTCGGGTTTTATTTAACTCATAAAATAAAACTCAGATCTTATGCATGCAAGAATAAGTTTGAAACCTTACATTACGGAAATGGCACTAGGGTACGGTTTTGGTCACCTACCAAAAACCGTTCTTGAGCTATGAAATGGGATGAATTTCGAGACCCCAAGAGTAGAAGTCCTCCCAAGTAAGCACCCAAGATGAACCCGAAATTACAGTACTAAATAATCTAATTATGTAGTATTAATAAGCCTTATGAAAATCGAGTCTTCTACGCTTAGAAAAATATATTACTTTAATGTTATGAGAGGATATTAAGGTGAATATGTCCAACATATACTACAAAATTAACTAGTGTTTGTGTATGAGGTAGTATGCATTATATAAGAAAAGAGGGAACAAAACTCTTACCCCCTTATGCATGCACACGGCTGTAACACCCCCATTTACCTAGGAGCCTGGACTAGGACCTCCAGAGTAAATAGGACTGTTACCATCCTGGATAACCAGGGTAGTAGATAGTCATAGTGAAAGAAACACAATACTTTAATTTATAAGAAGTTAAACTGAAATCTATTACAAGGCATAGTCCACAAGACTTCCAAACAACTGAAAAACAAAAGTGTTCAACTATGAAAAGTTAAGTGATCTAGAATCTAGGTAGGTCTAGTCCATGTCTCTCTTCCATGCCCAGTCCTAGTCCACCTGTCTCTGACCTGAAAGATCTACTCCCCATTCCGGATCATTGTAGGTGAACACGAATACACTGTCAACCTCGCGGTTGAGTAGGATAACACAATAATAAATAATGCAACAAACAATAATATGCAAATGTTTATGTCATGCTCGAGCTCAATCACAATCTCAATCTCAAACCCGAAACACCCAGACATACCGAACCTCCCGGCAGACTATAATCGGCCGTCGCCGAACACCAGCTTAAAAGCTGATAAGACACCAGGCCTGGTCTGCAGAACCACCCTGGGCTTTATACCAGATTAACATCTGATCCACAATTATATCAATATCCAATGCACATGCATGCTCACGAATGCAATACCAATAAACTATTCATATGATATCATGCTCATACAATTCATGCTTGCATCCACACAGTAAAACCACATACAATCATAACCAGTTATAAAATATGGTGTCGGTGTATCCTACCTGTATTAGCAAGTCCGCAAACGAAATCACCCTCTAGAAGTATTCCACCTCGAATTCCGTTCCTATAAATTATTACTTACATCAATTTCTAAACATGCAATCAAGTACTATTGACTAATCATAAACTTACTAAAAATAGCACTTACTAAATATAGTACTTACTAAAAATAGTTTTGCTAAATTTAGACTTACTAAATATAGCATATAAACACTTCTCAACCATTACTAAACTAATAACATGCTTAAAGTTATTACTAATATGAACGTTAATCATACTTAATGATAACATAAATAATTATAGCCGTGATCCATACTCATAACGTGTTATTAGTAATAATAATATTGACAATCCACAAAAAAACTCTAACACAAAGTAGTAGTTATGCTAATAATGTTGTCACACCAAAACGATATAAAAACGAGAAACAATTAACAATATAACACTTAGTAATAAAACTAATACTACTATTGTCTCTAAATCTTAATAATAATAATAATAATAATAATAATAATAATAATAATAATAATAATAACTTTACTAGTAATAATGATAATAAACAAGGCTAAACAATTATAAACAATAGTAACAAGAACAAAATAAAAAAAAACGTGAACTACAGCCTGTGACAAACAGAATTCGCAAGCCACCACCGTCAGCCTCAACAAACACCGCTCCCAACACCAGACTTCACCTCTGATTTCCCCACTGGCACCACCAGGCTCGCCTCTGAGCCTCGGTGGTTCCAGGGAAGAAACCAGCGGCCGTCGTCAACTACACCACCACCAGTAACCGCTGCAACAAAAACCCGTTACCACTACTGCTACCCTGACTATTACACGGTATACACAAAAATCCCTATCCTAAACACCAACACCACACCCAACGAACCACCACGACAACGCCCATTCCACCACCCATACTACCACCTATGCAAACACTTTAACCACCATACAAAATATACACGACAGAGAAATCGAATTACAGTACAAACACCACCATTAACACGCTGTTCTGCACTACTGTAACACGACTCTGACCTTGTGATAAACCACCACCTACGACGGTCACTAGCGGTCCACGACGACTCTATAAGGGTCAATATACAACTATCATACATGCTAGACGAATATCACGCAGTTAGTCTGAATTATAACATGATTTTACTAATTAAATTACGAATTGAAAAGGGGTGAAAAACCTGCACTGTGAACGAAAGTTGGTGAACGCACTGCCTTTCAGACGAAAACGAACCACCCCTGGCAACCCTAAAGCACCGTGTGAACCCTCCCTTTTGATGTCTGACACGGCGACAGCAAAGTGTATGTGTTGTTTTGTGTTGATAGGTCAAAATAAGATCTCAAAAGTGTGTATATATAAGGCGGCTGGGGAAGGTATTCTGAAAATTCTGATTTTAGAATGTCAATGTCGTGTATGGGCTAGGTTTGCACGCAACCCTAGGCCCAATGACACGACTATTCAAGTATGGGTCAGACCCTTCACGCACTTCAATATCCAAATAACACGAATCAAACACGGGTTTGTTAAATACTCGCGTACACGACTCAAAATACTCACACACAAGGTACCTCGTTCACCCATAAATTCGCTTTAAAACCCGTCGACATTCAAATAAATACTAAATTTTAATTAAAACGAAATAGAAAAATACGTGGTATTACAGTCTTCCCCCCTTAAAATGAACTTCGTCCCGAAGTTCCCCATCCTAAGGTCAACCAGAACGATCAAAGAGCATGCAACGAACACAGAAAGTGATATAATATAACGTTAAAACTAATAAAAGTAGGTTAAACGCGAATTGTCACATTCTACCCTCCTAAAAAGAAAGTTACGTCCTCGTAACATACCTTAAGAGAACAGCTCCGGATATTTTTCCCTCATCGAGACTTCAGTTTCCCAAGTGGCCTCCTCGACATTATGATTGGCCCATAGAACCTTGACTAGCGCGGTCTCCCCATTCCTGGTTTTCCTCACCTTCATGTCAAGGAACTCCTTGGGGCTCTCCTCGTAGGTCAGCTGCTCATCGACCTCAATGACCTCATGGTCAAGGATATGCGAAGGGTCACTGATATATCTCCTCAGTTGTGAAACGTGAAACACATTATGCACTCTGGATAACGCTGGTAGTAGAGCTAATCGATAGGCTACCTCACCAACTCGCTCCAAAATCTCGAATGGCCCAATGAACTTCTGACTCAACTTGCCCCTCCTGCCGAACCTCATCACTCCTTTCATGGGTGATACTTTCAGCAACACCTTCTCTCCGGCCTCAAAGGTAATGTCACTCCGTTTTAGATTTGCGTAACTCTTTTGTCTATCTTGGGCAGCTCTCATCTTCTGGCGAATCACCTGGACTTGTGCTATCATTTCCTGAATCATCTCAGGTCCCAAAGTCATTGTATCAGCTCGATCATCCCAGCAGACTGGACTCCTGCACTTCCTCCCATACAATGCCTCGAAAGGAGCCATCCCGATGCTAGCATGATAGTTGTTGTTATAAGAGAACTCTATCAAATCAAGTCTGTCCTCCCAAGATCCTCCAAACTCTAGCACACAAGCCCTCAGCATATCCTCCAATGTCTGGATAGTTCTCTCAGTCCGACCATCTGTTGCGGGATGAAATGCTGTACTCATCTTCAAGGTAGTTCCCATCAATGACTGCAACTCTTGCCAAAACTTAGAGATGAACCTGGAATCACGAACAGAAACAATATCCTTGGGCACCCCATGTAGCTTCACCACATACTTGATGTAAGCCTTTGCCAACTCAGCCTTACTCCAAGTCTCCTTCATCGGAATGAAATGGGCCGACTTAGTCAGTCTATCAACAACCACCCAAATCATGTCATTTCCCTTTGAAGTCCTCGGTAAGCGCACAATGAAATCCATGGAAATGCTTTCCCACTTCCACTCAGGTACATCCAGAGGTTGTAACTTCCCTTGCGGCCTCGAATGTTCTCCCTTCACTCTCTGACATACCAAACATCGAGAGACAAACTCAGCCACCTCCTGCTTCATTTTTGGCCACCAAAATGCTTTCTTCAGGTCTTTGTACAGCTTATCCCCTCCAGGATGAACGGAATAAGGTGTAGAATGAGCTTCGACCAGAATCTTTCTCTTCAATTCTTCGTCATCAGGTACACACCATCTCCCATCAAATCTCAAGCTATCATCACTGTAAATCCCGAACTTAGAATATGGCTCGGTATCACTAGCTTTGTTCACTGCCTCACGCCACTTCTGAATTCTTGGATCACTCTTCTGGCGCTCTCGGATCTCAGTATATAACTCCGGCTCGATCGTCAAATCCCCCATGGTCTCACCCTTCCTTATCACCGCGATTCCCATCTGTCCCAACTCACGATACATACTCAACCTGGACATAGCTGTGCATAGAGCGTGAACAGACTTCCTACTCAATGCATCAGCCACAACATTAGCCTTTCCTTCTTTGTACAGAATTTCCATGTCATAATCTCCAATAAGCTCGATCCATCTCCTCTGGCGCATGTTTAGTTCCTTCTGAGTATAGATATACTTCAGGCTCTTATGATCAGAATACACTTTGAATGTAGCTCCATAAAGATAATGTCGCCACAACTTAAGTGCAAAAACTACCGCTCCAAGCTCCAGATCATGCGTCGGATAATTCTCCTCATAAGGCTTCAACTGCCTAGAAGCATAAGCAATCACTCTCCCGTTCTGCATCAGCACACATCCCAATCCCTTCTTAGAAGCATCTGTATAGACTTCAAAATTCTCACTTCCCTCCGGCAAGGCAAGGATAGGAGCTGTGGTGAGACGCTCTTTCAGGTCTAGAAATGCCTTCTCACAGCTCTCATCCCAGACGAATCTGTTCTCTTTCCGCATCAACGAAGTCATCGTTTTAGCTATCTTCGAAAAATCTTTCACGAACCTTCTGTAATAACCAGCCAAACCCAAGAAACTACGAATATCGGCTACATTCCTCGGTCGCTCCCATTTCGATACGGCCTCAATCTTGCTAGGGTCGACAGATACACCCTCCTTAGACACCACATGGCCTAGAAAAGCCACTTTCTCGAGCCAGAATTCGCACTTACTCAGCTTGCATATAATTGATGATCCCTCAAAGTCTGTAACACCAAGCTCAAATGCTTAGCATGTTCTTCTCTGTTCTTTGAATACACCAAGATGTCATCGATAAACACCACCACAAACTGGTCCAGATAAGGACTAAACACTCTGTTCATCAAGTCCATGAAAACAGCAGGCGCATTAGTCAAACCAAATGGCATCACTACGAATTCATAATGCCCATACCTCGATCTGAACGCAGTCTTGTGAATATCTGCATCTTTGATTCTTAGCTGATGATACCCTAACCTCAAATCAATCTTGGAAAACACACCAGCTCCACTCAACTGGTCGAATAGATCATCGATGCGAGGTAGAGGATATCGATTCTTGATTGTCACATTGTTGAGCTCCCTATAATCCACGCACAACCTCATAGTTCCGTCCTTCTTCTTTACAAACAAAACTGGTGCTCCCCAAGGTGACACACTTGGTCTTACGTACCCCTTGCTTGCTAGCTCATCCAGCTGCTTTCTCAACTCCTCCAATTCCTTAGGTCCCATGCGGTAAGGTGCTTTAGAAGTTGGCTCAGCCCCAGGTTTCAGATCAATGCCAAAATCCAAGTCCCTCTTTGGCGGTAACCCAGGAATTTCTTCTTGAAACACGTCTTCAAAATCCCTTACAACATCGATCTCCCTGGCTTGAGGTTTCTCTGCAGTCAGATCTCTCACATGGCACAACAGCATCTCATCACCCCTCTTCAGACAGGTCTTCAGCGCATTGATGGTTATCAGCTTCAGTTTAGGCTTTACAGAATATCCCTTATAGGATACCCTCACTCCCTTGGGTCCCCTCAAAGTGATCTTCCCTTGGTAGCAATCAATGTAGGCCTTATACTTTTTCAGCCAATCCATACCCAGTATCACCTCAAAGCCACCCAAAGGAAACTCTATCAAGTTCGACTCAAAACTTACATCTCCTACTTGGATCATTACATTGGTGTAAACTCTATTACAAGCTATGGACTCTCCAGACGGTATGGTTACAGAATCAGCTATACTACTATATACATCGAGTCCTATATCCCTAGCATGCTCCGCAGATATGAAAGAATGCGATGCACCAGAATCAAATAAAACGTAAGTAGGAAAAGAATGTACTAGAAATGTACCCGTAACAACATGTGCGTCCTCCTCTACAGCCTCCTTGCCCATCATGAACAAGGCCCCACTTTTCTTGGTCCCACTCTGGTTCACAGATCCTGCTCCACTCTGAGTGCTAGCCTATGCCAGAGTCTTCTGGAAATTACCGTTACCACTGCCTTGATTTCCTTGGTAACGATTCTGATTATTGTAGTTATTGAAATTCCGTTGGTAGCTGTTACCCCCGGATCTGTTGTTGTTTGAGTAGCTTGCATTTGGCGTTCTGAAACCACCACTTTGGTTGCCCCTATTATAATTGTTTCCAGCACTCTGAGTTCCAACCCAACAAGTTGCTTGCTTGCGTCCGATCTTTCCACACTTAAAACACGCAACACTTGAACCACTTGCCTCAGTCGCAGATCGGTTGCCACCACGATTGCCATTTCCTCCTGGTGCACTGTTGGAGAAAAATGACCGGTACTGGTTATTTGGCTTCTTATTCCCTGAGCTTTCGGCCCCAGATTCTGCTTTCCTCTTGTCACCCTTGGTTTTCTCTTCCTCTTTAATCATGACAGCAATTCTTTCCACCTGGCCAGCCCTCTCGTATACATCTTCCACAGTCGTGGGCTTAGTTGCTAGAAAACTTCTCTTGATTTCTATATTTAGCCCTTTCTCAAACCTAGCAGCTAACATCTCCGCCATGTAGCCCAGGTCGGCTACATTCTCTGCCAGTTGCATAAATTTACTATGATATGCTTCCACAGTCATTTCCTCGGTCATCTTGAATGAATCGAACTCAGCTCTTAGTTTCCCTTTAACATGCTCCGGCACAAATTTAGAGGACATAATCCCCTTGAACCCTTCCCAACGTACATACTCTGACCCAATCTCTTCTGCAGCGGCTTTGATCTCTTCCTTATTGTTATTCCACCATAACCTAGCTGTACCCTTCAGATAGAATACAGCTTGGTCCACCTTCATCGATTCTGGTACAGACAGCAGTTCGAAGATACTCTCGAACTCTCGGCACCACTCCGCAAGTAAACTCGGTGCTCCTTCCCCATCGTACTTGGTGGGGTTATGCCTAGAGATATTATTGCTCAGTTTAACTGCATCCGATTGAGTGTTTGCCCCAATCCTAGCTAGGAGAGCAGCGTTCATAGCTACTAGGCAATCGAATTCCTCTTGCGATACATTAGCAGTGTTGGGTTCTCTCCTGGGAGGCATTTTGCTACACAAGTTTAACAAATACATAAGTATCCTAGGTCATATACCACCCCATCCTAAGTCCTATATGTAGTTTGTTATGCAACTTCTTATCATGCCTATGATTGGTACTTGCTACCACATATAATTCTACCTATAGGCTTAGGGATCATACAACCGCATGCATATATTCATATAAATCACACTCATATTCAAACTAAGATATAAACTCATGTTCTCAATGCTTGGAAATAACAACATATACATGTCATTTATCATGTAACATCACTTTCATGCTTCACAGTATACATATATATACTTACCTCATTCTCTTGACGCTGAAATGTTAGTACAACATACACACACATACATATATATATATATATATACATATATATATATATACATATATATATATATATATATATATCTGCCTTGGGTCTTTCCAAAACTACCCCCACTCTTCAACTCTCAAGGTAACCAGGTTAGACTGAAAGGGCCAGTGGCTTGGTTTGAGGGGGCCCCTAACTCATCCCAACTCTTAGGGCTCCTAACAGTTACTAGCCTGGGGTTCTTTTTATTTAGACACTCCTATGTTCATTATTTCCATTTTACTTTAGGCCCGAGGATCGTTCGCTCCGATACCACTTTGTAACACCCCCATTTACCTAGGAGCCTGGACTAGGACCTCCAGACTAAATAGGACTGTTACCATCCTGGATAACCAGGGTAGTAGATAGTCATAGTGAAAGAAACACAGTACTTTAATTTATAAGAAGTTAAACTGAAATCTATTACAAGGCATAGTCCACAAGACTTCCAAACAACTGAAAAACAAAAGTGTTCAACTATGAAAAGTTAAGTGATCTAGAATCTAGGTAGGTCTAGTCCATGTCTCTCTTCCATGCCCAGTCCTAGTCCACCTGTCTCTGACCTGAAAGATCTACTCCCCATTCCGGATCATTGTAGGTGAACACGAATACACTGTCAACCTCGCGGTTGAGTAGGATAACACAATAATAAATAATGCAACAAACAATAATATGCAAATGCTTATGTCATGCTCGAGCTCAATCACAATCTCAATCTCAAACCCGAAACACCCAGACATACCGAACCTCCCGGCAGACTATAATCGGCCGTCGCCGAACACCAGCTTAAAAGCTGATAAGACACCAGGCCTGGTCTGCAGAACCACCCTGGGCTTTATACCAGATTAACATCTGATCCACAATTATATCAATATCCAATGCACATGCATGCTCATGAATGCAATACCAATAAACTATTCATATGATATCATGCTCATACAATTCATGCTTGCATCCACACAGTAAAACCACATACAATCATAACCAGTTATAAAATATGGTGTCGGTGTATCCTACCTGTATTAGCAAGTCCGCAAACGAAATCACCCTCTAGAAGTATTCCACCTCGAATTCCGTTCCTATAAATTATTACTTACATCAATTTCTAAACATGCAATCAAGTACTATTGACTAATCATAAACTTACTAAAAATAGCACTTACTAAATATAGTACTTACTAAAAATAGTTTTGCTAAATTTAGACTTACTAAATATAGCATATAAACACTTCTCAACCATTACTAAACTAATAACATGCTTAAAGTTATTACTAATATGAACGTTAATCATACTTAATGATAACATAAATAATTATAGCCGTGATCCATACTCATAACGTGTTATTAGTAATAATAATATTGACAATCCACAAAAAAACTCTAACACAAAGTAGTAGTTATGCTAATAATGTTGTCACACCAAAACGATATAAAAACGAGAAACAATTAACAATATAACACTTAGTAATAAAACTAATACTACTATTGTCTCTAAATCTTAATAATAATAATAATAATAATAATAATAATAATAACTTTACTAGTAATAATGATAATAAACAAGGCTAAACAATTATAAACAATAGTAACAAGAACAAAATAAAAAAAAACGTGAATTACAGCCTGTGACAAACAGAATTCGCAAGCCACCACCGTCAGCCTCAACAAACACCGCTCCCAACACCAGACTTCACCTCTGATTTCCCCACTGGCACCACCAGGCTCGCCTCTGAGCCTCGGTGGTTCCAGGGAAGAAACCAGCGGCCGTCGTCAACTCCACCACCACCAGTAACCGCTGCAACAAAAACCCGTTACCACTACTGCTACCCTGACTATTACACGGTATACACAAAAATCCCTATCCTAAACACCAACACCACACCCAACGAACCACCACGACAACGCCCATTCCACCACCCATACTACCACCTATGCAAACACCT
Organism: Silene conica; assembly: GCA_029255685.2. Taxonomy (NCBI): domain Eukaryota; kingdom Viridiplantae; phylum Streptophyta; class Magnoliopsida; order Caryophyllales; family Caryophyllaceae; genus Silene; species Silene conica. The sequence goes on along the minus strand of CM055312.2, from coordinate 29,652,480 downwards.
TAACCACCATACAAAATATACACGACAGGGAAATCGAATTACAGTACAAACACCACCATTAACACGCTGTTCTGCACTACTGTAACACGACTCAGACCTTGTGATAAACCACCACCTACGACGGTCACTAGCGGTCCACGACGACTCTATAAGGGTCAATATACAACTATCATACATCCTAGACGAATATCACGCAGTTAGTCTGAATTATAACATGATTTTACGAATTAAATTACGAATTGAAAAGGGGTGAAAAACCTGCACTGTGAACGAAAGTTGGTGAACGCACTGCCTTTCAGACGAAAACGAACCACCCCTGGCAACCCTAAAGCACCGTGTGAACCCTCCCTTTTGATCTCTGACACGGCGGCAGCAAAGTGTATGTGTTGTTTTGTGTTGATAGGTCAAAATAAGATCTCAAAAGTGTGTATATATAAGGCGACTGAGGAAGGTATTCTGAAAATTCTGATTTTAGAATGTCAATGTCGTGTATGGGCTAGGTTTGCACGCAACCCTAGGCCCAATGACACGACTATTCAAGTATGGGTCAGACCCTTCACGCACTTCAATATCCAAATAAGACGAATCAAACACGGGTTTGTTAAATACTCGCGTACACGACTCAAAATACTCACACACAAGGTACCTCGTTCACCCATAAATTCGCTTTAAAACCCGTCGACATTCAAATAAATACTAAATTTTAATTAAAACGAAATAGAAAAATACGTGGTATTACAACGGCACACATGCAATAATTGGGGAAGAGTAATTTCCTTTTTGTCTTTTAAATAACATGCATTAGTCATATCAACATAAGACTAGATTAGGGTATAATTATTTTACCTTAATCTTAATAAGATAAAAACAATCATCACCCACACAAACACACTTACACGACACCCTTAAATGGGTTCCATATTAAGTTTTACAATTTGTCGACTGTAAAATGTCACAAGGGTGACATATCACATGAAATATGACACTAGACAATTTAAAATATGTATTTAACCAATTTAAATACAATTTCTCATTACTTAACATTTAAGTACAAATTACCAATTTATTTCGTAAAACTCGTCATTTAATATTCATCAACCGTGATTCACAACTCTATTGTAATCACTACTAATCGATAACCCTTACCGATAAAATATACGATAACTATTATCGATTATAAAATAATTACTTATTTTATTATAAACGAATCACGTATAGTCATATTATCACGAGAAACGTACCTCTCATCTATCTCGTTCATATTAGGGCATTAATAAATTCATATCGTATACGAACTATTAATCTTAACAATTTCGAGTAACATCCTTTAGGTGTGACCATAGGGGATCAACTGATCACTACCATCATATGCCGGTAATGTCAAACTATTTAAAGCCAATCATTACCGGTAAATGATGATCAGTTGACTTAATAATATATCATCCCTTGTCGGTGGATCATAAAAGAGCTCTTTAGCTGAACCGGCCCCATAGACTCCTCCTTTATGAAAACCATCTACTAGTTCATACCATAGCTGATTGTCGGAGATGTCAGGGTTCGTCTTCTTTCGTGCAAGAAATGTTTCCTACAAAAAATGAAACATTATTAATAATATATACAATAACACTTACATGTAAATAAATCATTGATTATAAATCATTTTTTAAATACTTTATACAATAACACTTACATATAATCGCGATCTCTTGCATTTGCGAAGACGTACCCTTTCCTTCCCTTTTTGGCATGTGTCTCAAGGAAGAGATCTACAACCGATTGTAGCTTGCCCTTATTTTTCTTTGCCTCTAAAAAAAATAATAAATTCATGAAGTGTTAGTCAGTTAATTAAAATTTGAAGCTAAATATATATACTTCAATATAAAAGTAATAAATTAAATCACAAGAGTAAATACTTACAGTTATCACTACCCGATCATGGAATGACTGAGACTCACCATAATGAGTAGCCCCAACCTCCGCTTCGGGATCATCTCCACCCCTCTTGTTAGCCTTGTTCCACGCCGACGCTTGCTTGAACTCAGGACTTTCTCTGTACTTAGTGAATTCTTCATATGATTGACCTACAATCCAATTGATAAGGCTAAAGTCGTATCACCTTAATCAAAGTAAAACTATCTCAATACTAACAGAATAGCCAGTGGTAAGACAGGTATCGAATCCACAGGGAGGCGGTAATAAACGGTTTGCTAAAGGTAATTAAGTCTAAAAGTAACAGTTTTATGGGGGGTTTTGATTTGTTTGTTTTGACTAACAACTAAAAAGCAAGTGAAATAAAGGATATGTAACAGAAGTATTAAAAGTCTAGGAATTCCGGGTCACCAAGTATACTTTATTGGGATTCTTAATTAATCACTAGTTCAATCGGATTATTCAAGGTCACAAGATTGGTCAATACTATTGTGTTCTTTAGGTTAAAAACTAACATGCGGTCGCTATTATTAGAATCAACCTATTTGATTAACGCAGCCTATATTAATTCTAACCCGATCGGTGAAAGAACTAATTTGCTACACTAATTATCAATTCAGGCCTAAATCAATTAATTAGAATAAGAACAATAATCAAACAACAAGCCTTGTGATTTTACTAACAATCAATTAACACTCCCTTCTTAATATACTTGGATCCCCTTCATCCTAGATTAAGAATTTAGCTACACATATTGAATCTAATAACAAGAACAATAAAGAGGATTGAAAACATGATTGAAGATGATAAATAACAACAAGGAATAAAAAGCATAAAAACTTGAATGAATTAAATTGAACAAGAAAGATGAATACCGTAATAATTAGCAAGGAAAGATTAAGAACAAAGTATGAATTAATCCGGAAAACGATGAAGAGAAAAGCTAGATCTAAAGTAGTGTGTAAAATAATGGGTGTCGAAACTAGGTTATCGAACTCCTATTTATAAAAATTAAAGAAAGTCGAAATAAGGAAAAAGCGGAAATAAAAGCCTGTGACGGGTTCCTCGATCGAGGACGTCACTCCATCGATCGAGGACCTCCCCTCGATCGAGGACATCACACCCTCGATCGAGGGTCTTCGTCAATGGCCTTAATCAGCTCTTTTCTTCCTCGATTCTTCTCCAAAATTCCTAGAATCTCTTGGGATCCTCTTGTACTCCGCCTTGTCGACTCTCGTGATGCCTTAGTACACCAACTTGTTCCGCAAATGCACTCATCCTGCATTAAAACATAAAAAGGCGGAAGTATCGACAATCTCACAAAAACGGCATATAAAATGTCATATAATATCACAAACCGTCTCAAAAACATCTAAGGGGAAGCATAAAAGTGTATGTAAATATAACCTCCCGATTCCATGAGCCTCTTTCTTCAGCTGAGGTTGTGGTTAGGACAATCTCCAGAGGGTCCCTGTTCAAACATAATGCAAAACAATCACTAGTAGTAAGATCAATTACATCATGCTATGACATGTCTCCTCTAGCATGGGGCGCTTTAAAGCATTATGCAAGTTGAAAGTGATCTTATCATCCCCCACGGTTAGTGTTAAACTCCCCCGTTTAACATCTATGATCGCCCCCGCAGTATGAAGGAAGGGTCTACCTAAAATAATAGGCACATGGGCATCCTCAGCTATATCAAGTACAACAAAGTCAACGGGAATGAAAAACTTCCCAACTCTAACCCATCTTCTAAGACACCTATGGGGTGCTTAACGGATCTATCGGCCATTTGTAAGGTCATGTTTGTGACACTCAATTGACCCATATTTAACTTTTGACAAATGGAATATGGCATAACGCTAACATTGGCCCCTAAATCGCAAAGGGCTTTATCAATTGACAAACGACCTATATGACAAGGGATAGAAAAACTCCATGGATCCTTAAGCTTAGGAGGTGATTGACTTTGTAAAACGGCTTTGCATTCTCCAGTAAAGGCAACTGTTTCGGCTTCATTGAATGACCGCTTCCTAGTCAAAATATCCTTCATGAACTTTGCATAAGCTGGAACTTGAGTAATCAACTCCGTAAAAGGTACATTCATTTGCAAATTCTTCAGGACTTCCATAAATCGACCAAATTGTTGGACCAATTTGGTCTTATGTTGTCTATGAGGAAAGGGAAGTGAATAGGGATGGGTTCGGGAGCTTTAGGTTTTGGGTTATCATTTTTTCGAACATCGTCGGAGAGGGACGCTCCTCGATCGAGGTCAACACCTCCTCGATCGAGGGCCTGGTCTCCTCGACCGAGGGCTTCACCTCCTCGATCGACGGACCTCTTAGACCGTAGCTGTGCTTTTTTTCTTTGGTTCCTCGATCTAGGACAACAGTTCCTCGATCTAGGACCTGGGAATTTGGTCGAGAGACCACTTTCTCATGTTTTTCTTGGCTTTCCTCCGTCCCATGGGACACATCACCCTCATCATCACTTAATGCTAAGTTACCCCAAGCTTTGGGATACATGTAGGGTATCTCAGGTTTCTCAAGCGGCGTTTCCGGACCCGGATATGATGTACCACTCCTCAAATGAATTGCATGCGCTTGCTCATGAAGTTGCTTTCCTTGGGGAGGAAGTTGACCCGGTTGTTTATAGGGATTTTGTCCCGCTAATTGAGCAACTTGAGTATCTAGCATCTTGTTATGGGCTATGAGCTCGGAAATCTAAGTAGTTTGCTTTTGTTGAATTTGCAAACTTTCGCTGCAACATGGCTTTCATTTCGGCAAAATCATTGTTTGGAGCTTGTGGAGGAGCTTGCGGAGGAGCTTGCAAAGATTGAAATTGTTGTTGACGTTGATTGTTGTACTAATTTACTCCTTGAGGTTGTCTATTGTAACCTCCTTGTTGATTCCCCCGATTTTGAGGAATAACATAGCTCGAACTCGATGGTTGTTGAGACTGTGGATTCTGCACATTCTGATTACCCCATTGAAAGAACGGATGTTCCTTGGTCCTCTCATTGTAAAAGTTAGAATAAGGATTGCCTTGCCTATAAGATTGGAAGGCATTCACTGGTTCCAAGGTGCTCAAACACTCAGCCGCACAATGACCCTCAAGTCCACAACGAGCACAAAGTTCCTCTTGCTGATACATAGCATTAACCGTTTGCTTATTTCCCAAGGATTGTGTTGTTTGCATCTCAGCAATCTTAGCAGTAAGGGCTTCTAACTGAGCTGCAACTGCACTATCTGAGCCACTTCCTCTAGTAGCTCCTCTCGGGTTTCCATACTCGGCAGTGTGAGTAGCCATCTCCTCAATAAGCTTCCACGCGGCATCACCATTCGTGTTGTTCTGAAACCTCCCATTAGCAGAAGAGTATAGGAGGGCTCTATGATCGTCAAACAACCCGTTATAAAACTGGTTGCAAAGGAGCCATTTCTCAAAGCCATGATGGGGAACAGATCTAATCAACTTCTTGAACCGCACAAATGCCTCGTTCAAGTCCTCGGTAGGAGACTGCTTGAAACTTGTGATCTGGCTTCTCAAGTTATTGGTTTTCTGTGGAGGGAAGTATCTCTTGTAGAATACAAGAGCCAAGGAGTTCCAATCAGTGATATCAGTCATATCCAACTCTCTCAGCCATTCCACTGCATCATCTTTCAGGGAGAAAGGAAACAAAGTTTGTTTCACCTGATCCTGAGTTACTCCTGTAATCAAAGGGATAGAACAACTGTAAGTAACAAATTTTTCCATGTGATGAGCAGGATCCTCACCAGGTCTTCCTCCAAAGAGATTTCGCTCCACTAGATTGATGTATGATGGTTTGATTTCAAATGTTCCTTTATCAGTACTAGGGAGCTTAAACCCCTTTGGAATAGAATCCAAGGTGGGTTCTGAATGACTTGCTAAAGTAGGCATTTTAAGAGTTGAAGTAATTTGTTCTGTTTCAAAAAATAAGGTGTCCTCGTCAAAGGACAGATTTTCTGAAGTATTTGAGTGCTCTGCGTCTCCGTCAAGTATACTCAAGTCTTCTACTTGACCAACTTCTCTGTTATGCTTTCGTCTATTCCGAAATCTCCTCTCAGGTTCTGAATTTGGTGTAAGGAGTTCAGACCTGTTCGACCTGGACATACACGAAACTAACAAGAAAAGAATGAGAGCGGTCTCAAGGAACTGAAGTCCCTTGAGACAAAAGACAAAATTAACAAAAAACAAACAGAAAATTGTTGCCTCCCCGGCAACGGCGACAAAATTGATAAGGCTAAAGTCGTATCACCTTAATCAAAGTAAAACTATCTCAATACTAACAAAATAGCCAGTGGTAAGACAGGTATCGAATCCACAGGGAGGCGGTAATAAACGGTTTGCTAAAGGTAATTAAGTCTAAAAGTAACAGTTTTATGGGGGGTTTTGATTTGTTTGTTTTGACTAACAACTAAAAAGCAAGTGAAATAAAGGATGTGTAACAAAAGTATTAAAAGTCTAGGAATTCCGGGTCACCAAGTATACTTTTTTGGGATTCTTAATTAATCACTAGTTCAATCGGATTATTCAAGGTCACAAGATTGGTCAATACTATTGTGTTCTTTAGGTTAAAAACTAACATGCGATCGCTATTATTAGAATCAACCTATTTGATTATCGCAGCCTATATCAATTCTAACCCGATCGGTGAAAGAACTAATTTGCTACACTAATTATCAATTCAGGCCTAAATCAATTAATTAGAATAAGAACAATAATCAAACAACAATCCTTGTGATTTTACTAACAATCAATTAACACTCCCTTCTTAATATACTTGGATCCCCTTCATCCTAGATTAAGAATTTAGCTACACATATTGAATCTAATAACAATAACAATAAAGAGGATTGAAAACATGATTGAAGATGATAAATAACAACAAGGAATAAAAAGCATAAAAAATCGAATGAATTAAATTGAACAAGAAAGATGAATACCGTAATAATTAGCAAGGAAAGATTAAGAACAAAGTATGAATTAATCCGGAAAACGATGAAGAGAAAAGCTAGATCTAAATTAGTGTGTAAAATAATGGGTGTCGAAACTAGGTTATCGAACTCCTATTTATAAAAATTAAAGAAAGTCGAAATAAGGAAAAAGCGGAAATAAAAGCCTGCGACGGGTTCCTCGATCGAGGACGTCACTCCATCGATCGAGGACCTCCCCTCGATCGAGGACATCACACCCTCGATCGAGGGTCTTCGTCAATGGCCTTAATCAGCTCTTTTCTTCCTCGATTCTTCTCCAAAATTCCTAGAATCGCTAGGGATCCTCTTGTACTCCGCCTTGTCGACTCTCGCGATGCCTTAGTACACCAACTTGTTCCGCAAATGCACTAATCCTGCATTAAAACATAAAAAGGCGGAAGTATCAACAATCTCACAAAAACGGCATATAAAATGTCATATAATATCACAAACCGTCTCAAAAACATCTAAGGGGAAGCATAAAAGTGTATGTAAATATGACTCATCACCAATAAAATAGAAACGATTAATTTAAATCAAAAACATGTTAAATTTTTTATTATAATACGATTATTAATAAATTATTACCTTTCATGAACGTTGGCGGAGTCTTTCTCCTCGACACCTTATACATAATGTCCTTTAGCCTCCTCTTACCAATATCATTAAATCTATCACAAGCTAGTCGCTCAAGCTGATTTGGCCAATAGAAGGCACGCTACCAAAAAATAAGGGTTAGAGAAAAAAATCAACCATGAATTTATAAAAATAAATAATTAAAGTAAATACTTAAATACGTACCCGAAAGGCGTTGTACCACATCTCCTTGTCCTCGTCACTAGCTTTCGTCCAAAAAGTGACGCAGTGAATCATGTTCTCTTGAATGCTATTGGTGACGCCACGAATCGTTGTTTGATGTCTAAACCTGAAACCAAACATGAATGTTAATTAATTAGACTAGTTTGGATAAAATTAATAAATAAATAAACAACTAGTGAATAAAAAAATACCAAAGACCCGCCAGATCAAGGATGATCCTGCCGTCAGTATGGCGGGGTACACGGGCTTCCTCCTCGTCACTGTCACTCGATACATTGACCTCCACCTCCTCCTCCTCCTGTGATCGGGCCGAGCTACTGTCCCCGCCACTACCACTAAAACCGCCCCGTTGTCTGCCTCCTCCACGAGCCATGTGAACCTATAATTGCAGGAAAAATGTTAACATATACATATATATAACATAATAAATAATGTTGGTAAAATATTAAAAAATAGGACCTAAATAAATATATAAGATGTTAACCTCATACTACTTCTTCTTGGAAAAAGGATGTGTCGACTTCTGATCGCGCCTTTGTTTTAATTACCGCACACTAATTCTTTTGTTGTCTATCTTTACTTGTGCTAGGCGAAGATGCATAATAAATTTGATGAGTTTGTTGTGCAAGTATAAATGGATCGTATTTAGAATAGGTTCGAGTGTGATTCACTTCTACAAGCTTGTAGCGATCATGGACTCTCATTCCAGCTACAGAATTATCTCTCCATTGAATCTTGAATAAGACAGCTTTGTAACCCCGTTCACGCCCATTATAGCACAACTCAAAGATATCCTCTAATATCCCATAATAGTCGTTGCCATCAAGAGAAGAAATAGTAACGCCATAGTTGCATTTAGCCTTACTTTTCCCGTAGTCGAATGTGTGAAACTTAAACCCATTAACTAAATAATGCTTCCACGTGACAACCTTTCGAGAAGGACCCAAAGCCAAGCTTCTAACCACATCATCTTGGATATTTAGCTTAATTACATGCTTTCGAAACCAAGCTGGAAACTGATCCTCGTGTTTACTCCAAACATCCTCTCTTTTAACATTAGGGTGATCAGTCATGAAATCTGTCACAAATTTTGCTTCATATGGCTCCAAAACCTCACAATTAGATAAGACATAAAGGTGAGCACGATTATACTTCTTGTCATCCAGAAATCTTGTTCCCCCAGCAGAAGAATACCCTTCATCATCTTGTACATGAAAACACTTGGGTAAACTTGTATCTAACTCATCCGCTTCTTCAATGTTCAAGTTTTTTGCTTTGGTGTTAATATGTTTTTCAAAGTAAAAAGAGCAAAAATTGGCAATTTCTTTCGTTAGGTATGCATTGCAAATAGAACCTTCCACACGAGCTTTATTACCAATTTTCTTTTTCACATGATTAAGAAACCTTTCGAAAGGATACATCCACCTATACTGAACGGGTCCACCAACTTTAGCTTCATATGACAAATGAATGGGTAGATGCTCCATCGAATTGAAAAAAGAAGGCGGAAATATCATCTCAAGTTTAAACAAAATTTCTGGAATTTGGTCTTCCAAACGAATCATGTCATCAACTGATATCGTGGAAGAACACAAGTCTCTGAAAAATTGACTAATTTCTGTAACTGCATTCCAAACGGTGGTCGGGAGTAAATTTTTCAAAACCACTGGTAACAAGTGCTCCATGAAATCATGGCAGTCATGACTTTTAAACCCTTATAACTTCAATTCCTTTAAATCAACACAACGGCTTAAATCTGAGGCATATCCATCGGGAAACTTTAAGTCTCTTACCCAATCGCACAATACCTTTTTTTGAGCTTTGTCAAGAGTAAATGGTGCTTTTGGCATTGACCCATCCCTACGAATGTGAAGTTTAGGACGATCGCAAAATTTCTTCAATTCTATTCTTGAGCCAATATTATCACGTGTCTTTCCTTTAACATCCATAATCGTATGAATAAGTAGCTCAAAGAAATTCTTCTCTATGTGCATGACATCCAAATTGTGTCTGATCAACATTGTTTTCCAATAGGGTAGGTCCCAAAAAATACTTCTTTTAAACCAACCACTCTTTTTCTTTTTTAGCTCTCTAAATTCTTCTTCAGTCCCATCGTTGGTAGATGGCAATTCACGTATAGCCTCCCAGACTGCATCACCTGGGAGTCTATCCGGAGCATCGTCACGCACCTCCTTTCCTTTTAAGAAGGCTTTTTTGTTCTTTCTATGGACATGTCCATCCGGTAAGAAGCATCTATGGCAATCAAACCAACTAATCTTTTTAGAATTAGGGAGGTAAAAAGCTTTGCTATTATCCATGCAGTAAGGGCATGCCATTCGCCCCGCTGTTGCCCAGCCTGATAGCATACCGTACGCGGGGAAATCACTTACAGTCCACAACAATGAAGCTCTTAGTTGGAAGTTTTGCTTCTTGGACACATCAAATGTTTCGACACCGACTTCCCACAGATACTTCAGTTCTTCCACCAACGGTTGTAAATAGACATCCAAGTTATTTTTTGGGTTGTGAGGACCGGGAATAAGTAGTGAGAGAAAAATAAATTGTCTTTTCGAACATAGCTAAGGAGGTAAGTTGTACGGTGTAAGCATTACAGGCCAACACGAGTATGATCTACCAAATTGACCAAAAGGGTCAAACCCATCCGTACACAAGCCAAGTCTCACATTGCGAGGTTCCTCGGCAAAATTAGGATACAAACTATCAAAACGCTTCCACTCCTCTCCGTCACTCGGGTGACACATCTTTCCTGGTGTACGGGGGTTTTCTTTGTGCCATCTCATTTGGTTGGCAATATTTTTCGTGGCATATAACCTTTGAAGTCTTGGAGTTAGGGGAAGATAAATTAATGGGTTTAATGATATTGGTTTCTTTGTTTTTCCACTCTTCTTACCCTTTTTTCCCTTCAAGATAATATTTCCCTCACTTGTCTCATATCTATCCCTTTGACATTTCTTACAATTGGTTAACAACGCATCATCTTTCCAAAAAAGCATACATCCTCCAGGACATACGTCAATCTTTTCATGTGGAAGCTGAAGACCTTTGACCACTTTTTTGGTATTGTAAAAATTACGGGTCATAATGTTATTATCGGGTATAACATCTTCAATTAAAGTAGCAATACTGTCAACCGCTTTAAACGATGTACTCACATTTTAACGTTACTATCCTCGATGCAACTTGCAACAATGACATTCTGCTCCCCTCATATAAAGTTTTCTCGGAGTCCCTTAGCATATCAAAAAAGGCTTTGGCTTTTGGGTTTGGATCTTCTTCCTCGGTTATAGGTACACGATCGGTATTAGAGAAAACATTCGACTCAAAGGTATCAAGTACCATTTCTCTATACGGGTTCTCATTTGATTGGATTTGAGGGTGTTCGGGATCAGAATAGTATTTTTCCCCATGTGATATCCAGTTGTAATAGTTTGGAAAAACCCATTCGTAATAAGATGTTCTTCTACTTCTACCTCAAGTAAATATTTTAAGTTTTTACATTTAGTTCAAGGACACCTAAGTTTGCGTTGTTCGAAATCATATGATTCTGAACATCTAGCAAATTCAATAAACCCACGAACTCCCTTTACAAATCTAGCATTAGGATGTTTCTTCTTATCTACTCTTTTTTCGTACATCCAGCTACATTCAAATCTCTTCATTTTAATCTAGATAATATATAATAATTAAACCAGCAACCAAACACACAATAATTTCAATAATATTTCAACAAATAATAAGTTCAAGCTAACAATTCAAGTCAATATGTACTTCAAGATTACAATTGGGTCCTTATCACTCCAACCTAAACCCATCAATGTATATTTCAAGTCACCAGTAAACACACATTTGTGAATTTATTAGTTAGGAAAAAAAATTTGGCAGCAATTCCCCTCAGTTCTTCAAATACACAATGTGAAATAAATTTGTATTTATTTCACATATGTATTCGAAGAACATTAAAGGAATTGTACCAAACTTTTTGCCCACTAATAAATTCACAAGTATGTATTTACTACCTAAGTGACTTGAAATATACAAAGACAGTCCCAAAATGGGGACTATTCATTAATTCCTCCTAACGAGTAATTCATGAACGAGTACTAGGTCAATAGTCATTCAATTCTTCCACGGAAAATATTCACAATAACTTACAATAATATACTAATTTTAATATACAATTTTTTTCCCAATTTCTAACAATACTAACACTCGTTAAAAATAACACCCAATTTTTTCCCAATTTTTGTCAATTTCTAACCCTAACATCAACTAATTTCCGAAAATACAAATTAAATTACACATACAAACATAATAAACATCAAAAATCATCCTAGAAATCTAATTACTAACTAAAGTCATCATCCAATTTTCCCCAATTTCTAACCCTAATCACAATAACACCCAATTTTTTTTCAATTCACTAACTAAAAGCATCCTAAAAACATCCTAATAATCTAATTACTAACTAAAATCATCATCCAATTTTCCCCAATTTCTAACCCTAATCACAATAACACCCAATTTTTTTTCAATTCACTAACTAAAAGCATCCTAATAATCTAATTACTAACTAAAATCATCATCCAATTTTCCCCAATTTCTAACCCTAATCACAATAACACCCAATTTTTTTTCAATTCAATAACTAAAAGCATCCTAAAAACATCCTAATAATCTAATTACTAACTAAAAACATCTTAATAATCTAATTACTAACAACATTTGTGAATTACAATAATACTATAAAGGGATTCAATACATAAATAAAGTTATTAAATCGACTCAAACCTGAAAAACAAGTATAAGGTAGGTGAACGGCGGTAGTGGGTGGTCCGGTGGCGTTGCAGTGGTGGGTGTTCCGGTAGTCGACGGTGGTTAACGGGTGAGGAGGAGTGTTTGCGTTTTTTTTTAAAACAAAGTGATGAATGAAGGAATGACGAGAGGAAGAAGAGGGTAAAAAATTATAACAGGGGAATAGCGACCGAAATCAGTCGCTAAATTAGCGGCCGAAATCGGTCGCCAATTTTAGCGACTGATTTCGGTCGCTAATTTAGCGACCGTTTTCGGTCGCTAAATTGGCGCAATGGTCGCCCTGGGTTTCCCGCGGATTTTTTAGGATAAGATTAGGATAACCTTTTGGTCGCTAAATTTAACGACCAATATCGGTCGCCCGCTTTTTTTTTCGGTCGCTAATTAGCGACTACCATAGCGGTAGCATGTTTAGTCGCTATCTCAGGTAATTCTTGTAGTGTAATAAAATCATATGATCGCACTATTGCCGAGGACACTTTTCCCAACAAACTCCCACTTGTCCGATACAAGTGTGCGCGTCACCAATTCTCTTATCCTATTACAATCTCTCACTCAATACAAGGCGTCATCCTAGGCCGTGCCTCGTAAGTTATCTCATCTAGAGTGGTCTTTTCTCGATCTGGAGGTATAACTGTTTGAACAAAATTTATCTACCTTAGATAGCTTCCGAGCGTGGCCACGCATTTCCAGTCAACTACTCCTCGAGCGGCCTGGAGATTTGGACAACCCTTACAAGGAGTCGACAATTCCTAATCGCCCTATTCCCTTCGGTTAGCCACAACCATCATAACCCAAAAGATGCCCTTATAAACCCCATTTACGAAGGTGTTAGGACAAAAATCAAAGTTATTCTGAAACTGTGCTACCATAGCGAAATAGTCATTAGTCAAAGAATCAACTAATTTAGAATACGGTAGTAGCTCCCGCCACGACCAGGCAGATTTATATAAATAAATGTATGCCAGAGCTCTATAGAAGCGGTCACTTGTCCGACAGAGTGTTCTTAACAGTCTACCTATGTGATCGATTAATCATTACCTTATGACTCTATGGCACATTGAACTTGCCATCAATCGCCTCACATTCTAGTTACCTTGAGACGTCACCTCATGGTGGTAACTAGGGACCATTACAATGTCAATCATAATTCACTTTAATGGGGTTCAAAGCTTGTCTCCATAACCCATTTCGATTATGACAAAGCAATGAAAAGAGAGTTATTTAAAACTCAAAACGACAAGTGCGATTATCACATCTGAGTAGCCAATACCTGATTGCCACTCAATGTGCATAATCCTAAGTGTAACTCTACACTTGCAAGAAAGTGTCTAGGTTTTCAACCTTTTATATTTGCAGGAATTCTTCATGTTCATGTTATCATTCATAACTTTTGAACATTTCCAAATACATTTCTAGGCTCTAACCTAGACTCAATTTCTTTATCCCAAAAGAGGCAAGTTATCTCATAACTCGTGATACGGTTACTGTGGACCATGGAGCTCTCAGTTCTAAGACACACCTCTCAATCACTATGTACTTGGCATATTTTGTAGGATTCTGTCTTGACAACATAACACTCTTACAAGTCATACAGACCGTGTATTTAAAACAAGGTTAGCCTCGGATTATTATGATCCTTGGATTATCTCAAATCCTTGAGTTTGGAAACTCTAGTTTCTCGTGTAAACCCTTCACACATAACAAAGTTTTCTTCCAAACCTCTTGAATAGTCCATCGATTCTACTTGAGAATTCATGACGATTCTTAATGGCTTAATCCTTTTGCACATCATGCTCTAGCATGTCATTCATCATGGATGTGGGTATTCTAGTTCACAAGAAAATGCTAATGGCGGAAACATTGCAATCTCATATCATATGAATCATGAGTATAAAAGGTTCGATAAACTACCATGACCATCTCATGATAACTCTATCTTCATCTCTATGAATAACCTTCATCTCCTTTAAGGTTCGATAAATGACCATAACCCTCTTATGGTAATTCTATCTTCATCTCCATGAATAACCTTGATATCCTTAATAGGAATAAGATGTCACTATGATCTCTATTAAACATCAAATGTTTAATTAGATTTATATAATGTCCATATATTTCATCTAGAATTGAAAACTCAAATAATTCCTCGAAGTATATCCTTGTCATTCTTAATGACTAATGAGTTTGACGATGAAAACTCCCACTGAACTTTATGTCTCATCCGGAACTGAAAAACTCTAACACTTCCTTGAAGTGTATCCTTGTCATTCCCAACGACTAATGAGTTTAATTCATTTTATGATAAAAGCTCCCACTCAATTTCACGTTCTTAACATGAAAGTAAAACTCCCACTCAATTCGACATGTTTCTCTAAACATTCAATTGAATTAAATCGACCATTTCTAATCAAGATAATGATGAAATCTTATGCATTTAAAACGCATCCCTTCATAATACCCTTTTGAGAGGAGATTTCTAATACTAGCTTCATTCATTCTCCCTTAGAATGATGTACGTAAATGGTTCTAGCATAGTCACACACTTAACAATGCTAATTTCTTTTCTATACTTTGCCAAATAAATCAAATTTACTTGTATAGATTTTAAACTTGTTTCCTTAGGCTTTAAATTGCAATAGACATACTTGGATCATATCCAATTCCAAGAACATCTTCTTGTGTCATGCAAAGACTTTATTTTTAAAAAATTTCTTCTTGTCTCCTCACGTAGTTTCTTATAAGAACTCCTTCTTATAATCAATCTTGTGCGACGCATTGCTCGAGAACATTCTTCTTGTCTCTTCACGTAATTTCTTATAAGAACTTCTTCTTATAGTCACTTATGCGCGTCGCATTCCTCGAGAACCACTCGTTAAAGTCGTTCCTTCTTTCCGAATATAGATCCCATCTATTTGGAAAACAATAATCATTTGCATAGATCTTATCTATTTGATAAACTATTCCATGAATTTTTTATCATAAGACTTGTGGTTTTAAAATTCCGCCACTCTATCTTTCAAATAAACACTCTACTTATTTGCAAAGATAGCCACTAGCCACAAGTGATTATTGAGAATGAGGGTAATATATTTATTAAGGACAATATATGAAAATTTTGAAACTTTAAATTTGATGGGTTTATAATAGATCTCATCTATAAATGTGATTTTAACATCCCCTAATTATGAGTCTTTGACTCAAAATTTATGATTGATTTAATAAATCCAAGCTCCTAGCTTTATGGACTTTCAATGATCATACATTGTTTATGTCCATTTCAATCAATTCAAATGATTTCATGTTTCTATAATGCAAGGGTGTGTGAAGGTTAATTTAGAATGAAATGGCATAAAAGAAGTGAACTTTGGTTGAAAACCAAGTCACTAATATCCAAAATACAACTTTTATTCGATGGAAATAATTTCCAAGCCTTACTAGGAAATAAAAGTTCTAAAAACAACACACAGCTTAAAATGAAAGAAAGATAAAACGAGATCAAGCTCCCGTAGATAATCCCTTTAGGGTAGCTACTTCTAGCATCCCATGGATCGTCTAAGCTTGTTTCTCTTTGCTTCTATCCTTGCTATGATTCCCTATTTACCCTAAAAAGGAGCATCCATCACAACTTGTATCATTATACCAAGTGTGATTTTGAAACATGAAATATGGGGTTAGTCAAATACCTACTTGGAAGTATCTTTCCAGTTTTTATGTCGGCAAAGTATTTGAAATTATTTCCTTTACAATGCCCAAAGCCATTACTATAATGGCACTTGTTCTCAATAGAGGCCGTCTCTTTGGTCTTTGAGCTGCTAGCCTCCAAAACCATCTTCTTGCTCTTTAACGGGAGCAAGCTTCTTGAAGCCCTTTTGGCCCATCTTAAAGGTCCTCTTGCTCGTAGTGTTGACATGTAAGACATTTCTCGTGGTGCTAACATTTAGCCCTATGTCCTTTCTGGTTTGCACAAGCATGTTGTGCAAAACATCAAGAGATGTGTCCAAATTTTGCATGTTGAAATTCACCTTGAATTGAACATATGCTTTTACTTAGGACAAAGAATGAAGAATTCGGTCAATAAAGAGTTCTTCCGGGATGTCAACTAGGTGCAATCTAAGAGTCTCAACATGCTCCACTAATTTGAGCACATGAGGGCTAACCTTTTGCCCTTCTTTATAGTCGAGATCAAAGAAAGCGGTTGCCACTTCAACTTGGACAATTCACGAACTCTTCGAAAAATATTTGTCACAAAAATTGCGTAAATCTTATACGTCGTGCCAATCTTTATGGCACTCCTTTAGAGCTATGAGCTCAATGGAGATAATAAAACATTTTTGATTGACGCCGATTCTTTATGGTGGGCCTCATAGGTCCTCCTGGTGGCGGATGAAGCGGTGTGAGCAGTGTGTGAAGTTACAGTTAGGTAATGAATCTTATCATCACCTTGGGCGGCCAATCTTTATTGGGCGTCCTGAATTGGTAAAGTTTGACTCGTTTTTCTCAAGTTTATAACGATCCATAAAGGATATAAGCCATGAAACAATTATAACAGTGTTTCGATATGGAGTTGAATTTGCGGAAGTCGATATTACGATTGATGAATGAATACGATACTACAAAATTATAATTGAAGAATTAATCACTTATCGTTTTAATACTTGTAAATATAAATAAACAAGATTTTAAGCATTTATAAAGTGACCTCAACCCAACTTATATAAATGATTCCGAGACCCAAATCAATACTAATTTCCATGTGGAACACCGGTCCCTCTACACTTCCATTAGCACGACTTGGTGGATTAACTCTTTAATCGGTTCTACACTTAGAACTCTCGGTTGATAGAATTACTCTAGTTTCATCTCATTGGCTCCGGAACACGTGTGGAACACCGGTCCCGCCCTCTACACTCTTCCGTTGAGCCCAACCCAAATTTCGATGTAATAACACTTATTACCCACGCACCTAACGTAACAAGGTTTGTACCCCGGTGAGCCGAGCCTACTCACTTATGAAATTAGGATCTATGGTTCTAATCTTTGGTACGACCAATTGCTCAATTATTTAATAACGTTGAGGCCTTGACAATTTATTATCTATCACGTTTTAAGTGAACTAAAGCGGTGAATATAATAATTAATTGCCACGGTCGATTTAAACTCGATTAATTTATAGGGATATTTAATGTGAATACTCTAAACTATTGGAATGCTTCTCAAAATATTTCAAACTATATTTTAACTATCAATATAATCAACTTTTACACCTCTTCCCTTCTAATAAAATTGAGTTTTTATTAACCTATAACTAGTTTAGTTGCCCGTGAAAATCACGAGGCGTTTATGACGATTCTTTCGAAAATACCTTTTAAATGTACCCCGTAGCATGTTTAGTTTGTTTTTGTACATACCTAATAGTTATTTTAACGCATGAAATATACATTTTAAATTATGATGGGTTTTAATATAATACGTATTTAAATGAAATTGTTCAGTTAAGCTATTATATGTTTTAACCTCATAGTTAGTTTAATGCATGAAATATACATTTTAAGCTATGATCGGTTTTAACATAATACGTACTAAAATAAAATTGTTAAATTAAGTTATTATATGTTTTAACCTAGTACGTAGTTAGTTTAACGCATGAAATATACATTTTAAACTATGGTCGGTTTTAACATAATACGTACTAAAATAAAATTGTTAAATTAAGTTATTATATGGTTTAACCTAGTAGTTAGTTTAACGAATGAAATATACATTTTAAACTATGATCGGTTTTGACATAATACGTATTTAAATGAAATTGTTCAATTAAGCCCCTATTATATGTTTTAACCTAGATTTAGTTATAGGGAAGAAAAAAAAGATAACGCACATTCTGAACAATGTTTTCGGTTAGCCAAATAGCATTTGCAATTTAGTAATTATTTATACACAAATTCTACTCTACGACGGTGGCGTGTGCAACCAATATCAAAGTAACAACTTTTTGATAAATATTTATCACTTGTAATCAAATAGTGACTACTTTTTTTGGTTAAAAAATGACCTATTTTTTTCAAAGTGGTGATTATTTATTGCAAAGTGATTATTTTTTACCCAAAAATGATCACATTTTCCAAAAAAAAAAACACGGGATTAAACCGTCACACGGGAACAACTACTGTTCTTTATATAGTATTCGTCTACCCCTTTTTAATCGCTTGTACTCAATAAAACTTGAATTTGAGTCTGAAACCGCCAAATAAATTAATGTTGACGGTAAAATGAGGAATAATGAAAGGGAGCAATGAAGGTTGAAAGAAAGATAAGGAGGTGAACAATTTTGCCACTTCAACTCTTCTTCTCATACAAAAAACGTAATTCATTGTAAATTTTTCTTTTGTCTATTACGAACTTTTTTTTAGTGTATAGATAAAATGTTGAGTAGGATTGCTAGTGACATGTGGCAAGTCTTGCACAAGTTTACGTGTCGTTTCAATAGAGGTTCAAGAAGCCTTTTTATGTTATTATATAGATAACAGGTAAGAACGTCACGCCATTCAGATTCTAGATAATCTTTATCTTCTTCATCTTCCCTACACTCAAAAAATCAAGAAAAAACCCGAAAACCCAATTCAATTTACAAAAAAAAGTAAATCAAATCCTAATTAACTTAATTGAACAGTAATGTGTCAATAACGGAGCAATAATATACCTATTCATAAACACCAATTCACCTATTGATCAACAACAATGTGGCTATAACGGAGCATTAATTCGACCACCACAATTGATACATCATCTGCTTTTTTGTTTAACCGTTCTTAATTTTCGTACAGACATTCCTCCTCTTATTCACCCCTACAACAAACCCACCTTCTCATCCACCTTAAATCAGTCACCATCTTCTCCCTTAACCAACCAATCACCCTCACTGTCATAACTATCTCAAACACTGTTTGATGGTGCGATGGTAAAAGATGGAGACTGACACATGAGTGCGAAGTGCGACGATGATTAATAACAAGGGGTTTATGATTGTGAGATTGAGTGGTTCTCGCATGACTGGGGTTAGGAGAATCTTCGATTGCCAGTGATCGTGGTGGTGCGTTGGTGGTTGCCTGTGGTGAGGTTTGGTGGTGGGTTATAGGTGTGAATAAAGAAGAAGAGATATAGTGTATCAGTATACATCAATGGAGTATAAATGACGGTAGAAAAGAATAAAGAGGGGTTAGGAGGAATTATAATTTTTTTACCGGCTTGACCGGTAGGCGAGGCGGTATACATATTCTAATACGAGGGAATGGTTGTAAAAGTTGGGTATATTGATAGTTAAAATGAAGTTTGAAGTATTTTAAGAAGTATCCCAATTGTTTACAGTATTGTCATTAAATAACCCTAATTTATATGCATGTTTAGTTATGGCGATTTGGCGATGCATGCAAACATATAAAGAAAATGCAAAGCAAGAAATAATAACTTTAGTATGGTCTTCCTAAAATTAGAAAATATAATTAACTATTGCAAATTCAGAAACCAACTCCTTTGGTCCCTTGAACTTCAATGCGCGCCTCCCAAGAAAACACCGTCTTGACGGATCTCCTTTCCGAATGACACCATCTCTTGGAATCACCGTGATTACAATAAAATAAATAGAAACTATTCTATTGTAAATAAAATTTAAAATTATTAAATTACAAGCCGGTGATACGAGATAACATTAAATTACAACCAAATCGATGTTCCCTTACATTACGGGTAATACCAATTAAAACTAAGGCCATACTAATAAATTACATAATTCCAAATTACGTAAAATAAATAAAATAAATATGACATTCATATTAAATAAAATGCAGCATTAAAATATGTATGCAAATGCCGTTTTTAAGCCAAATCGCCTTGGGAGCAAATATCGTATATTTTATTACGGTTTTTACAGATTTGCGTGATAATAACCTTTTAAAATCACTAAAAATTACATAAATCTCATTTATGTCCAAGTAATCACCCTAACACATTCAGGTATCGAAATTCGGTCCTACCGAATTTCAATCATGAGTCAACTCGATTTATTAATATATTGTTCGGTAATTAGTCGTTTTTACGGAAAAAATAATATGAAATGCCAAATGAGTCATAAAAAGTTCGAAAAATTCAAAATTCAATTTTGAATATTCTGGAATTTTCTCAAATTTCCAGAACCATAAAAATATTAGTATTAATAAAATAATCAATTTATTTCACAAATAAGTCGTAAAACGCGCATTTTTAAGTCGGATATTCAAAAATACCTTGAAAAAATGCAATAAAATACTAATAATATTTTTATACTTTCTAAAACTCTTTTAGAATCTAATATGGTCAGGAATAACGCTGCCCCAAGTCTGAAAAAGCTTTATGACTCTTAAAATTCAATTATTCAACTTTATCTCATAAAATCAATAATTAAAATTGCAGAAACTTTCAGCCCCCAAAAAAATTATTCTGATGAAAACATCTCATATCGATAATAAAATCTCACATTTAGGCCATAATAATAAATTTTACTATTTTTAACAAATTATGTCACATTTTACTCGATTTTAACTATTAAAATCGTACCTCATGCAATATCGATAATAAAATCTCAAAACTTACATGCATGTTGTAAATATGATATATGACATTGTGTTAAGATTTTATGGCCAAATTCCAACTCAAACTATTTAAGTCGAAATTAGTCACTAATAATTCGATTTTTACAATAAAAGTCATTAATCATGCAATAGGTGATAATAAAATCTAAAAATTTACATGAACACTGTAAATATTGCATGTGACATCTCCAAAACTTTTCGTTGTCAAATTCAAAATTTAACTATTTTTACCCATTTGTTCTCATATTATGACATTTTAACTATTAAAATTCATAATCCATGCAAAAGTAATCCATAAATTACGAAAATTTTTATTCAGAATGTAAAATATGCATGTCAGAGCATAATAAAAAATCTCGGCCATAAAGTTAATTTAACTAATTTTCCCTTAATAATCATATTTTAATCGTATAAAATGCATTAAAATAACGAACAATTAAATAAATGAACATTATAATCCATAAAATTTATTTTATGTCCTAAAAACACTTTAGGACCAGAAACTTTAACATGCAAAATATTTTTCATGATTTATCCTTATAAAACACAAAATTTCAATATTTGTTTGTAAATCTAATTTACTCGGAAAAATATACCGATTATGCATGGAACAACCGTATTGCTCTGATACTACTTCAAGGAAAACGATTTTCCAGAAATAAATAACATATCTTATATGTCGGGTTTTATTTAACTCATAAAATAAAACTCGGATCTTATGCATGCAAGAATAAGTACGAAATCTTACATTGCGGAAATGGCACTAGGGCACGATTTTGGTCACCTACCAAAAACCGTTCTGAGCTATGAAAATGGGATGAATTCCAAGACCCCAAGAGTACAAATCCTCCCAAGTAAGCACCCAAGATGAACCCGAAATTACAATACTAAATAATCTAATTATGTAGCATTAATATATTACTTACTATGAAATAGATAGTAATGTTATGAGAGGATATTAAGGTGAGTATGTCCAACATATACTAGAAAATTAACTAGTGTTTGTGTATGAGGTAGTATGCATTATATAAGAAAAGAGGGAACAAAACTCTTACCCCCTCATGCATGCACACGGCACACATGCAAAAATTGGGGAAGAGTAATTTCCTTTTTGTCTTTTCAATAACATGCATTAGTCATATCAACATAAGACTAGATTAGGGTATATCACCCACACAAACACACTTACACGACACCCTTAAATGGGTTCCATATTAAGTTTTGCAATTTGTCAAATGTAAAATGTCACAAGTGTGACATATCACATGAAATATGACACTAGGCAATTTAAAATATGTATTTAACCAATTTAAATACAATTACACATTACTTAACATTTAAGTACAATTTACCAATTTATTTCGTAAAACTCGTCATTTCATATTCATCAACCGTGATTCACAACTCTATTGTAATCACTAATAATCGATAACCCTTACCGGTAAAATATAGGATAACTATTATCGATTATAAAATAATTACTTATTTTATTATAAACGAATCACGTATAATCATATTATCACGAGAAATGTACCTCTCATCTATCTCGTTCATATTAGGGCATTAATAAATTCATATCGTATACGAATTATTAATCTTAACAATTTCGGGTAACATCCTTTAGGTGTGACCATTGAGGATCAACTTATCACCACCATCATTACCGGTAAATGTTGATCAATCGACTTTATAATATATCATCTCTTATGTATTCAATATATAAATATATATGAGATTTTTGATAATAAAATCATGTGATCGCACTATTGTCGAGGACACTTTTTCCCAAAAGTCTTATCTACGATAATTTTTTTTAAGCGCTTTTGATATTTTTGATTTTGAAGCTTTGATTTTTTACAATACATCTAGGTCTAAGGGCATGGCCCGAGTCAGAGTTAGAATACGTGTCACAAATATTTGTTGACGCGTTTTTATTTATCATTTGTTCAAACAATAAGAATCATATATTAATATTAATGTTATTTATTTTTTTTTTCTACTACTCAAATATTTAGATGTGAAAACCCTAATGGAGAAAACGGCTGCAAGGCGATTTTCAAGCGAATTCTACGTTTGATCTTCTTCTTCAACCCTTGTTCTCATGGCACGTAATTCAGCAACCAAATCACAGACTAAAAGGAAGAGTATACTGCAAAGAATGAAGGATAACCATAATAAATCACCAGTCAGCAATAACAGAGCACATGGCCCAGGGGAGAATGATGTGATGCGTACTAAGCCTATGCGTGAAATAGTAGGAATACCAGGTCTGGATTTTGATGATGATGAATCTCTGGAGGATGATAACTTGGAATGGATCACACAACGTAGCAAAAAGAAAAACAAAGGCCAATGCAGCAATGTTGAGGCCAGTCCTGAACCAGAGGAGGTATTGCCATGCACAGAAGAGGTGCTCATCCAATTCACTAAGGAGGATGTCCAAGAGGAACTTGATTATTGGCAGAACGCCATTTAATGCTATATCCTAGGAGCAAGACCACCATGGGAAGTGATCCAGGGCTTTGTTCATAGGATCTGGGGTAAGTATGGTATTGACAAACTCTCCTTTTTGCCTAATGGAATATTTCTAGTGAGGTTTAAGAACTTGGCTGATAAGGAAACTATACTACAGTCTGGATACTTCATGTTCGATAACAAACCTTTAATTATTAGGGATTGGACACCAGATACGAACTTACTAAAGGAAGATATCAAGGTTGTTCCTGCTTGGGTTAGACTCCATGAACTTCCCTTGAAGTTCTGGGGTAAATGTATACCAACACTGGCTGGGTTGGTTGGCAAATTTGTGAAAGCGGATAATGCTACGATTGAAAAGAGCAGACTGGGGTTTGCAAGGGTAATGGTTGAATTGAATGTGGGGCAAAAATATAAGGATCACATAAAATTTAAAGATGATAATGGTGAGATTATTACCATAAATGTTGAATATGAATGGCGCCCTGACATTTGTGACAAATGCAAAGGAATGGGACATACTACTGTCATGTGCAGGAAAGGAAAACCCCTGAATCAGAGACCAAAGCCAGTGCAGAAAGTTTGGCTACCAAAGCAACCATCCAGGGGACTTGTGAACCCCAAAGTGACCTATGCTGCTGCAGTAAATGGGGCAGTGGTTGTGATTGATGAAGAGAATGCTAATAATAATAAGGTACCAGAGAATATCCCACTGTGCTCAGAGAACACTACTACTGGTATGACAGGTACTGAAAAGGATGACCCACCTCCCCAACCCATTCCTCATGAGCTATAAAATTGGATTTTGGAATGTTCGAGGGATGAATAATGTAGATAAGCAAAAAGATATTAGCTGTTTTTTATACAATAAAGATGTGAGCCTCTGTGGCTTACTAGAAACTAAAATAAAAGGAGATAGGATCAATAATGTGATGCAAAATATGTGTGCTGGCTGGAGTGTGGCTACCAACTGCCATCAACATAATGGAGGAAGGGTTTGGCTTATATGGAAACCTACTCACTTTGATGTATGGATCCTTAACACTCAACCCCAGTTCATTCATGCCAAGGTGACAGATAGAAGCACTAACACTACTTTTCATCTCACATATATATATGCATTCAATGAAGGAAAGGACAGAAAGAGTCTATGGGAGCAATTAAGGAGAATATCTGTACAAACAAAAGGGCCTTGGGCTATGGCAGGTGACTTCAATACTGTTATAAACCCTAATGAGAGGCTGGGTGGCAATGCTAAACAGGAGGATACGGATGATTTCACTCACTGTCTCAATGACTGTGATATGGAGGACATAACAGCAACAGGAGCATATTACACTTGGAATAACAAACAAGAGCCTCTGAAAAGGATTTACAGTCGAATTGATAGGTTCCTTATTAATGGATCATGGCTATCTTGTATGCCAGACTATAGAGCTCATTTCTTTCCTGAAGGGCTGTTTGACCATACTCCATGTGTGGTATCCATTGATGGTACTGACCAAATCAGGAGAGGAAGGTTTAAATTTTTTGACATGTGGGGCAAACACCCTGACTTCCAAACTATAGTGCAGACTGGATGGCAGAAGGAGATATGGGGCACCCCATTCTTCAGAGTTGTGAAAAAATTGAAGCTGCTGAAATATGACCTTAAGATGCTCAATAAAAAGGCATTTGCTGACATTGAAATGCGTGCTGCTCAAAGCATGGCAAACTTACTGTCCATTCAAATACAACTGCAGTCTGATTACTCTAATGCTGCATTGATCCAACAAGAAAGGGACTTATCAGAACAAACCAGACATCTGAAAAGTGCAGAAACCAGTTTCCTACAGCAGAAGGCTAAACTGGACTGGCTTCATCATGGGGATGCTAATACTGCTCAATTTCACAGAGCTATCAAACATAGAAACCATCATAATAAAGTGAGCCAAATCCAGGACATGAGGGGAAACAATCAGAGTACTCATGAAGGTGTTCAGGGAGCATTCCTTGAGTATTATCAGAACCTACTGGGTAGTAGCAAGAGAACAACTAAAGTCAGGGCTGAGGTTATCCAGAAGGGTCCTTCTTGTTCAGAGCTGCATATTGAATGCCTCAATCAAACTATCACTGATGCTGAGATAAAGGATATTGTCTTCTCAATTCTAAATGAGAAGGCACCTGGACCTGATGGCTACACGAGTGGATTCTTCAAATAGGCATGGGATACTATTGGTTCAGATGTATGCACTGCTGTTAAGGATTTCTTCCATACTGGGAAGCTCCTCAAACAGATTAATGCCACTACTCTAACACTGATTCCTAAGTGTGACAGACCTCAAACAGTACAACAGTTCAGACCAATAGCATGCTGCAACATGCTATACAAGATTGTATCTAAGGCTATATGTAATAGACTGGCAACAGTGCTCCCAGACTTGGTGAATGATACTCAAGGGGCATTTATTCAAGGAAGATCCATTGTTGAAAATATCCTGATTTGCCAAGATATCATGCAACAATACAATAGGAAACATGTGTCCCCCAGATGCCTGTTCAAAATTGACCTCCAAAAAGCTTATGACTCAGTGGAGTGGGACTTTGTGAATGACCTACTGACCCATCTTAAGTTCCCTGATCATTTTAGGGGACTTCTCATGGAATGCATTACAACCCCTCAATATACTTTAGCTCTCAATGGTGCGCAATTTGGATACTTTCATGGGCAAAGGGGATTAAGGCAGGGAGATCCTATGTCCCCCCTCCTATTCACCTTATGCATGGAATACCTCAGCAGGCTAATTACCTATGCAACTGAGAAGTGGCCTTTTAGATACCATCCTCAATGCAAAGCTATGAAACTGACCCATCTCATCTTTGCGGATGACCTTATGCTTTTTTGTAAAGGGGAGCCCCAATCCATCCTCCTTCTAGTCAAAACTCTAACCACTTTCTCCCAAACAACAGGGTTGCATCTTAACTCATCCAAATCAGCCATGTACTTTAATGGGATGAAGCAAGACCTCAAGAATGATATATTGCAGGTTACAGGCTTCACTGAAGGGGCAATTCCTTTAACTTACTTAGGAATCCCTATTCAGACAAGGAAACCAAATAAACAGGAATGTGCCAAGATCACTGAAAAGATGGTGAGCAAAATACGAAACCTAGGAGCAAAAAAACTCTCTTATGCTGGGAGAGTGATCCTTATCAACTCAGTGCTGAATACCCTTTACAGTTACTGGGCATCCATCTTTATTCTGCCTAAAGGAGTGATTAAAAGAGTAGAAGCTATATGCAGAAGTTTCCTTTGGGAGGGTAACTCTGAATACACAAGGGTCCCCCTGGTGGCCTGGGACAAAGTCACAAGAACTAAGCAAGAGGGAGGTCTGAACATCAAACAAGCCACTCTCTGGAACACTGCTACAGTGGGGAAGTTGGTTTACTGGTTATATGAGCAAGCACCTAAACTATGGGTGAAATGGATTAATATGAACTATCTGAAAGGAACAGCTTGGCATGACTATAATCCCCCTCCGGACATTTCATGGACTTGGAGGATGATTTGTAAAACAAAAGAAAAATTCAAGGTTTGCTACACTAATAACAATTGGACCATCACAGATAAGGGATACACTATATCAGAAGGCTATAAATGGCTGAAAGGAACTCACCCTAGTGTGGAATGGTCATCTATAGTCTGGCATAAATGGGCAGTTCCCAAGCACTCCATGATTACTTGGTTGTTCTGCCACAATGGAATCAACACAAAAGAAAAATTGTATAAGATTGGCTGTAGCAATGATGATCTTTGTTGCCTGTGCGGGAATGGAATTGAGAATGGCATACACCTATTGCAGGAGTGTATGTATAGCAGAAGAATCAAAGCTCACCTGGAACAATGGACTGGCAAAACTATACCTCTGTTACCTGAGGCTCGATGGACTTGCAATGACAAGAAAGATAAAGGAATGCAGGCAGTGGTGTTCAATGCGTATTGTTATACTGTGTGGATGAAGAGGAATAAGGCCAGACTTGATGCTTATCTGGACAGACCTGCGAAAGTGGCAATGGAAATCCGGGAATTGGTGATGAATAGAGTGAAGACCCAGCAGCTCCAATCAAATAGCATTCAGTCTATTACTTAGTGTTTTTTGCTCTTATATGTTCCTGTTTGGTTTTGCCTAGGGATTTTATATTCCTAAGTTCTCCTGCTCTCTCATGTATATTTGACTCTTGATTGATATCTATACGACTCACATTTACACCAAAAAAAAATATTAATGTTATTATTTATATTACTAATTTATCATACATCATATTTCTCTACTATTAGCTAACCTCATCTTAAGTTACATGTAAAACCCCACCTCGCGATAACGGAAGAACAAACACACAATGTACTAAAAATGCAGCGGAATTAAACTTTTTAAAGAAACATAGCTAACATGTGAGGTGTATAATTACATAACTGAAATGCGGAAATAAAAAGAGACATAATTAAGTATTAAGTAATAAATGCAAAATCACAGCCCGGGATAGGATATCCCTACAGGCATAAACTGTTTATCAAAACTAAGGTCTAGCTAACGAATAAGGTAATGTCATCGATGAAGGACCATCGCTCGCGAGCCTCATGCAAACCTCTGTACAACAATCACCAACCTACACACATGAAACATGTGCGGCACAGTCAGTGGGAAGTGACTAGAGATGCTCCTAGGTACCAATTGTCATACACACATAACATATAATTACATATAAGCAATCATCATACTCCAACATAAATATTGTAACATCCCGTAATTTAGGAGACCTTTAGAATAGTGCAAAGTGACATTTTAATTTAGTACTAATTTATTCTAAGTTATTTTAATTTATTTTGAATTAATTGGAATTAATATAATTTAGTAAAATATAAATTTATAAAGATTTCGGATTAAAGTCGTAAAGTCGTAAAGTCGTAAAGTCGTAAAGTTGTAACTTTATATTTTTAATCAAGGTCGTCCACTTAATAAGTTTATCATATAGTCGTATATATATTTAATATTTTAGTAATAATAGTTTTAATATCGGAATCGGTTTCGAAATTCATGTCGTGTCGTGACTTGAGCAACGCCCAAGCCACGACAACCTGGCCGAGCACTGACCGAGCCATTGCCCGAGCAATAACAGCAGCAATGCTGAGCCAAGCCAGGCAACAGCCGAAGCACAATCAGCTGTGTTGCCCAAGCACAAGTATCGTGCTCTTTCTTCCTCTATTTGCCTCATTTCCTTATCTTCATCTTCAACCTATAACACCTCAATAATTCAATCACAAAAACCCCATAAATCATTCATTACTCAACCAAATGCAATAATAAATATATTTTCGGAATCCTCTCTTCATTCCTCACCTTCTAGTAAGTTTAGATTTCATTTCCCCCAAATTATTTTAAGACAATCTTTTTTTAGGGTTTCGATTTTAAGGCTAATGTAAGTGGTTTAATTGTTGTTTTAGGTGAAGAATACAAGGATGAGCATGGAGACTTAATTGTGATTGAAGAAGAACCCGTTTTTGGCTCTTAGGAATCTCGGTCCTTACATCAGTTTAGGATTACTTATCTTTTTCTAACTTAAGGTAACTTTTCCGAGTGACTCGACGATTAAATGCTACAATAATTTCGTGTTTGTTGTTTGTATGTGATTTGGAAGATGAATATGATATATACATGTTGTAGGTTTGGTTCCAAAGGTGCTTTTACATCTTATTATTGTCATTTTCGTTCAAGTAATGAAGCATTAGGGATGTAGTAGTATAAATGCTTGTTGTGAGGTGTCTGTGTTATATTACTACAATTACTATGCATTACTACTGTTTAGGTCAAAATTTACCTAATGTTGTTTACGGAGGTTATAGTGATTCCAAGCCTAATTTACGATATGTTCGAATGAGTTAAGTATTTTAGAGGATTTGAGAGAAAGATGTAGGAGAACACAAAGGGTGATGACGCGGGAAGCCCCTTAGGGAAAAACTGCGGGAGGAAGGTTTCCTCCAAGTTCCACTAGAATTCTCCTTCAGAGTATATGCGGGTTTACAAGTATTTCTTGAGTTTTTCTTAGTGTTATGAGTGCTATGTATGATAATGAATGAATCCCTAATGTACTATGTTTACATATATATATAAGGACTTAATTCTATGGACCGTTGGATTTGGCTCTAATCCAACGGATCTCTTCTTCCTCTTTTATCCCTTTTAGGCTTCTTCCTCCTGCTTACTTTTTCTGACGGAGCCTGGGTGCGTGGCTATTTATGGCAAACCTCGAGCCTTGCTTCTTTTAACCTTTTCCCTTTCCTCGTCTTTGCTGCTCTCTTCCTTCTCCTACACTCTTCTTCATACGCTGACTTCCCCTTCCTTTTATCCCATTGACTTTTGGTGCCAAGTGTATAATTTCCTTCCAATTACATGATGCCACGTGTTAGCTTATAAAATGCTATTTTTAGGGCATAACATTAGCCCCCAGTTCTTGCATGAATGTATTTATGCGAGAACTCCTACAGCTTCTGGGCTCAGAATTGAGATGCAATTTTCTTTGTAAAAAAGCCGGACAAGATTGCCAGTTGAAGAGACACTGATGTGACGCGTGCCAGTTTGCCAGAAAACCCTTTTAATGCCCCCCAACCGTCGCCAACTGTCCCCCACTATCCTTAATTTCAAAAATTTACTCTTCTATTTATTTCCTTTTACCTCTTTTCATCCTTACCTTTCATCTCCACTTTTTCACCCTCTCTCTTTGCTTTTTAACTTCTCTCTTTTCAACTTCCCAAATTTCCGACTCCTTCAACCGCTTTTCCGCTTGCATTCCCGACTGAGGTACGATTCCTTTGTGATTCCCTTTATTACATTTCCAATGGCTTCAAACGTATTTTCTCCTCGCCCCTTATTGCACAATAAGTATCGTGTCGATTCGTGCTTTTCTCTGATGGACCCGTCGGTGGTCAGGGACTTTTTCCCTTTTGACGAAAACGTCGAACTAGTTGTCCCTCGTCCTGGACAAGCGCCTGACGCGCACTGCCCTGGGTGGACCACCTTTTACCTGTACCCGTTTTCCCTGGGGCTATCCTTCCCTTTTCCTGCACTTGTGCAGCAATTTCTCCACCATTCCAAACTTCCGCTTTGGCAGATAAACCCACATGCATGGAGGATACTCCCCTCCCTTTCCTTGCTGAGCGAACGCTACTCCCTTGATATCTCTTTAGGGGATCTTGCCCATTTTTATACGGTCAGGGGCCTTGGTGATGCCCAGTATACCCTCCGGGCTAACTCTAAGGTGGACCTCCCCGTTATTCTTCCAAAAAAAGCTAAGGACGCTGGGTGGTCCACGCAATTTATCTTCGTGCAGGTGGACTCACTTCCTTCGCCCGCTGACTACATCTATTTGGACCCCGTTACAGGGAGTAAAGGTATTTGCAGATCCCTCCTCTTGTTCTTTTTCTCGTTATTGCTCACGTTCTTACTGTTCTTTCTGCGCAGGTGTGAAGGATCTGGTCCTTTCGCCTGATATTAACAAGACTTACAGCAAGTTATTTGGACCGGACGTTGACGCTCGCTGCTTCAACAACCTGTTTGCTCAGGAGGAACCAGAGGAGATGTCTACTAGCTCCACCCAGACGAAGAAGACCCCTGCGGAGATGTTGGCCGAGCGTAGGAAGATGGCCATGGTTTCGGCAGTGAAGCCCTTAGCGAAGAGGAAACTGGAGCCTGGTGAACCATTGCCTTCTTCCAAGAGGGCGGCCCTGCCTGCTCCCTCCGAGTCAGCCCCTTCTGTCGGCCCTTTCTGTCCTCCTCCTCCTGCTATCTCTTCCAGGACCCGTAACAAAGCTTCCACCTCGACCATTCTTGCTAAGGGACCTGCTGCTCCCATAATAGAAGATCTCAGCGAAGATATCATTCGCCTGCCAGAGGGCTTCAGTTGCTCCATGGAGGAGGATCCCTGGCCAGCTACGGGCCGTCTGTTGACTCCTGGCTCTGAGGCGCTGTTAAAGGATCAGCCTGTCGTGCCATTGTGGCATCAGGCTGTAGAGGACGTTTTCTCGGTGAGCTCCGCTTCATTCTTTTTCTTCCTTTGTGGTGTTTGTGTTTTTGTTGCTCTGGCTGACTTGCTGACGGCTTCGAATTCTCCTCCAGGGCTTTCAGAAGATACTGATGGGATGCCGCAAGGCCGAGGCCATATCTCAGGAGGTGCACTCCTTGTAGACCGGGTTGGATGCTGAGAGGGGGGTTCGGGCTAGGAAATCAGAGGAGCTGACACGCTGCCAGGCCAGAGTGAAGGAACTGGAAGATGCCCTTGCTGAGCAGCGCAGGGAGAAGGATGAGGCCCTTGCTGAGCTGCGCAGGGAAAAGGAGGAGCAGGATGCACGGCTGAAGGTCGTAGTGGCCAAAAAGAAGACTCTGGCGAAGGTGCTGTATGACATGGCTCCCTATTCCTCCTTGGAGGCGAGGATAGCCTGTATGAAGGAGTTCAAGGCGGGAGAGCACGGAAAGTGGGATCTGGCGGGGGAAGAACAGCTTATGAGGGACCTGTTCCATGTCCATCTTGTGGTCCCCGACCTTTCAGACATCAACCCCGATGGATCCCTTCGCTCCCCGCCCCCAGGTTCTCCGGAGATCTAGAGTGCTGCTCCGACTTCTCCTGTTCCTACCGGTGTCTTCCAGGACCAGGTTACTGAGACTCCTGCTGAAGAAGGCTCTTCCTCTACCCGGCATTCAGGTGGTGAGCAGGTGGTGGAGGAAGCTGTTGGCAATTAATTTCTGCGCCCTTGGTGGCATTAAAACTCTGTTGTTTCTTTTTTGTTGTTGTTGGCTGGGCTAGTGCCCATAACATTTCTGTGCCCTGGGCCCTGCGTGGCGGGCTTTTTATCTTGTTTTTCGTTGGTTCGTTTGAACTTTTACTGGGTGCTACCCAGAAACTTCCAGCAGCCGTTATGCTGCTTTAATTATGCGTCTGCGGACGGCTTTCTACATCTCGTTTTTCTTGTTTTTTGTTTGTGCATGCTTGTGTGTGTTTGGCCATGTGTGGGTGCTGGCTTCGGGGTATACCCATCTCAGTCAGAGGCTGCCAGGGTTTCGTGAGTGCTAAGTATCGTGGGCGACAGTGTCCCAGTTGCTTGTACCTCGCCATACTCATGCAGTGTAGAGAATTGAGTGTGATTTAACTCGTGTTCGCTTTTGATAGAGACGACGTATTGCAAGTACTCGTGATAGGAAATACTTCAAGTAGATTTTCATTTATAGGCAAACTAGCTTTCCAAATAACTCCCTCAAGATAGCTGGATCCTGGGGGTGATACATTTTTAGGTAGCTAAGATACGAAATGGAAAAAACCAAAAATAAATAAGTAAGTACCCTAGAATTCGGACACAGGTTCTGGGCGCAGTTTCTGGAAGTATCCTGGGATGTTCCCTCATATGTGAGATTGTTTTAGATGGAGGATATTCCAGGGTCTGGGTACCATGTTTCCCTTCATGTCCATTAATCTGTAGGATCCGCTTCCCGTGGTGCTTTCCACCTGATAGGGTCCTTCCCAATTTTAGGCGAATTTCCCTGCGCTTGCGTTCTTTGTGTTCTGGAACACCTTCCTGAGGACTAGATCTCCCACCCGCAGGGTTCTGATCTTCACGTTTTTGTTTTAGCTTCGGGCCACCATTTGTTTGTAGGCGGCCATTCTGATGGCGGCGCTGGTTCTGAGCTCATCAATCGTATCCAGGCTGTTGGCCATTTCTGTTTGATTGCGCTCTTCTGTCAGGCAACCGTATCTCTGGGTTGGCACCTTTACTTCTGCTGGAATGACGGCTTCTGCTCCAAACACCAGGCCGAACAGGGTCTGGCCTGTCGCCGTTTTTGGTGTGGTTCTGTCAGACCACAGCAGCAGAGGTAACTCGTCTGCCCATTTGCCTCCAGCTTCTTCCAGTCTCCTCTTCATGTTGTCCATGACGATTCTGTTGCTGGATTCTGCTTGACCGTTCGTTTGCGGGTACCTGGGAGCAGCTTTTAGTAGGGTGATATTCCAACTAGCACAAAATGCTTCCGTTTTATTAGATATGAATTGTGAGCCATTGTCACACACTATTTCAGAAGGTATACCGAATCTGCAGATTATGTTTCGTTTAAGGAAGGATATCACCTGATTTTCTGTAACCTGGGGAAAAGCTTCTACTTCTATCCACTTGGAGAAGTAGTCTGTTAGTGCGAGCATGTAGGTTCTGTTTCCGGGTGCTCTGGGTAGCGGTCCTACAATGTCCATCCCCCATTTCATGAAGGGCCAGGGCGATATGATTGGATGCAGGGGTTCAGCGGGCTGGTGTGTGACAGGGGCGTGTTTTTCTGGCAGGCTTCGCATTTTTTGGCGAGCTCCACTGCGTCTCTCCGTATTGTTGGCCAAAAGTATCCCATTCTGATTGCCTTGTTGGACAGGCTCTTGCCCCCTGCATGATTTCCGCAGTCTCCGCTATGGAGATCGTGCAAGACTGTTCGTCCCTCTTCGTCGCCCAGGCATCTCAGGTAGGGTCCTGCGAGTGATTTCCTGAACAACACACCGTCTATTAGTATGAATCTGGAAGCTTTCATTTTGAATCCCCTTACCTCTTTCTTGTCCGCTGGTAGAGTTCCATCTTTCAGCCAGTTTGGGTAAGGTGATCTCCAATCCTCTCGCTCTGGTTGCTCCGTGGTATTGCTGAGGACGCCTAATCCTGCTTCCCACTGGGTGCTGGAGTTTTCAACTTCTCGGTCTTCCTGGGAAGTTGACGGTTCCAGCACGTGGGTAATGGGGATTGAGGAGATGTCTCCTGGCTTGAATGTTGCCCCCGGGTTAGCCAGTGCGTCTGCTTCTGCGTTCTGCTCCCTAGGGATTTGCTCTATTTTGAAGGTGATGAACCTTGCCTTCTTGTCTTTGATTACCTCCAGGTAGGCTGCCATCCTGGGGTCTTTAGCTTCATACTCGCCATTGATGTGATTTACTATGAGCTGCGAGTCGCTGAACGCCTGGAGGTACCTGACCTTCAGGTCCATGGCTAGCTGGAGTCCTTGGATCAAGGCCTCATACTCCGCTACGTTGTTGGTTGCTTGGAACTCGCACCGTACCGCCTGTACGATCATGTCTCCTTGAGGGGACCTGAGTACCATTCCTACCCCTGCTCCGCGGCTGTTGGAGGCTCCATCTACGTACAGCGTCCAACAGTTTCCTTCAGAGTCCATTTCTTGGGGTAGAATTTCTTTGGCTGCTTCTTTTTCCATTCCTGGGCTAAAATCAGAGACAAAATCTGCAAGGGCTTGTGATTTTATCGCAGTTCTTGTTTCAAATTTTAGGTCGTAACCACTCAGGTGGACTGACCATTTGGACATTCTCCCAGAAAGTTTTGGCTTACTCAATATGGGTCTTAAGGGATAGCTAGTTAAGACTGATATGGAGTGAGACTCAAAGTAAGGTCTCAGCTTGTATGAAGCTGTAACTAAAGCAAGAACTAATTTTTCAGAAGCTGTGTACCTGGTCTCTGCAGGAAGCAGAGACTTACTGATGTAGTAGACTGGATGCTGGGTTCCCTCATGTTCCCGCACCAGGACTGCAGTTACCGCCACCTCCGTTACCGACAGGTACAGGTATAACGGCTCTCCCTGTTCCGGTTTGGACAGGAGTGGAGGAGTGCTGAGGTACTTCTTCAGTTCTGTGAACGCCTTTTCGTGCTCCTCCGTCCATTCGAATCTCTGGCTCTTTCGTAGTATATCGTAGAATAGCCGGCATCTGTCGGAGGATCTGGAAATGAACCTGTTGAGGGCTGCCACCCTGCCAGTCAGTTTCTGCACGTCTTTCGGCTTTTGGGGAGACTCCAGTTGAAGGAGCACCTTGATCTGCTCGCTGCTTGCCTCGATCCCTCTCTGTGTGACCATGTACCCTAGGAACTTCCCGCTGGAGACTCCGAATGTGCACTTGGAGGGATTCAGCTTCATTTGGTACTTCCTCGGTATGCTGAATGGTTCTTCCAGGTGCTGGGTGTGTTGGCTGGCTACTTTGGATTTGACTACTATATCATCTATGTAGACTTCCATGGTTTTGCCTATTTGATCCTTGAACATCATGTTCACCAGCCTTTGGTAGGTGGACCCTGCATTTTTTAACCCGAATGGCATAACGTTATAGCAGTAGATACCTCTTTCAGACCTGAACGCCGTCTTTTCCTGGTCCTCTGGATGCATTTTGATCTGTTTGTATCCGCTCCAGGCGTCCAGGAACGTGAGCATCTCGTGGCCTGCTGTCGCATCCACCATTGCGTCTATGTGCGGTAGAGGAAACGGGTCTTTGGGGCACGCCTTGTTCAGGTCGGTGAAGTCCACGCATACTCTCCACTTCCCATTCTTCTAGGGGACCACCACCACGTTTGATAGCCACTCTGGATATTTTACCTCTCTGATTTTTCCTGCGGCCAGGAGGTCGTCTACCTCCTGATTTATCACCTGGTTCCTTTCTGCGGCAAATTTCCTTCTTTTTTGTTGGACCGGCTTGTAGCCGGGGCTTACACTCAACCTGTGCGAGATTATGTTTGGGTCTATTCCCACCATGTCTTCGTGGGACCACGCAAAACAATCGATGTTAGTTTTTAACAAATTTAACAGCTCTGAACGAACAATACCTGTGCATTCTGCTCCCACCAGCACCTTCCTCTCCGGATGCAGCGGGTCCAAGGGAATTTCCTCTACCTCCACTTTGGGAGGTTCCTCATAGGTGTAACACTCCGATATTTTCCGTAT
Source organism: Silene conica (assembly GCA_029255685.2). Classification (NCBI taxonomy): domain Eukaryota; kingdom Viridiplantae; phylum Streptophyta; class Magnoliopsida; order Caryophyllales; family Caryophyllaceae; genus Silene; species Silene conica. The sequence goes on along the minus strand of CM055312.2, from coordinate 29,616,042 downwards.
TGAAAATTTAAAGATTTAATTGAATTTCAAGAATAATTTATATTTTAATTAAATTTCGTAAATATATATTTGTAATAAGAATATTTCGTTTTAAAGCTTTTTAGTTTCAATTTATGTTTCGAGTTTTATAAATCTAAGTTTCGGTTTTATTTTCGAGAAATGACATGTATAGCGGATAATTTCATGAAATGTGGTTTACTTGCATATTTTTGTCCCATCTTGAGTAATAATAGACTTGAGAGGTTGTTTCCGTCTTAATTAGTCAAATCCGAGTCCATCCCGACTCATTAAATGAATTCCGAGTCATTTCCGACTCAAAAACCCTTATAACCCCGATGTTGTGTTTTATTTCACACAACCGATTCATTTCTTCATCCTCCTCAAAAATCAGAAAAACCCCTTCACCATTGTTGGTGTTTCTCCATGAGCACAAAATCGACTCTAGCATCTTCGTTTCTTGCTCAAATTCCGAGTTCTTGGTAGGTATGTTCTCCTCTTCTTCTTCTCCTTCTTTTCATGTCTTTAAAAGTTAGTATTGTTGTGCTTTCGGAAAAACCCCTTTTTCTAGGGTTTGTGTATGATCCGTCTTTTCTTTTGTTCTTGAATTGAGCGAGAATGGATGTATGGACTTCAATGAAGGATTCTTTGAAGATTTGAAGAGCTTTAAAGGTAACTTTGAGAGGTTACTCGACTTTAAGTCAAAAATCGTTGTGTATTGTTGTTGTTGGTTGATTTCTGAAATTTGAGGATGGTGTTGGTTAATTGTTGGTTAATTTTCTGAAAGCTTTGGTGTATTGAGTTGCTTGGTTATCTTTTAATCGATTGAAATGAATTTCATGTTGTTTGGTAGTAATGAATGAATATTTTGGTGGTGGTTAATGGGTTAGTTAGTATCCGTCACATGCTTAATTCGTTTTACCAATATTATTATTTTCGATTGATTCTAATTCATGTTTGAGTCGACGATTGTTGGTTGTTATCGTTCGTTCAAGTTTATATGTTAATGTATATATGTGAATGGTTGGCATTACGTGTTGTATACGTCGCGTATTACCGCCTTGCATTGTCGAATAAGGAACCAAGAAGCAAGCACGCAACCTGAGCACGGCTGGGCAGCAGCCCGTGGGAACCGCAGGCTGCGGCCACCCACGCAGGCCTGCGGCCTGGCTGTGCGCAGGCTGCGGTTTAGTCTGACAGCAGCATCTTCGAAAGGCCATATCTCTCTCGTTTCTTATCCAAATGAGGCGTGTGACCTATCGTTGGAAAGCTAAGATCACAAGCTTTCACCTCCACTTGGCCTTGCATCAATAGGAGCTCTAGAACTCGAGATATAGTCGTTTGAAGTTGACCCTTGTGAAACTGAGTTTTCAATTCTTCATTTTGGCTCTTGGTTGTGTATGCCAAGGCTTCAATTCTTCCTTTTTGCTTGCTTCTCTTTACTTTGCACTTATTCCCTTGGTTAAGCTTTGCCTCTCCTTCTCCTCCTTGATATATGAAATGTAAACTTGTGCATGAGACTCGTCACATGAATTCTCTTTATTGTATTACTCATGTGGGTAAAATGTTTGGATACTTCCGTTGTTGTTGCATGGTTGAATGCTTAAGCCGTTTTAGTAGCTAAATTGAGGAGGAAGACCCCCCGGCCGGGCAACCGGCTCCCGCTTCAAGTTAGCTTCTCAAAACCAGCTTAAGTGTTGTCTTGATTGATTTGAAGCTCACATGTATTAAATGAGTTAGTTAACGGTTATGTTAGCTTGAGTGGTAATGATAACGGTTATGTTGTCTTACTTGTAATTTGATAACGGTTATGTTGTCTTGAGTTGAGTCGAGTAATGGTTATGTTACTTTACTTGTGATTTGATAACGGTTATGTTATCTTAAGATTGAGTCGGGTAACGTTTATGTTGCCTTGCTTGTGTCTGGATGACGGTTATGTCATCCTAAGTTTGTGAGTGACGGTTATGTCACCTTGTTTGTGAATGGATAGCGGTGGTACGATTTGTGTATCATTGTAATGAACCAATGCCACCCCGGTTATGGGTTTTATCTATGTTCGGGATTGGTCGTGTCCGTGGTTATGCGGCCCGATCCCCGTGTGTCGTTCAGTGTAGGTTATTACATCGAGAGGTCTGGCCAGGTCTTAGGCATATAGTTGTCGGTTATGCACTATACATAGAGTCGGTGTCGTGGTTATGCGTCCCGATAGCTAGTGTCGTGGTTATGCGACCTAGCGGTCAGTGGTAACGGTTATGTTCCCTGACGGCGTTCATTCTATTCTTGTATGTTCTGTGATTGGCCATGCCATCTAGTGTTGGCCTCTGAGTCAATTATTTGCTTGTTGTTTGTGTGAATGAACATGCCATCAAGTGTTGGCCGCTGAGTCATTCACTTGGGTTGATTATCCGTTTGATGTAGTTCACATGATGACCTTGTTTGTAGTTCACATGTTGGTTCATGCTTGACTATGTTTGTCATATTTGAATATGTCATATTTAAGTATTTATCTTTGTATATGCATGTTCATATGTATATGTTGTGTTGTATTACCGTTTACGTGTTTTCTGACAAAAAGTGGCTGGGAGAACCTCGAGTTACTCCCCACTGACTGTGGCGTACATGTTTCATGTATGTAGGTTGGTGCTGTTTGGGGAAGACGTGTGGCTAGCGAGCATTGTTGATTAGTCGACAATTACCTATATACGTTTAGCTTAGATTTAATTATGTTGTCATCGAGGGATACCTTATCCCTTGTGACGATCTTTCTTTTATCTTGTATAAGTTATACTTTTCTTTAGTTTTAATCTTTCACATGTTCTTTTGATATTCCGCGATTAAGCTTATTTATATATGGTGCACTTGTTTTGTCGTCTATAGTCACGTTCAATACACCCTGTTTTTTATGCGTGTTTCTATTTCGATAATTGTTCCTTTCGTTTGTGTTTTATGTTTAGTTCTTTCGTGATTTATGGGTTTTGGTAGTGGCATGTTTAATAGGTTGTTTGGTGGCTGTAGAGGGGGTGTCTGGTGGCCTGAGAACCACCATAAAAGGATCCGTGTCTCTCGTGCGAAAAACAGGGGAGGACAGAGCATCATGACTAGCGGTTTTTAGCGGTTGTTTACAGGTGTCTAGGGTGTGTCGAAGCCTGGTGTTGGTCATCAGGGAGTCGGGGGTGGTGAGTGGTGTTGAGGGTGGTGATGAGTGGTGGTTAGGATAGTGATAATTGGTGGTTACAGTCGGGTTTGTAGAGAGGGACCGTCGGTTGCAGCTTGTGAGGTTGTGTCCAGGGTGTTTCGTTACTGGATTCGAAGGCTGTTTGGGGCAGGTCGCGAGTCTTGGTTGGGTTTAGGGATGCGTCAAGGGGCAAGGGTGCCAACCACCGTGGGTTGGTGGTGGTTCAGGCGGTTTTATGGGAGTTAAGGGTCGGTTTTGAGGGGCTGTCAATGGCTGTGTATAAGGGGAGGTTCTGCGTGGTTTACGTTTTTGGCATGGTGTTGTTGGGTTGTACGGGGTAGGTATATTATTAGTGGTATTATGATGTTATTATTATTAATATTTTATTAATGTCATTGTTGTTGATATTGTTATTATTATTATTAATTATATTATTGTTGTTATTGTTAATATATCATTATTAGTACATATTATTATTAATTCTACCATTGTTCTTAGTTGTTATTATTGTTAGTATTAGTATTGTTAGTAAGTATTGTTATGTTGTTAATCATTAAGATTGTTAAGTGAGTTTTATATGTGACGGTTATCAGTAGTTTGATTATATATTATATTTTCTATGTTCGTTTGTTCAATCGAAATTAGTTATAAAAGTTATAAGGACGGGTCGGTTATTTAATTAAAGCAGTCATGTTTATACGGTCTCGTTATGCGTGATATACTATTTAAATAATTAAAGTGAATATTAAATATATTAAATTAGTTTGCATAATTGTGTTAGTTAGTCATTAAGTATATTATTTTGTTAGGTGTTAAGTATGTGATGAAGTGATTCTGCTGATTGGATGTTAGCTACGTGATGGGATTATATTGCTATCCAGGTAGGATACACTGACCCTATACTCTATGATGTGTTATGAATGAGTGTTAAATTGTGTGTTATGGATGCTGAGCATGATTGATATGGTAATGATATTGGTTGGATTGAGTGTTGATTATTATTAGTGGCATGAGCATTGCATTATTTAATAGTATGATTGATTAAGAGTATTGTTGCATTAATGAGCATGGCATATGCATTGGTTACTGAGAAAGATGTGAATCAGATGTTGTTCTGATATAAAGCCCAGGGTGGTTCTGCAGACCAGGCCTGGTGTCTTATCAGCTATTGAGCTGGTGTTCGGTGACGACCGATTATAGTCTGCCGGGAGGTTCGGTATGGCTGGGTGTTTCGGGTTTGAGATTGAGATTGAGCTCGAGCATATCATTGCATTTGCATATCATAATTGTTGCATTATCTATTTTTGTGTTATCCTACTCAACCGCGAGGTTGACAGTGTATTCGTGTACACCTACGATGATCCGGAATGGGGAGTAGATTCTACAGGTCAGAGACAGATGGATTAGGAGCTTGGGCATGGAGAGAGACATGGCTTGGACCTATTTAGGATTAGATCACATACTTAGATGTTATCAATTGTACTTTATTCGTTGCGTAATAGTTGTAATATCAAAAGTTTAAATTTAATCAGTTTTTATATAAAGTAATTTGGTTGTTTTACTTTGTTATTCACTACCTCGGACATTCCGAGATGGTAACAGCTCTATTTATTTGAGAACGTCTTGCTAAAGGCTCTTAAATAAATGGGGGTGTTACACTTCTTCCTGACTTCCTCTTATGGTCTGGACTCCCCACGGTGTAGGGAACTTGAGGCACTGGTGGTATGAGGATGGAATGGCCTTCATGTCGTGTATCCACGGCCTGCCAAGGATGACATTGTAGGTGGAGGGACCGTCAATCACCAGGTACCTCACTTGCTTGTTGATTCCTCCGGCGTAGGTCGGGATCATGATTTCTCCAAGTGAGTGCTTGGTTTCTCCGCTGAATCCCACCAGCGGAACCGCTTTCTTGGTCAGGTCTGCTTCTCCGAATCCCATGCTCTTCAGTGTTTCCAACATGATGATATTGACTGAGCTCCCCGTATCCACCAGGATCTTCTTCACCCTGCAGTTCCCTATGGATAGGGTGATGATCAGGGCGTCATCATGATATTCAGCGCCTTCCTCCACGTCCGTTTCATCGAAGCTGACGACTGGCAGGTCCTGGGCGCTGATCCTGCATGAGGATTCTGGCTTATCTCCTTTGACTCTGGTGGCGTGCCTCTTGGGGCGGAGTAGGTGAGTCCACACAGTTCCGAGCCCCCTGTTATCACGTTAATAGTTCTAGTGCAGACATGAGGGCTAGAGGGTGCTACCTGACGAGTTGCGTTCACCTTGGTCCCTTTTGGCAGGATGTGGTTCAGGTTACCCTGCTCGTACTGATATCGGACCTCCTTTTTTAGGGTGATGCAGTCCTCGGTCGTGTGCCCGATGTCTTCGTTATGGAAGTCACACCTCAAGTTGGTGTCCCTTCCGTCTTTGCTCCTTTCTTCTGCCCTTTTCTTGGGCCACTTGACTTTTCCTCCCAGCTCTTTCAGGGTCTTGATTAGTCCTGCAAGTTTGACAGTAAAACCATACTCTTGTACCTTTGGCGGCAGGTTCGGATCATTCTTCCAGCTTTTTCCCCCAGAGACCTTGTGCACTGGTCTGTTGTAGGGCTTTGATCTCTCCTGCCTGTCTGCTGCTGGTGCCTTCCTACTGGTGGAGGTGGAGCTGCAGCTGATCCTCCTGGGTCCTGCGTCCTCTTCCAGTCGGATGGCATCCAACGCCTTTTGCTGAACCTGAGCATATGCCGTGCATGGCCATTTGGTCAGCTCTTTGTATAGGTCGGAGGCCTGTGGTAGCCCCCAGCGAAAGGCGTGGATGGCAGCCTTTTCCTCGCAATGAGGTATGGATACCATCTTCTTGTTGAATCTGGCCAGGTAGTCTCTGGTGGACTCCTCATCACCCTGCTGGATCTGGTAGAGATCACTGCTCTGCTTTTCTGGCCGCCTGCTGCTGGCGAACTGTTGGTTGAACGCGTTCACCAGGCCTGCAAAGCTGGAGATGCTCCTGAGAGAGTGGACCCGAATCCTTTGCACATACATGCCTCTTTCAGGGATCCGGAGGCTGTTATTACCATCATTTTTTGCTTGTACTGGTTGATGTGGTCTATCGGGTCGGCCGTTCCGTCATAGCTTGTCATGTTTGGGGGGGTGAATCCTTTAGGCACATCTACCGAGACTATGTTGTGGGTGAACGGGGAATCCGCGTAGCTGTTTGGGGCCGCCTTCTCCAGGGGCCTCGGCATTCCTGGTATGTGGCTGACTAAGTCCTACAGCTCTTTGTATTGGTGCTCCCAAGGATTTGGTCCTGCAAGAGGGTTAGCGAAATTCCAAGGGGTATTGTGAATGAGAGGTGCATACCCTGGCGCTCCTGGGGTCTGACCGACCGTGGGTTGGCTGAGTGCCTGCTGACTCATCGGTACGGTGTGGACTATTGACGCCGCCTGTTGGGCAGAACATCCTGACGATCCAGCTCCCATCAGAAGTGGTTGCCTTGCCGACGATCCTTCTCCTCGCGTCCAGCCCGAGGTTGGGGTGGAGAAAGGTCCTGCACTACCATGACGGTTAGCACTAATGGGTAATCTTACAAATCCGTTACCTGGGGCCCCTGTTTGCGGTGGGGGTGAGTCTAGGTCGACAGAGAGGTAGCCCAGTCCTGTAGGAGCGATTCTTTCTGATGGAGTTATTCCCGCGAGGTCTAGTCTGGTGACTAGTTCGTTGGGGATAGCTCTTGCCTCACTTCTGCTCCTGGGAGGCCTTGGGATTCCGGCTTCCGTGCCTGGCCCTCCGTTGACGCGTGGAGGCTGGTTCTGCGCGGTGGCCAACTTTCTTAGCTCCTGGTTGTCCTTCTTCAAGCCGTCTACCGCCTGGTGGAGGGCAAAGATTCCTTCCATCATGGTCTTCCACATGGCCGGGGTGGGAGTGTCTCCACTGGTGTCACCTGAGCTGGCTATCATGCCGCCGCTAGTGATGCCTGACTGCATCTGGTGGGTGCTGACGCTGAGGGGCACCGTCGTCGCTGGAGCTGGAGTTTCCTGAGCCCCCACAGAGGTGGAGGTGGCTCCTGTCACTGCGGAAATGGGTTGTGAGGTTGTTTGAGAGGTTGGGTTTGTCATTTTGAGAGATTTTTTTGAAAAGTTTTTGGGATTTTTTGCACTTTTGGGTTGAATAATCACTATAGCCCCACGGTGGGCGCCAAAATGTTTAGGTCGAAATTTACCTAATGTTGTTTACGGAGGTTATAGTGATTCCAAGCCTAATTTACGATATGTTCGAATGAGTTAAGTATTTTAGAGGATTTGAGAGAAAGATGTAGGAGAACACAAAGGGTGATGACGCAGGAAGCCCCTTAGGGAAAAACTGCGGGAGGAAAGTTTCCTCCAAGTTCCACTAGAATTCTCCTTCAGAGTATATGCGGGTTTACAAGTATTTCTTGAGTTTTTCTTAGTGCTATGAGTGCTATGTATGATAATGAATGAATCCCTAATGTACTATGTTTACATATATTTAAGGACTTAATTCTATGGACCGTTGGATTTGGCTCTAATCCAACGGATCTCTTCTTCCTCTTTTATCCCTTTTAGGCTTCTTCCTCCTGCTTGCTTTTTCTGACGGAGCCTGGGTGCGTGGCTATTTATGGCAAACCTCGAGCCTTGCTTCTTTTAACCTTTTCCCTTTCCTCGTCTTTGCTGCTCTCTTCCTTCTCCTACACTCTTCTTCATACGCTGACTTCCCCTTCCTTTTATCCCATTGACTTTTGGTGCCAAGTGTATAATTTCCTTCCAATAACGTGATGCCACGTGTTAGCTTATAAAATGTTATTTTTTGGGCATAACAACTACTGTTGTACCTACTGCCGTGCCCGTTACTGCTGCTATACACCTCTACTCCTACGCATTTCTACTGCTGTCGTAACTTCTCTGATGTTGCACCAGACCCCTCCATTTCCGCTCTACGCTTACCACTCCAGACCCCCTTCCTACACTGCTACACTACTGCTGTTAGTCTAGACTGTTGTCCATTGCCAACTTATGCTACTCTTACGCCCATTGTTGCACCTGCTATCACTTACCTACGACCACTATGATCGAATGTTACTGAACATACTACATTCTATTGCTACTACTATGAACTACTACTGCCATATCTTGTTGCCACTCACGGTTTACTACTTCACCCTGCACAGACCCCCCTCCCCCCCCCCCCCCCCTTCTTCATTTCTGCACCTACATCCGCCATTTTCTGATGTACTCCATACGTACCTACTGCACAGCCATTTCTCGTATCTGCGCAAGTCTGCCTCTGCCTATCTGTTTCTGTTTCTGTTTCTGCGCGCTGTCACTATACGGTTTTCTGGTCTGCGCATTGGGTCTGTTCAGGTTTGTACTGGTCTATTTTCGGGTCTGATATGGTCTGTTTTCTGATCTATTTTTTGGTCTGTTTCAAGTCTGTCCGGGTCTGTTTTCAGGTCTGTTCGGGTCTGTTTACGGGTCTGTTTTCTGGTCTGGTTTGTGCGTCTTTTCTGCGTCTGTTCAGGTCTGATATGGTTCGTGTCCAGGTCTGTTTTTACGGGTCTGTTACGCGTCTGTTTTAGTATGTGTTCAGGTCTGTTTTTACGGGTCTGATTGGGCGTGCCTATGGCCGCTAGTTGCCGATGTTGTTAGCGTAATACGAGTTGTTTGAATTATTTAATCCTCGTTGTCTAAATTTGTTAGTTCTTGGTTGTTCGATTAGTTATTGTTGGTGTTTAGTTTAGTTAAATGTTGGTTGTTAAGTTAGTTAGGTTTACCATTATACTAATTGCTAATCTCCTACTTAGTGGTTAAGTTAATAGTAAGAAATTCTTAGGTTAATTTCATTGAGATGTATTCGCTTAGTTTGATAGTTAAATGTTAAAAATGTCATATTTACTAATAGTATGAGTAATACCATTTATCTAGTAAGAATACTTAGTTTAAGACATATATATTGCTAGGTGAGAAATAGAAAAGCGATTAGATAACCATATATCTTGAATTGATTTATCTATAAGCACGTGATTATGAAGCTTGTCGGACTAGGTTAATAGATATAAACTACTATTATAATGGTTGCTAGGCCCTTGTTATACATTAAGCTAATAGTAGGGGATTCATAAGTAAATTGACCTTGAAATGTAATTGCTTACTTGATTAGTTTAATGGTAGGAATGCTATTAAAATTATTCTATGAGTATTTCATCATCTTGATTATTTATTCACTTGGAATAGCTTCTTAAAGATGATATCTTCACATAATGGCTTAGTAATGGCACAAAAATGATATAGATAAGACTTGAAATGGATTCATAAGGACATTTAAGTTGTTTGGATGTTTTGTGCCGAAAACTGAGCTGGGCCAGATGACTGAACTACGTTCAGTCAACTAGGTTTGACCAGTCAGCCTCGATTTAACCGATGACCCGTCGCGGGACTTGGGTCGAGGGTAAACATTCGGATCCTGAAGTAAGTATGTTGCTTTAATGTTAGCTATGTTGATATTTTAGCTATTGAACATGTTATGCACTTCCATATTAAAGGTTGGTTGAATTGGATGACTTCACATGTTGGATGTTTACCCTTGCTAATATAAGATATTGGTTAATATTTGTTGAAGATTGATAAGTGATTGACATTGGCTGATAAGGCATGATAACGGATAATGTTAGTTGGTTACTTGAATATATATTATTGGTTCGGTATCATTGATATTGAGGATTTTGTTGTTGGCCAGTCGAAAATACTTATGTATAGACTGTCACATGCTAGGATGGTGTCCTAGAGTCTTGTTAGGGACTTGGTGTTGTATCCAAGTGTACTCATGTGTTGTATCATGAGTCTTAGTCACAGTGTTGTATCCGTGTGTCAATAGGAACGTAGCTAGCCTTGGTGTTGTATCCAAGGGTACTCATGTGTTGTATCATGAGTCTTGGCGCGGTGTCGTATCCGTGTGTCGATAGGAACGTAGCTAGCCTTGGTGTTGTATCCAAGGGTACTCATGTGTTGTATCATGAGTCTTGGCGCGGTGTTGTATCCGTGTGTTAGTCGGAACTTAGTTAGACTTGGTGTTGTATCCAAGGTTACTTATGTGTGGTATCATGAGTCTTAGACTTGGTGTTGTATCCAAGGTTACTTATGTATGGTATCATGAGTCTTAGACTTGGTCTTGTATCCAAGGTTACTTATGTGTGGTATCATGAGTTTTAGACATGGTGTTGTATCCGTGTATCAAGGTTAGATAACCGTGTTCTCTCTTGTATGTTGATTCTATGAATTATGCACGGTGAGATGCAAGCCGTTATAGTTGATAGAGTTTGGATTCGTGCCTGTTACCTGGATTCATATGATAGCATAGTATGAGTCGGTTTAGAACTCACATGCTAGGTTATATGTTGTATTTCTGTTGTTTAATCACATGATAGACATATTGGTTTGGTACTTGTGTGCCTAGACTATGTGTTGATCATATACATTTTCTTATGTTGTTCATGTTATATTAATATGGCATTTCGTGGCTGGGAGAACTCGGAGTTACTCCCCACTGACTGTGGCATTCGTGTTTGTTTAAAATGTGAATGACAGGTTTGTGAAGCATACGTTGGGTATATGACGAGCTAGCGAGCGGATGACAACCTTGGGACCTTTATACGGTTTCCACTTTGTAGAGACTTGATACTTTAGTTATATACTTATTTATTTTAGGGACATATGTCTCCCTTATCTATTGGTTGTATTTATTTTTGGACCTTGTATGTTTGACACCTTTACTTGGATATCTTTATAACAGGTTCAGGTTTTGAAAATCCCGTATTTTCCTCCAAATGAACTTATAACAAACATATCCTTGCAGTTTATACTTAGAATTTTATGTTTACTCTTCCGCTAAATATGAGGGTGTCACAGTTGGTATCAGAGCATAACTGCTCCCGACGCACGTTGTGTACCCCAATGTAAATAACTTGACCTCCAAATAATGAATTGAGAGTTGGTTAAGGTGGGTAGAATTAGGATATTATGTTGTAGTCTGTTTGTGATTGCTAGGTGTTAGGTTCTAACAAGTTTGCTTTTCTCTTGACCTGAAGATGGCTCCTCCAAGGAATGGCTATACTGCAATTCTACAAGCACTTACGCACATCATCCAAAACCAACAAAATCAACAAAATCAACAAGTCAATCCTACACCTGAAGCTGAAAGACGTGGTAGCTACGTCTGGGTGGCTAGCCAATTAGCAAGGAACAATACTAGAACTTATGTTGGCGAAGTTGATCCGGTGGCCCTATCTGAGTGGTTCCGGGAGATGGAGAAGAACCTTTCTTTGCATGATGTCCAAGAAGGGGACAAGGTGAAGTTGGCCTCTCAGTTTTGGTTAAGGAAGCTGATCGATGGTGGACTATGACTGGTCCTACCTCTATTCTTGAGTATGGCTTTGGTTGGGATCGATTCAAGGACTTAGTTGAGGCTAGATTCTATCCTAAGGAGCTTAGACGACAAAGGCTCAAGGAATTCATGGACTTGACACAAAGAGATCTCTCCCTACAAGCCTTCACTAACAAGTTTAATGATCTCGCTCATTATGCTTCTAGACTTGTCCAGAATGAAGAAGACAAGGCCTTCTTTTACTTGGACAAGCTTTCCCCGAAGCTTAAGAGTATGATTAGAAGGGATTCTACATCCTTTATCTCCATCTACGATGATGCCTTGTGGGCTGAGAGCTCCATTCAAGCCATTGATGATGAGGCTCGCGCTTCTAGGGTTGTGGTTGACTCCTCTCACCACACTTCTCATGGCAAGGGACCTTACTCTCTTGATTCTCTACCACTCATACCTGCTTCTGGGGTGAATGTGGTTCCTCCTTACTCCTCTCACTCCCTTAAGAGGAAGTTTGTTCCGAATAAGCAAGCCAACCATGGTACTCCTTTTAACAACAACAAAGAATATCGCATGTGTTCCCAATGTAAGAAGCCCTTACATCCCGGAGTTGGTTGCTTTAACAAGCCACTTCTTTGCCACTTCTGCAAAAAGCATGGACACCAGTATCGAGATTGTCCCGAGAGGAAGACTACTCCTACACCCACTGTTCCCGAGCAACCGAAAGGACGGATTTACGTGATGACTCGTACCGAAGCTGCTGCATTTCCCGATATTCGTATTAGTGTGTTTCTAATTCTTGCCTTTCCTCCTTACTTTTGTCATCTCGTTAAATTCTTACACTTTTCATCTAAGTCTTGTGAGCTTTAGCTACTCTTTCGAGTGATCCTTTCCTCCTCTTAAGCATTTTCTGCCTTGCCCTTGACTCCTAAAATTCTTGAAACCGATATCTTTGAGTCTAAACAGTTCCAGTCGACCATTGGTTGACCCTTAATGAGGTTAAATATATCATGAAGTTAGATTGGATGTCTTAGTCTAAGTTATCTAGAGTCACTAGGCAGAGTTTGGTCATAGCTAGTCGAGTTGTTATCCTTCTTATAAAGTTTCGAACTAAAAGTTTTGAAATGATTTGATGCTTTTCACTGGTTTTAACGTAAATAAAGGTTGAGACTCGTTATTGGAGACGTCCGATAATTAGTTTTTCCATTTGTTGGTGTGAAAATTATTTTTAATGTCTTTGATTTGGAATGTCGATGTTCTTGAAAGATCTACAAGAACCCTCCATCCCCTTGACGAGATACTATTTTCATACATTTTCTTTTTGAAATTTTATTCGTTTGATTTAAAAGATCGACCTACAATAGTTACACCCTTCCTTCTTCCAAGTTTCGAGGACGAAACTTTTTAAAAGGTGGGATGATTGTAACATCCCGTAATTTAGGAGACCTTTAGAATAGTGCAAAGTGACATTTTAATTTAGTATTAATTTATTCTAAGTTATTTTAATTTAATATTAATTTATTTTAAGTTATTTTAATTTATTTTGAATTAATTGGAATTAATATAATTTATAGCCCTTATAAATGTGAGAAATCCTCCATAAGAGTGAACAGTAGAGCAGTTCTCTCGTGCGTGGGGTGTGATGAACAGAGGCATGTTTGTCCTCTTCCCTGTCCTTCTTACTCTGACTTGCTTCTCTTCTTCTGCTCCTCATTCACTGTATCTTCCTCTTATTATTCTTCTTTTACTCTCAATCACAGACACTCCTCCATCATCATCATCATCATCCTTAATTCCTCAACACCACTTTTAGCATAATCATCAACAACAATCTGGATCAAGTGAGTATTATTCCAGTTATTTCTTTTCCAAATTCTTATAATTATGGAATTCGAGGTATCAAATGTGAGTAATATGATTTTGTAATTCCACTTCCTTTTACTCTATTTCACTGTTTCACAGATTAGGATTTATATTTATTGTATTTTACTTTCTTCATCTACCTCACTCCGATCAATTTTTTAGGGTTCATAAAATCCCCAAATTATCAAATTATCATTTTTGAGAAAATTAGGACTTCTTGATTGGTCGAACTCCTTTATTCCAGTACTTTATTCGAGAACTTCTTAGTGAGAACTTTGTTGTACAACCAACAACAGCAGCTATTCCAAGTAATTTTCCGTGGTTTTTATTTTTATTGGGTTTTCGATCTTCCTTTATAATTGTGTTCTCGTAATTTCTAATAGATTTTTTGGCGATCTGGGTATTTTGATGTGGACCATCTTAGTAGTATGGCATGTGCGACATCGAATTCTTCGTACTGAAGTTGCTATCAAAAAGATTTCTGTGTCGAAATTGAATAAGAAGCTTCAAGAGAGTTTATTATCTGAGATTTTCAATCTTAAGCAGATTGTTCATCCTAATATATTATTCGTTTGCATGAGATTATTGAGGTATTTGATTCATTTAACTTGATTTGATTGCAGTTTTTGGTGTTGTGTGATTGTAGTTTGGTACTTTGATTTAAGACCGTTAATTAGCTTAAGATGATATCTTTTCATGTTACTCTCTCCGTCTCATTCATTTGTTTACCTTTTATATTCTCTGCAACTGTATTTTAATCAAAGTTATAATATCCTCAAATTATCAAATCAACTGGAAAATTCAAAACCCTAAATTGAAAGAGGGGAAACTCAATACGAGAGATGAACAATGATTTATTCGACTCCAGAACAGTAATGGATAGGTTTATTATCATTTGGAGCTGATCTTGAATTTTTCATTTTTTGTCTATTTCAATTCTACTACCCATTGTTGTATTATTGGTCAAGCCAAACCCGCTCAAGCTTCACCTCCAGTTTTACAAGGGTTTGTTTCTACCTCTCTTACTTTACCCTCTTTCTTTCTTTTTCAATTTGATTACGTAAATGTTGATTTGATGTGGAGGTTAGAATCAAGTGAAGATTGAACCTCCTGTTGAAGCGAAACCTGTTAAAATATCCCTTAAGGACTGCCTTGCTTGTAGGTAGGTAAACTAACTACTCTTCTACCATTGCCGAATATTATATCTAATTCTACTTTACACTAATCCAACTGTATTACAACTTCTGGGTATTAGGTTTTATTATCAACTATCAACTATCAACTATCAACTTAGGTCTCATGGTCTCATGTGTTTTCTATATTTTTCAAATCCGTTAATCGTTTACCTTGTTAGCTTTGTGCTTATGCAGCGGTTGCATCACTTCCGCAGAGACTGTGATGCTTGAGAAGCAGAGTTTAGATGAGTTCCTATCCAATATCAACAAAGGCAAGCATCTCATAGTGTCTGTCTCTCCACAGTCGAGGGCGTCTTTCGCTGCTCACTTTGGCCTCTCTCCTCTTCAGGTGTGGATATCCTCTTTAATTTTTAAATGATTATTATTCCAGTTATTTCATTGTGATTTTTTGCTGGTTTGTTGTGGTATAATTCTGATGTAGTAGCTTCATGTTGAAGCTTCATTTATTGGTATACGAAGTCATAAGTTTCGTAGTTAATGGATAAAGCCATGTACTGACCTGATTGTTGTTACCGTCAAGATAAAAATTTCATGAGGTCGTCCGCCTGGTTAATTTTCCTATGTATAGTTTCCATTTGCTTAAGTGAATTGCCATGATTTGCGCATATGAATGTTACTCCTTTATGTTCTTTTGCAATTGCATCACTTTCCTTCCTGATCAAATTAATGGAATAGAAGTAACAATCAGCATTCCTATTTTTTACTCCTATTAATCGTTTACTACGCATATCCTCTTAACTATTTGTGCCAAAAAACAAATGAGCAATTCCAAAATATATGAATGTGATTCATTATGTGTCCCAGCCAATTCGGAGGAGTAAAACTTGTTATTTAGGCACAAGACAGCCAATTGGTAGCAGTTATTCTTTGAGTTACTGGTGTCGATGGGTATATGGTTAGGGTTTGTCAGAAAATGGGTAGTTTTCATATGATATAAACATGAGGCTGTCGTTTAGGTTATACAACCATGCTGCTGTCCATTTTTGCTTTCTGCAATTTCATTGGCCGCTTGGGTGGAGGTGCTGTGTGTGAATACACCATCAGGTAATTTTGGTAGCGGTTTTCATTATATCTGTTGTTTTGTAGGGCATGGGAGTATTCATTACTATGTTAAGTCTCTCACATACAGAATATGGCATGACACTGACACTAGCCCCTAGATCACAAAGGGCTTTCCCAATCACATGGTTACCTATGGTGCATGGGATAGAAAAACTACTTGGGTCTTCCTCATCAAATAGATCATCAAAATAAGAGTTGTTAATGGCGCAAACAACCTCTTCCTCAACCTTACTTCCCTCATGTTCATCTTTTCCAACAATTTGACCCATTGACTCCTCATAAACGCCACTAAGGACCAAGGATTCATCCTCACCCACATGACTATTACTCGAGAAATAATCATCAAATGTGCACATGGTGTCCGTAGATACCACAACGTGGGAGTGACATGGAAGTGTAGTGAAAATATAAGCATCATTCTCATCATCCCAAAAACAATACTCTCTATATGAGTAACTCGTATCAAGTTTAATGGGAGGAGGATCTTCAACCTCAACATCCTTCTCTTTCTCAAATGGACCATCATCAAAATCTTCATTGTTTAAAGTGTGACATATCTCTTCATTGACCACATTTTTATCAATACCACCACGAATATGGTTCATTTGTTTACTAACGGAAAATATCCGTCAGAAACAGCTAACTCCGTCAGGAAACAGCATTCCTGACGGATAATCCGCACAAAATTCCGTCACCAATATTCGTCACAAAAAGACAAGTATGACAGATTTTCCATCAGTTTCCCAGATACTGACGGACAGTAACGGATTATCCGTCCAAAGGGGTCAAACAAAAATTTGACTTTCCTGACGGATTATCCGTTAGTAATATATTTTACTAACGGATTTTCCGTCAGTAAGACATGATGCAGACGGATAAGCCGTCAGGAAAGGCAAACTGTTATTTGACCTTACTGACGGATTTTCCGTCAGGAAAACATAATACTGACGGATTATCCGTCACTAAGGTCAAACAAAAGTTTGACTTTCCTGACGGTTTATCCATCAATATCATGTTTTACTGACGGAATATCCGCCAGTAAAATATATCATTGTCGCTGGATACAACAGCCTGCTATCTAGCCACAATGTTATCGAAACATTGTTTTTATTTCTTAATTCATTACCAAAACATGCATCAAACAAACACAATCGTCGACCGCAGAGCGGGAATCCATTTTCCACATCAGGCGCGTAGCGGGAATCCAATTGTACATAAGAAATAAAGTTAAATAACATACATTTCTCCATAACATAAAATACGACAAGCTAACAATGTTTAAAGTACCACAAACTAGCATGAAACCTACATACTAATATAAACTAACATCAACTAGCATGAAATCTACATACTAACATAAACTAACCTATGACCACCGTCACCTTCAAAACCTATAATTAATCAAACATTCACATAATTAATCAAACATTATGAGATCTATCCTAAATCAAGCAAGGCTTCTATCCTATGTCAATTAACATACATAATAAAACTAGAAAACTAACAAATTGAGTAAAAGGAAAATTAAGAAAAGAGGAAAATTCTTAAAGTAAAGAAAGAGAAAGATAAATGTTTACCTTAAGATGACGTTGCGGTGACATAAGTGAAATAGGGTGGCAAGAGTGGTGGTGTCGGATGTGGCGATTTAGGGTTCGTCGAAATTGGGGATTTTATGATTTGGGGATAAAGAAACTCCGTCTGATTTCGGGGTATTATAAAATTTACTGACGGATTTTCCATAACTAATTTACGTATCTGACGAATAATCCGTCAGATGTATTATTATCTGAAATTTAAAATGCTTTTTGATTTTAAAGTGACTGAGGATGATCCGTCAGTAAATTAAGTATCTGACGGATAGTCCTTCAGTAACCTCACACACGTACTAACGGAAAATCCTTCTGATATTTAATTTACTGACGACAAATCCGTCAGTATATTAAACATGTGACGTATTGTCCGTCAGTCATTTTTACCGCTATTAACTTGGTCAACGCGCCAACTTTAGCTGACGGATTCTGACGGATGATTCGTCGGTAATTTTTACCGTCATTGACTTTGGTCAACGCGCCAGATTTATCTGACGGATTCTGACGGACAATCCGTCAGGAATATGTTCCGTTAGTATTCCGTCAGTAGTCCGTCAGTCAGCCAAAAAAACTGATGGATATTTTTTTTTCCGTCAGTAATTTCGTCACTATTTCGTGTTATTTTTGTAGTGTTCAAAGATGTCCACTCGTGTTTGGGTGAGCTCACTTTGTTGGTATTGGGGTTGACAATAGTTTTGCAAGTCTCATTCTCTTGTATCATTAGCTAAGTAGTGAAAGAGTTCTCATTTATCATCATACTCCAATCAAGGAATTTTACGTTACTCAAGTCTTTCATATAAGACATACTTTTGACATTTAACCCATTAAAAACAACACAACAAAGTTCCCATACTTCAAAATGATAATCACAATTCAAAACATATTGCGCAAGTCAATCAAAGTAATTGCAAAACAATTCAAACTCATTTTGTGGAAAATAAAGATTAGCCATTTAATCAAACTAGTAAATAATCTATGACAAAAATGTCCTAATATTTACAAAAATTAACTACATTAATTAAAGACCAATAGTTCAGAAAAAAACCAAGTTTTAGCTATGTTGCCCTTTCCCGGCTACGCCACCAAAATTTGATACGATAAAACTAGTCGTCGTTATATGCACGAATTATCCTACAAACAAACAATTTATACCGCCTAAACTAGACTCTACTAAATTATAAACAACAATAGTAAAGCGGAAGTAAAGGGTCGAACCCAAGAGAAATGTTTAAACTAAAACTTGTTTTAAGACCACTAAACGAAATACTAATTATGCTACTAATGACGATTAAGACTTAATGACTAATGACTTATCAACACACCATGACTATTAACAATGAACAACAATGAGTATGACAGAGAAAAAGAAACAATGATTGTCAAGCATTAAATGAAGAATAATGAGTAAAAGTTGAGTTTGACATAAACACAAAAAATAAATGGGCACAATTCAATAAGAGAGAAAATCCCGGTGTAACCGTCTCAAGTTACTCAACAATTGACAAACTCGATTTTCCCAACCCCCTATTTAACTATCCACTAAGAACATCTTAAGATAATAAACCACATGACTAAACCGTACATTTAATTTCTTTGGCTCTAACCTAAGTTATTAAACCATAAATTAGGATATCACCAAGCAATGAAAATCAAACCAAAAGATGAACAAGGAAACTAATCCTACACACATTAAACCATGCTAGCAAGAAAGATTATGTAAATCTCTACTTAAAATGTGCCTCTTTTAAACCAATTCAACACACCATAAGCTTGTTTCAAACAACCCTAAGTCAAACTAAACCGTCTTCTTAGAGTTTGCAATAATCAAGTAACTAGAAGCCAGGTTGATCAAGCCACACAACTAGCTACTCAAAATGAACATTAAATTCAAAGAGAAATACATTAGATAAATAAAAAGGGTTGAAATTGTCTTACAATGTCAAAAGTTGGCAACTTGATAAGAATTACACCAAGATATGAGAAGATTAGCTTCTCATTGAAAGATTACAAACCAAATTCATGAAAGTTTACTACTTTATTACAAGGTTAAAATAAGAGATATTGTGCTTCAAAGGTTGTATGTTAGGAGTTTAGAGAGTCTTTTAAATTTCCAAATTCTGAATAAATATAGAGGCACGAGAATCTAGGTTTTTTTTCTCCAAAAGAAGCCCAAAACACGGAAATAAAGCTGAAAGTCCAGAGAAAAACGCAGGCTGCGTCAATATGCGCAGGCTTGTGTTATTTAGCGCAGGTCGCGGTTTAGTCTGCCAGTTGCATCTTCGAAAGGCCATATCTCTCTCCCGTTTCTTATCCAAATGAGACGTGTGACCTATTGTTGGAAAGCTAAGATCACAAGCTTTCACCTCCACTTGGCCTTGCAACAATACGAGCTCTAGAACTCGACATATACTCGTTTGGAGTTGACCCTTGTGAAACCAAGTTTTCAATTCTTCATTTAGGCTCTTGTTTGTGTATGTCAAGACTTCAATTCTTCCTTTTGCTTGCTTCTCTTTACTTTACACTTATTCCCTTGGTTAAGCTATGACTCTCCTTCTCCTCCTTGGTATAAAAAAGATGGAAATAGAGTTCTCAACTAAAAGATACAACAAAGACTCGAAATTACAATTAAAAGTGTAAACCAGCATATTACATGAAAGTCTCACTAAGGCCCTGTTCTTTCTGGCTTAATTTCAGCTCCTTTCAGTTTTGGTTGGTTGTATTTCGTTATGTTTTATTTACGTTCAATCAATTATTTTTAATTAATCTCATCACAAAAGTAACTTTTAATTCAACTAAATTCACTCCACCTCAATTTCAATCAATTTAGTTCAATTAAGCTCGACTCTAGTTTATTCAATTCAGCTCGTTTCAGCCGAAAAGAACAGGGCCTAAATCCCGGTATCAACCATGTTTATTGTGATAAAATTAAGCTATTGACCCGTCACAATTTGATAATATCATCGGGTTATTACTTACGAAGAGTAACTTTGGTAGGGGACTAAGTTAGTATAATCCGTTGTTGGTCGATTGTAAGATTCCGACTCTTTTTATGTTTTGTTATTTTATTGCATGCATAAGATCTAATTTATGACTATAAATTTCATGCACAGATTTAATATAGACACATTATGAAATTCGTTTTCCTTCAAATTATGTAATGGGTAAGATGCAAAATCCATTCCCGCATGACGTGTACAATTTTCATACTCCTACACGCCCATCACTCACGAAAGTTCTACCCTACCCATTTCAACTGAGACGGGTATACGGCGGTAGACCTGTCAAACGGTTTAAACGGGCGAGTTACAGGTTAGGTAGATACGGGTTCAAATAAAATACAGGTCGAGTGTATTTCAGGTCAGGTAAATTACAGGTCAAGTCTATACGGGTTGCGGGTCGGGTTCGAGTAAAAATACGGGTGAGGCAACATCTTTTCCTCGCATTTTTTAAAACTTCTTTTATATCGTAATTCTAACATTTTATACGTTTTCTCTCATTTTGCTCGTCTTAGTCAAATTAATTGACACCATTTTCGCCATCACCACCAACATCACCATCATGTCGTTATCGTCATCGTCACCCTCACAAACTCGCTAAATACGATAATGAGACTCAAATAAGATAACAATGATGACGTGACATGTGATAAGAGGTGATGAGGTGGAAATGTTGGACGCAAAGTGTGGTTCAGTTGGACGTATTACGATGAAAGTGACGGTATGACACAAACTTCGAGGTGGTGATGTGACATGTGGTCCTAGGTGATGAGGTGACAATGATGATGGGGAATAAGGTGTAAGTGACAGTGTGACACACATTTCGATGTGATGACGTGACATGTGGTCCATCGAAATAATGAGGTGACAGTGCTAACGTGAAAAGTAATTTAATGTACTATACTAAAAGTGACAACATGACACACATTTCGATGTGATGACGTGACATGTGATACGAGGTGATGAGCTGAAGTTGTTGACGTGGAATGCAATCCGACGCACTACGGTTAAAGTGACGGTGTGACACATACTTTGAGGTGATGACGTGACATGTTGTTTGAGCTGATGACGTGACATATCACATATATACAAATATTTTTCGTCGAAAATTTACAAGTCATCGATACATATACATATACATATATATATATATATATATATATATATATATATATATATATATATATATATATATATATATATATATATATATATATATATATATATATATATATATATATATATATATATAGAATCGGGATCCTATGAGAACCACCAATATAATGAGAACCATGAGAACTCTACCTTACGGACTTTTTAAAAAAAAATTAATGACATATTTGGATTCGGCATGGAATTTTATGGCTAGAGAACATATTTCGTGGTCTAGAAAATATATACTAGTGACGGAAATCAAGGTGAGATACGTTTCATTAATTTTCATGCACTTACTACCGATTTTTACGCATCTATCATTTTTCATGCACCTAGAACTCATTTTAATGCACGTAGGGCCTCTTATTTCATGCACCTAGTAATCATTTTCATGCATGTAAAAAATTTCATGCACATAGTGGTCGTTTTCATGCATTTATAGCCGTTTTAGTATGTCTAATTGGATTTTCGTACATTAAGTATATATTTTGTTAATAAAATCAAAATTTTTTGTTTAATGATACTAAAGTGTGTATTTAAATAAGCTAAACTAATGGTAAATGATCCATCAAAACTTTCGAATCGAGATATGGTGGAGATTTAGTGAGAGTTCTCATGGTTCTCATTATAAGGGTGGTTCTAACCACCTTACAATGAGAACTTTGTGAGAACTCTATCTTACGGACTGTTTTAAAAAAAATTAATGACATAATTGGATTCGGCATGACATTTTATAGCTACAGAACATATTTCTTGGTCTAGAAAATAAATACTAGTGACGGAAATCAAGGTGAGATACGTTTTATTTATTTGCATGCGCCTACTATCTATTTTTTCGTATCTATCATTTTTCGGCCACTAGTATTTATTTTCTAGACCAAGAAATATGTTCTCTGAACATAAAATTTCATGCCGAAACCAATTATATCATTAATTTTTTTAAAAAAATCCGTAAGGAAGAGTTCTCACCGGTTCTCATTGTAAAGTGGTTCTCACCGGACCTTGTGAGAACTCTACCTTACGGAGTTTTTTTAAAAAATTAATAACATAATTGGATTCGGCATGACATTTTATAGCTAGAGAACATATTTTTTGGACAAGAAAATAAATACTAGTGACGGAAATCAAGGTGCGATAGTTTTATTTATTTGCATGCACCTACTATCTATGTTTTCGTATCTATCATTTTTCCGCCACTAGTATTTATTTTCTAGACCAAGAAATATGTTCTCTGGCCATAAAATTTCATGCCGAATCCAATTATGTCATTAATTTTTAAAAAAAAACTCCGTAAGGAAGAGTTCTCACCGGTTTTCATTGTAAGGTGATTCTCACTGGATCCCAACCCTCTATATATATATATATAGAGGCAAGATCCGGTGAGAACGATCACTCGGTGAGAACGGTGAGAACACATCCTAACCCTTGGATTAGAGGGAACGAATGGCCGATATTAGATCGCCAAATTAAAACCATCAATGAACTTTACTAACAACCCCCCCTGCAACTTTCCACTTTTCAACTCCAATTAATATTTTCAATCAACATGTCCATTTAGAAGG
Source organism: Silene conica (assembly GCA_029255685.2). Classification (NCBI taxonomy): domain Eukaryota; kingdom Viridiplantae; phylum Streptophyta; class Magnoliopsida; order Caryophyllales; family Caryophyllaceae; genus Silene; species Silene conica. Next base: position 29,593,078 of record CM055312.2, on the reverse strand, counting down.
AATAAAACAAAAATAAAATACATTAAAAAAAATAAAATGATGACGAACCCTCAAAACTTTTAACATCGCGTACATTTCAAGCAACATGATGATGAACCCTGAAACTTTTAGAACATATTTCAGTAGTTTCTTCATCTGCGGCTCTACGCTCTTGGGTATTTACGTTTGGGACAATCTGGTTATAGCAACATAATACGGAATAACTAATAAGGATTACAGGCATAATTAGAAGGAGAGATTAATAGTCTAATCAGCAGATGGGCAGGTCGTTATCTGCAATAGTTTCAGTCAGTTCAATGTCCAAGAGAAAAAGACAGGAGCAAATGGGTGGTCATACATTCATTCATTTCTTTCATGAAGTGATCCAGTTTTATTAGGATGGATGTGATCAGCGCAGCGCAGGTTACTCCCAATATTTACCAAATGTTCCATTTCATCATTTCATCATTTCATCATTTCAGCTACTTGAATGCAATACGCTCTTGCTAGTCGCTACACTCTATTATGTACCAAGTACTCGATTTGGGAGTTGACAAGGGTTAATGAAATAAAAATAAAATACATTACAAAAATAAAACAAAAAAAATGACCTGATATTAAATTTGTTTGATTATTAAAATAGATATTTTCGTCTTAAATAAGATTGGATCTTACTTGTTAGGAAAGAAGGAGAAGGGTAGATGGCATGTGAATGAAAATTGGGAAAATTGAGTGGATTACAAAGGTTTATGTAACAAAGTAAAAAAAAATGTATCTATTCCGTCAAAAAATGTATCTAGTAAAAAGAAAAAAATGTATTTATTTCGTCAAAAAATGTATCTAGGTTTAAGTAAAAAACTGTATCTACTCCGACAAAAATATGTAACTAAGTTTATGTAAAAAATATTAAAAAAATGTATCTACTCCGTCAAAAAATATATCTAGGTTTAAGTAAAAAATGTATCTACTCCGTCAAAAAATATATCTAGGTTTATGTTAAAAAATTAAAAAATGTATCTATTCCGTCGTCAAAAAATATATCTAGGTTTAAGTAAAAAAATGTATCTACTCCGTCAAAAAATGTATCTAGGTTTATGTTAAAAAATTTAAAAAAATGTATCTATTCCGTCAAAAAGTGTATCTAGGTTTAAGTAAAAAAAAATGTATCTACTGCGTCAAAAAATGTATCTAGGTTTATGTAAAAAAGTAAAAAAAAAAATGTATCTCCTCCGTAAAAAAAAATATTTTTAGGTTTAAGTCAAAAAATGTATCTACTCCGTCAAAAGATGTATCTAGATTTATGAAAAAAATATTTTTAGGTTTAAGTCAAAAAATGTATCTACTCCGTCAAAAGATGTATTAGATTTATGCAAAAAAAAGTAAAAAAAATATATTTAGTCCGTCAAAAAATGTATCCAGGTTTATGTAAAAAGTTTGTATACAATAAGTTAAAGTGTAGATGAGATTTGGTAAAGAAAAAAAAATGTCTATCTAATATATATTTCAATGTATTTAGTCCGTCAAAAAAATATATCTAGGTTTAATCTACACCGGTGCCGACGAAGCGATGTCGGACCTCCGATAATGGCAATGGCGTCTTAACATGTTGGATTAATGGGGTTGTTGGCTGACATATGCATGTGTAATAATTAGTTGTTGAATTTCAGAGATTATTGTGACATAAATAGTGGGTAAAATGTATGTTTTATGTGTACCATGGCATTTATGTAAAAAAAGTAAAAAAAAATGTATCTACTCCGTCGAAAAATGTATCTAGGTTTACGTAAAAAAGTAAAAAAAAAATGTATCTACTCCGTCAAAAAATCTAACCCTTCAAAAAATGTATTTAGTTTTATGTAAAAAAAGTAAAAAAATGTATCTGGGTTTACGTAAAAAAGTAAAAAAAAATGTATCTACTCCTTCAAAAAATGTATCTAGGTTTATGTAAAAAAAGTAAAAAAAATGTATCTACTCATTCAAAAAATGTATCTAGGTTTATGTAAAAAAGTAAAAAAAAATGTATCTACTTCGTCAAAAAATGTATCTAGGTCTACGTAAAAAAGTAAAAAAAAATGTATCTACTACTTCAAAAAATGTATCTAGGTTTATGTAAAAAAATAAAAAAAAATTTATCTACTCCTTCAAAAAATGTATCTAGGTTTATGTAAAAAAAGTAAAAAAAAATGTATCTACTCCGTCAAAAAATGTATCTAGGTTTACGTAAAAAAGTAAAAAAAATGTATCTACTTCGTCAAAAAATGTATCTAGGTCTACGTAAAAAAGTAAAAAAAAATGTATCTACTACTTCAAAAAATGTATCTAGGTTTATGTAAAAAAATAAAAAAAAATTTATCTACTCCTTCAAAAAATGTATCTAGGTTTATGTAAAAAAAGTAAGAAAAAATGTATCTACTCCGTCAAAAAATGTATCTAGGTTTACGTAAAAAAGTAAAAAAAATGTTTTATCGTAGAAAAAATTAATTGGGAAAATAAATTAGGGAATTTTTTATTGTAGAAAAAATTAATTGGGAATTGTATTAGGGATAAATAAACGTACAATGGGCAAAAATAATGAGAGGAGAAAGAAAGAGATTGGAGCATAACAATGTTTTATCGTAAAACATATGTGGGTTGTGAGTATTTCTCATGTGTTGATTGAGTTTTAATCCAATGGTTATAGGTCGTTCTCACCGTATGCACCGTATAATCGTTCTCACCCGATCCTAAATCTATATATATATATATATATATATATATATATATATATATATATATAGAGCGAGGATCCTGTGAGGTCTACTACTTAAATGAGGATTGAGGTCTATTCTTACATGATGATTGCATCTCAACCATTGGATTTAGTTGAAGTTTGTAACTTTGGTAAAGAAAACTTACACCTAAGATAATATTTTTTTTTCTCGAGATTTTTTTTATCAAATTGTTTTTCTCAAAAATCTTTATTCGAAACTTTTTTTTCCGAAATTTTTTTGTCTCGAAATTTTTTTTCGAAACTCTTTTTTTTCCGAATTTTTTTCGAAACTTTTTTTTTCTCCGAATTTTTTTACGAAAGTTTTTTTTTCTCCAACTTTTTTTTTAACCTTTCTTCTCCGAATATTTTGTCGAAATTTTTTTTTCCGAAATTTTTCTTTTACGAGATTTTTTTTCTCGAAATTTTTTTTCTCGACATTTGTTTTGAGATAGTTTATCAATTTTTTTTCTCGAAAATTTTTTTTCGAAACTTTTTTTCCGAAATTTTTTTGTCTCGAATTTTTTTTCAAAACTTTTTTTCTCCGAAATTTTTTCGAAACTTTTTTTCTTTCTCCGGATTTTTTTTACGAAACTTTTTTTTTCTCCAACTTTTTTTTCGAACCTTTTTTCTCCGATTTTTTTTCCGACATTTTTTTTCCGAAATTATTTTTTCTCGAGATTATTTTTTCCCGATATTTTTATCAATTTTTTTTTCTCGAGTTTTTTTTTCTTTTTTTTTTTGTAATATTGTTTTTGAGAACCCGTGATATTGTATTGAGTAACATGTGTATCTACGCATTTAACCATGCGTATCTACACATTTAAAGGTGTGTATCTACACATTTAGAGATTTGTATTTACGCATTTAAAGATATGCATCTACGCATTTAGACATGTGTATCTACGCAATTAAAGGTGTGTATCTACGCATTTAGACATGTGTATTTACGCATTCAAACACGTGTATCTACGTATTTAAAGCGTGTATCTACGCATTTAGTCATGTGTATCTACGCATTTAGAGGTGTGTATCTACGCATTTAAAGGTGTATATATACACATTTAGAGGTGTGTATCTACGCATTTAGAGATGTGTATCTACGCATTCAAACATGTGTATCTACGCATTTAGAAATGTGTATCTACACATTTAAAGGTGTATCTACGCATTTAGACATGTGTATCTACGCATTTAGACATGTGTATCTACGCATTTAGACATGACATGTATATCTACGCATTTGGAGATGTGTATATACACATTTGGCCATGTGTATCAATGCATCACATTTAGAGATATGTATCTAGGTATTTAGCCATGTGTATCTACGCATATAGTCATGTGGATCTACGCTTTTAAATGTGTGTATTTACGCATTTAGACATGTGTATCTACGCATTTAGCCATGTGTATCTACGCATTTAAAGGTGTGTATCTACGCATTAAGAGATGCGTATCTACGCATTTAAAAATGTGTATCTACCCATTTAGCCATGTGTATCTACGCATTTAGAGATGTGTATCTACGCATTTAACCATGTGTATCTACGCATTAAGAGATGTGTATCTACGCATTTAGCCATGTGTATCTACGCATTAAAAAATGTGTATCTACGCATTTAACCATGTGTATCTATGCATTTAGAGATGTGTATCTACGCATTTAGCCATGTGTATCTACGCATTTAATGGTTTGTATATACGCATTTAGACATGTGTACCTACGCATTTAGATGTGTATCTACGCATTTAGATGTGTATCCACGCATTTAAAGGTGTGTATCTACGGATTTAGACATGTGTATCTACGCATTTAGAGATGTGTATCTACATATTTAAAGATGTGTATCTACACATTTAGAATTGTGTATCTACGCATTTCGCCATGTGTATCTACACATTTAGAGGTGTGAATCTACGTATTTAAAGGTGTGTATCTACTAGACATGTGTATCTACGCATTTAGAGATGTGTATCTACGCACTTAGAGATGTGTATCTACGCATTTGAAGGTGTGTATCTACGCATTTAAAGATGTGTATCTACGCATTTAGAGATGTGTGTTTCTACGCATGTAGAGATGTGTATCTACGCATTTAGACATGTGTATCTACGCATTAAAAGATGTGTATCTACGCATTTAGCCATGTGTATCTACGTATTTAAAGGTGTGTATTTACGCATTTAAAGGTGTGTATCTACGCATTTAACCATGTGTATCTATGCATTTAGAGATGTGTATCTACGCATTTAGCCATGTGTATCTACGCATTTAATGGTTTGTATGTACGTATTTAGACATGTGTATCTACGCATTTAGATGTGTATCTACGCATTTAGATGTGTATCCACGCATTTAAAGGTGTGTATCTACGGATTTAGACATGTGTATCTACGCATTTAGAGATGTGTATCTACATATTTAAAGATGTGTATCTACACATTTAGAATTGTGTATCTACGCATTTCGCCATGTGTATCTACACATTTAGAGGTGTGAATCTACGTATTTAAAGGTGTGTATCTACTAGACATGTGTATCTACGCATTTAGAGATGTGTATCTACGCACTTAGAGATGTGTATCTACGCATTTAAAGGTGTGTATCTACGCATTTAAAGATGTGTATCTACGCATTTAGAGATGTGTGTTTCTACGCATGTAGAGATGTGTATCTACGCATTTAGACATGTGTATCTACGCATTAAAAGATGTGTATCTACGCATTTAGCCATGTGTATCTACGTATTTAAAGGTGTGTATCTACGCATTTAAAGGTGTGTATCTACGCATTTAGCCATTTGTATCTAAGCATTTGAAGGTGTGTATCTACGCATTTAGAGATGTGTATCTACTCATATAGAGGTGTGTATCTACGCATTTAGAGATGTGTATCTAGTCATATAGAGGTGTATATCTACCCATATAGAGGTGTGTATCTACGCATTCAAACATGTGTATCTACGCATTTAGAGATATGTATCTACGCATTTAGACATGTGTATCTACGCATTTAGCCATGTGTATCTACGTATTTAAAGGTGTGTATCTACGCATTTAGACATGTGTTTCCACGCATTAAGAGATGTGTATCTACGCATTTTTTTTCTCCAATCTTTTCGAGAAAAAAAAAGATTGGAGAAAAAAATCGAAAAAAAAAATTGGAGAAAAAAATTCGGAAAAAAGTTTCGAGAATTTTTTTTTAAAAAAATTCCGATGAAAAGAATTTCGAAAATATAATTCCGAAGGTTTTGGGTTCAATCCCAATTCGCAATTTGAGCAAAAATTGTCTTCGAAAATGTTTATTTCTTAAATATTATACAATATTATCAACAAAGACTTTGTGGTCTATGGGTTTAGGTGTCGAACTTTGAAATCCGAGGTTTGGTGTTCGACCCCCAATGGTTGCAGATTTTCATTTTTGCTTAGTAGAAATTATTCGCGTAACAAATATTACACAATATTATATTATTCATCAAAGATGCTGTGGTCTGTTGGTTAAGTTGTTAATCTCTGATACCCAAGGCAGTGGGTTCGATACTTGAACACGGCAGTTTGTTTTTTTAATTTTTGCTTAATAGAAAATATTCGCGTGTTAAATATTACACAATACTATAATAATCATCAAACACGTTGTGGTCCGTTGGTTAAGTTGTGGTCTTTGTTGCTTGAGGTCGCGGGATCGATTCCCACTGAAGTTACTTTTGCTTTTTTGCTGAAATTGTATTATCCACGTGGCATCATCTTATGGTTCTTCTTGTTGATCCAATGGTTCTTATAGTAGACCTCAATCCTCATTTAAGATCATAGACCTCACATGATGCAATCTCTATATATATATATATATATATATATATATATATATATATATATATATATATATATATATATATATGACATTGTATATTTTAAAAATGATATATTGTCTTGACCCAACGGTCAATCCACTGCGGGTCGGGTTTTGACCCGTCGTTTACGGGTCAAAACAGGTTCGGGTATTTTTCGGGTTCAGGTTGAGAAAATCGAGTTATTTAGGGGTACTTATGGGTCGGATTACGGTCGATTTTCGGGTCGGGTTAGATTTTAACAGGTCTATGCGGCGGGTATCAAAATGTATTCGCACCATAGACAACCGCGCGGATAATACCGTCTTAAACGAGATTGCGTGCTCGGAAAAAAGGGCATACATTTCTAGTGGAGTTGTTTTGTCCCCTATCTCCGCCATTTTCAACATATATACATCTTCACATACCCTAACCCAAAGTTGAGAGCTACTATGGGCGACAACAGTAACAACGGCAACTCTAACCGTAAACGAAAGCGCTCCGGAAAATCCAAAACCATACCTCCTGAAACCCTAGAATCCCAACCCACCACCACCACCACCGACGCCGTGGATGACGGCGCTCTCTCCTCTCCCACCGGGTCTCACCGCCGCCGTAAGAAACGTGCTTCTGCCTCTAACCGCCGCGACGAAGCCATCGTTGCGTCACCGCCTCATTCTCCGACGTGGGATGAAGATAGCGCAGTGGCGCGTGTATTGCCGGCGATGGACTCGGTAGTCAAGGTGTTCTGCGTTCATACGGAGCCCAACTTCTCGCTTCCATGGCAGCGCAAACGCCAGTACAGCTCATCGAGTAGCGGGTTTGTTATTGGTGGACGTAGGGTCTTGACGAATGCGCATTCTGTTGAGCATTATACTCAGGTTAAGCTTAAGAAGAGAGGTTCTGATACTAAGTATTTAGCTACTGTTCTTGCTATTGGAACTGAATGCGACATTGGTAATTCATAACCTCCTTTAACATTCTTCTTCTTGTCACTTCGTGTAAAATCTGTGTTGGAGATGTGATATTAGTTGTTGTGAATTTGCATTGGAGAATTGTCTAGTGTTTGGGCTTTTATAGTTTCAAATTCGATATTGTTGTTCGTGACTTTGCTTTGAAGAACGGTTAGAATGGGTTAAGCTTGCAATGTATTGAGTACAACGACAGCCTTAGTCCCAAACAACATCGGAGCCTTACTCCCAAAATGATTTGGGTCGGCTGACATGGATCATCCTTTGAAACCGCCATAATGAAAATGAAAGGCAATGGGGTTTTATAGATTTTAAATCAATCTTATCATATATATAAAAACCTAAAAATTAAATCCAGAATAAAGCTTAAAATAATTTTGAAAATTGAAGTAAAACTTAATATAAAAAGTTTTAGGAAAAATGGTGTAGTAAGTCCAAAAAGAATAAAATATTTTTTTAGAAAACTTGAAAAAAACATCGGATGTTAAAAGTCCACATGTACCATATCCCTCCATAGTGCACTCTCCATCACCATGCCCTCCCGAAGTTCGAGAAATCTCATATCGTGCTCAAACACTCTTCTCCATGTTTGTTTAGGTCTTTCTCTATCCCTAACAACCTTTTCTGCACCTCAGGTCTCCAAACTCCTAACCGGTGCGTCTATAGGTCTCCTTCTCACATGGCCAAACCATCTTAGTCGGTTTTTCCATCATCTTGGCCTCTATTAGGGCCACTTTTACCTTCTCCCTAATCACCTCATTCCTTAACCGGTCTTGCCTTGTATGGCCGCACATCCACCTCAACATACGCATCTTTGCCACACACATCTTTTGAATGTGACACTGTTTCACGGCCCAACACTGCGAGCCGTAAAGTAAGGCAGGCCTATTCCCCGTACGATAAGATTTCCCCTTTAATCTTTGGGGCATACCTTTATCACACAAAAATCCCGTAGCACTTTTCCATTTCATCCATCCCGCTTTAATTCTGTGAGGCACATCCCCGTCTAACTCTCCATCTTTTTGGATAATAGATCCGAGATATCTAAAGGAATCTGACCTCTCAACAACATTTCCATCGAAAATAACGCGCCCCACCGCCGTCGATCTCGGCCCCGCAAATAGAAACCTCACATACTCGTTCTTTCTCTCCAATGTATGAGTAACCAGTTTTATTTTTTTATAAATTTTGAGCAAGAGATTACGATGGAGGCATTGTATGTTGGGGTCTTGAAACTCTTGGTTATTAATTAGATTAATTAATTAATTGTGTTTTTCTGTGAATTGAATGGACGGTCTTCGACTGTTGGTGTAATTAGGTTGTGATAAAGGTAGTGTGGTAAACAAATAAGGAAGGGGAGGTTAACATATATAACAAATTCACCTTTGAGGAGACTCCAAAGGGAATGAAGAGAGAATTAGGAAGAAAATCACTTTGAAAATGGATAGTTTAGTAAGAGTATAGTAGTAAGGAACTAGTATGTTTTTCTTTTGTCATTAAGGGTGTGTTTGGATAGCAAAAAAGGAGGGAAAGGGAGGGGAGGGAGAAGGAGGGAAAAGAAAGGGAGAGAAGGGGAGGGGAGGGAGAATGGAGCAGGTGATTTTCCTTCCAAATAGAGAAAATCCATTTTGTTAACCAAACAATGGATTTCCCATCCCATTAAATCACTCCCCTCCCTTTCCTTCGAAATCTTTCAATCCAAACACATCCTAAAAGACAACTCTAGATAATCTCAAAACTGTAAATTGGAGCTATCTTCTTGTTTCTACTTGGTTAATTGGCGTGGTGATTTTTGTATGATTCAAAAGACCAAAGTTAGGAAAGTGATAAACCCAGTCCCCTGCCTCTATTTTCTCTTTGATTTTCCCCTGACATAAGGCCAAAGAATCGAAGATAGGAAGCTATAGGGTGAGATTTTGGATTGGGACATCTTATAATACGGACGAAAGAACGATTTTTTCACAAATTCTTGTTTAACATGACATCTTCGTCTTAAACTTGAAACGGGTCAAGTATGGGTAGATGAGACAAAAAGAAGATCCCCAGGGAGTGTGGACTAACAAAATGCTTGACCTATATATACAAGTGGGAGTATATTTGACCCGTTTTCACCTTAAGACGGATACTGCCGTCCTATGAGAGACTTAATGCCATTTTTTATAGGTGTGAGGTTTCGATGTTGCAATTCAATGGTGACTTGTTGACTTTGAGGCCTCAGACAATACTTTCTGCTTCTTGTGTGGTTATAATGTACAAGGTGATGATTGTATGAAGAGTGCATTACATGCTGTGAAGTGTGAACATTTGATATGAAAAGAGCAGTTTAGAAAGAGCAACCCTTAACTTTAGGCAAGAGATTTAAACCCTCATAGCTGTCCTGATCTAGTTGTAGTTGGTGCAAGTTTTTATTTTATTTTTGGTATTTGTTTACTACCGTGCTTAAAACGTCCATCTTCATTTTTTTTTCGTTTGAGTTTGAGATGGGGCGGGAGAGGAGGATATCATTTCATATTGAAAGAGTTCAAAAACACTTTCTTGTACATTGGATCACAATATGTTCTACGAAGTACAAGGTTTTTCCTTTTTATTTTTCAAATTTTTGCCTCTTTTTCATTATCTTGTTTCTATGTTCTTAATCAAGCACATTTATTTATCAACACTGTTGAATAATGGTATTTTTCTGTTGATTGTATGGTAATTTTTTTCTGCAAAGGTGTTTAAAGTTAGGTGCTTTTTAATTTTACTTGATAATGTTAATGCATGTAATTTTGCAGCTTTGCTTACTGTTAATGACGATGAGTTCTGGGAAGGGGTTTCACCAGTGGAGTTTGGGGAATTGCCAGCCCTTCAAGATGCTGTTACTGTTGTGGGTTACCCAATAGGAGGGGATACAATTTCTGTGACCAGTGGGGTTGTTTCGCGCATAGAAATATTGTCGTATGTCCATGGGTCTACTGAGCTTCTAGGCTTGCAGGTGAGGAACATATAACTTAAATTCGCTATTAAAATGGCGGTTATGTCTCTTACTCCATGCATGTTGATACAACTGTAGATAGATGCTGCCATAAATTCTGGAAACTCGGGTGGACCTGCATTCAACGATAAAGGTAACTGTGTGGGCATTGCGTTTCAGTCACTGAAGCATGACGATGCTGAGAATATTGGATATGTTATACCTACACCAGTCATCTTGCATTTCATCCAGGATTATGAAAGAAATGGAGCTTACACTGGTAGGTTCAACGGATATTAAACATGTTAGGGTGTTTAGAGCTTTGTCTTAAACACATCTAACTAGTGTTGGAATGATGTTAATTTTTGTGTTTTAATGAAGGGGAGCCTTGACGCACCGGTTAAGGTGTTGCTTTGTGACCATGAGGTCACGGGTTCAAGGGAGCGGCCTCTTGTCAAAAAATGGCAAGGGAAGGCTTGCCCCCATTTCACCCTTGTGGTGGGGCCCTTCCCCGGACCCTCTCCTAGCGGGGACGCCATCGTGCACTGGGCTGCCTTGTTTTTTTGCTTCATTTCTAAGCTTCATGGTGTGTTGTACAGGCTTTCCAATTCTTGGAGTGGAGTGGCAAAAAATGGAAAATCCCGACTTAAGGGTGGCAATGGGTATGAAATCCGATCAAAAGGGTGTACGTGTAAAACGTGTTGACCCCACTTCTCCAGAATCCAAGGTTTTGCAGCCATCGGATGTTATCCTCAGCTTCGATGCGGTCGATATTGCAAATGATGGAACAGGTGACTGTCAAGCCAGATTGTCATATTTCCTCCTTTTTCCTTCATTAGCACTTTCTATTCTTTCATAAGTTTTAAAGTAATCCTTTAGGTGTTGTTCCTTTGCCCTTGCTGTTGCTTATTACCATTGGTATTTAGGTAAAGGTTTGAATAACTTCTATTCTTCACAGATACTCGATTAAGACTCTGATTTTCCAGCAAATTGTAGACAAAAATTGACATTTCAGTTACCTACATTTATCATATCTGTATCTTACTACAATGGATAGCCTTAAAAGTAACAAAGAGAAGTCTACTGATTGCTTTTGTGGGCTGCCCTTGATAGGACTGCTGAAAAGAAAACTTTTGCTGCCTTTATACTTGTTTTCCCCCCTTGATTCAACCTAAAGTGGTCACCTGTTCTTACTTTAATCTAGCTTTACGAAATTGATAAGCGTCTAACCTTCTGAAGCACTATTCAACTGTCTTGGATATTGGCCGTGCAAATTAATATTTTAGGATTTTTTCTTTTTGAGTTATTCCGGTGCTTGCATTGTCAAAATATATAACGAAGTAAACTTAATACCTATCATTACTGCTTTTCTCAAGTTGTGGCATATCAGAATATAACTTATTTCCTTCTCTTTTATTTGGTCTTGGGGTTTTCTGAGCTCTGAGTTTCCAGTTATTTTATGAATAAGAAGCTCTAGTTGCGTAAAGGCAAAACAATAACCTTATGGAAAGATTAAGGCATACTTTTCATGGATCAGGCATTCTAAATACGTAGTCGTTGTGTGAGTGTTTTTTTCATGAATATTTGAGGGTTTTGGGAGTAATTTCTCGTTGCTTGCTATAAACATGAACTTTGCTCCTATCTTAAGCCGACATCTAAATCCTATTAGTTGTTTATTGATGGTTTCCGACTTTCCGTGAGAGTACATCTACAATTAATCTGCGTTGTCTTTTTAACAGTTCCTTTCAGACATGGTGAGCGCATAGGTTTCAGTTACCTTATCTCTCAGAAATATACCGGAGATAATGCTGAAATTAAGGTTTTACGTGATTCAGTAGCGCTCAAGTTCAGTATCAAACTTGGTACTCACAGGAGACTCATTCCGGCACATAGCAACGGTAGACCTCCTTCATATTATATAGTTGCAGGCTTCGTTTTTACAACTGTCTCTGTTCCATATCTCCGCTCAGAGGTTTGGTTCTACTCTCTTTCTCCCCCCTCCTCACTTTTTAGTTTTACTGATCCCATTTAAAGAATCATCTTATTGAGCTGAAAATAGCATCTGTTATGTTTATGTGTGGATAATCCACCAAAATTCTCCGTTTAACATAATATCTATACCTTATTGCAATAAGTCTAGCAGGTTTTTGATAAGAAGCTAACTAACTTAGGTTGAGGCCGTTGTAGTTGTAATTTTTGCAAGATTGTGTGTGTTTGAGTTCTATTGTATTGTAATACAGTTTATTTTGAATTTTGTTACAGTACGGTAAAGAGTACGAGTATGAGGCTCCAGTGAAGCTTTTGACCAAGCTATTGCATTCAATGCGACAGTCGAAAGATGAAGAGCTTGTTGTTGTATCTCAGGTCTGTTACTCCCTATCTACCACCCGTTCACCCAACTGAGGAAGGGTAGTATAGATTGTGGACTATCGGTTAGTGTTTGATGAAACTTGCTATATTTATGGAGTTCCTTATTTTCTGTTTTGATTGTAGGTTCTTGTGGCTGACATCAATATTGGATATGAAGAAATTGTCAACACTCAGGTACAGTTAGGCATTCATTATATGGTGTAAAATCTCGGTTTAATATTTGACCTCCAAAGAGATTGGTCTGACATGGTCTTGATGACTGCTTCATAAATGTGAGCGGTACCAGCTCAAAATCTGATCACAACTCACAAGACCATCAAACCTTGATCATTTGGTTTCTATTCAGTGTCCGGCCGTCGGTCCAGATTTAACACCATGATTGATAAACTACATTTTGTAGGCAGTCGTTAGCTTCATCTACTGAAGTGACCCGTTTCAGAGACGGTCTTCTGTTCAATTTCCTTTCTAGAAATTTGGTGTTTGTGGGGATTCAGTAGCATGTTCTCTAATATTTACGGGTGATGACTGTAGGTTTTAGCTCTCAATGGTAGTCCGGTGAAGAATTTGAAGAGCTTGGCAAGTATGGTAGAGTCTTGTGAAGATGAGTTTATGAAGTTCGAACTGGACTATGATCAGGTCTTGTTCTATTCCCTTTTGTTCAATCTTACTATGACTTTTAGAACTCAGAAGCAACTGACCTACATGTATATCCAAGTGTCACTCTTATTTTATGAAAAGTCTGTTCTTGTCTTAAAAATGAAATGTCCAAATATGGTACACTCGAACCCATATCCGAGTGTCAAGTTGGACATGAGCACAAGTTGATGTGAGTTGTCATAATATCGAATCTTACATAGTTTAGGTTTAATGCCTTCAATGCTGGAAACTTAACACTAAAAGTAACTCTGTGTTTGTGTCCAGGTAGTTGTTCTTCGGACAAAAACCGCGAAAGCTGCAACTGTAGATATACTAGCAACACACTGTATACCTTCTGCAATGTCTGATGATCTTAAATCATAAGCCTGATATTCCCATCTTCTCATTCAATTCGAATTTGCCGGTGCCAGTGGTGATTCCGGGCAGATCTGAAATTAGCATTCGCAGTTTAGGGTTTACTTTGAGAGTAGTATATGACATTCGAACTAAAACTTCATACTGTGATAAAAGTAAACATGTCAATGAGCATGAAGTTGAGTCAGCGTACTTGAAAAGGGCATGATATTATGATTTGTTGGTGCTGCCGATCTCGAGATGGTTTTCTCAGATCAACTCCATTTTTTGTATGCAGATACACACTTTCGTCCTGCAATTAGTGTTTTGTTGGAGGTTACTCAGATTAGTCTGTTTTGAGCTGGGAATCTGGGATTTTTTCTTGTTACAAAATTGCTGTTGCGTTAATTGTTTATTATTGATTTTATATAGTGGTCTATCTACACTCAATCCTTTTATACTAAACTATGGCAAATTGATCGTGATCATTTTCTGATGGGGAAGCCAGACTACAAACTAGGGCAGAGTATGGATCGGGTATCTGATCCGAAACCCCATTTCGGATCTGATATTCAATCCGAAAATCCAAAATTTTAGTATTCATGATCTGATCCGAAATGTTCGGATATCCGAAATTTAGTATCCGAAACTATCCGAAAATTTAGGATCAGTTATCCGATATCCAAGATCCGATCAATGTAAATATATATCGTCAAAACTATAATAGAAAAGAAAAATAGCGTAATAAAAATGAAAATGTGGGTTGGTGAATGTGGAATTGTGGATTATTGGTTTTGTTAATGAAGGAAATTAAAATTTACGGTTTTGTAGACTAGGGTTATTTACGGATTTGTGAATGACGGTTATTGAGTGAAATGAAATTAGCTAGTGTTATTTAATATTTATGGATCAAATCTCGGGTACGGATCAGATATTACACGGATATCGGATATTCGATCCGATATTTGATATCCGATCCGATAACTTTCGGATATCGGATATCCAAATTTTTAAGCCAGATATCCATATCTGATCCGATATCTAAATATTTCGGATACGAGTATTCGGGCCAAACCACTTTTCGGATCATATATCCATTAATTCGGATCAAATACAGATCGGATGTCGAATCAATTCGGATTATCGAAATTTTTGCTCAGCCCTACTACAAACGATATTTGACACCATGAGTAGAGTACCATTCAACTAGACCTGGTAAACGGGTCATTCGATTCAGTTTTCGGATCGATTTTATTCGGATCGGGTTATTTCGGTTGACCTTTATTTTCGATTTCAGTTTGGTTCAATTCAGGTTGGAGTCGGTTTTCGCTTTTAATCGGTTGTAAATATTTCGGTTCAGTGCAGGTTCGAGTTAGGTTAATTTCGGAACAGATGAGATTCGAGTCGGGTTTATATCAAAGCAGATTTGATTCGATTCGAGCCATATTCAGATCGGATGTCAAGGGATTAATGGATTATATATATATATATATATCAATTATTTTGACTTTGCTTTTGAGATAATTTTTAGATTTTTATCTGATAATATTTCAGTTTTTTTTAATAGTAATATAATTGATGCTATATTTTTTTCTTTTCTAACTTTTTTAATAATTATTGATATATATAGATAATTGGAATACGAACAGTCAAACATGCAATTGAGGAATAATACACATTTTTACATAAATACTCCGAAGTGTATACTTGATAAATTGATCACGAGTATTTAATATCTTTCAACATTGACTTATATATCTTTTATCGTGAAATATTATTATTAAATGTTCATTCCTCCTCAATTCGTCTTACTACTCTTAATACCATTTATTGTATAAGAGTATAGGACCGTCTTCACTCTTAAATTTAGATGGTTCTTACACCTGTAGGAGCTTATAACTAATTTACTTATAAGAGGTCTAAAGTCAAGAATCTTAAGACTTAAATAAGACCACCTGATATGTGAATTATTTGAATTTTATAAGTTCAACTTGAGTTCGGTGATTTTTTAACTTGAGCTACTCTTGAGTTGATCTTTAATTATTTCATTTATTTCTACTAACACGGTAACACATTACTCGAGTCCAAAACTATAATCTATAATAACAAAGTAACAATAGCTAAAACTATATAATCTTTTAACTAATAATCTACTGTTCGGCTTCTTAAGCCTCTACTTTTAGAATTTGTAAATGTAAAAAATATCTTGACCTATATTATACTTTGTTTTTATAATGATCTATTGTTCGGCTTCTCACCTCGAATTTCAATGGTTCAATTCTTCATTTATTCTTATAACTTCGTGGAACTTAAATGAAATACGTAAACTATTATAAATGAGTAGTTGGACAAGAACATCACAAAATGTATTAGAATTAGAAGCTTTCATATATCATTTATATAATTATATAAATAGACAAGATAGTTAGATGAACTTATAAAGTTATAAGTTAATAAGTTATACTCCTTTCGTCTCAAACTCTCAATCATTTATTTACCTATTTCAGCTTTCTATTTTAAAAATGTCTTTAATAAACATTTTGATCATCTATACACAACTTGGTTAACTTAATAATTACTCCTACAAGTATCAACTAGACAAATAAGTAAATAAAAATTAAAAAATCTGAATATAAGAAAACAATAAACGTTAGCATTCTTGGGCTCTTGGCACATACACTATTACACTAATACACTATTACACTAATACACTAGTACACTAACTACTTTCCTTTTTTTATAACACAGTTACAGAGACACGCTGGCATCAACTACTATCTGAGTCTCTTCATCTTCCTCGAGTGGCAAAGCCCAGTAGCCCACTCAATGGCAAATCGCAAATCGCAAATCGCAAATCGCAAATAAAATCGCAGATAAAGATATAGAAATAATATCTCAATTTGGTAAGAAAATCTCTATTTGTCCCTCATTAATTAATGAAGTTTCCGAATTTTATCATTTGATTAGTTATTTTATTCATCTAAATCTTTCTATCAGATTATTTTTTATCATTTCCGTTGAACTCGCGGTCAAATATGGTAAAAAAAAAATGGTTTTTGCCTCCAAAAATTGATTTCTCCTCCAAAAATTGACAACTTAATTAGTTTGCCTCCAAAAATTGGCGATTCTAGAATTATTTTCCGCCGGCCATCATTATTTTACCGCCAAAATAAAGATGAGAATGATTTATTTTACCGCCTAAATTGTGGTTATATATACATCATCGTCTGTGCTTTACCTTTAAACTCATCTCCTAGCACTTTTATTGGTAAGGTGAAAGCTTTAAAGCTTTCTTTTAAAGTTGTTTGTTGATTTTTTAGGCATCATATTTTGTAATACAAATTCTAAATTAGTGATTACTTCGTCTGTTCGTCATATTGTAATTTATATGATTTTTTAGACTTGTTCTGAGTTCTGACTTCAAGTCTTTGACTAAAATTTTAATGTCAACAATATAGTTTCTTTCGACTTAAATTTTAGACTTACAAATTACTAGATTACTGAAATTTTAATGTCTAAAAATTATAATTAATTAATCACTGACTTTCTTTTCTTTCAAATCCAAGGAAGTTATGAAATGTATTGCTAATGATAATTCTCAAGCTCAAAATATAACCTCCATTATTGAGATTGCAGATTTAGGGAAGTAGCACGTGTACAGAGAAAATAAAAGGGGAACGTTAAGTAGCTTTATTTGGTGACGAAAGTTCTACCATACAATAACAATTTCGATAAATTATAAAATAAATATACTTGGAAATGAGTCATTCTGATACGGAGTACAATTAATTCGAGAACTATATTAGCAGTGCATTGGAGTAACAAGTTTTTGACGTTTGAGCGTTTGGCGAGAACTATATTAGCAGTACAAATAACTAATAAGCAATCGGATGAGAATGTGCTCTTAGTTTTTGACGTTTAGGATAACTTGAATCATAACATCCGTACCAATGTAAAAATATGTATATAAATAATTGATTTTTTTTCTTTTGTTTGACAAACGACAATTACTACATTCGGATAATTTCGGGTTTCGATTGAATTTCGGTCATGATTATGCAGGTTGAAAACGGTTCGGGTGTGTTTCGATTCGGGTCAAACCAGTTCAGGTTGAAACAGTTCAGGTTCATTCGATCTCAGGTCTATTTCGGATATTGCAAATTCAGTTCAATTTCGAATCAGTTCAGGTCGATTCAGGTTTCGGGGTGAAATTCAGTTATACCTTTCGGATGTACGGTCAGGTGTCGATTCAGTTATTTTCGATCGGTTTTTCGGGTTCGGTATACTTTTGCCAGGTCTACATTCAACCGACAATCCTTGACAATCACATTAAGCCTAAAGCTTTCTTCGTCTAAACAGTAAAATCTAACACAGTAGCTTCTTTATAAGATGTTTAGATAGCGTGCTGCGAAGAAGCAACCTGAAAAAGATAGCATTAAAATTTTGGTCAATGATTTGTCATTTGAACTTATTATTATTATTATTTTTTCAGCAGCTAAGAAAGGTTTTTACATAATGCCTATCTGACCATTCGGGTCAGACTTTTTTATTATATCATTTGAAAAAGAGATTAAACTAAGGACGAGACTGCTACAGATGATAGGCCTCTTTGGTGGGCAATCCGATTCCTCCATCTGAGCGAAGACTTCTGTTCTCTTCTTGTTCAGTTGAGCTTACAAAGATTACCTGCAACAAGACAAACTTACGCCACGAGGACGTAGAAATTTACTGGAGGTTTATCTACTTCTACGGAAAGTAGATAAATTGTGTCTTGGAGATTCATCCCCTTGGCTATGATTCTTCTTGAACATAGAAATTCTCATCCTCATCTGTAAGGAATAGATGTGGTAAGGACACGTAACAGTTTACCACACAAAGAAGTCTTGCTCTCCTTAGGACTGTATAAATACAACGATGGTGACACTGATTGAAAGATGGTGTAGGGATGACGATGAGAAGCAAGAAGAAAAAAGAGGACATAAGTTGGAGCAAAATTTGGGGTAGCCTTACCGGCGACGGGGGTAGTCGCCGGCGAGAAAGCGTTTAGGCTTAAAATTCCTTAGCACAAATAAATGTAGTACAAATGGGTCGAATTCACAGAGAAAAACGTTATTGCATATAAACCGTTGCTATGAGTAAATTTCCATTCTAATCGGGTTGTATTTTTTTGATTGTTTGATAAATGAAAAAAATATAAAAATAAGATGTAAACTATATGATAAAAAAGAGTTTAGGGGATTAGGTCACACATGCATAATTATATAATTATAAATATTAACGTAAATAATGAAATATAAACTGTTAGATGCTTAGGCTTAAAGACAACCATCTCCCGACCTTATTGTCAACCATAGACCGAGTTTTAATTGCCTCTCGACTTTTGCTAGATCGTCCGACTAACACATGTTTAGTCTAATTCATATCCGTGCCTCTCGACTTATAGAATGAATTAATAAATTTAATCTAAGTTTGTGATTAATAAACAAAGATCAACAAAACATAACAAACATGTGATAGAAACATATGTAACAATTACTAAAACATATTTACCTTAACATATTAAATTATAAACTAATGCATGACTTCCCCTCCCTAGACAAAGATTACTACTCACTCATACTTGTAAATGAAAATGCAAAATATAATTTAAAGACATGATTAATAATAATACTAATAATGAAAATGAATAACAAAATAAGAAACTAAATATGAAAATGACAAATAACTAAATAACATAAACTAAATAGAAATACCGTAAGGAAATGAACTTGAAATAATCAACTTGAAGAACAAAACCTTGAATAGAAATGATAACTAAATAATTGTATTGAAATTTTATGTGAATTATAAAAGAGATTACAAAACTAAATTATATGTGAATGAAACTAAGATAATTATAAACTAAAATAAGACTGGAAAATGTATGATATATGGTACCTAGAAGGCCGGGTTAAGCCCTCCTTCTATACTAAAAATTATATGAAACGTAAGGATTAAAGATGGCCTTAAAGACGAGTAATCCCGATCGGGGATGCATGACCCCGATCAGGGACGTAGGATTTATGATAAATGATCTTAAATCGCAGAGTAATTACCTGGGGAATCAAAATATTTGTTATTAATGGCGCTATAAATCACTCGGTAAACTCTAATTGCATTGAGCATAAAATATCTTTGTAACACCCATCCCTTAAACAAGTGGGTGTACTAGCTCGAGTAGGCCATACTCGGTCGAGTACACCCATACCAGAAGTAAATCAGAGTCTGTTCTTCTGAACTAGGTCAAGTACATGATTTAGTCGGTCGAGTAAGGCGTACTCGGTCGAGTACATGGGGTACCGGTCGAGTAAGGCGTACTCGGTCAATTACGACGTTGTGTCAGTTTTAATGATAGGTTAATTGGAGGATTTCAGAAACTAAAATCATAATTATCATAAACCTAATCTCGTCACAAACACTTTTTCCTCTCCAAGTATACAACACTAATCCTCTAATTGCCTACCCGAAGTCAGTTCACGCATGCATCGATCATCCTAGTTGTCGTGTCACCTTTGTGCAAGTAAGTTCTGAGTCTTCTGTCGATTTTCTAAGAGGTTATGCCTTATAGTTGATTAGAAATAAAATGTATAATGTGTTAGGAGGAGGATTCGTAGAAGAGCCCTTGTATGACTTGCTTTGGAATTCGCTATACTGTGATTTGCTCTGAGGTAGGGTTCTCCATACTCAGTTATCTTTTATGTGTATATGACGGTATTACTGATGTGTTATAAGACTGATATCACCTGTGTATTTTGAGATGAGATTGGAATATATGTTTGGGACCATTAACGGGAAATAACTCTCAATCATACGACCGCCTTTCGTGGTTCCCGCCGCGGAGGAGATGTGCACATTAATGGTTTGAGTACCGTTTGTCGTGACCAAGCAGGGTTGATTGCGGGACTAAAGGTTGCCATGTGTGAGATATTGGTTTGCTGATGATATCAGTATGTTGTATTTGAGACTTGGTACTTGTTGATTTTGTTAGTGATGGTTTTATGTTGATAGTAACCGACGTTTGATATTTGATTGTTGAGAAGTGATGTGTGTCTTTTATATAGACTTTTATCGTCCATTTGATACATATTTCTATGCTTTATTTGTAACTGTAACACCCTCACAGTCTAAGGTCTTTAAAAAGGACCATCAGATCATGATGACGTCACCATCTCATTTTCCTGAGGTACAAAATAAGATAAACAATATCAACACTTTATTAAGGATACGAAAGTAGTTGTTTAACAACGAAATACACTGTCTGTCGAAACATCTAAAAACAAAGTAACTAATGTTCATGCGGAAGCTATAACCGGAGACTCTACAAAACTGTGATCCCTCCTCCCCATCGAGCAAGAAAGACTCATCTCCGAACCTGAGACTCTACTCACTATTAAATGGATCATCACAGTAAACAACATCAAGCGTCAGTCACTGTACAATAAGACGGATACAACACTAAGATACATTATACATACTATTCACTGTAACACCGTTACCATCATCTACAACAACCGTGGTGACCTTTAGTCCCACACCAATCTCCCCACTTACCGCAACAAGGGGTACCTAAACCATAAATGTGCACATCCTCTCCGTGGCGGGTCCCACGGAGAGCGATCATAGGAGTGAGATCTGTTCCCCGCAACGGTCCCTCACATTACCATTGAAATCTCATACATCATGCCATATATAGTGATATAATAACATTACAACATCGTCACACACTACCATACAGTACTGAGTAGGGAAACCCTACCTCAAGTGAAACAGCAAGAAAGACAAGCGGAACCTTCCTACCAACGCTCTTCTACGAATCCTCCTCCTAGGGATTACACAATTACTGATTACTTACTGAATAACCATACACTATGATACAATACGATAGATAGACACTTACTTGGTGGTGTGCGGACTAGGTAAATGATCGGCGCGACTAGACTTGTTATTAACCTTGAAGGATTTTGAAATGAGGACTGAAGGGAATTAGGGTTCTGCTTTATTTTCTGGTTAGGGTTAAAATGATTTATTAACCCTCAGATTAAATTTATAATAACTGCGGTTTGACGTCTGGAAAAGAACCACTCGCCCGAGTACGAAGCACTCGGCCGAGTGTGGCCTACTCGGCCGAGTATCACTTACTCGGCTGAGTTGACTCGCAACTCAGCTACTGACTAGAAGGGCTCGGCCGAGTATCATATACTCGGCCGAGTATGATCTACTCGACCGAGTATCACCTACTCGACCGAGTTGATTCACAACTCAACTTCCTCTAACTTGGGGTGGTTACAATCTTCCTCACTTAGAATGAACTTCGTCTCCAAAGTTCTCAAGGTTTAAAAGACACTACTCAACGAGGTGACACTGCGATCATCTCCTACCCCCCTAAAAGAACATTGGTTACGTTTCCGTAACCTTACATACCTAATCAAACAACTGAGGGTATTGTTCCCTCATAGCTGCCTCATGCTCCCAAGTAGCCACCTCAACATCGTGGTTTGACCACAAATTGTTAAGGAGCTTGGTATCTCCCGTTCTGGTCTTTCGCACTTTGGTATCAAGGATAGCCTTAGGTGTTTCCACATAAGACAAGGTCTCATCGAGCTCAACATTCTCCACCACAAGGATGTGAGATGGGTCACTAACATATTTTCGCAGCTGAGATAATTGGAACACATTATGAACTCGATCCAAGGCTGGTGGTAAAGCCAACCTGTAAGCAACCTCTCCAACTCGATCCAAAATCTCGTAGGGACCGATAAACTTCTGGCTCAATTTGCCCTTCTTCCAAAATCTCATGACACCTCTCATAGGTCAAACTTTTAGTAACACCTTATCCCCAGCCTGAAACTCAATGTCCTTGCGGTTCAAGTCCGCATAACTTTTATGTCGATCCTGGGCTACTCTCATCTTCTGGCGAATCATCTTCACCTGCTCTATCATATCCTGAACCATCTGAGGGCCTAGCACGACGGCTTGAGAACTGTTATCCCAACACACCGGAATCCTACACCTCCGCCCATACAAGGCCTCAAACGGTGCCATCCCAATACTCGCATGGTGACTATTGTTGTAAGAAAACTCAATCAGATCTAGTCTCTCTTCCCAACTACCTCTAAATTCCATCACACACGCCCTCAACATGTCCTACATGGTCTTGATTATCCTCTCAGTCTGCCCATCGGTAGCTGGATGAAACACATTACTTATCTTCAGGGTAGTACCCATCATCTTCTGCAACTCTTGCCATAACCTCGAGATGAAACGAGAGTCTCGATCCGACACAATATCTTTAGGAATCCCGTGCAACCTGACCACGTTCTTCTATAAGGCAAGGCCAACCCTGTCTTGCTCCAAGCGTCCTTTATAGGGACAAAATGAGCTGACTTGGTTAACCTGTCCACTATCACCCAAATCATGTTATTACCCCTCCGTGACCGAGGTAACCCCACAATGAAATCCATCGAGATAGACTCCCACTTCCATTCTGGTATCTTTAATGATTGAATCTTGCCCTGCGGTCGGTCCTGCTCCCCTTTCACCCTCTGACAAGTCAAACATCTAGCCATGCACTCTGCAACATCCCTCTTCATTCCCGGCCACCAGAAAGTCTGCTTAAGGACCCTAAACAGTTTATCCCCACCTGGATGCAGTGAATAAGGTACACAATGAGCCTCAACGAGAATCCTCTTCCTCAACTCCGCACAATCCGGAATTTACCATCTCCCATCATTCCGAAGACTCCCATCTCCACTCACGGAAAACCTTGACGGGCCACCCACTTCCAGCTTTGCTTTCCATTCGACGAACTTCACATTAGTCAGCCGACTCTCCCTGATTTCATTATACAAGTTTGGCTCCACCGTCAGGTCACCACGCGCATCACCCTTCCTAATTACATGGATACCCATCTGACTCACTTCATCCCTCAGCCTCATCAAAGACATCGATGTGCACAGGGAGTGCACACTCTTCCGACTTAATGCATCGGCAACTACATTTGCCTTCCCCTCATGATATACTATCTCCATGTCATAATCTCCGATCAACTCCATCCACCTCCTCTGCCTCATGTTAAGCTCCTTCTGGGTAAATATGTACTTCATACTTTTATGGTCTAAGAACACCTTGAACATCGCGCCATACAGATAATGTCTCCAAATCTTAAGTGCAAAGATTATACCACCCAGCTCCAAGTCATGAGTGGGGTAGTTCTCCTCGTACTGCTTCAACTGCCTCGACGCGTAAGCGATTACTTTCCCATTCTGCATCAGAACACACCCCAAACCATTCTTTGAGGCATCAATATACACCTCAAAGTCTTCCACTCCCTCTGGCAAAGCTAAGATAAGGGTTGTGGTCAAACGTTCTTTTAGGGTTTGGAACGCTTTCTCACACTCCCGATCCAAGCGAAATCTGTTGTCCTTCTTCATAAGCGCAGTCATTGGTCTGACAATCTTAGAGAAGTCCTTCACGAATCGTCAATAGTACCCTGCCAAGCCCAAAAAACTGCGCACCTCAGCCACACTCTTAGGTGCCTCCCAGTTATACACCGCCTCAATCTTACTAGGATCCACTTCTACGCCCTCCTTCTAGATCACATACATGACCCAGAAACGCTACTTTCTCCAACCAGAACTCGCACTTCGATAACTCAGCATACAACTGATTGTCCCTCAGAGTTTGTAACACAATCCTCAGATGCTCCTCATGCTCCTCCTTAGTCTTAGAGTAGACTAAGATATCATCAATGAAAACCACCACGAATTTTTCCAGGTAAGGACTAAACACGTGATTCATCAAATCCATGAACACGACAGATGCGTTAGTCAACCCGAACGACATCACTACATAACCATAATGACCATACCCAGACCTGAAGGTGGTCTTCGGTATATCATTATCCCTGATCCTCAGCTGATGATAACCCGATCTCAAATAAATCTTTGCAAACACTCCGGCTCTGGTCAACTAGTCAAATAGATCATCTATACTCGACAAAGGGTAACAGTTTGTCACCGTCATATGATTCAGCTCTCGATAATCTATACACAACCTCATACTCTCATCTTTCTTCTTCACGAACAAGACTGGAGCTCCCCAAGGCGATACACTAGGTCAGATGTACCCCTTGTCTAACAGATCATTTAGTTGCTTCTTCAGCTCCCCTAACTCTTTCGGACCCATCCGGTAAGGGGCCTTTGAAATAGGTCCCGTACCCGGTTTCAGGTCCACACTGAAGTCAATATTATCCCTCTTGGGTGGTAACCTAGGAATCTCCTCTGGAAACACATCACGAAACTCCCCCACCACTGGAATGCTCTCCGCTGTCACCTCCTCAACTCGGGTATCCCTTACATGGCAAAGAGTCAAAGGACACCCCTATTGGAGCTAGTGTCCTCAACAGTTAGTGCGACAACACGTATAAATCTCTTAAAGGAACACAGGGTATAGTTTGTATTTTAGCCAGTTGATTCACGTTTATCAATAACGGTTGGCTTGCTAGAAAGTTTGACGTTATTGTCATACAGATGGCGGTAATCAACTGGTCCCTAAGAGTCACACCTAAATGATGGAATCTGAGAGATATGATTAGATGAAAATGTAATCATATTGATACCCTATACGACTAAACGGTTAGTCAATGTAATGATGACATAATTATTTAATACTGATTAAATAATATTAGCTAAGACGAATTAAAATGTTAATTCGTAATTAAATATAAAATGTTATATTTAATTATGTGTAATGAAATTATTTAATAAAGATTAAATGACTTAATTAAGTATAAAAGGTTATATTTAATTAGTGGATTATAAATATAAGATATTTATAAGATAAAACATTACACAAGAGAGAGCGATATAACCGATTCTATAAAGATAGAATTTCGGTCTGAGCAATTATTAAGTTGTTCAGTTGTTGTGAAGTGCTGTAGGTAGAACCAAATACTGATTTGGGGAATCCTAGTTGATGTCAAATAGCAAGGTTGTTTGCAGCTATAAATAGGACATTCACTCTGCACTTAAAGGGCACCGAGTTACACGACTACTTCCCTCTTCTCTCTCTAGCTTTCATCTTACACAAAATTAAAGGTAATTGCAATTTCTAGCTCAGGGAAGGGTATTTCTCAGGACATCTTGGGTGCAACGATTAGGAGGATATCTGATCTTAGGCCTTTGCAAGGACAGAAGGTTAATTCTTGATCCCAATCTTTGTATCTTGTTCTTCGTTTTATAAATTTGTTATAATCCTACATATAAAGAATTGAGAATATATACAGATATTTTCCCACAAGTGGTATCAGAGCATAAGGCTTACGAATTTTATTTTTGTATGATTTTCATAAACGTTTTGAGACATATCACAGCCGTCGCAATTTTCTTAGTCGAGACATTTTTTTTTTCGTTTTCCTTTTTGATTTATTATTGTTGTATTAATCCGTTAAGATGACAAAATAATAAATTTGTAGATGTTTTAATTTAATAAGGATTGAGTTAAAACGTAAAAGGGAATCGTCTTGAATGTTCTTGAACGAAATAATTTGTTAAATAATCGATCACATGATAATCTTGATATTCGTCTTAAGAGGTTAATTTGAATTATTAAGATTATATCAATGTCTAATAAGGATTAGATTTTGAATGCTATCGATCTTGTATTTTAGCAACCCGACATTATTTTTCAAGTTCATATGTTTTAAAAAAAAAAAAAAACGGTACCGTTCACACGAAAAAAAAAAAAAAAATTGTTTTTTTTAGCATCCTGTTTTATTTAATTATTTTTTTATTTTATTTTTTTCTTTTCGGTTGATTTTTACGGGTTGTTTTCGTCTTGTTTTTTTTTTTTTTCATGTTATGCATTATAAGGATAATGTATACATGTTGTGAAAAAGTTCACAAGTTTTGATACCAAATTATTTTAAAAAGGTTTAAAATAATGTTGGATTAATCATATTATACGATAATATGAATATGTTTGTTTTGATTAAAATTATGAGATTAATTACGGATTTATCACATAGTTTAAATCATTAAATGGTGGTTTGGGTAAATTACTCTACATAATTACGGAATTATGTCTTGAAAGTTTAATTTAATTAGTATGATGCATTATTTTATATATTATATATTATTGTTGAATGGATGAATGGATTTATTTACGTTTTTGCAATCAGTTTTAATTTGTAATACTTAGTGTGGCCTTAGTAAATTATGTTTTCGTAATGAAGGAAACATAATTTGTGATGTATTTATGAGATCTTGAATCTCCCTTGTTTAATATTTTTTTTTACGTTTTTGCGATTTAGAATGTAATAATAGGATTTTATTATGTAATTCTTCAAATGTAATTAAGAAGACCAAGACGAAGATCGGATTTCTCACTCCCACTACATCACCAAGAAGGAACATCAAGACAAGACAAGCTTCCAGGGTCCATTGCTGAATGGATTCTAAGTTGTTTTTTTTGTTCTTTTTGGTAGGATAGGGCACACTAGGACTTGCTTTATTTCCGTTTTGTTTTTCATTCACACGTTGGTTTTGCATCATTTTCCCGCCTAAACCAAACCACTTGAATTGCATGAAAATTGACTCATATAGTATGTATGATAGTCTGTGTCGACAAAAAGATGTCACACTTTTTTCTCTTAAAGCCATCACCTTAGTTTATTCATTCTCGCATGCTAGATATTTGTTCACTTAAATGAATTATAATTAAAGATGATGAGATCTTCCTCTATAACCTAAAATTGAAATTAGTCTTTTATAAGCCAAATTACAATGAATCCCTTCTTCGTCGCCAGGCATATATGACCTTACTCTCCATATGACCCCTTCTACGTTGGGTAAGTAGTAGCTGTTGACTTATTTTACCTCAACATCATGACCCTCGTACGATCCTGTGGTTATGGTGGACTAAAGATAGAATTTACAGAAATTTATCGACCAAGAATTCTAAATGTAGAATTAGCCAAGAGGTTGACTTATCAATTTACTGAAATTGAGTCTTGGGATCGTTTATATAGTTCTTGAGGAAGATCAATTATATAAATGCTAAAGTCATCGCATTAAACTGTTTTTGCTAGACTATTGACAAAACGATGGTATGCTTATTATGTTTTAATTTCTTCTTTACAGTGTAGAATTCACCTAAACAAAACAATAATATTGCAAATACTATGGCTGGTCATAATGATGCCCTTATGCCTAGTGCCACACTAAGAAAAGAATCCTGGCTTAAGGCTTTTATGGACCACATGAATCAGTCCACACGACTGAAAAATGATGGGTCCAACTTTGCGGACTGGGAGGCTGCATTACGGAATGCAGCTGTAGCTGATGGTAAGCTCAAGTATTTAACTGAGCCGTTACCACCTAACCCAGGCCCCACTGCTAGAGCTAACATATCACAAGCTTATAGTGATTTCGTTATGGAAGCGGGTGCGATAAAGAACGTACTCATTTTTGCAATGGAACCCAATTTGCAAAGACGCTTCATTTCCCATGGTGCAAATAAGATTTTCACCACGCTCACAAACGAATTCTCAAAAGCACCGAGAATCGTTTCATATGAGCACACCTGTCGCTTCTTCGATGCGAAACTCCAAAAGGGCCAACCAGTTAGCCCACACATTCTCAATATGATTGAGAATGTCGAGAAATTGGAGTCCCTGAACTGCAAGATCAGTGAGAACGTAATCATTGATCGAATGCTTCATTCACTTCATGATGGTTTTTCCTTATTCAGGGCAAACTATTACATGAATGAAATGAAGAAAAGTCCCCATGAGCTACACTCCCTTCTCGTACAGACCGAGAAAGATCTTAATTTGAGTGGGAGCATGAAGCAAGACGTTTTCATGATTTCAAAGAAGGGAAAGGGTAAGGGAAAAGCTCAAGCAGAGCTAACAATAGCTAAGCCTCCTAAATTCAAAAGGGCCGGATTTAAGAGTGGGCCTGGTGAGACAAGTAGCTCACAAGGCAATACAAAGAGCAAAGATGGTGACATTGAGTGCCACCATTGCCACATGACTGGGCATTGGAGGCGGAATTGTCCAGTGTAGCGTGAGGACATAAAAGCAGGCCGCGTCACTCCTGTTGGTATGTCATCTTATATTCACATGATTGAGATTAACCATGCAAGTTTCGGAACTTAGGTATGATGCGTGACTATTTTATGATGTTTTACACCTTATTTTACAAGCATTTTAGAGCTAAGTTGTGTAGTTTATTCTACAATTTGCCCCGTTTCGTAAACTTCCGCCTTTTGTGTGTATTTGTAGACATGTGAAGAATTCAGCGAAAAGTGAGCCGAATACATCCATGAGTGCTAAGAATAGGAATGGACATGAAGATATGAGTCGATAAATGAGCTTGGCACGCGTTTCAAGGCCTAAAGATAGCAAAAGCAGGGTTGCGTACAAGTTGCAATAGTTAAACAAGCAAAGAAGCACTTCACGATATTGCAGCCTGCTTCAAATGGTTATATCTTGAGTTATAGAGCAGATAATTGAGTGATTCCAATTGAAGGTGAAAGCTTAATCTGTTAGCTTTCCGACGCCACCAAAAACGCCCTGTTTGACAAAGTAATGAAGAAATGGCGGCCTTTTGAAGTTCAGTGTGCATTGCAGGAACTGTGCGACGACAGAGTGTCGATCGACAGAATATTGGTGTCGATAAACATAAGTATGAAGTCGATCGACAGACTGGCCATCGTCACAGAAAGCCAACTCTTTGAAGCTATATTGTTGTGTCAATCGACACAAGTTTATGTCGATCGACGGAGCATTGAGGGTGTCGATCGACACAAATCTATGTCGATCGACACATGTATGCAGGACTGAATTTCGTTCTTTAGGTTTATTTAGTCAGTTACTGTTTAGTTTTTATTTATTTTGGGCTTTTAGTATAAAAGACTTGTACTTGGTACTCATTATTGGATTCTAATTTCCATTCTCTTCTTTTTACTTTTTAGATTCGATCAAAAAATTGTGGGTAGTTTTCTCTCCGTATTTTGGGAGACCTAGTTTTTTGGAGTTTCTCTCTGCCTTACTTTTGATATTCGGTAATTCATTTTCTCACGGTTGTTTTATTCTTATTTCTCTTTTCTCCTTGCTTCATCTTTCTGTTTCATTAATTCCTGTTTTTCTTGCGAACATGTTGTATTCCATAGTTATTTTGATTTTCCTTATTGTCAATCCCGTTATGAATAGCTAATTCCCTTGACTAGGATATAGGGGATCCAATGAAATTGTGACGATACTTGACTAGGCTAGATCGGTTATTAGTCGTTGCCTTTGTTGCTAATTATGACATTTTATTGCTTTTAATTGGTTAAGTCGACGTAGCTAATTAATTGTATGGTAAACCCCGACCTAAGATCGAGAGCCTGGTGAGGGTTAGACCTGTTATAAACATTAGAGTGGCCTAGTAAGTTGCGAGAGCCCGCTAGAAGCATTTTAGGGCGAATAGCGATCTGAGAGGACCTTTGCACTGCCCCTTAGACTTTTATTTGTGACCGATCTGCGACCTAGTCCTTAACCGTTATATTTTCATTGGTGAACCGACTGTCCTAGTTTCTCTTTCTCTTATTTTTATTCTCATATTTTTACGCTCTTTATTTCTTTTTTCCCTTCTCTACGTTTAGTTTAGAACAAACAAACAAACAAACACCCAATTTGGTTACATCGACAGACTTTAGATTAGCATTTAGAATTTATATTGTCTCCCTGTGGATACGATCCCGACTACCTTGCTATATTAGTTAGGCCAGTTGGTTATCTTTGATAGGGTTGCGACAACCGTGTCAAATTTTGGCGCCGTTGCCGGGGAGACGGAAATATTTTATTTGCTTTAGTTTAGTTTGTCTTTTGTCTCAAGGAACTTCGGTTCCTTGAGGCCATTCTATTGTCTTCCATCCAGTTTCCACAGGGTGAAGACGAATCATTTGGTGCTTACATAGACAGGTTCGAGGAGTGGCTGGATACGTTGAATTATGGAACTTTGACTGCCCTCCAGATTTGCTTGTGTATCATCCGGGGTATGAATGACCCTACACGATCTTACCTCAGCTCAATAGGTAAGGGAGATTTCAGTGGGAAATCTGTCAATGAGCTTTTGGAATTCCTTGACTGGTTTGCCATTGAGAGTATCAAACCCACTTTCTCACTTCGGTCGGACATGGATGAGGGGGTGGGTGAGACCGTAGAAACCGTTTTACAGAATGAAAATGACGTTGACGGAACCATAGTGAAGGATACTATATGCTTAGTTGATAATCCCTTCTTTGAAGATGATTTAGGACCTCTCTATGATACTTTTACAGATATCGAGCCACGTGAGGAAGACTTGAGGGACCCTATAGAGAATCCCTTTCGTGACGAGTCTTGCAATGGGGAGAGTGAGGATGGGCGATTGGAAAGTCTCGAAGTCAAATGGGACTCATATGATAATATGATAGATGAGTATGTTATATGTGACCCCGTTAACACATTTTACTTTACCGCCCCTTGTATTTGGGATGACTACCCACCTTCTCCTATCACACACTGGACCCCTCCACGTCACGTAGAATACCCGTCTAAGCAGGTTATTTCTACTCATGTGTTTTCATTGTTAAATGTTTCTGTGATCTCCAACTCTCTGCTTTCCTGTGATTTGAGCTTTGGTGTTCCACCCTCGGCTAAAGGGTGGAATTATTCGGTTGATTTTTACAGCAGGTGTCAAAGAAAGTTTAGCAAGGTGATACGGTATTTCATTTTGTTTTTATTTGCTCCTATTAATTGCTGGTGCTACTTATGCTTTTGTGTAGCACATGCGCAGATTTTTGACCGACTTCTAAGGGCTCTGAGCTGTTTTGATTATGTACATTCGTGAGTAACCACTTGGTCAACTAAAAAGGTCGTGCTGGACCTATCTGAAACCAGCGCTTATCGGGAGGCAAACCGACTCGTGTTTTGTTGTATTTTATTTCAGACTTTTCGCATGTTTTTATTTAATTTTTTTTTTTCCGCGTGTTAAGACTCTTAATCTTGTTCTTGTGTGATTACTCAGTATCAGCCGCGACTTCGTCGCTTGCTGATGCGGCAAATGACTCGATCGAGACCCTGATTACCTCCCATATCTGGTTCGGTTTGGGGAGGTCTGTGGTGCGCGCATTCCTGTAAGTTTCTGACTCACTCTCTTTAGTTTGCATTTCTTTTCCTTTACTTTGTACAATGAGGACATTGTACGGTTTGGTTTGGGGAGGTTATGCATCCATATCTGGTCTGCATATTGTTTTTATTATATTTCTGTTATCACGTTTCATTTACATATGCATTGTTTTATCATTTCCCTTGCAACCAGAAATTGCCAAATAAAAAAAGAACTCACGTTTACTTTTGCATACTAGATCGAGTCAGTTTGGAGTTTCTCAGTGCTGTTTAACCGTCAGAAAACTCAAACTAGGTAATTGTTTCGCATCTTTTAGCAAGTTCTTTTGCAATTTTCTTGAATCTCGTTTCAAAGCATGTTGGACAAGTAGACTGCATTTGATATTCTGGCAACCTACAAGAACTTTCTAAGGAATTAGAGCCTTCAACCGGTGACATTCATGACCGGTTCATCTAGGAAAGTGAGTAGTTATTCCTTATGAGACATGTAACATCAATTTGCATAAACATGTGTTCAGCCTTCTTTATACCTGTATGCATTCGGGTTTGCGGTTTGTTGATACATGTGCTAGAGGTTCCCTTTTATTCATTCTACCCATAAGCTTCACAAAGCCAAATTTGCCTATTTCTGTCCCATATAGCTACAATCCATGATTTTGCCCACCCTAGCCGAGCTAGTAATGGTATCCTTTTGGGAATGTGTTGTTTTACAATTTGGTTACTTTATCTTGTCATAAGAAAAATGGGTGAAAGAAAAAAAAAAGATCATTAGAAAAAAATTCAGAAAAAGGGTAGTATGATGAAGAAAAAGAAAGAAGAAAAATTCATGTATGAAAAGTTGAAGAAATCAATTGACGATTTTTCTACTACTCCCATGTTTTTTATATCGTATCTTATGGGGGGTTGATAAGTTTTTGAGGTATTGAGAGTTGGATGCACCCAATCTACATTGTTGTGTATTGATGTATTGAGTATGAAGTTGGGAGATATATATAATTTGGTTCTCATGGTTACTAGCTTGGTTTTTAACTGCAGTTTTTGCCAAATTCATTTTCATCACCTTCTTACCCATAGGCTCACATATCCCATAACTATCCTCGGCATGTGTCATGGGAATTAAAGTTTGGGAATGCATACATACGGTTGTAGAGACTCTATTCATGTTAGATTGCATGCATGTTCTTATAGGTCGCAGTTAGGTAAGTAATCTCGATTCTTCCTATCTTGCACTATATATTGCCTTGTGTTTGTTTGAGCGATTGAGCGACCCGTGAGAGTCCAGTTTAGATTCTTGCAAAGTCCAAAGTCCAACCTCTTTATGAAGCATGTTTAGATTCGTTTGCCTTAGGATTTGACAATTAGAGATGATTCACTTGCTTTAGATGTTTGAGTCGACGGATTACTTTTTCGTGTTTAACTCCTATCTTTTTAGTCCTTGTTTGTTACACTTTTTGCTTGGGGATAAGCAAAGGTTTGGTTTGGGGAAGTTTGATGCGTGACTATTTTATGATGTTTTACACCTTATTTTACATGCATTTTAGAGCTCAGTTGTGTAGTTTATTCTACAATTTGCCCCGTTTCGTATACTTCCGCCTTTTGTGTGTATTTGTAGACATGTGAAGAATTCAGCGAAAAGTGAGCCGAATACGTTCATGAGTGCTAAGCATAGGAATGGACATGAAGATATGAGTCGATAAATGAGCTTGGCACGCGTTTCAAGGCCTAAAGATAGCAAAAGTAGGGTTGCGTACAAGTTGCAATAGTTAAACAAGCAAAGAAGCACTTCACGATATTGTAGCCTGCTTCAAATGGCTATATCTCGAGTTCTAGAGCTGATAATCGAGTGATTCCAATTGGAGGTGAAAGCTTAACCTGTTAGCTTTACGACGCCACCAAAACGCCCTGTTTGACCAAGTAATGAAGAAATGGCGGCCTTTTGAAGTTCAGTGCGCATTGCAGGAACTATGCGACGACAGAGTGTCGATCGACATAATATTGGTGTCGATCGACAGACTGGCCATCGTCACAGAAAGCCAACTCTTTGAAGCTATATTGTTCTGTCAATCGTCACAAGTTTATGTCGATCGACGGAGCATTGAGGGTGTCGATCGACACAAATCTATGTCGATCGACACATGTATGCAGGACTGAATTTCGTTCTTTAGGTTTATTTTGTCAGTTACTCTTTAGTTTTTATTTCTTGCCTTTTAGTATAAAAGACTTTTACTTGGTACTCATTATTGGATTCTAATTTCTATTCTCTTCTTTTTACTTTTTAGATTCGATCAACAAATTGTGGGTAGTTTTCTCTCTGTATTTTGGGAGACCTAGTTTTTTGGAGTTTCTCTCTACCTTCCTTTTGATATTCGGTAATTCATTTTCTCGCGGTTTTTATATTATTATTTCCTTTTTTCTCCTTGCTTCATCTTTCTGTTTTATTAATTCCTGTTTTTCTTGCGAACATGTTGTATTCCATAGTTATTTTGATTTTCCTTATTGTCAATCCCGTTATGAATATTTAATTCCCTTGACTAGGATATAGGGGATCCAATGAAATTGTGACAATACTTGACTAGGCTAGATCGGTTATTAGTCGTTGCCTTTGTTGCTAATTATGACATTTATTACTTTTAATTGGTTAAGTCGACGTAGCTAATTAATTGTATGGTAAACCCCGACCTAAGATCGAGAGCCTGGTGAGGGTTAGACCTGTCATAAACATTAGAGTGCCCTAGTAAGTTGCAAGAGCCTGCTAGAAGCATTTTAGGGCGAATAACGATCTGAGAGGACATTTTCACTGCCCGTTAGAGTTTTATTTGTGACCGATCTGCGACCTAGTCCTTAACCGTTATACTTTCATTGGTGAACCGACCGTCCTAGTTTCTCTTTCTCTTATTTTTATTCTCCTATTTTTACGCTCTTTATTTCTTTCTTCCCTTCTCTACTTTTAGTTTAGAACAAACAAACAAACAAACACCCAATTTGGTTACATCGACAGACTTTAGATTAGCATTTAAAATTTATATTGTCACCATGTGGATACGATCCCGACTACCTTGCTACATTAGTTAGGCCAGTTGGTTATCTTTGATAGGGTTACGACAGCAGTGTCAGGGTACTTGATACCGGTTGTGGTTCTCATCTGTGTAATCATTTGCAGGGCCTAAAAAGCATCACACCTCTCGCAAAGGGTGATGTGGACCTACGAGTCGGGAATGGAGCAAAAGTTGCTGCTGCTTCCATGGGAACATATGTGATCCAGCTACCGAGCGGATTCGAGTTATATCTGTATAACTGTTATTATGTACCCAATTTATCTAAAAACATTATTTCAGTTTCCGTACTCGATAAAGATGGATTTTCATTCTTAATAAAGGATAATAGCTGTATTTTCTCTTAAAATGGAATGGTTTATGGTAAAGCGGTTTCCATGAATGGTATATATGTCTTAGATCAATCGACTGAAATATTACACATGAATAATAAGAAACTAAAGGTTGGTGACAAAGATCAAACATATCTATGGCACTGCCGTATGGGACACATAAATGAGAAACGTGCAAAGCAGCTAATACAGAATGGCGCTATATCTCCATTTGATTATAAATCATTTGGCACATGTGAATCATGTATCATAGGCAAAATGACTCGTATTTCTTTCAAAGGTGTTGGAATGCGCGCTGCTGACCTATTAGTCCTCGTACATACAGATGTATGCGGACCTATGTCAATCACCGCACGAGACGGCTATAGATATTTCATCACTTTCACGGACGATTTAAGTAGATACGGATATGTCTACTTAATGAAGCATAAAAGTGAATCCTTTGAAAAGTTCAAGGAATTTCAGGCGAAGGTTGAAAACCAACTGGATAGAAAGATTAAAGAACTACGATCAGATCGTGGTGGTGAGTATCTTTCGCATGAGTTTGATCAACACCTTAAAGACTGTGGCATAGTACTACAATTAACTCCACCCGGAACACCACAATTAAATGGTGTGTCCGAACGGAGAAATCGAACACTATTAGATATGGTTCGATCCATGATGAGTCACACAGTTGTGCCGGATTCATTATGGGGCTTTGCTCTCTTGTCAGCTGCTCTTATACTTAACCGAAGTCCGTCTAAAGCTGCAGACAAGACTCCATGTGAGATATGGAAGGGAACCGTCCCTAACTTGTCCTTTATTCGGATTTGGGGCTGCGAGGCTTATGTCAAGTGGAGACACGAGGATAAGCTCGGCCCGCGATCGGTCAAGACATACTTTATTGGTTATCCAAAAGGAATGTTTGGTCATTCGAACACCGCGTTTTTGTTGCGGCTAGTGCGAAGTTCTTAGAGAAAGCGTTTCTCGAGAATAAGACAAGTAATAGAACCTTCGATCTGTCGGAGGTTCAAGAACCAACTATTGAGCAACCAATGGAGGAAATCGTTCCTTCATCTTATGTTGCAGTCAGTATTCCCGAGGAACCCAGAAGGTCGGGTAGACACTCCATTCCTCCAAATAGATACGTCAGTATGATCGAGGAACTTGACGGAGTTGACGTTTTTCTCTTAGAGAGTAACGAACCCGTGACCTATAAAGGTGCCATGAACTGTTCCAACTCAAAGCTATGGCTTAATATCATGCAATCCGAAATGGACTCCATGTATGAGAATGACGTATGGGAGTTGGTTGATTTGCCTGATAAGGTACGACCTCTTCAGTGCAAATGGCTTTATAAGATAAAGCGCTCCATCGAGGGACAACCAGACACCTATAAGGCACGACTATTGGCAAAAGGTTTCACTCAAGTGCAAGGGTTGCACTATGATGAGATTTTTGCACCCGTAGTCATGTTGCGTTCCATTCGGATAATCTTAGCGATTACTGCATTTCATGACTATGAAATATGGCAAATGGATGTGAAAACCGCCTTCTTAAACAGTTATTTGGAGGAGGACTTGTACATTGTAATACCCCGTATTTTAGCCTCAGTCAACGGCAGTCAAACTGTGTTTTATACAAGTATTTCAAAGGGAATGTTTATAAAGTATTTTGTTGGAAACTAAGTTCCTTATTTTATACTCAAATATAATATGAGTTTTGTTTCTTTAAGTTTAGTCATAAAACTTAAATATATCTTATGCATGCAAGATGATATCATAAGATGAGATTGTCCTTACATTGGTTTTAGAAGGTTTATACTCAATAATCACCTATTATATGAGTCTTCAAACCACCGAAATACTCTTAAACGATCTAAGAAAAATCGTCTCCAAAAGATGCGTATCAAGGACCCGATCTCAAACTAATACTAATTTTGTTACTAGAAAATTAGTATAAGTATACTAGAAATAATAATAATAATATTACTCTTAATATTATTAGTATAGGAAATAATAATAATTTTCTTAGTAAAACTATTTTACTTAGAAAATTAGTGAGAATGATGCTTTAGTTTGTGATGAGAATAAGCATACACACAACACTTAGCCAAAAACTAGTAGTGAGTGAGTGTGAAGTGAGTGTGTTTATATAAGCACATGAGCTTGCTTGTGCAAGCATCATGGCCGGCCTAAGTGAGCAAGAGAAGCCAATGCATGGTTTCTTACACAATGTCAAAAGGAACAAAGATTCCTTACATGTCTTACACACCTTTGATCACTTACACACTCAATCATAATGCACACACAACCTCAATACCACCTTAATACTACACGGCTGAAATGGTTCTAAAATGGACCCATTTTATCTTGGTCAATTGTGTTAATTTGTAACATGTCACACATGTCTCATAACACATGACCCAATTTGTTAATTGTGCAATTTTAACTATTAAAATTCATAATTTACAAATTTATTACATTTAAATAATAATTCCAATATTTCGAAATTATCATTGTATAAAATGTAATATCATAATTTTAATTACAACTCTTTGTAATTTTATGATCAACCGTGCTCATTCTCAATTTAATCGTTTCCCAAACGAATAAATAAAAACCGAGTAATAAAACGACTTTATTACTTTGACTATTATTATTATAATCCCATTACAAAATATTCGTCATATAAAATTATTTCCAAAATTTCTAGTTATTAATTAATTTGTATCCAATACAATATTAATTAATTATTCCATTGAGACGGAATTCCTTAAAGATATGACCTTAAGGGATCAACTGATCACCACCATCATATGACGATAATGTCAAACTCTAGACAGCCAATCATTATCGATAAATGTTGATCAGTCGACTTTAAAAGAGTAACACTCCCAGTTGTGTTTCATTCAAATGAGTTTTAATTACGTCAACACACTATTGTCGAGGACACTTCCTCCAACAATCTCCCACTTGTCCGAGACAAGTGTGTGTCACCAATTCTCTTGCCCTATTACTATCTCCCACTCAATGCATGGCGTCCTCTCAGGTCGTGCCGGCAATTGATTAAAATCTAGAGTGGTTTATCTCGATCTGGAGTTATAACTACTGACCGGAATTATCTACCATAGATACCTTCCGAGCGTGGCCACGCATTTCTAGTTATTATTCTCCTCAAGTGGCCTAGAGATATTTCTCAACCCTGACAAGAGGTGGACAATTCCTAATCGACTTATTCCTTCCGGCTGGCCACAGCCCATCATAACCCAAAACATGTCCTTATAAACCCCAGTTACGAAGGTGTTAGGACATAAATCAAAGTTAATCTGAAAACTATGCCACCTCAGAGAACAGTCATTAGTCTAAGAACTGACTCATGTGAAACACGACAGATGCTCCCGCCACGACCAGGCAGTCTTTTAATAAGAGTACGCCAGAGCTCTATCAGCGGTCATTAGCCCGACAAATGTATCTTAACATGTCTATGCCTAGGTGATCGATTAGTCATCCCGCATGACTCTATGGCAATTGAACTCGCCATCAATCGCATCACACATCCGGTTGCATTGAGATGTCACCTCACTTAAGCAACTAGGGGCGAGGTCATGATAATTCAATTCACTTTAATGGGGTTCAATATGGTCTTACCATCCCATTTGAATTTTACTTGACCTTTCGTGAGTTATAAATAACTCAAACAATTAGTGGATTATACCATCCAAGTGGTCAACCTTTGAACACCATTTAATTTACAATCAACTTTAGGGTCTCTCGTTTACATCCCTTAAAATTGTAATTATCTCCATTTTGAGTAAACCAGGTTTACCACGGTTCGTGCGATCGTTCACTTTGCGGATCATATCCATACATTGATCTTTCCTCTGAAAGAGATAAGTCATTCTCATGACTAGCGAATAAGATTATGTGCATTGTGTAACTCCCAGCCACAGCAATGCCTTTACATAATTTGTGAACGTACACATTTTGTAGAATCTTGTGATGACCATGTAGTTAAAATACAAGTCATTGAGATGCATAGTCAATGAATGTAAGCCAAAGATTATCACAAATCTTTGCTTGGTTTCTTGGAACTTGAGTCGTTGCAAACCTTTTACCATACGACTAAGTTATCTTCCAAAATCTTGAATTTGTCTTTCATCTTCATTGGAGAATACTTTGACAATTGATCAAGGTTTAATCATTGGTTTAACACTTGCTCAACAGGTTGTCCTGTAAGCGGTGCGCATCCACTTTACACGATTATACTAATGGCGGAAACATTAGTGATTTAAACGTGCAAACAATAGCACTTAAGGTTCGATAAATTTCCATGATCCCATCATGGTTATACTATCTTCATCTCTATGAACAACCTTAAAACTTTATAAACAAGACGTCTTTTATAATCTTAACCAAACATCCCATGTTTAATTAGATTTAATTCATATCAATATGTTATCTAGAACCAAAAACTCGTGTACCTCTCATGAGTATCAATGCTTCATTCCAAACGAGCAATGAGTTGTTTTATAACGTTTACTCCCACTAAACTCTTGTTCTTGCCTGATTCTGAAGATCCTGAAGTCATACCCATGACTCAATAGCTTCAAATCCTGGAGCGAGAACTCCCACTGAACTTTACATTTAACCGTAAATCATAAAGCTCCCACTTAATTCAATGTTCCTTAACATTTAATGAATTGAAATGGTTGGGACTTAACCATATGTGCTAATAGTCACATCCTTTTCAAATACCCTTTTGAAAAGCGGTTATTGAGTTTACTGAATTCATTCTCAATGAATTACCTTACTACTTTCAACAAAGTTACCCTTAACTTTGCAGATTGCTGGCATCTACATGTCAACGTATGCTTCTCCCAATAAATCTCATTTATTAGCATGTATGTCTTATAAATTTCATGGTCTTTAGAATTTGCATTGACACATTTAGATCACCATCTAAATCCAAGAACCCTTTCTTGAGTCTTTGCAAAATCTTTTGAATAATTTTCTTCGAGTGTCCTCCCGTAGTTTCTTTAAGAGTCTTTTCTTATGGTATACAATTTCTGTGTGTAGGAACTTTAAGTTCCCCACATTTATCTTATCTTGTACTGTACGAGGACTATATCATGGATCTCATCCATGTATAGAATTTTTCCTTACAAACTTCAAGAATTTATTTTTGAAGTATCCTCCAGGGCCGGGGCCGTTGGTATATAAGGCGTAGATTTTTACCAAACCGTAGATCTTATCCATAACCTTTGGGTTTATCCACAACTTTTGGGATGATAAGGCTTAGAATCTTATCCATAGCCTAATCTACCTTTTACAACCATAAGGTGTAGATTGCTCTTGGGATATAAGGCGTAGATTTTTACCAGACCGTAGATCTTATCTACAACCTTTGGGCTTATCCATAACTTTTGGGATGATAAGGCGTAGAATCTTATCTACAGCCTAATCTACCTTTTACAACCATAAGGTGTAGATTTTCTTAAATCGTAGATCCTATCCACAACTTAATCTTCCTTCTTATCTTTCACATAACCAAAACACAATAAATCCTACTATTCACTAATAGATCACATCCATTGTGCTTGTCAAAATCATATGCTATTTGTGGCTTTTCAAATTTCTCCCACTCTATCTTTGTAATAATAATCCCATTTTATCACCAAAGATAGCTACTAAGGCCACAAGCAATGACTTTGATGTTGGTTTGTGTATCCTTATGGTTTATTACAGAAAATATTCAATTTAAAGCTTAGATAGTTTTGGATGGTTGACAACTTATCCTCTTAATTGAGTTCTAAACTTAATTTGATTTTGATTTGATTTGAATTGGGTATCCTATACCAATTTGGCTTCAATGGTCATACATTGAAATTTCATAATCAATTCTATTTTATGTTTAAGATTTGCAAGTGTATGTTAAACTAAACAAGAACATAATTATAAACCGATAGTGACTCGGGTTGAAAACCAAGTCACTACATTATCCAAAATACAACATATTGTTCAAGGATTATACTTTTCCTTGTCCAACAAGGAAATAAAACATAGGTTTTAATTGTTCATTACAACACTTGAAATATTAGCAAAATAAGCGGAAAAACAAAGCTCCTTGATCATCCCGAGTGGAGCTACTCTTAGTTCCCTTGATCCATCAAGCTTGTTTCTCTTTTCCCTTATCTTTGCTTTCATGCCCTAATTCAAGTAAGAAGAGCATTCACATCACAACTTGTATCATGATACATTAGTTGAGATTAACATAAAATCGGGATAGTTATCGTACCAACTGGAAGAATCTTCCCAGCTTTGAGATCGCTGAGATACTTGGAACAGTTCCTCTTCCGATGTCCTTTGCCATTGCAGTAAAAGCATTTGGCCCCTTGATGAGGGCTCTTCTTGGATTTGGAGGTGCTTGCCTCAGAAGACACTTTCTTTGAACCTTTGGAAGGTTGCTTCCCCTTTGCCTTACCCTTCCTTTTGAACTTTCCTTTGCTCTTAACATTAATGTTGAGCACATCCTTAGGGGCACTAACATTTAGTCCCATATCCCTTTCAGCTTGCACGATCATATTGTGCAATTCATCGAGAGAGATGTCTTGGTTTCTCATGTTGAAATTCACCCGGAATTGTACATAAGTTTTCACCTTAGACAAGGAGTGTAGGATTCTGTCAATCACTAGTTCTTTAGGAATGTCCACTTGATTCATCCTTAGGGTTTCTACATGCTCAATTAACTTGAGCACATGTGGGCTAGCCTTTTGCCCCTCCCTAAGGTTGAGATCAAAGAAGGCCGATGCCGCCTCGTATTGGACAATTCTCGAAGCCTTTGAGAACATTGTCACAAGCCTGGAGTAGATCTCATAGGCCGTGCCAATCTTTATGGCACTCCTTTGGAGTTCCGGCTCCATCGAGAAGATCAAAACATTTTTGATTGCCGCAGACTCCTTCTGATAAGTATCATAGGGTCGTCTTGCTGCGGCGGTGGCATTTTCTGCAGGTTCAGGAGGTGATTCTTCAATGAGGAATTCGGTCTTACCGTCTCCCTCTGCCGCCAACAACAGTTGGGCATCCCAATCGGCAAAGTTTGCCCCATTCTTTTCTAGCTTACAACGATCCATGAAGGAACGTAACCATGAATTGTTCGTAGTAGTGGAAGTAGCCATGATTGATATTGATACGAAGACTACAAAATTTTAAACATATGAAGAAATTAAATGCTAATCGTTTTAATTTTCATTTTAACTTGTAAACATATTTACTAAGTTGATGCATCTATAAAATGACCTCTATCTAATTTTATAAATGATTCCAAGACCCAAACCCATACTATCGAAATCGTGAACCACTGGAACTCCGACCCAATGATATGGTTTGGTGGGTTAAAATAAACCGGTTCTACCCTAGAACTCTTGGTTGATGACAAATCATTATTTATTCATCTTAGCCCGGAACACATTGACCACTGGTCCTCTACACTTCCGTTGAGTACAAACCAAATTTCAAATGCATCGGGATGCGATCCGCCCACTGGACTGAATCCACCCCATTGCCCCACTTATCCTACGTAATGAGGTTCGTACTGCCCATTGGACTAGCACCACCCCACGAAATAGAAGCTCATGGGTTCTACTATTTGGTAAGGCTAATCCTCAATTGTTTTGTTTAATATAGAGGTCTTGTCAATTTATTATCTATCTCCTTTAAGCGAATTAAATTGGTGAACTCGATAATTATAATTGACACGGTCGTTTTTAACGATCTAAACTAATATGCATGTTTATGGCGATTTGGCTATGCATGCAAACATATTAAAAAGCAAAAGTAAAAGCAATAAAGCAATAAAATCCTAGTATGGCCTTCCTAGTAATAGTAAAAACTAATTAACTATTACAAATTCGGAAACCAACTCCTTGGTCCCTTGAACTTCATTGGCACGCCATCCAAGAAAACACCGTCTTGTCGGAACTCCTTTCCGTATGGCACCGTCTTTTGGATCTTCGGAATTACAATAAAATAATACAACTATTCTATTGTAAAACTGAAAAATTTAAATTACAAACCCGTGATACGAGATCACATAAATTACAACCGAATCAATATTCCCTTTCATTACGGGTAATATTGATTAAAACTAAGGTCATACTAAGAAAAATTACATAATTCCAAATTATATAAATAACATTCAAAATATGACATTCATATTAAATAAATTGCATTAAATAAAATATGTATGCACATGCTCAATTTTTAATGCCAAATCGCCTTATGGGAGCAAATATCTCATATTTGTTTACGGTTTTTACGGATATGCGCGATTTTAACTATTAAAATCATCCAAAATTACATAAATCTCATTTATGTCCAAGTTAATCATCCTAACTTACTTTAGGAATCAATGTTTAGTCTCTACTAATATTTGATCATGATCTAACTTGATTTTGCATTATTGTTCATTAATTACTTGTATTTTCGGGAAAAAATAAACAAAATACGGCCAAATGAGTCAATAAAATTCGAAATTTAAAATTCAAAATTTTAAACTTTCTGGAAATTTTCTAAAAAATTCAGAAACTAATAAAATGGTCTCATGCAAATACTTATGGTTTATTTCTTAAATAAATCGTATAATAAGCCGTTTTTATGGTTAAAATTCCGATTTAAATCATAAAAACTTGAAATAAATTGCTATAAATTTTTAGTCATCCTAAAATATATATTAGAATCTGAAAATGACCAAAAATTACAGACCATACTCGAAAATTTTATTTTCGACTCATAAATTACGATTATTAGCTAATTAACTCATTAAAATTAATAATCATAAAAAACAGAAACTTTTTGATATCCAACTTTTAGATCTGATGTTCCTATCATATAAGACATCTATGGGTAAAATTTCATGCCATAATATTAAGATTAACTATTTTTAACACAATAAGTCACTATTTATCCGATTTTAACCATTAAAATCATAAATCATGCATCACTTGAGAATAAATTCCCAAAACTTACATACATACTGTAAATATTGCATGTGACATTGTGTAAAGTTTTTATGGCAAAATTCCAACTATAACTATTAAAGTCGAATTTAAGTCACTATTAATCCGACTTTTACTATAAAAATCATTAATCATGCAAAATAATTCCAATAATTTCGAAAATTCATACAGGAACTTTATATATTGCATGTGACTTCTCATAAAATTTTTAAGGTCAAATTCGAAATATAACCTTATATACCCATTTTTACTCATATTATGACTATTTATCTCATAAAATTCATAATCCATGCATATTAACTCCATTTCTTACGAAAAATCATATACAATATATTAAATATGCATGTGAGAACATATAAAAAAATCTCGGCCAGAAACTATTTTTAGCTATTTTTCCCATTAATTGTTGTTTAAAACCGATTTAAACTACAAAATATACAAATAAATATAAAAATGAACAATGAAAATCCATAAAATTATTTTTATGTCC
Source organism: Silene conica (assembly GCA_029255685.2). NCBI lineage: Eukaryota > Viridiplantae > Streptophyta > Magnoliopsida > Caryophyllales > Caryophyllaceae > Silene > Silene conica. Next base: position 29,548,176 of record CM055312.2, on the reverse strand, counting down.
TAAAACCATTTTAGAAACAGAAACTTTAACATGCAAAATTATTTTGTGATTTATCATAATAAACACAATAATTTCGAAATTTTCGAAATGTGTATGTTAAACCGATTTTAACATAAAACATGAATCCGATCATGCATGCAACAACCGTAATGCTCTGATACCAATTGTTGGAAACTAAGTTCCTTATTTTATACTCAAATCTAATATGAGTTTTGTTTCTTTAAGTTTAGTCATAAAACTTAAATAGATCTTATGCATGCAAGATGATATCATAAGATGAGATTGTCCTTACATTGGTTTTAGAAGGTTTATACTCAATAATCACCTATTATATGAGTCTTCAAACCACCGAAATACCCTTAAACGATCTAAGAAAAATCGTCTCCAAAAGATGCGTATCAAGGACCCGATCTCAAACTAATACTAGTTTTGTTACTAGAAAATTAGTATAAGTATACTAGAAATAATAATAATAATATTACTCTTAATATTATTAGTATAGGAAATAATAATAATTTTCTTAGTAAAACTATTTTACTTAGAAAATTAGTGAGAATGATGCTTTAGTTTGTGATGAGAATAAGCATACTCACAACACTTAGCCAAAAACTAGTAGTGAGTGAGTGTGAAGTGAGTGTGTTTATATAAGCACATGAGCTTGCTTGTGCAAGCATCATGGCCGGCCTAAGTGAGCAAGAGAAGCCAATGCATGGTTTCTTACACAATGCCAAAAGGAATAAAGATTCCTTACATGTCTTACACACCTTTGATCACTTACACACTCAATCATAATGCACACACAACCTCAATACCACCTTAATACTACACGGCTGAAATGGTTCTAAAATGGACCCATTTTATCTTTGTCAATTGTGTTAATTTGTAACATGTCACACATGTCTCATAACACATGACCCAATTTGTTAATTGTGCAATTTTAACTATTAAAATTCATAATTTACAAATTTATTACATTTAAATAATAATTCCAATATTTCGAAATTATCATTGTATAAAATGTAATATCATAATTTTAATTACAACTCTTTGTAATTTTATGATCAACCGTGCTCATTCTCAATTTAATCGTTTCCCAAACGAATAAATAAAAACCGAGTAATAAAACGACTTTATTACTTTGACTATTATTATTATAATCCCGTTACAAAATATTCGTCATATAAAATTATTTCCAAAATTTCTAGTTATTAATTAATTTGTATCCAATACAATATTAATTAATTATTCCATTGAGACGGAATTCCTTAAAGATATGACCTTAAGGGATCAACTGATCACCACCATCATATGACGATAATGTCAAACTCTAGACAGCCAATCATTATCGATAAATGTTGATCAATCGACTTTAAAAGAGTAACACTCCCAGTTGTGTTTCATTCAAATGAGTTTTAATTACGTCAACACACTATTGTCGAGGACACTTCCTCCAACATATTTTACATAAACTGTTATTATTTTATAAATCGTATTTCTACGATTATTTCGTATTTCATAATCATTTTTTTTATATTTGACGATTATTTCATAAAATGACGTTTCAGTCGTATTTCTTTAATTCTTAAGGGTATATTTATAATTAAATATATTTCTTGTTTTTATATTTATTTCTTGTCTATACTCAAATTCCATTATTTATTTATTTATTTATTTGTTTATTTATATATTTATTTGTTTATTTATTTATTCAAGTCATAATCATATTAAATCATAATTTTATATATCTTTATGCTATTTTATTTTAATATTTATTTTTGATATTTGATATGTTATTAGTACTTAATTGTTTAAGATATCGGCTAAGTGTTTATACGTTATGAATGAAGCTTTGAGTGCGGGTATTTAGTTGTCGAGTCTCGTTCTAAGCGTGCTATAAGGTCTAGGAATGCGTGCTAGAGTATCACTTGGGCCTCGAGATGCGTGTCAAGGTTGTACTAGCCCAACTCGACACAACAGTCCACACGCCCAACCTCAACAAATTCTATCTGCCACCCTTATAAAACCCTCTTCTAACCCTAACCCTAACCCTTTTTCGTCCCTCTCACACACACACCCACACTGCCGACACATCAGATCACAAGGAGGAGGGATCACTTGGTGGGTTAAGGTGGTTCTTGGTGGTTCGTTTGGCGTCTGAAAAAGGGTACACGCAAACTTCAATTTCGTTTTCAGTTTTCTTTTCTTCTTCTATTCGTTATTTCAATCAATTTAGCATAGCTTTGATTCTGATTCTTGTACAATGATGTTCTTTGATGTTTAGTAGTCGTGTCTAGACCAAGGTGATGTCGTCGTTGACCACCATTGACCGGTGGGGGTGGTGTTTGCGTCACAGTGTCAGAATGTTCTTTTGTTGTCAAAACAGAGTCCCTGAACACGTTTTTGTATGCTAGTATTCGACCCTTTTACGTTCGTGTTTGCTCTGGGGTGTTAGAGTTAATAGAATGGGTGTAGTCTGGAGTTGAGGGTGGTGGTTGTCACGGTGGATCTGGGTGGTGAATGTCGTCCGTTTAGTGGGTTTCGTTCATGGTGTTATACAGGTTCAGAACAGTATGTTCTAGGTGTGCTATTTGCGTGCGTTTTTGAGTCATAAAGGGTGCACGGTTTAGATGGGAGTTAGGGTAGATTACTTGTTGGTATGCAGGGGTGTCGTATGGTGGTTTTTGTGGTGGTTCTTAGTCGTGTAAGGTTGTTTGGAGTGGGTTTCGTATGGGTGGTCACAGCGTGAATCAGGAGTTGTCGTATAATGTCAGAACAGTAGGTTGTTGCGGGCAGGGGGTGTTTGGGCTGGTGTCGAAGGCTGTTAGGCTTGAGTCGGGTGTTGTGTTTAGCGTCAATAGATGTGTGGTGGTGCAGTGGTCATGACCACCACGGATGGGTGGTGATTCTAGCCATGTATGGTGGTCGTTAGGGGTGTGTAAACGGACTGGTCAGGGGCTGTTGTAGTCGTGTTTTTGGGTTGTTTGTGTGTTACGTATTAATGTATAGGGCTGATATTGTATTATTGTTGGTTAGTGCACTAAATTGTTTGTTTTATTATTATTATTTTTATCATTGTTTTATTGTTTTATTATTAGTTGGTTTATTATTATTATTATTATTATTATTAATGGTATTATTATTAGGATTGGGTAATTTTATGTTAATGATATTATTAGTCTTATTAATCATGTTTTAGCAATGGGTATATTATTGTTATTATGTTTATTCTTAATTATTATGTTGTTGTGATATTGATTTAGTGATAATCGATTAATTGATCGTATGCTATTTTTAGTAAGTCTATAAATAGTAAGTTTATATTGATTAACAAACTTTGATATGCATAGTTAAATTATGATAGTCGGTTTGTAGACGGGTATGTTTATATGTATATAATCACAATGTGTTATACGTAAATCTTTATGAACATGATCAAGTTAATTTGTTAGTTCGTATACTTTATGACTTGTCGTGCCCTGAAGGTTTATGATTTTAATAATAAGATCCGTATCTCCATGATTTTGATACATATGTGACAAGTAATTGTTATTTATTTATAGTCGATAATTTATATAATCATTTATTTAATTAGAATTGTTGCTAAGAAATAATTGATACGGTCTCGTTACGCGTAATATATATAATTTAAATGATTAATTTGAATAATTGATATATTATATTAGTTGCGTAATTGTGTTAGTTAGTAATTAAGTATATTATTTTGTTAGGTGTTGGGTATGTAATGACGTGTGATTCGGCTGATTGGATGCTAGCTGCATGATTGGATTATATTGCTATCCAGGTAGGATACACTGACACTATACTGAATGGATGTTGGATTGTGTGTTATGGATGCTGAGTATGATTTATATGATAATGATATTGGTTGGATTGAGTGTTGACTATTATTAATATTGGTATGCGCATTGCATTATTTAAATAACATGACTGATTAAGAGTATTGTTGCATTCATGAGCATGGCATGTGCATTGGATACGGATTTGAGATGATGAGATATTATTGGGCCCAGGCTAGTTCTGCAGGACTAGACTTGGTGACCTCAGCTGTTATGCTGGTGTTCGGTGACGACCGATTATAGTCTGCCGGGAGGTTCGGTATGGCTTGGTGCACGGGTATGAGTTTGAGATTATGATTGAGATTGAGATTGAGCTCGAGCATATCATTGCATTTGCATATCATAATTGTTGCATTATTTATTATTGTGTTATCCTACTCAACCGCGAGGTTGACAGTGTATTCGTGTACACCTACGATGATCCAGAATGGGGAGTAGATTCTACAGGTCAGAGACAGTTGGCTTAGGAGCTTAGGCAAGGAGAGAGACATGGCTTGGACCTACTTAGAATTAGATCACATACATAGATGTTATCAGTTGTACTTTTATTTCTTGCGTAATAGTTGTAATATCAAAAGTTTTAATTTAATCAGTTTTTATAAAGTACTTTGGTTTGTTTTACTTTGTTATTCACTACCTCGGACATTCCGAGATGGTAACAGCTCTATTTATTTGAGAATGTCTTGTTAAAGGCTCTTAAATAAATGGGGGTGTTACATACATGGTACAACCCGAAGGTTTCACAGATCCTAAAAATCCTAAGAAAGTGTGCAAGCTTAAGCGTTCCATTTATGGACTTAAGCAAGCATCTAGGAGTTGGAATCATCATTTCGACCAAGTGATAAAAAAGAATGGTTTTATTCGATCAGTCGAAGAACCATGCTTATATATCAAGTCGAGTGGGAGCAAGATCGTATTTCTGGTGTTGTATGTCGACGATGTACTCTTGATCGAAAATGACATCCCTCTCTTATCTTCGGTTAATATATGGTTAAAGAACCATTTCCAGATGAAAGATCTGGGTGAGGCACAATGTATATTGGCGATCCGTATCTATAGAGATAGATCACGACGGATGTTATCACTGAGTCAGGAGTCTTATATGGATAAGATTCTTGACAGATTCAGCATGACCAACTCCAAAAATGGGTTACTTCCGATGATCTCGGGGGTGCTTTTGAGTAAGACTCAGGCACCTAAGACAACGGAAGAGGTCGAGCGCATGAGTCGCATTCCTTATTCGTCAGCTATAGGATTGATCATATATGCCATGATATGCACACGTCCAGACGTGGCATATGCTTTGAGTATGACGAGTCGGTACCTAGGCAATCCAGGTGAACCACACTGGATGGCTGTTAAAAACATTCTTAAGTACCTACGGAGGACTAAAGATTGGGTATTGACTTATGGTGGAGGCACTGAGCTTTGCGCAAACGGTTACGCAAATGCTAGCTTCCAAACGGATCGCGATGACTCGAAATCTCAGTCTGGATTCGTTTTACTCATAATGGCGCTACTATTAGTTGGAAAAGCTCCAAGCAGAGTGTTATTGCAGATTCTACTGCTGAGTAAAAGGAGCTAGTGATAGACAAGATTGCGACAGATGACAACATCGCAGATCCTCTCACTAAACCATTACGACATGATAACTTGATAATCATGAAGGGCACGTTATTTAAATGGGAATTAAACGTGTTCCTGAGTTGTATTAGTACTTTTTGTGAATTGGATATTGTATCTATTTCATATACTATTTATAACACCATCAATTTTGTTTTATATATTGTTTTTCATGTTGATTGTACTGACAACATTAAACACCACAAAGTGAACTGAATTACATTATATTTGTTTTAGTCCGTAATCGCCTACACGAGCTGATAACTCTGGCAATTATTTTGTGACGTCGATTGATGGCGGGTTCAATAAACCATAAGTCAAACCGTTGACTGATCGATCACAGATACGAGATTATAACGATAACTCGTAGGACAATTTTCGTGACGACGCAATGGAGTCCTAAATGTTACTGAACATTCGTTGTCGGGTCGTGGAAAGGACGTCCATCGTGTTCCTTCAGTCGATTCTTTTGACTGTCGACTGTTTCTTGAGATAAAGGGCAGTTTTGGGTGACCTTGATTTCTTTCTCACTAGCTGACCGTAACTGGGGCTAAACAAATTTTTTTTTTGGGTCATTTCATACTGTGCTTACATCTGCAAGATTCGACTTGAAGAAAATATCCACCCCTTATCAGGTTTTAATATTTCTCAGGGCCACTCGAGGAGTAGTAACTGAAATGCTTGGCCAAGCTCGAATAATGATTCGTTATCAGTTGAGTTACTCTCTAGTCGGGGAAACCACTCTTGATACAGATCGCTTGTAAAATACGAGCTTTGTGAATACAGATTTGCAAATTGTTTTACATTGAGTGGGAGAAAGTTAATTGGATATGAGAATCGGTTATTGCACATACACTTGTACGGACAAGTGGGAGATTGTTGGAGCTAGTGTCCTCAACAGTTAGTACGACAACACGTATAAATCTCTTAAAGGAACACAGGGTATACTTTGTATTTTAGCCAGTTGATTCACGTTTATCAATAACGGTTGTCTTGCTAGAAAGTTTGACGTTATTGTCATACAGATGGCGGTTGTAACACCCCCATTTATTTAAGAGCCTTTAGCAAGACATTCTCAAATAAATAGAGCTGTTACCATCTCGGAATGTCCGAGGTAGTGAATAACACAGTAAACAAACCAAAGTACTTTATATAAAAACTGATTAAATTTAAACTTTTTATATTACAACTATTACGCAAAGAATAAAAGTACAACCGATAACATCTAGGTATGTGATCTAATTCTAAGTAGGTCCGAGCCATGTCTCTCTCCTTGCCCAAGCTCCTAGTCCATCTGTCTCTGACCTGTAGAATCTACTCCCCATTCCGGATCATCGTAGGTGTACACGAATACACTGTCAACCTCGCAGTTGAGTAGGATTACACAATAATAAATAATGCAACAAATATGATATGCAAATGCAATGATATGCTCGAGATCAGTCACAATCTTAATCTCAAACTCATACCCTTGCACCAAGCCATACCGAACCTCCCGACAGAGTATAATCGGTCGTCGCCGAACACCAGATCAATAGCTGATAAGACACCAAGCCTGGTCTACAGAACCACCCTGGGCTTTATATCAGAACACTATCTGACCATAACTTTCTCAGTAACCAATGCATATGCTATGCTCATGAATGCAACGATATAATTATTCAATCATGCTATCAAATAATGAAATGCTCATGCCATTACCAACAATCCACAATCAATCCAGCCATATCATTCTCATATAAATCATATTCGGAATCCATAACACACAATACCACATCCATTCATATCACATCGTAGAGTATAAAGTCAGTGTATCCTACCTGGAGTAGCAAATCTGCAATAAGCAATCACCGTCTAGTAATGTTCCTCCTCGAATAACGTTCCTATAATTATTACTTATATTAAATTCTACTCATACAATAAACACCAATAAATCACTTGATCATGTTCATAAAATATTTACGTATAACACCTTGTGAATATGTACATATAAACATACCCATCTAAATACCAATTATCATTAATTAACTATACATATAAATTGCTATTAATCAAATATAAACTTACTATTTATAGACTTACTAAAAATAGCATACGATCAAATAATCGATTATTACTAAATCAATATCACAACAACATAAATAATTAAGAATAAACATAATAACAATAATATACTAATTGCTAAAACGTAATTAATAATACTAATAATATCACTAACATAAAATTACTCAAACCTAACAATAACACCATTAATAATAATAATAATACAATCATATTAATAAAATAATAATAATAATAAGACAATAATAATAATAATAATAATAACAATAATAATTAGCATTCATAACATATAATAATAGCAACACTAACACGTGATGCACTACTAAAGCAGGCCCCAACATTTACGTATAGAGCTGGCCCCGACACCATGCACCCCTGATAGCCCCTCAAATCGACCCGTAACTTCCCTATTACCGCCTGAACCGCCACAACTCCACCATGGACGACCACCCCAACCCACGGTGGTCCTAGGTGGTCAAACCACCACCCTCATCGGTCAACAACCAAGACCACACACTCTTCCCAAAACAGGTGCACACACGCCCCTTTCACTCACCACCCAATAACTAAAAGACATTTCATCGAACACTTGCGCACTCCTCTTAAACCACTCATTTCCACCACCGACAGTCACCAACGACCACCGCGAAGGGTTCCTCCATCATCCTTGCAACACCAACAACCTATACCTCACACGACCTGCACCTAAAGCCGCCATAACAGCCACCACGTACAGCCCAAAACAGCATGCACGCGCACAACCTATTTCTAGTTTCAGCAACTCTCTCCAACTCCCTCTCTTCTCACGCTCGTCTCTCTCTCCACCACAACCCACACCACCTCTGGCCACCACCGTTGTCACCTCTGATGCACGGTGGTTCCAGGGGTGGTACCCTACCCCTCTAGTCTCACCTACAACCACTGAAAAACCACCACCAAACCCTCCTGCCAACACGCGGTAACTATCCTATTTTACACTGTTTTTAACACCTTTAAACAACCGTTTTACGGTGTTGTTTCAGCCACCAAAATCCACCCTACAACCACCCATATAATCTACTAACATCCTATCACCACTAACCATAGCCTCGTGCTCAGAAACAGACCAAAACAGTAGTCGAATTAAAATGAAAGAACACGAAAACAGTGGGATTAAAATGCACGAAAACAGAGTGTTGAAAAAGCTTAGCTACTGTCGACTTTTAGGGTAGTTGTTCTAACACTTTTGGTGGTTCTATGGTGGTTTTATTACGATAAACATGATATATATACAACAAATATTACTCACAACCTTAATATACAGATTCGAAGGCATGAAAAGAGCACGAAAACTACTTACGAAACACTATCGCGCAAGGGTGAGACGATGATGGTGATGGTTGTGAAGGCTGCTCTAGTTTCGTTTTTTTCCTTCTCTTTTGCTTCTTCTTCAACCCCACGACAGACCAATCGTGTCTATAGGAGTAGGTGGAGTAGGGAGGCATATGCAAATAACAGGTGATTAGGGTTTTACGTTGTGATGGAGGCAGGGAAGTGTATAGGGTATTTAGGGTTTTGCTTATATGTAGAATGTCGATGAATATGCTATGTTGGCTAGGGTCTCATTTTTGCTCCCAAACACGGTTCTCATAACCTACTCGAGCCCAAGCCCATCACGCTTCTCAAGGACTTACACCCCGATTCCGACTCATAACTTGAAAATTAACAATTACATATAAATAATTATATTACTTAAATTATATAATTAGTATTGATAAATATCAATTAAATTAATTATAAGATTATAAAACTATTACTACTTACTTAAGAATATATATAAAATTAGAATTTAAATATAATTACGACTTAAATAATAAAACAAGTTTAAATGAGAAATAAATATAAAATAAGAAATATATTTAATTATAAATATATTATCAAAATTAAGGAAAGTACGAATGAAATGTCATTCTAAGAAATAATCGTCAAATATAAAAATGATTACGAAATACGAAATAATCGTAGAAATACGACTTATAAAACAATAACAATTTACGTAAAATACTTTATAAACATTCTATTGAAATACTTGTATAAAACATGGTTTGACTGCCGTTGACCGACTCTAAAATACGGGGTATTACAGTCTTCCCTCCTTAAAATGAACTTCGTCCCGTAGTTCACCACCCCGTAACGATGACAAAACATCCCACAAGCATAAGACAAGCACTAGTTAACGATGACTAAACATCCCACAAGCATAAGACAAGCACAAGTAGTACTTATATATAAGCTCTAAAACGCGAAGTGTTACATTCTATCGCCCTTAAGAAACTTTGTCCCCAATGTTTAACACACAACAGAAAAGAACATGACACTTAAAGAATCACAATGTAGTGCATAACTTAGAATACAGTAGTGTATTCAATCCCCGTCAGACAACCACGACATATCAATTTGCCATATCATAAATCATTAAGATTATTTTACATCCCTATCCTCCTTAAGACATGGTTACGTTCTCGTAACCCCATTACAAAATTCCACATCCAATGCTCAAGAAGATCACCGAAACAACAATCACAAATCATCTGATAAGTTAATTATTCTATACTTGGCAACTAGCATCCGACTTTTAAAGCAACAAAACATTCTCGTCAATTTCATGCTACGCAGTAAAACCAAAATCAAGGTAACTAGCACCCATATACCCTTGGAGATTTTGACACAAAAATTTACACATTTACATCAATGTAAACAATAGCCAACTCATAGTTCTTACTTAAAAAAGTCAAACATTTCCAAATAGAAGTCATATTATATACGTAAGATCATGTTTATGCACACAAGTTTTAGAAAAGACATTAGGCAAAATTTTAATTAATGTAATAGCATCTGTATAAATGAAACTACTTTATATATAACTCAACGATAATAATAAGGTTATATTATCATATAATAAAATTCATATCCATATCATATGCCTACTTTCCATGCTGCTAATGCCATATCAGGATATCACATGGTTGCGTCACATAATTCATACTTGAATAATTTTTTTATTAAAAACTTACATAACTTACAATTTCAACAATCAAACATCATGTTGCAACTTTCAAAAAACAAAAAAAAATCATAATTAAATAACCGCTTAACTATCTTGCGAGCTATTATAGTTTTAAGAAAATATAAGAAATTAACTAATAATAGAGAAAAAAAAAATCAATTGCAAAGCTTAAGGAAATGACTTATAACAAATTTTACAACTCAGTTGGTCTGAACAAAACTTTATAGCACTTAGACAGAAATTTGACAACTTGCAAAAATCACTATTAAATAACGACTCGTTAAGATTTTACGTGGCTTATCATTTTGAAATCGTGAATGAATATACTAAACAGTGGATTTGGAATTATGCATAAACGATAAATACGTTTTAAATGGTTTCTTTTGCAAAAACATGGGTCAAAACAGGACTGTGTAGTAACAATCTGACCACTGTCAACTAAAATATTTATTTCTCGCAAAATATAACTCGTATACCCATGAAACCAAAAGCATTGAGAAGCTAAATCAGAAGGTTATCACACATAAAATTTTCACATTCATATAGAAAACACATCTTAAATGGCAGCCCGTACAAACAAGGTAACATTCTGGGTAATCACTATTACTATATCTATCACATTTAAACACAACCAATTTTCCTCCAAACATGTTGACATATATTTTGAAGCATCGAAATCACATTGTACCATATTAACATTTATTCACCATATCAAGCTGTAATTGTCATCTAGAACACAATAAATATTACGAAACAGAAGAGTAGATCAACTAAATGACTCAATATTTATACATGTATATACAAATGTAACTCATAACCATATGACACTCATGGCTTGGGGCATCACATTTCGCATATCACTAGACATGGATTACTATAACATATAAATCTGATCATTCATATCCAAATACCAACCAATATATTACATAGTTACGATAGTTATTTAATAATCAAATATCATATGGACATTTCGAAACACCACAATCATATGATCTTATCACCCAAATTATTGTCTAATAAATATACACCCATTCTCTGAAGATTCCACATTCAGTCATTCAGATCAATCAGCATTTCGGTATCAATCACATTCCTCCAATACACACATTAACCATAACTCACATCATTACTTACCTCATTCCGCTCCTGCAAAACTGTTAGTACAATATAGGCAAGGTTTGATCTTTTATTTTGTTACTACCCACTCTCTGCATCACTCACGGGTTACCAGGTTAGACTGAAAGGGCCAGTGGCTTGGTTTGAGGGGCCCCCCTAACTCATCCCAATCCTGGGGCTCCTAACAGTTACTAGCCTGGGGTTCATTTTATTTGACTCTTCCTATGTTCATTAATTTTATTCATTTGTTATTACGCCTGAGGATCGTTCGCTCTGATACCACTTTGTAACAACCCCATTTATTTAAGAGACTTTAGCAAGACATTCTCAAATAAATAGAGCTGTTACCATCTTGGAATGTCCGACATAGTGAATAACACAGAAAACAAACCAAAGTACTTTATATAAAAACTGATTAAATTTATACTTTTTATATTACAACTATTACGCAAAAAATAAAAGTACAACCGATAACTTCTAGGTATGTGATCTAATTCTAAGTAGGTCCAAGCCATGTCTCTCTCCTTGCCCAAGCTTCTAGTCCATCTGTCTCTGACCTGTAGAATCTACTCCCAATTCCGGATCATCGTAGGTGTACACGAATACACTGTCAACCTCGCGGTTGAGTAGGATAACACAATAATAAATAATGCAACAAATATGATATGCAAATGCCATGACATGCTCGAGCTCAGTCACTATCTCAATCTCAAACTCATACCCTTGCACCAAGCCATACCGAACCTCCCGACAGACTATAATCGGTCGTCACCGAACACCAGCTCAATAGCTGATAAGCCACCAGGCCTGGTCTGCAGAACCACCCTGGGCTTTATATCAGAACAATATCTGACCATAAATTTCTCAGTAACCAATGCATATGCTATGCTCATGAATGCAACGATATAATTATTCAATCATGCTATCAAATAATGAAATGCTCATGCCATTACCAACAATCCACAACCAATCCAACCATATCATTCTCATATAAATCATATTCGGAATCCATAACACACAATATCACATCCATTCATATCACATCGTAGAGTATAAAGTCAGTGTATCCTACCTGGAGTAGCAAATCTGCAATAAGCAATCACCGTCTAGTAATGTTCCTCCTCGAATAACGTTCCTATAATTATTACTTATATTAAATTCTACTCATACAATAAACACCACTAAATCACTTGATCATGTTCATAAAATATTTACGTATAACACCTTGTGAATATGTACATATAAACATAGCCATGTACTTACCAATTATCATTAATTAACTATACATATAAATTGTTATTAATCAAATATAAACTTAATATTTATAGACTTACAAAAAATAGCATACGATCAAATAATCGATTATTAATAAATAAATATCACAACAACATAAATAATTAGGAATAAACATAATAACAATAATATACTAATTGCTAAAATGTAATTAATAATACTAATAATATCACTATCATAAAATTACCAAAACCTAACAATAATACCATTAATAATAATAATAATAATAATAATAATAATAAGGATTATTTCATGAGAATAATACATCCTATGGGTGCCCTGCAAATATCACTTCATCCAATCAATAATTCCAAATTAATTAATCCATCCTATTTATCATTCTTCCCATAACAGTCTAATTGGAATTATTGATAGCGTGAATAAGATGGATTTAATTCATCCTTAGACTGTTATGGGAAGAAGGGTGAATAGGATGGATTAATTTGGAGTTATTGATAGGATGGAGTGATATCATAATAATAATAAGACAATAATAATAATAATAATAATAATAATAATAATAATAATAATAATAATAATAATAATAATAATAATAATAATAATAATAATAATAATAATAATAATAATAATAATAATAATAACAATTATAATTAGCATTCATAACATATATTAATAACAACACTAACACGTGATGCACTACTAAAGCAGGCCCCAACATTCACGTATAGAGCAGGCCCCGACACCATGCACCCCTGACAGCCCCTCAAAATCGACCGGTAACTTCCCTATTACCGCATGAACCGCCACAACTCCACCATGGACGACCACCCTAACCCACAGTGGTCCTAGGTGGTCAAACCACCACCCTCATCGGTCAACAACCAAGCCCACACACTCGTCCCAAAACAGGTGCACGCACGCCCCTTTCACTCACCACCCAATAACTAAAAGACATTTCATCGAACACTTGCGCACTCCTCTTAAACCACTCATTTCCACCACCGACAGTCACCAACGACCACCGTGAAGGGTTCCTCCATCATCCTTGCAACACCAACAACCTCTACCTCACACGACCTGCCACCTAAAGCCGACATAACAGCCACCACGTATAGCCCAAAACAGCATGCACGCGCACAACCTATTTCTAGTTTCAGCAACTCTCTCCAACTCCCTCTCATCTCACGCTCGTCTCTCTCTCCACCACGACCCACACCAACTCTGGCCACCAACGTTGTCACCTCTTCACGGTGGTGGCTGTTATGACGGCTTTAGGTGGCAGGTCGTGTGAGGTACAGGTTGTTGGTGTTGCAAAGATGATGGAGGAACCCTTCACGGTGGTCGTTGGTGACTGTCGGTGGTGGAAATGAGTGGTTTAAGAGAAGTGCGTAAGTGTTCGATGAAATGTCTTTTAGTTATTGGGTGGTGAGTGAAAGGGGCGTGTGTGCACCTGTTTTGGGAAGAGTGTGTGGGCTTGGTTGTTGACCGATGAGGGTGGTGGTTTGACCACCTAGGACCACCGTGGGTTGGGGTGGTCGTCCATGGTGGAGTTGTTGCGGTTCAGGCGGTAATAGGGAAGTTACAGGTCGATTTTGAGGGGCTGTGTAATACCTCGCTTTTTCGTTACTTTTATTTTAAATCTTTCGTTTTATAAGCTTGCTCGTACTCGTTTTATACGAGTTGTTTAGGTCTTATTTGTGACTCGAAAAGGGGAACTAGCCACCTAGGGATGATGTTGGTAAAATGTATTTGATGGGATTCGAACCCAGGACCCATGGCAGCACGGCCATGGGCCTCGAATTTCGTGCAAACATGAGACAACAAGCCCACGACTTCTTTATTTGCTAAAACCTATCCTACACCTTACTCAGCCGCCTTATATGAGGAGCCTCGGCACACCTTTTCTGACCTATCTTCTACAATCACCTCTACCCTATTTGCTCAGCCGCCACCACACTCCAAGAAGGAGGACACTCTCACGGTTGTTGTGACCTGGTCTAGCCTCGTTTTGAGTCAGAAAACGGGTAAGCCGCAACCTGTGTCTGTTTTATTTGTAATTCGTTTATACTGCTGGTGTTTGTTGCTCTTTCGAGAGGGGTTGTGGTGTCGTTCTGGTTATGGGTTTTGTTTTGTTGTTCTTATGGTGGTTAAGAGGTGGTCAGGGGTGAGTCGTGGTGGGTGTTGGATATCACGGGTGGTGTAAAAAGGAGGGTTCGTTGTGTCAGTCGAGTGGTGTAGTTCGCGGGTCTGTTTGGGTTGTCACAGGGGGGAGTAAGGGAGGTGGTACCACTGTTGACTCGGGGGAGGTCGACACAGTGGCACCACCGTGGTGTCTAGTGCGAGTGTCAGGGTGTGTCAGCGTGGTGGTTCCAGGGGTTGTCGGTAATGGTGGTGGTGTCGTTTTGAGTCTGTTTCGGTTGGGTTAAGAGGGTTGGTTGCAGGTGTTTAGAACAGGTCAGTGAAGGGCGGTGTTTGTCACGGGTTTTTGGTTGCTCGCCGGAGGTCAGGGGTAGGGAGGTGATGTCGCGGTGGTAGAAGGTGGTTAGGAGTGTTAAGGGGGTGCGTGTACTGGTGGCCGAAGGGCCTGTTCACGGCTGTTGAGGGCTGTTCGAGTTGAGGGGCTGTTTTGTCGGGTTGTTGAGGTCGTTGTAGGGCTGGGTTCGTGACAATGGTGGTGTTGTTTATTATTCTTATTTTTACTATTATTACTAATATTATTATTATTCTTATTTTTATTTTCACTATTAATTTTATTAATGATTTTAGAATATTTGCATTTAAGGGGTAATATGATAATTATGGTATATGTTTAATTGGTATTTATGGTAAAGACTTAGTTTTGAATTTCAAACCAAGTGCTTATTTACTTGTCGGAGTTACTATTTTTAGTAGCTACTATATTTAGAAAGTTACTATTTTGGGTAACTTGGTTGTTGGGAAACTTTCTAAGTATAGGAAGTGTCTATTAATGGAACGTGTGTATGCTATACGTGAATTAGGGAAATATTAATTAAAGTAATACTTATCTAGGTGGAAGTTTTCGTGTGGAGCACTTCTGAGAACGGTTGCGCATTTTATCAATTGCTTCTGCAACTACAGGTAGGGGAAATACGATGCATATCATAATGATCACTCAGTTGTTATTGATGATTTCCATGAATGTTTTATACTAATAATTGGTTGGTATATTATGATATTTGTTTATATATATTCTGTGATCCGATATGAGATGAGGAGATGAAAAGGGTCTGTGTGGTGTGGAGATAAAGGGTCTGTGTTTGGTGCGGAGATAAAAGGGTCTGTGTGGCGCGGAGATAAAGGGTCTGTGTTTGGTGCGGAGAAAAGGGTCTGTGATTCGGAGTGGAGATATTCAGCTTTCTATTTATAGTAATGTTTTCTATTTATGGTTTTCCCTACTCAACCTCGTGGTTGACCCTGTGTATTCGTGATCACCTGTGATGAACCAACTATTGGGGAGCAGATTGACAGGTTAAAGACTATGGGAGCTTAGGGAAGTGAGAAGCTTGGACCCGGACCTGTTTAGAGCGTAGTTCACTTGAGAATAGTCTATGAGTTGTACTTTCTTTTTGATCCGAACAGTTTTATCTTTTGGTTATGTAAGGACATGTTTGAGTTTAAATTTAATTTAAAGTACTGTTTATCTTCCTTTGTATCTACTGCCTCGGGAAACCGAGATGGTAACACCTTTATTTATCTGAGGAGTCCTAGTTCAGGCCCTTAAATAAATGGGGGTGTTACAAAGTGGTATCAGAGCGAACGATCCTCAGGCCTAACCTAATGAACCTAATGAATGTAGGAGAGTCTAAATAAAATGAACCCCGGGATAGGACTGTTAGGAGCACACTAAAGGGGAAGTATGAGTCTGGGGCCCCCTCACACCAAACCATAGGCCCTATCAGTCTTACCCGGGAACCCAGAGTGCATATATGAGAGAAAAGGGTAGAATAGGAGGTGGTGAAAGTGATAGCATACTGTGATAAGTGTGTTATGAGATTCTGTGTATACGAGACTTATGGAAAAGCCGGAAGGGGCATGAACATGAATGAATCCTTACTTGTTTAAATAAAAGGTGTATATTGTTGTGGTATAATAAGTAATTTGGAACATGCTAGTAATTCTTCTTTCATCATGTCTAGTGATATGCGGTTATGTGAACCCTAAGCCATGTTATGGAATAGAACTACTCTATATTATAAGTGTTGATAGATTTTGATGCTTAGGGAACATAGCTCTAAACCAAATGGGTACCCATGTATGTCGGGACTCATTCCTTTCGTATTTTATAGTATGCCTCCGCGAAGAGAGAATGCCGTTAACATCACCCAAGAAGAGGTGGACCGACTGATAGCTGAAAATACGGCCCTAAAGGCCAAACGAATGGACTCCGCGAAAATGAGCACAATCATCTCAAGGCATCACCCTACCCAATTCACTGGGGAGGGGGAACCTCACCTGTTAGGAGCTTGGTGCCGGGAATTCGATAACCTATTCGAGTTGCTGGATTGCCCTGAAGAGTTGAAGGTAGACCAGGCTGCCCACTATCTGAGGGGTATGGCTGGAGATTGGTGGACCACGAATAAGGGAGAGCTCCGAGAAGCAGCTTTAGAGGGTGGATCCGCGTTTGTTCCGTGGGACGCATTCCAGGGGGTTCTGAGCGAGGCGTTTCTACCAGAATTCCAAAAGAGCAAGCTGAGGGAGGAGTTCGACTCATTCACGATGTCGGAGGACATGACCGTAGAGGTTTACTACCGGAAATTCATCCAGCTGGTACACTATGTGAGAGATATGGGATTTGATGATGCTATGTTAGCCATGAAGTTTGAGAGGGGGTTATCAATCGCCGTCAAGAAGAGACTGATTGCAGCTCCGCCAACCACAATCCGTGACATCTATTTAAGGGCTGGGGCGGCGGAGAGGCTTTCGGATATGATCAAAAATGATAAACAATCCAAGTCAGAAAAGAGGAAAGCTGAAACAGTAGCTGAGGGTTCAGGATCGAAAAAGCAATGTAATAACAAGTACAGTGGGTATTTCGGGAGTAGTGCCTCTGGTGGCGGGAGAAATCAGAGTGGGGGCAACTTCAAGAGTGGAGGTTCTGGTAGTGGTTCAGTGGGAGTGGTCTGTTTCGGTTGCGGGAAAATTGGGCACAAGCAGGCAGTGTGTCGCTCGTCTGGAGTGAACCAGTCCGGGGGCTATCGTACACCTACATCCGGATACCAGGGACCTCGCACTCAGTCCTATGGCAGCAATGGCTATCGCACACCCATGACAAGCTATGGTGGGGGTGCGAAGTCTGGTGGCAACAGCAACTACCAGAGGAACTACAACAACAACAATCAGAACCGTTCATATCAAAATCAGTACAATGGAGGTGGGAACAGCAACAAGACGGGGACGGCAGGAAATCAGCAGGCTGGGACATCTGGTGCCAGCCAGAGTGGGGTCAAGACCAGTGGCAACCTCTTTGCCATGGGAAAGCAGGCCGCTCAAGAGGACGCTCATGTGGTTACTGGTACTTTTCTTGTGAACTCTAAACCTACTTTCGTGCTTTTCGATTCCGGTGCCACCCATTCTTTTGTGTCTAGAGACCATGTTAGAGTTTTGGGACTCGAGAGGTTCGACTGGGTCGCAGACTCAGTGACCATACCCTCAGGAGAGTCAATAACTTGTAATAGAGTCTATGGTAGTGTACCCATCAAAATCGGGGAAGCAATTTTCTATTGTGACCTCATAGAATTTCCTCTGGGAGGTTTTGAGGTGATCCTAGGGATGGATTGGCTGGGGAAGTATAGGGCTTTTATCGACTGTCATCAAAAGAAAATTTCCTTGAAGGGACCCAAGGGAGTGAGGGTATCCTACAAGGGGTATAGAGTCAAACCAAAGATCAAATTCATATCCGTCAATACCTTGAAGTCTAGCTTGAGGAAAGGAGAAAGCCTAATTTTGTGCCAAATGTGGGATTGTGAGGCTGAGACCCCCAAGACTAGTGAGATACCTGTGGTACGGGAGTTTGAGGGAGTTTTTCGAGACGACGTTCCAGGGTTACCGCCGAGGAGGGAAGTGGAATTTTCCATTGACCTCAAACCAGGAGCGGGACCAATATCTAAATCACCGTACCGTATGGGACCGAAAGAAATGGAGGAGTTGAAGAAGCAATTGGATGAGCTAGCTGAGAAAGGGTTCATCCGACCCAGTGTGTCGCCCTGGGGTGCACCTGTTCTGTTTGTAAAGAAGAAGGATGGGAGTTTGAGGTTGTGTGTTGACTACCGAGAGCTGAACAATGTAACCATCAAGAACCATTATCCATTGCCAAGAATTGACGACTTGTTCGATCAGTTGAGTGGAGCCGGGGTTTTCTCCAAGATTGATTTGAGATCCGGGTATCATCAATTGAGGATAAAGGATGAAGATATTCCGAAGACCGCTTTCCGAACAAGGTATGGCCACTATGAATTTGTGGTTATGCCCTTTGGATTGACTAATGCTCCAGCTGTGTTCATGGACTTGATGAATCGAGTCTTCAGCCCGTATCTCGACAAGTTCGTGGTGGTATTTATCGATGATATCCTGGTATATTCCAAGAGTGCGGAGGAGCACGAAGATCATTTGAGGAAGGTACTTTAGACTTTGGAAGAACATAAACTCAATGCTAAGTTGAGTAAGTGTGAATTCTGGTTGGAGAAAGTGGCGTTTCTGGGGCATGTCATTTCCAAAGAGGGGGTATCTGTTGACCCTAGTAAAATTGAAGCTGTCACTAAGTGGCAAAGTCCGAAGAATGTGAGTGAGATCCGAAGCTTTCTGGGGTTAGCAGGTTATTACCGGAGATTCGTCAAAGACTTTTCGAAGATAGCAAAACCGTTGACGTCGTTGATGAGGAAGGAGAACCGTTATATCTGGGATGAGAGTTGTGAGAAGGCATTCCTAACCCTTAAGGAACGCCTGACAACAGCTCCTATCCTGGCCTTGCCAGTTGGGAGTGATAATTTTGAAGTATACACCGACGCTTCAAAGCATGGGTTGGGTTGTGTGCTAATGCAGAATGGGAGGGTGATCGCGTATGCTTCTCGCCAGTTGAAGACTTACGAAGAGAACTATCCGACTCATGATTTGGAGTTGGGCGCTGTGGTCTTTGCACTGAAATTGTGGCGTCATTACCTTTATGGGGCCACTTTTAAGGTGTTTTCCGACCATAAGAGCCTGAAATATATCTACACCCAGAAGGAGTTGAACATGAGGCAGAGGAGGTGGATAGAGTTGATCGGAGATTATGATATGCAGATTGTCTACCACGAAGGCAAGGCAAATGTGGTAGCTGACGCTCTCAGTAGGAAGTCAATACATGCTTTGGATTGTGCCAGATCGAGAGGGAGGTTGTATGGTGAACTAAGGGAGATGGGAATATTCATGATCCGGAAAGGGGGCGCTCTTGGTGACTTGACAGTGGAGCCTGAATTGTATGGGGAGATTCGGGAGTTACAGCAGAACGATGAGAGAATCCAGAAGTGGCGTTTGATGGTGGAAAATGGGAATGGTGATGGGGTATCCAAGTTCAGTATTCATACCGATGGTAGTTTGAGATTCAGTGGGCGATGGTGTGTACCAAATGTTGAGGAGCTAAAGAAGAAGATCCTGACTGAAGCTCATGCTACTCTTTATTCTGTTCACCCAGGGGGTGATAAGCTGTATAAGGACCTTAAGAAGACGTTTTGGTGGCCGAACATGAAGAAGGAGGTCGCAGAGTTTGTGTCGAGATGTTTGACTTGTCAGAGGGTGAAAGGGGAGCATAAGAGACCTCAAGGAAAAGTTCAGCCACTAGATGTGCCAGAGTGGAAGTGGGAGAATATTTCGATGGACTTTATTGTGGGGTTGCCTCGGACTCAGAGGGGCAACAACATGATTTGGGTGATCGTGGATCGTTTAACTAAGTCAGCTCACTTTATCCCTATGAAAGATACCTGGAGTAAAGCCGAATTGGCTAAGTCGTATGTTCAGAATGTGGTCAAACTGCATGGCGTACCCAAGGATATTGTTTCAGATCGGGACTCGAGGTTTATATCCAGGTTTTGGCAGGAGTTGCAGGCCGCTCTGGGTACCCAATTGAAGATGAGTACAGCTTTCCATCCGGCTACTGATGGTCAGACTGAGCGGACGATCCAGACTCTTGAGGATATGTTGAGAGCTTGTGTACTTGAGTTCGGAGGATCTTGGGAGGATCGACTGGGGTTGATCGAGTTTTCTTATAATAACAGTTACCATGCAAGCATAGGCATGGCCCCTTTCGAGGCTCTATACGGGAGGAAGTGTCGGAGTCCTGTGTGTTGGGATGATCGAGCTGATGTTGTGACTTTGGGGCCAGATATGATTCAGGAAATGGTGGAGCAGGTTCAGATTATTCGTCAGAGGATGAGGGCCGCTCAGGATCGACAGAAGAGTTATGCCGATCTAAAAAGGAGCGATATTTCGTTTGAGGTCGGAGAGAAGGTACTATTGAAAGTCTCTCCGATGAAGGGTGTGATGAGATTTGGCAAGCGTGGCAAACTGAGTCAGAAATTTATTGGACCATTTGAGATCTTGGACAGAGTTGGAGAGGTGGCATATCGCTTAGCTTTGCCTCCAACCCTATCCAAGGTCCATAATGTGTTTCATGTGTCTCAGTTGAGGAAATACGTGAGTGATCCATCACATGTGCTTCAGCATGAGGTAATTGAGGTCGATGAGCAGTTAGCATACATTGAGACTCCGAAAGAGATTTTGGACAGGAAGATACGGAAGACTCGCAATGGGGAGACGTCATTGGTAAAAGTCCTGTGGACAAATCATAATCAGGAAGAGGCTACCTGGGAGCCTGAGGCATCTATGAGGGAGCGTTACCCACATCTCTTTGATTGAGGTAAGTTACGCGGACGTAACTTTTCTTTAAGGGGGGTGGAATGTGACATTCTGTGATTTAAGTTGTCTGGTTGTGCTGTTTGTGTCGTAAGTTGATTGTTTTGTCACCTAAGTATGGGAACTTCGGGACGAAGTTCTTTTTAAGGAGGGAAGACTGTAATACCTCGCTTTTTCGTTACTTTTATTTTAAATCTTTGGTTTTATAAGCTTGCTCGTACTCGTTTTATACGAGTTGTTTAGGTCTTATTTGTGACTCGAAAAGGGGAACTAGCCACCTAGGGATGATGTTGGTAAAATGTATTTGATGGGATTCGAACCCAGGACCCATGGCAGCACGGCCATGGGCCTCGAATTTCGTGCAAACATGAGACAACAAGCCCACGACTTCTTTATTTGCTAAAACCTATCCTACACCTTACTCAGCCGCCTTATATGAGGAGCCTCGGCACACCTTTTCTGACCTATCTTCTACAATCACCTCTACCCTATTTGCTCAGCCGCCACCACACTCCAAGAAGGAGGACACTCTCACGGTTGTTGTGACCTGGTCTAGCCTCGTTTTGAGTCAGAAAACGGGTAAGCCGCAACCTGTGTCTGTTTTATTTGTAATTCGTTTATACTGCTGGTGTTTGTTGCTCTTTCGAGAGGGGTTGTGGTGTCGTTCTGGTTATGGGTTTTGTTTTGTTGTTCTTATGGTGGTTAAGAGGTGGTCAGGGGTGAGTCGTGGTGGGTGTTGGATATCACGGGTGGTGTAAAAAGGAGGGTTCGTTGTGTCAGTCGAGTGGTGTAGTTCGCGGGTCTGTTTGGGTTGTCACAGGGGGGAGTAAGGGAGGTGGTACCACTGTTGACTCGGGGGAGGTCGACACGGTGGCACCACCGTGGTGTCTAGTGCGAGTGTCAGGGTGTGTCAGCGTGGTGGTTCCAGGGGTTGTCGGTAATGGTGGTGGTGTCGTTTTGAGTCTGTTTCGGTTGGGTTAAGAGGGTTGGTTGCAGGTGTTTAGAACAGGTCAGTGAAGGGCGGTGTTTGTCACGGGTTTTTGGTTGCTCGCCGGAGGTCAGGGGTAGGGAGGTGATGTCGCGGTGGTAGAAGGTGGTTAGGAGTGTTAAGGGGGTGCGTGTACTGGTGGCCGAAGGGCCTGTTCACGGCTGTTGAGGGCTGTTCGAGTTGAGGGGCTGTTTTGTCGGGTTGTTGAGGTCGTTGTAGGGCTGGGTTCGTGACAATGGTGGTGTTGTTTATTATTCTTATTTTTACTATTATTACTAATATTATTATTATTCTTATTTTTATTTTCACTATTAATTTTATTAATGATTTTAGAATATTTGCATTTAAGGGGTAATATGATAATTATGGTATATGTTTAATTGGTATTTATGGTAAAGACTTAGTTTTGAATTTCAAACCAAGTGCTTATTTACTTGTCGGAGTTACTATTTTTAGTAGCTACTATATTTAGAAAGTTACTATTTTGGGTAACTTGGTTGTTGGGAAACTTTCTAAGTATAGGAAGTGTCTATTAATGGAACGTGTGTATGCTATACGTGAATTAGGGAAATATTAATTAAAGTAATACTTATCTAGGTGGAAGTTTTCGTGTGGAGCACTTCTGAGAACGGTTGCGCATTTTATCAATTGCTTCTGCAACTACAGGTAGGGGAAATACGATGCATATCATAATGATCACTCAGTTGTTATTGATGATTTCCATGAATGTTTTATACTAATAATTGGTTGGTATATTATGATATTTGTTTATATATATTCTGTGATCCGATATGAGATGAGGAGATGAAAAAGGGTCTGTGTGGTGTGGAGATAAAGGGTCTGTGTTTGGTGCGGAGATAAAAGGGTCTGTGTGGCGCGGAGATAAAGGGTCTGTGTTTGGTGCGGAGAAAAGGGTCTGTGATTCGGAGTGGAGATATTCAGCTTTCTATTTATAGTAATGTTTTCTATTTATGGTTTTCCCTACTCAACCTCGTGGTTGACCCTGTGTATTCGTGATCACCTGTGATGAACCAACTATTGGGGAGCAGATTGACAGGTTAAAGACTATTGGAGCTTAGGGAAGTGAGAAGCTTGGACCCGGACCTGTTTAGAGCGTAGTTCACTTGAGAATAGTCTATGAGTTGTACTTTCTTTTTGATCCGAACAGTTTTATCTTTTGGTTATGTAAGGACATGTTTGAGTTTAAATTTAATTTAAAGTACTGTTTATCTTCCTTTGTATCTACTGCCTCGGGAAACCGAGATGGTAACACCTTTATTTATCTGAGGAGTCCTAGTTCAGGCCCTTAAATAAATGGGGGTGTTACAAAGTGGTATCAGAGCGAACGATCCTCAGGCCTAACCTAATGAACCTAATGAATGTAGGAGAGTCTAAATAAAATGAACCCCGGGATAGGACTGTTAGGAGCACACTAAAGGGGAAGTATGAGTCTGGGGCCCCCTCACACCAAACCATAGGCCCTATCAGTCTTACCCGGGAACCCAGAGTGCATATATGAGAGAAAAGGGTAGAATAGGAGGTGGTGAAAGTGATAGCATACTGTGATAAGTGTGTTATGAGATTCTGTGTATACGAGACTTATGGAAAAGCCGGAAGGGGCATGAACATGAATGAATCCTTACTTGTTTAAATAAAAGGTGTATATTGTTGTGGTATAATAAGTAATTTGGAACATGCTAGTAATTCTTCTTTCATCATGTCTAGTGATATGCGGTTATGTGAACCCTAAGCCATGTTATGGAATAGAACTACTCTATATTATAAGTGTTGATAGATTTTGATGCTTAGGGAACATAGCTCTAAACCAAATGGGTACCCATGTATGTCGGGACTCATTCCTTTCGTATTTATTTAAATAAATGGGGGTGTTACAGGCTGTCAGGGGTGCATGGTGTCGGGGCCAGCTCTATACGTGAATGTTGGGGCCTGCTTTAGTAGTGCATCACGTGTTAGTGTTGCTATTATTATATGTTATGAATGCTAATTATTATTGTTATTATTATTATTATTATTATTATTATTATTATTGTCTTATTATTCTTATTTTATTATTATGATTGTATTATTATTATTAATGGTATTATTGTTAGGTTTATTTTGGTAATTTTATGTTAGTGATATTATTAGTATTATTAATTACGTTTTAGCAATTTGTATATTATTGTCATTATGTTTATTCTTAATTATTTATGTTGTTGTGATATTAATTTAGTAATAATCGATTATTTGATTGTATGCTATTTTTAGTAAGTTTATAAATAGTAAGTTTTTATTTGATTAATAGCAATTTACATGTATAGTTAATTAATGATAATTGGTATGTAGATGGGTATGTTTATATGTACATATTCACAAGGTGTTATACGTAACTATTTTATGAACATGATCAAGTGATTTAGTGGTGTTTATTGTATGAGTAGAATTTAATATAAGTAATAATTATAGGAACGTTATTCGAGGAGGAACATTACTAGACGGTGATTGCTTATTGCAGATTTGCTACTCCAGGTAGGATACACTGACTTTATACTCTACGATGTGATATGAATGGATGTGTTATTGTGTGTTATGGATTCCGAATATGATTTATATGAGAATGATATGGCTGGATTGATTGTGGATTGTTGGTAATGGCATGAGCATTTCATTATTTGATAGCATGATTGAATAATTATATCGTTGCATTCATGAGCATAGCATATGCATTGGTTACTTAGTAAGTTATGGTCAGATATTGTTCTGATATAAAGCCCAGGGTGGTTCTGCAGACCAGGCCTGGTGTCTTATCAGCTATTGAGCTGGTGTTCGGTGACGACCGATTATAGTCTACCGGGAGGTTCGGTATGGCTTGGTGCAAGGGTATGAGTTTGAGATTGAGATTGTGACTGAGCTCGAGCATATCATGGCATTTTCATATCATATTTGTTGCATTATTTATTATTGTGTTATCCTACTCAACCGCGAGGTTGACAGTGTATTCGTGTACACCTACGATGATCCGAAATGGGGAGTAGATTCTACAGGTCAGAGACAGATGGACTAGGAGCTTGGGCAAGGAGAGAGACATGGCTTGGACCTACTTAGAATTAGTTCACATACCTAGATGTTATCGGTTGTACTTTTATTCTTTGCGTAATAGTTGTAATATAAAAAGTTTAAATTTAATCAGTTTTTATATAAAGTACTTTGGTTTGTTTATTGTGTTATTCACTACCTCAGACATTCCGAGATGGTAACAGCTCTATTTATTTGAGAATGTCTTGCTAAAGGCTCTTAAATAAATGGGGGTGCTACAGCGGTAATCAACTAGTCCCTAAGAGTCACACCTAAAGGATGGAATATGAGAGATATGATTAGATGAAAATGTAATCATATTGATACCCTATACGACTAAACGGTTAGTCAATGTAATGATGACATAATTATTTAATACTGATTAAATAATATTAGCTCAGACGAATTAAAATGTTAATTCGTAATTAAATATAAAATGTTATATTTAATTATGTGTAATGAAATTATTTAATAAAGATTAAATGATTTTATTAAGTATAAAAGGTTATATTTAATTAGTGGATTATAAATATAAGATATTTATAAGATAAAACATTACACAAGAGAGAGCGATATAATCGATTCTATAAAGATAGAATTTCGGTCTAAGCAATTATAATGTTGTTCAGTGTTGTGAATTGCTGTAGGTAGAACCAAATACTGATTTGGGGAATCCTAGTTGATGTCAAATAGCAAGGTTGTTTGCAGACATTCACTCTGCACTTAAAGGGCACGAGTTACACGACTACTTCCCTCCTCTCTCTCTAGCTTTCATCTTACACAAAATTAAAGGTAATTTTGCAATTTTTAGCTCAGGAAAGGGTATTTCTCAGGACATCTTGGGTGCAACGATTAGGAGGATATCTTTTTTGATATCTGATCTTAGGCCTTTGCAAGGACAGAAGGTTAATTCTTGATCCCAGTCTTTGTATCTTGTTCTTCGTTTATGACTATAAATCATACATTATAAATTTGTTATAATCCTACATATAAAGAATTGGGAATATATACAGATATTTTCCCGTATCCCCGTCCTCAAGTATGACTTCAAAGTTAAAACTGATATAACTTTAACCTTAGGCCTGATGATGAAACCCTTATACGACACTCTCACCCTTGGCACCCCTCATCGTCACCTTCTTTTGATGACAATCAATGGTAGCCTGATACTGACCTAACCAGTCCATCCCTACTATTACCTCAAAACAGTCTAAAGGAAACTAAAAAAGATCAATAGGAAAGTCTACCTGACCTATTACAAATGATACTCTCTTGTACACCTTCCGACATACAACCGACTCCCCCGAAGGTATAAATACCTCATCATTAGCTAACTCAAACGACTCCAACCCAAAACTCCTAGCGTGGCTTATAGACACAAAGGAATGGGTTGCCCCAGAATCAAACAAAACGAAACTAGGACGGTCATGAATAATAAAAGTATCGGTCACAACATGCGCGTCGTCAACTGTAACCTGCTTCCCCATAGCGAATAGCTTACCGCTATTCTTCTGGCCCTCACCTTGCATTATCGTCGCAGACGAGGTAGGCTTCGCCGTTGATGCTTGGTTAGCCCCCTCGTAAGGTCTCTGATAGCCTCACTGACGGTTGTACCCACCGTAACTCTTCTTGCTCTGGTTACCCCACGAACTCGTTGGACGGCTGTTCCCAAAGCCCTGAGAAGCCTGAGAAGGTACCTGACAACTGCCTCCCCCAAACTTCTTGTACTCAAACCTCTTATGCCCCGATCCGCCGCAGTTGATGCATTTGGTCACAGGAGTATCGCTGTAGCTGCAACCCCCTTTTTCCCTCAGCACCTATACCAGTCCCACCAGTAGAGTAAGAACGACCCTAACCAAAGTTCCTTTTCTTCTGCCCAGCCCCAACACACTCTCCCTCTGATTTCCTCTTCTCACTACCCCTCTTCCTAGCTTAATTGGCCAGATCAATCAACCTCTCAGCATGCCCTGCTCTCTCATAGACCTCCTTGAGGTCAGAAGTTGTTCACGCAGGCAGTCTCTCCATGATCCGAACAGTCAACCCCTTTTCGAACCGAAGCGCAAGAGCCTGGGGAGTCATCCCCATCTCCTCTACCTGGCAAGCCAAGTCGTTGAACTTGATGTAGTATTCGGAGACAGTCATGTCCTCAGTCATGCGAAGGTTGTCGAACTACGCCCTCAATCTACTACGGACGTGCTATGGAACAAACTCACGCCGCATAGCAGCCTTGAAGGCCTCCCACTGTACATGGTCCCGCCCTATCTCCTCAAACTGCTCTCGAGCCCTCCCTTTTCTCACGACTCCACCAAACCCCTACCAGACTACACAGATAGAATGCAGCCTGGTACATGTTGAGGTCGTCCAGACCCGGTGTCCCCGCACCGTCGAACATAGCAGGCCTATGGGGAGCCATAGCATTACTGATATCATGGGCATTCACGTGCGGTGCCCGAGCTCTCTCAAAATTTATGACTTCAATAGTCAGGGTCTCATGGCTTTCGATCATTTGAGTTATCTCTTCAATTGTCATGTAAGCGGTCCGGATCATAGCCGGAGTCGCATTGGGTGGTAGGTTTGGAGGAGTTGCTCTTTTTGGGGCCATCGAGTAATATTAAGAATGAAGGAGGTAAACGTAAGCACGCAGCCTACGTCTCATAAAACAGAAAGTCAAAAGAAAAGAAAATAGTTACTGACGTCAACCACTCGGTCGAGTACACCGCACTCGGCCGAGTCCTCACTACTCGGTCGAGTACCTGTCACTTAGTCGAGTTACTCCTACTCGATCGAGTTCTTCTAACTCGTCCGACCTAACTCTACTCGGTCTATTTTCACATGCTCGACCGAGTATCTCATACTCGGTCGAGTACCTCACGCTCGGCCGAGTACCTGTTACTCGGTCGAGTGCCGCCCGCTCGGTTGAGTACACACCACTCGACCAAGTCACATATCACAGTAACTATTCATGAACACATTTCACCTTCGCCGATTTTATTCATCATAAAACTTTAGGCATTATCAACTACACACCACACATGCATACATCCAATTCTACCCTTAGTGGCCAGGTGCTAAGGTTTAAGCAATTTTCGCGGTTCTGGGACGTCTCCCAAGCCTATGCGGTAGCCTTACAACCTAACACTTGGTGTTCATTTTATTTAACACACATCCTAGGTTCACTGGGTTTATTGGTTTAGGTGCCAAGATCGTCGCTCTAATACCATTTGTAACACCCTCATAGTCCTTGGCCTTCATATCATGAGGACGTCAGCATCTCGGTTTCCCGAGTTACAATATAAGATAAACAATACCAACACTTTATTAAGGATACTAAAGTAGCTGTTTAACAACGAAATACATTGTCTGTCGAAACATCTAAAAACAAAGTAACTAATGTTCATGCGGAAGCTATAACTGGAGACTCTACAAAATTGTGATCTCTCCTTCCCATCCAGCAAGCAAGACTCATCTGCGAACCTGAGACTCTGCTCACCATTACATGGATCATCACAGTAAGCAACATCCAGCATCAACCACTGTAAAATAAGACGGATACAACACTAAGATACATTATACATATTATTCACTATAACACCGTTACCATCATCTACAACAGCCGTCGTGACCTTTAGTCCCACACCAATCTCCCCACTTACCGGAACAAGGGGTACCTAGACCATAAATGTGCACATCCTCTCCGTGGCGGGTCCCACGGAGAGCGATCATAGGAGTGAGATCCGTTCCCCGTAACGGTCCCACACATTACCATTGGAATCTCATACATCATGCCATATATAGTGATATAATAACAATACAACATCGTCACACATTACCATACAGTACTGAGTAGGGAAACCCTAACTCAAGTGAAATAGCAAGAAACACAAGCGGAACCTTCCTACCAACGCTCTTTTACGAATCCTCCTCCTAGGGATTACACAATTACTGATTACTTACTGAATAACCATAAACTATGATACAATGCAATAGATAGACACTTAATTGGTGGTAAGCGGACTAGGTAGATGATCGGCGCGACTAGACTTGCTATTAACCTTGTAGGATTTGGAAATGACGACTAAAGGGGATTAGGGTTCAACTTTATTTTCTGATTAGGGTTAAAATGATTTATTAACCCTCGGATTAAATTTATAATAACCGCGGTCTGACATCTGGAAAAAAACCACTCGGTCGAGTACGAAGCACTCGGCCGAGTGTGACTTACTCGGCCGAGTGCGGCCTACTATGCCGAGTATCACTTACCTGGCCGAGTTGACTCGCAACTCAGCTACTGAATAGAAGGGCTCGACCGAGTATCATATACTCGGCCGAGTGTGATCTAATCGGCCGAGTATCACCTACTCGGCCGAGTTGATTCACAACTCAACTTCCTCTAACTTGGGGTGGTTACAGTAGCTTTATGGTATATTTTGCCCCGAATATGCTACTTTGTGTTTGTCTTGTGATTTGTCCAGGAAAGACGCAAAAGTGGTGGAAATCAGGCTAAAACTTGTCCCGGAGCATGCATTTAGGATTTATAGGAGTTTTGGAGCGGAAATTACATAGCCTCGTAATGCGCAAAGATGTTTTAGGAGCTTAAACGACGGAAATCGAATCAAAGGCATAGCAAAACATTTCACTCTATCGAGAGGTTTTAGACCTCGATCGAGTGATTTCCCTAGAATGGTTGGTCTATCGAGTGATAAATAAAGATCCTCAATCGAGTGTTTTCAACAGAAATTAATCCTCGATCGAGTGATCCTAACAAAAGAAGTGCTCAATCAAGTGCATTATATGGTTGATCGAGTGATAGTCCCTGGAAAGTACTCAATCGAGTACTCATAAAAGGTCGATCGGGTGACGCGTGACAACCAAGTCGATTTATGATAGATTTTTGCTAGATTCTGTATTTTATTTAGTTTCCAATTCTAGTTTACATGTTGCAATAAAGGTAGACTTCTATTCTTATAAATAGAAGGGTCTAGGGTAGTTTTATAATCTTTGAAATTAGAAAAGTTTTACATATCAAGTTTTACGTACACAATAAGTTTACACTTTAGTTTTAGTTTTAATTTGTAATTTTCAAGACGGTTTTATTTAATTAAGTTCTTAGTTCCGGATTTGCTTTTATCGTAAGTATTCTTTTACCTTTTTAATTATTGTCTTTAATTATGTGTATCTTTTATATTATTGCATCTGTCACATTTACCATGAGTAACTAGATTTCCAATGCTAGGATTTAAGGGAGTCATGGTCTTAATATCTTCTTAAGTAATTGATGGATCTTGTCTTATAATTGCATCCGAGTTCCTTTCACAATATACAAATATAGTAATTAAACTATTAGGTGCACATAATTGGTTAAATAATCTGTGTAAGCTCTGACCTAGGTCAGACCCGACTGGAAGGGGTGAGACCTGTTGTGAATATTAAAGTATGTTGATAGGGTGATCGTGATAAGTTAATTTTACTTTAGGGAAAATATCAGACCAGACCCGGATATTTATTCAATATCCCTCAGGCAGATTATTTGACAGATCTTGGCATTACCTTTGACCATAAACTTGACCATCATGAACCAACTATCTTAACTACTTTCCCTTATTTTTATTTACACCTTATTTACATTGCTTTAATTATTTCTTTCCTTTTAGTTATTTTCTTTATTTGCCTTAGTTTAGATAAATCATTATTTTCTAGCATAAGATTGTTACTTTAAGACGAACTAAATTACAAATAGATAATACTCACCTCCCCGTGGATTCGATAATGACTTCCCTAGCTATATTAGATAGCCAAGTTAGATTATCTTTGATTAGATATACAACTTAACCCGATCAAATTTTGGCGCCGCTGCCGGGGAGACGACTTTTATTTATTTGTTTTCCTTTTAGTTTGTCTTGTCTCAAAGAACCTTAATCTTGGGACCGTTCTCACTTTTCCATCTAGTGTTGTGTATGCCTAGGTCCGACCCTCGCAATCGTTCCATACAATCCCGAACCCAAAAGGACTTTTCGCATCCGCATATATGTTTGGAAAGAGATTTGTCAAGCACCTGACGTACAGACGCTTGACATAGTTTACGCACACTATCGCAAGTCTTTAGATTCCACGCATATAGCTTCTACTTCCAAGACGATGACAAAACTAAGTTCTTACTCAGAGCCTATGATTAACTCTCTTCTAAAGGGTTTCACTCTCCCAAAAAGGTACGAATGACGTGTATTTCGACGTAAAAGAGTCTCATATCAATTTGTTGGAGCGAAACCAATTTAGAGGAGTGCCAGGTGAAGATCCAGGAAACACGTAGGGATATTTTTTATTACTGTCATACCATATCACTTCCCGCAAGAGTCACTCCAGATCAGGTAAAACAAACCCTTTTCCATT
Organism: Silene conica; assembly: GCA_029255685.2. Lineage (NCBI taxonomy): Eukaryota > Viridiplantae > Streptophyta > Magnoliopsida > Caryophyllales > Caryophyllaceae > Silene > Silene conica. The sequence goes on along the minus strand of CM055312.2, from coordinate 29,515,862 downwards.
TTTCACTAATCGATGGTGCTCGTGAGTGGTATTATGATTTAGATCATGAAGCAGCAGGGATAAAAGATTGGAATTCTCATGCCTTAGCTTTTTACAAAATAGTATATATTTCCCTCCTAAGGGAACAAATGCTTTGAGAGGACATGTCACCAACTTCAAACAAGCAGCCAAAGAAGAAGCCTTGACGTTCTGTCCCCCATCATGGATTCCAACCATAGTTTTTGTGCAACTAATTCTACAATAGGTTGTTCGATGATAACCGTGCTATTCTAGATGCCTCAGCCAATGGAAGATTCCAAAATAACGTGGAGGAAGACAAAGGTTGGCATCACATTAAGGATATGGCTACTTGTACAACTGAATATTGTAATCCTAGGAGAGCCAGTAGAAGTACAAGTACAGAGGGAGCTATCACAACTCAATTAGAGGCTCTCATAGCCAAAATCGCTGAACTAAAGACGACGCAGTCTTTAAAAGGTCGACAAACCATTCATGCTATGATCCAACAAGAACCCACTTGTGAACGTTGTGGTATACAGGGATACAGTCCCTTGGATTGTTTTTAGTCCTATCAAATAGGTACATGCATTTCCATCTTTTAAACAAGGTACCATGTATTCTAGCCTTTACAATGACAAGACTAGGGAGCACCCAAATATGTCTCACCGAAGCCAAAATGTTCTCAATCCGAATCCTATGCCACAACAACATGGAAGTTCCTATGTGATCCCACAAAACTGTGCTGCACAACAACGTAACTATTCGAGGCCAAATCAATGAGGTTCACCATTCCCACAACCACCTCCTAATAAGGACATAGCTGATATCAAAATCCTTCTATAAAAATAACTGGCTAATACTCAGAAGCAAGAGGCGCTCATTAACAAACTCATAGCTCATAATAAGATATTGGATAGTTAGATTGACCAACTTTCCACTCAGAATTCCAGTCGAGCCCAAGTGCTTTGTCTTCTCAACTTGAGAAACCATATGACACTGCGAATGCAATCCATCTTCGTAGTGGTCTGGCCAACGATGGCCCTGAATTGCCGAACACCGAGTCACGTAATAACCAAGGTATGAATTTCAATGAAATTTATTTCGAAATAGGGGAACACGCTGCTCAAAGCCCTCGATTGACTGATTGTGTTACTCGAGCGAGTACTTTGGTTAATGAAAATCCTCGATCGAGTGAAAAAGTTACTCGATCGAGCATTTTTAACCACGATTCTACTCGATTGACCGTCAAAATTTCTCAATCGAGCACTCCAATCGAAGAGAATACACGATCGAGTGAAAAAAGCCCTAGATCGAGCGTTTTCACACCTGCAGGCACTCGATTGGGTGCTAATATAGCCCAAACGAGTGGAAATTTAATTGGAGGTACGACTATTGAGGACAATACGTCCAAAATCGATGTAGAGAAAGAAAAACCTCATGTTACACCTGTTGTTATTAAGCTACCTTTTCCAAAGCGTTTAAGAAGCAACAAACCGGATAAACAATTCGGGAAATTTATAAAAGTCGTCAAAGATCTCCAGGTAACCGTACCTTTTACATAATTAATTATTCAGGTACCCTCTTACGCTAAGTTTCTTAAATATAGTTTGACTTGTAAGAGGAGTTTTGAAGAAAAGGAGACAATTGCTTTTACCGAAGAGTGTAGGGCACTCATACTAAGCAAGTCTCCTCCAAAATTGAAAGACCCAGGTAGTTTTTGTATACCTTGTACAATTGGAACCCAAATAATTGATAAGATTTATTCGATTTAGGTGCCAACGTAAGTGTCGTGTCCTCTTCCGTATATAATAAACTAAACATAGACGACCTTACACTACTACAAAATACAGATACGAAGACGGTTAAAAACCGTTCTCCTATGAGAGGCGGAACCGTGCTCCCCCTGGTCGTGCTCTTTACCTAAGAGAACGGTTCAACCGTGCTCTTAGTAATGCACTTACCAGAACGGTTCTGACGTGAACCGTGCTCTTATGTCCTGCTCAACCGTTCTCTTTGCCCTTTTTAACCGTTCTCTTTGCCATGTTAAACCGTTCTCTTAGGGGACTTACCAGAACGGTTATGGTTTGAACCGTGCTCTTATGTCCTGCACAACCGTTCTCTTTTCCCTGTTTAACCGTTCTCTTTGCCATGTTAAACCGTTCTCTTAGGGTACTTACCAGGACGGTTATGGTTTGAACCGTTCTCTTTTGTTACAACTTCGCGCCATGTTTTTGAATTAATAGAGCACGCTTGAGAACATAACCGTTCTCTTTGCACCTGCTATTTTTTTTTTAATAATTTAATTTATAATTCATCCGGCCTATAATTTTTCCTGCAAATAAGCGTACAATAACATTGCTCCAACAACTACATCATTCATATAACATTGCTCCAACAACTAAGCTACATCATTCATATATACAACATACTTTCCGATCCACAAATTTTAGATACAATACGTATGTACTTAAGCTAAACTTCTAGCTACGACTTAAGCTAAACTTCATCATCGTTCATGGGTGACTTAAACTGGAGCGCAAAGTTAGCCCATATATCCCTCACCTCGTCAATCAGCTCAAGCGGATATGTCAATGGGGCTCTAAGCATGAACTACAAACAAATTTTCAAAAATTGGTTAAAATTTTTTTATCCAAGACTCCTTTATATATAAGTAAAATGAACTAAAAAACCAAAAACATACGTACATTTGGAGTAATAGTAACATATCTTCCTTTGATGACGTCCAACATGTATCGACAAATATAATATCCACATAAAACGGAACCACAAGGCTGCAAAGGGGCCTGAAAGGGTAGCTCATATTATAAATAAATACTTCACGCACATGTACTATACTTAATAAGAGAAACAATATGTTAATATATATATATATAGATATATACTATATATACAAGAAGTACCTTAATCTTTTTCCAAACAACGCCATTGGCCTCATATTTTGCAAGTGGATCGATAGAGTTCCTTTTCTCAAAGGCCCTGTATATATAGATAGCCAGGTTTATATATTTATTCAGTTTTAGTTGATAATGAAGCGTTAATTTAAAGTATAATAGAAAAACAAGCTAAGGTCTATGATTGATGGCTTTTGGGTGGCTTAACTTTTGTTCCTAGCCTACAGAAACATTTTAAGGCAAATGCAGGGGAGTAACGGGAGGTATAATATATGAAGGCAAAATAAAAAAGATCAGAAATAAGTTAGACATACTTGGTAATTGTATCCATGAAAAATTGACGAGGCTCTGTATGTCCGGCAGGATCACACCAATACACTGTACTTTGAGCCGGATTGATCACGCCCAACATCCAATGCTTACTACAAGTTATAGAAAAATACAACGAAGATATCAACTTAAATATTGACAAAAAATAATAAAATAATTAATCAAGTCATCAATAATAATACTATGAAAAGAAATTTATAATTACGTACCCCTGGGCATATGGAGCAAATATAAGTTTCCGACCTTTTCCACAATCGGTACATGTCATTGCCCTAGCAACATAATCGGATCGATAATTTTCATCCGGAGCAACGGATTCTGAGGACAATGTCTCTGGGCACAAGAATCCATAGTGACTACTAATTTGCATGGTATCGGCAAGATCACTCAAATACCTACAACAATAAGAATCCATAGTAACTATCTAGTACTAGTTTGCATATTATCAGATATATACTAATGGGATTGCAAAGGGGAAGCTTAAACAAAGAGACCGAACCTCATAAAGAGTGTGATGTGAGAGGCACCAATCATTTGTTCATCTAACAAATGAACAACCTCCTCATAATTAAAGTTACTAGTGTAACCCTGCAAATGGCAGATCGTTTTTTCAAAAGACCTTGAGGTGTCCTAGAGGATATCCCAGTTAAGATATATAAATTTTTTATACCTGTTGATTTTGTTGTCTTAGACATGGCTGAGGACAACCAAGTTCCTATAATCATAGGACGTCCTGTCCTACATACTGCAGGGGCGGTTATTAATATCAAACAGGGTCGTTTGATGTTGGAAGTGCGAGATGAGAAAGTTACATTTAACTCAACCCACTCTTTAGCTAGACCCATGATAGAGGATATGTGTTTCACCGTAGAAGTCGTCGATGAATGCATTATGGATCATTTAGTTGGCTTGCTAAACAGAAAGGAACTATTAAGTTTTCAAACTGTTTATGATGAGTTTACAGATACGCAGGAGGATCCCAAGGATTCAAATCTTGCTGTCAAGAAAGGTAAAAAGGTAACCTTCGCCACAGAAACCTCATGTTCTGTGGAAGTAAAAGAACAAGTCTCACCACTGGAAATACTATGTGAGACTCATGATGATACAGTTTGAGCAGTTTTAAGCTAACGCGAAGGCCAAATCATAACTGCTATAGATCATACGAGCCAAACTCTTGATGAGGCTCAAGCCAATTATTCCTATGCTGAAAAGGAATTATTAGCTGTAATTTGTGCTTTAGAAAAATGTCCTCCCTATTTACTAGGATCGAAAATTATTGTTTTTTTAATCATACAACATTAAGACACATATTTAGGAGAAAGAAAAAGGAGCCCGATTCAAGAACGATGCGATTGTTCTCCCTTCTTCAGGAATTCGACTTACGGATCAAGGATCGAAGGGACGTCATAAATTCTTCAAACTTCGACTTCAGGCCACAATTGTTGCTTTGAAGCACATCCCAAAAAAACCACTGAACTAGCTTGACAAGGGAAGGCTGAGTTTATGATTGTAGTTTTAAGGGCAAATTGGCAATTTGGCCAATTGAGAAGTGAATTGGGGTAGAAATATGTAAAAGAGAATTGTAAGATTTCCTGGGCATATAATAGGGAATTGCAAGATTTCTTAGGTACATAACAATGCAAGATTCTTTTTAACACATGATATCAAACTAATAAGCTGAAAATATGCAGGTAAGAAGTAATCATATGTCATATTTGTGCAATTTAATGTTACATGACATGCAAGGAGTAACTACTCACATCCTAAATGAAAATGGTCATGAATGTTGTGACACCCCGCGATTTAACATAAAAATAAACAAATAATTTGCAGCGGAAATACGATACTTTTAAAAAAAAATCGACATATTTATTAAAACTTTTCGCCGAATATCAAAACAACATGCGGAAGACTAAAAACTAATGAGAAAGTATAAATTATACAAAATAACTTAAATAGACGAGGGATAAGGTATCCCACGATAACAACATGAATTAAATCTAAACTAAGCGTAAGGGTAATTGTCGAATTATCAACAATGCTCGCTAGCCACACGTCTTCCCAAACAGCACCAACCTACATTCATGAAACATGAACGCCACAGTCAGTGGGGAGTAACTCAGGGTTCTCCCAGCCACTTTACGTCAGAAAACATGTAAACAGTAATACAAAACATCTTATACATATGAACATGTATATAATTTCATAAACAACCATATATGCATTTCCAAACGTAATCAACATGATCAATGCATGAGCGATAAACCAAAACATGTGGGAAAAACATGAATCAACATGTGAAACATAATTAAAGCCAACAAGTGAGATGATATCGAAATCAAGTAGACATCCAAATGATCGACTCAGAGGCCAACAACTAGGTGGCATGTCCAATCATCAAATCAAGTAAACATCCAAGTGATCGACTCAGAGGCCAACAACTAGGTGGCATGTCCAATCACGCATACAACAAGAAACCAAGAATAGAATGAACGCCGTCAGGTAGCATAACCGCTACAACTGACAGTCAGGGAGTATAACCGCTCCACTAACAGGCTAGGGCGTATAACCGCGCCCTAGCTACCGGAGCGCATTACCACGTCATCCGGGTACTATGTATAGCGCATAACCGACAACTATATGCCTAAGACCTGGCCAGACCTCTCGATGTAATAACCTACATCGAACGACACACGGGGACCGGGCCGCATAACCACGGACACCGACCAATCCCGAACATAGTTAGATAAAATCCCATAACAGGAGTGGCGTTTGTTCATAACAGTGATACACAAATCGTATCACCGCTATCTATTCACAACCAAGGCAACATAACCGTTACCAACACAATTTAGGGTGACATAACCGTCACCTAAACACAAGCAAGGCTACATAACCGTCACCCTACTCATTTTAAGATAACATAACCGTCATCAAAACACAATTTAAGTTAACATAACCGTTACCCAACTCATTTACATACAAGAGCCAACAATCGATGAATAAGACAACAATTAAGACCATTCCATACGGAAGAAGAATAAACGAAACTGATTAATAAAACATAAGTCTTAAAAGCATTTTACATTTCAGCTGTCCTCTACCGTAAAAATCATAATTAATTCAAATAAAATCGAAATGATACAAGGCCAACTGGGTAAGATTAATAAGACTTTTATCTACAATATTTGTCAATTAAACATTTTCAAAATACGAACTTAACAGGGGGTTATTGTCTGATCTTTACAATGTGTCAGAAATCGTCACACAAAATGTATTGCTTCATAAAACGGGTTTAACAAATCATTTTGGGGCAAAGCAAAACCCTAACATCATCTAAACTCTTCAAAGTTTAATTATTGAAAAGGACCAGAATGGTTTCAAAGTATAAAAATGATTTTCGAAACCATCTTTGAGCTACTGTCCATTCTGCGAGTATTTCCGCGCAACATTCGTAAATAATTTATTGTGAACAAACGACATACAAGAAAATTACGATATTTTATAGGTAGATTCTACACTTAAAATAAACAGGGGTCTCCTTTCAACATTTTCAAAGGCGGATACTCTAAGATGTCGAAATAAATTGTACAAGACAATGGACAGATTTGTCAAGGTGCTGAAACATCATGAATTAACCATTGTAAGCAAAACACTATGAACTTGAAAGACTATCAAACTAATCATCCTCAATGATCATAAACTCATTTAACCATACAATCCTTAATGAATTTCCACAATTAAAAACTCATCCAACACAAGCATGCATGATGAAATTCATCCAAACATATGATTTATTAACCTAATCATGCCACTATTTAATCAAAAACAATCCTAGTATACTAAAAATTACTAGCATATAGTCATGCAAACAAAGACGATAAAGTCGAGTAACCCATCACCGTTACCTTATAGCTCTTCAATAAGCATGATTTTGACTCAAAGTCACTCCGGTTTGGACAACCGAACTAGCTACACATAAATAAACGAGGTTAGCAAAGAGAACCGTGCCTTAAAGGCCACGAACAAAGTATATTAAGGAAGAATTTTTCTACTTTTATTACCTAGAAATATGGAGGGCGAGGAGAGGAAGAGATAGGCGCGAAAATCGTCGAAAACGGATAAGAAACGAAGATTTTACGACCGTTTTACGGTTGAGATGCACAACAATGGAGTCTTTGTGTTTTGGGTGTTCTTAGCTGAAAAAAAAATAAGTAAAGGAATGAAGAAGAAGGAAGGAAGTAGAAGCAATGACCTTGGGCAGCAAGGCAAGGTTTAGTACTCAGCCATGTGTCCCAAAGGACATGTGGAAAAGAGTATAGAGTAAGCAACGAGCGTGGGTCTCGTTAGCGGATGGTCCGTGACAGCCTTTCGTATTTTAGGCATAATTTCCTCCACAGAACTTCGATTGATGTGTTTTCGGTGGCGTTGGAAAGCTAAGAAAAAAATCTAAAACTTTTATTTTTATAAGCAAGAGCTAAATATGCATGTAAAATATCTTAAAATTAGTAACAAGGACTGAGTAGTTGTTTGCGACTTTAAGAAGTATAAGTTTAAGACGGACATATTAATATCATTGTCAAAAACGATATATTTTAAATGGAATTATATTTATTATGCATCATTATTATTACTAAAATAAGATTTTATTAATATATAATGACTTGGAAATTACGGGTTGTTACAATCACCCCACCTTTTAAAAATTTTCGTCCTCGAAACTTGAAAGCAGAAAACGTCAAGTTGTAAAGGCAAGGTAAACAACCAAAGCGTTCACCAAAATTTGATATCTCAAAACTTAGATCTCTTTCAAAGACTTCGAAAAGAATTTCCAAAGGCACCAGTCCTTATCAATGGAGCGTTAGGGTTCTCGTTACGTATTCAAGAGCCCGACATTCCAAATCAGGGACTAGTTCAAAACCAAATCATATCATGCGTCGACAAGCGTAATACAAGTTATTAGACGTCTCCAATAACAAGTCTTGCATAAAATCAACGCTAAAACCAATCAAAATTATAAGCCATTTCAAACTTTTCAAAACATGTCATTTCGAAAGTAAACTTAAATTTTTGAATCCGTAAAATAAGTAAGGTTGTAACAGAAATTAAAGTTTTCAACAACAAAAGTAAGGAAACACAAAAAAAAGGTTATAAAATATATAAATGGAAAATATTTTGAATATCACTTTAAACGGAACACAAGGATGAAAGCTACATATTGTCAACCAAAGATGGTTGGTTGGGATTATCAAAGAAATCAAAACATAAAAGGTCATAAGGAAGCTAACAAAAACAAGGCATCAAAATCACCATCTTCAAGGCTAAAGACGATACTCGACAAGAGAGAAAGGATACATAAATAACAAAGGAAGAAAAGCATGAGCAAAAGAGGTTTAAGGTTAAGAGAGAAAGATAACTCTTCCAAGAAACTCTACCCACTTGATCCATAAATGAAACATCATCATAACGACTCCTTACACACCCTAGAAGAGAAGTCATACAACCACGAGACTCTCAAGGGTTTCCTCAACATAACTTGCGTCACTTTTTCACTAGGACCCCACCGAAACAACGTACTTCACCATAAAAGGGGGTTTCACCACTCTCGATCATTATACAACAACCAACAACGTCCACAAATGCTAGATCCAAAAGTACTAACAAGGCCACACTCATACCCAACTAGCATATGTTACAGATCTCCAAACATTGGTAAAACACTAAAACAAGGATCCTAAACCAGAATCTATCGTACTTCCAGACGTTTAAACAAAATCTGTTACGCTCATACCGACAACAAATATATGAACAGAGCACTCTCGGAACTGAACTTACTCTCATACATAGGGCTATGAGATAATCATGCAAAACATCTAATCCCAAAAGCATAAACACGGTATTCTTCAAACCGTAACTGTTCCCAAACGCAGGACTACAGGTTAAACATCCAAAGCATTCAGTCCCAAACTAGTCAACTCTCATCGACCCAAATCACGAAAACATCCCTTAAACCATGAATACCATACTTCATTACCGTAAAGTGATCATCCCAAAAGAAAGTCTCATAAAAGTAACAACTTTCGCCTAAACGGTCTCTAGGTAACCATTAACACTCTCATAGATAACACCAAAATTATTAGCATCAGGGTTGATATATACCAATCCATAAGAAGCACTCATACCTTCAAACCTTTAACTTGAAACCATCAAGATGTCACACTACCTAATATTACTCAAACGTCACCCAACGCTAACTCTCTCAACTATGTCCGATAAAACAAGACCAAGGATCCTCGAAGCATATATCACTATTCCACAAACGAAGTCAACCTCACAACTAGTCAAAGAAGAAAGGGGCAAGGCTCACAACGGTTAAAGATATGATACAAACTTCGGGAACAAACGCGAAATAGAAACTTGAGGGAGAGATATATAAGATGATGGCTAAGAGACTCTAGATTATGGGTTCCAACAAAAGTGAAGCTAAAAGTAGAAGGATAAGCATTAGAGGTAACAAGATATATAACGTAAAAAGAGGTCAAGTAAGCTTGGTTATGAAAGCATAACTCGACGGAATTAGCACTGAAGAAGAAAGAAGAAGAGAAGCGTTGAGGAAAGGTTATGATTTGAACTGACACAATTCCCAAGGCTCAGGCCTCCTAAAATTCTCACAAGGTTCTCATCTCCTATTTACCAATTCAAGCACACTGAACTATCATTTTCCAAGAATAATTTTCCCAGATGGCTTACCATACTATAAGTCCTTTCAAAGATAAGGGTGTACGATTATTCCAATTTCTACTATTCCATAAAGTCTCGGGTATCTCCAGTTCTTAAGTTCCTCAAACGACACTTCTGTAATACTCCAGGATAAACCATTTATATACCATTGCTACTTCACAATCTTTATACTCCATAGATTATGAACTCTCTATTTTCTACAATTTCCAAAAATTTCACCTTTTATCGAATCACTCTATTCTAATCCCACACGATCGATAAATCCATACAAATTCTTAGATACCTCAAAATGTGAACACCAAGTTCAATTATAGATATTTCTCACATCTCTATATACGAATCCAACCGTCCTATAAACATCGCATCCTCGAAATCTTACAAATCCACAAGTTGCACCTTACTACATCAATCAGACATCCAAAGACATGATCTCCAAGTAACTCCTCAAAGGTTTATAATCACACCAAATAACTAAAAGAGTAAACTTCAGTCAGTTCCTCTAAAGTTACATCGCTAACTCTTTCAATAATCGTCCATCAATATACACGATTCTTATCCTCCAAAAGTAAAATCCCAATTAAAGTCAAACCCAATTCCCAAAGTCAAGCATTACTGATTCACTTTACTCAACCATTCATTTTCACTAGCATCCCAAGTATATTTTCCAAATTCATTTATGACTTCTAACACCTCATTCATACTCTTAAAGCAACACATTTTAACCCACTGGTTTTAAATCCCAATTATGATTATCAAGGTTAAATTCTTCCAAAAGCTACGTATACCACTCAAACTTTAATCTAGGAATATCACCAACCAATTTTACCCACCAATTGGGTAAACAACTAAACATTAGGATTGCCAAGATATGGCTTACTACACTCCCTAAATGTTTTCAGTAAGATTACTTCTCAAAATAAGGGCTAGGGGTTATCCTCGAACAAAATCCTCAATCTCCAACTAAGCTAGGCTACCTACAAAGCGCCATGGGAAAAGGCAAGTAACAAGGATAAGCTTAAGTCGGGAAGTTACGAAAGTAGCTTCCGAGTTAGGTTAGAAGAGATTTCAGGAAGAGAGGATATGCATCAAGAAATAAGGAAGGAGGTGATACATGATGAACAAGAAGTATCTTTGGGGACATAGAAGCATCCTTCAAAGATAGCACAAATCTTCCATCTTCGGTAGTAGACAATAATCTTAATCCCATCCAGGTAAGCTCATGGTTCACCAATCCTTGAGCACAAACATAAAATCTTTGACAATTAACAAACATGTTAGACCTATCAAGGAGCAATCACATTACAGACTACCACTTTGTCCTTAAGTCTACCCATCTCTCATTCGTTATTTTAGGTCAAGTTCAAATTTAATTTGGCGTACACGTGCGTGCGTCGGGAGCATTACTGCTCTGATACCAACAATGACACCCCGCGATTTAACATAAAAATAAACAAATAATTTGCAGCGGAAATACGATACTTTTAAAAACTTTTCGACATATTTATTAAAACTTTTCGCGGAATATCAAAACAACATGCGGAAGACTAAAAACTAATGAGAAAGTATAAATTATACAAAATAACTTAAATAGACAAGGGATAAGGTATCCCACGATAACAACATGAATTAAATCTAAACTAAGCGTAAGGGTAATTGTCGAATTATCAACAATGCTCGCTAGCCACACGTCTTCCCAAACAGCACCAACCTACATTCATGAAACATGAACGCCACAGTTAGTGGGGAGTAACTCAGGGTTCTCCCAGCCACTTTACGTCAGAAAACATGTAAACATTAATACAAAACATCTTATACATATGAACATGTATATAATTTCAGAAACAACCATATATGCATTTCCAAACGTAATCAACATGATCAATGCATGAGCGATAAACCAAAACATGTGGGAAAAACATGAATCAACATGTGAAACATAATTAAAGCCAACAAGTGAGATGATATCGAAATCAAGTAGACATCCAAATGATCGACTCAGAGGCCATCAACTTGGTGGCAGGTCCAATCATTAAATCAAGTAAACATCCAAGTGATCGACTCAGAGGCCAACAACTAGGTGGCATGTCCAATCACGCATACAACAAAAAACCAAGAATAGAATGAACGCCGTCAGGTATCATAACCGCTACAACTGACAGTGTAATACCTCGTATTTTGATTGCAATATTTCGTATTTATATAGTCATGGGTTGGTAATATTTGAACGATGTTTACCTCGTATTTATTTTAGTATGACATTTATTGTGTATATTGACGTCTTTATCGTATTTGAGCATTAGATGTAATGTTTTTTATTAAGACTCGGGTCTTTTGATATTATAAGTTGACTCGAGACTTAATATTATAAGTCCTATATTATGTTATCGTGTGATATTAATTGTTATCGTAACTTTGTTATTTAAGCTAATAATAACTTTACGTGTAATACGTGTATCGGGTTGGACTTTAGTTGGATTTATTTAACATGGGTTGTGAGAATATGGGCCAAGTGACCCAACTAAACCACCCGACCCAATAACCCCGTAAACCCTACCCTCTTAACCGTGTTTTCCTAAAAAGAAACCCTAGACTGTTTCTTTTCTTTTTTCCATTTCCACACGCGCACTTCCCCTCTCGGCAGCCACCCGAGTGAGTGAGAGAGAGAGAGAGGTGGCCGGCGGTGAGCTAGAGTGGTTGCAGGGACTCTCGAGTCGGTTTCAACCCGAGTCTAAGGTGAGTTTTCGCTCTTTCGCTCATATTCCTTTGTTTCGTCTTTTCACGCCTGTCACTTTTGTAAAGCCACTAGAGTCTGACGTCATGGTGGCTGTAGGATGGTTCCGGGGGTGAGGGTGTTTACGTAGGTGGTAGTAGGAGTGTCGACGGTGACCTCGGGGTTTGGTGTATGGCGTTTTGCGTTGGTCTAATCGTTTCGAAGTTAGTTCGCGTAAGAGGGGGCTTGGGTGGTGCCACTGGTGGCTCGGGGTAGGTCACCACAGTGGTACCACGGTCGGCGTGGGGTCTGACAGCATGGGTGGTTGCGGCTGTGGTTCGAGGCTGTGACGGAATCGTGAGTAGTAGCGGTAGTGTTGGTTTCGGACATGGTGGTGGTGGTAGGGTGATGGACCAGGCCTGTTTATGGCCTGGTATGTCTCGACGGTGGCGAGGGTGCCGGTGGTGAGGTTGGTTGGCCGCGCATTCATGGGATGTCGTGTGTATGGGAGTGGCGGTGTTGCGTTTTGTTGTCGTTAGTCTACTACTAGTATATAATATATTGTTAATATTATATTACTATTATTATTATTATAATCATTAATATTATTTTTATAATGATGCTTATTATTTTTATAGTTAATAGTGTTATTAAGATGGTCTTAATATTTATCTTTTATTTGTGTTGGTCTTAATCGTATTAATTAAATATGAGAGTCGGGAAATTACTTAAGTCGTGGGAGTTCTATTTCTATATTTGGAAAGTTTCTATTTTTGGAAACTTTCCACATATGGAAGGTTTCTATTTATAGCAAGTGTGGTTTGTTATGGGGTTCGGGAAGTTTATTGATTCGTTACAAATACGTGTTTAGGTAGCAGTTTCCGCGTGGAACAGTTCTAGCGAGCTTTGGACTTATCTGCATTTCTGCTATTCGAGGTAGGGGAAATACTGATAAATATTGATGTGTAATCTGTTCTTATTTGATATTAAGCATGTTTGTTACATAATATCACGTGATTTTTATATTGTGCTGTTTATATCATTCTGTGATTGGTGTGGAGATAAAGGGTCTGTGATTGGTGCGGAGATAAAGGGTCTGTGATTGGTGCGGAGATAAAGGGTCTGTGATTGGTGCGGAGATAAAGGGTCTTGTGATTGGTGTGGAGGTAATGGGTCTTGTGATCGGTGCGGAGTTTATTTGGTGTTGGATCGGTGCGGAGTTTATTTGGTGTTGGATCGGTGCGGAGTTTATTTGGCGTTGGATCGGTGCGGGGTATATTATATTGTTGTCTTATTTATCTTTGTACTCAACCTCGTGGTTGACCCCGTGTATTCGTGTGACACCTGTGATGATCCGTAATGGGGAGCAGTTTTGACAGGAAAGATGGTGCTGTGGGAGCATGGGATGGCGTGAGCACTTGGAATGGACCGACTTAGATGTAGATCACCTATTTTGTAGTTATCAGTTGTACTTGTTTCCGCTATGTAGTATTTGTAACACCAACGTTTAAATTTTACCAGTTTTACATAAAGTACTTTGGTTTTATTTACTTTGTTATTCACTGCCTCGGATATTCCGAGATGGTAACAGCTCAATTTACTGAGGATGTCTTGCTAAAGGCTCCTTAATAAATAGGGGTGTTACAAGTGGTATCAGAGCGAACGATCCTCAGGCCTAAACCAAATGAATAATAATGAACGTAGGAAGAGTCTGATAAAATGAACCCCGAGATGAAACTGTTAGGAGCCCCAAAAAGGAACGGGATGAGTTAGGGGCCCCCTCACACCAAACCTGGGCCCTTCTTGTTCTGTCTCGGGAACCCAATGAGAGTAATTGAAGAGTGGGGTAGATTATATAGTGACCTAGTTACATTGTACTAGCGTTCTTGCAAGAGAAGGAATGAGGTAAGTTATGATGTGAAACATGGTTGATAATATATACTGTGAATCATGAGATTGATGTTGAATGTTGATTGAGATATACTTTTCTGGTATTGAGAACAAGAGTTTTGAATATGAGCTTTACTTGTATATGGTGATATGCATGCGGCTATATGATCCCTGAACCGTTAGGTAGAGATATAGTATAATTTTATGTGTAATGAGTGGATGAGCTATGGCTACCTAAAGAGATAGATGTAGGAGAGATATGACCATGATTGGCTGGAATGGTTGTAGAGCCAGCTATGCTATGTCGTTATAGGATGTGGAACTAAGTTAAGTTTTATGGGTAAAGCTAGTAGACCGAACCGGATGTCGTGCTCGTTGATAATTGTCTGTGCTATTCTATGTGTGCATACACTTCTTATTTGCATGCCTTATACTTTGCAAGAGTTTACTGATAGGCATACTAGACAAATGTGATCGGAATTTGAGATTTATGATTTTATTATTTTACTAATTGCTTTAGTAATCCATGTTTAGTAATATGCAGATTGTGTGTTCTAAGCTATGAATGTATATAGTCATGTGTTGCGTATATCGTATTTAAAATTTTATGTCTGTTATATACATTTAAATCCGTTATGAAGTTGTCATCAATAAGGGATACGTAGTAGTATATAGGTTATAATTCCGTACTTGGATGCACCTGTATAACTATCAATTTATTTAATTGATTTTATTTTCAGTTTCGAAACCTTACCGTATTTTGATGCCAACTACAATTGAAATGAGGGATGAATGTTAATATGGTACCGAGTGATGTCTATGTTTCAAATGATCGTCAATGTGTTTGGAATAAGGAAGGTTGAGTGTGGATGTAGTAATGTGTAGTTGCAAAGGGACCAAAATTTTAATAAATTTTCAGAATGTTACCTGGTTTGTACATGCTGTCATTTTATACGTGTTTCATAATTGAAGATGAAAATTTTATGTATGATAACCTTCTGAGTTGGGTTTACAATGTTAGTGTTTTATCTTGATATGAGTTATGTCTTTGGAAGAAATAAATCTTTTATTTGACAGTAGTCAGACTGTTACTGCATAGTCCCGTTTTGACCTATCTTTTTGTAACAGAAATCATTTAAAACTTGGTTAGTGCTTGTGCATAGTTCCAACTCTACTGTCAGAATGTTCATTCACGTTTTCAAAATGTTACGCCATGTAAAATCTTAACGATATTTATTCAAATTGTGATTTTTGCAAGATGCCTAAAATTTTGTTGAAATGCTGTAAAGTTATTGTTCAAACCGTTCGAGTTGTAAATATAGTATTAAATAATTTCCTTGAGGTATGCATTTGATACTTTCCCGCTGTTTCACCAATTCCTTATATTTACTAAAAGATTATGTTTGCTCACATGTTAGCTAAGCTGTTATTTAATTATGATCTTTGTAAGTAGTTGCATAACGTTTAATTGGTGAAGCCGTGAGTTATGTAAGTTTCGTGTAAAAGTTTGATCAAATGTGAATTATGAGATGTGACCACGTGACATCCTGACATGGCCTTAGTAACATGAATAGTAAACATAGGGTATGAGTACGAACCCACTTTATGATAGCTAACCTTGTGTATTTCGTTAAGTTTAATATAGAATCATTTCAATTAAATGTCTAGTATTACAACCTCAAAATAATTATGTGTTGCTCGCATGTGATGTCAAAAGTATGATTATCTGAGAAGAGTCTTGCCAAGTGGCAGAATGAATTTAACTGGTAAGCTTATTAGCATGATATAGTAATCTAATGGTTATAAGTAATTGTGAATATTTGAACAATATGAATCTTGTTGATGTTCTTTCGTATATTGATGGTTTACCTCTGTCTAGTTTCCTATGATTATAATCTTTATACCTTTTCAAGTGTATTGTTATACCATACAGTGATTTGCATATTGTTATATTAGGACCTGATCAAGATGTGTTGAATTATCAATTGTTGACATAAGGTTTATGGAAGAACTAGTCTGGTGAATTCGTTTACTTTTATCGTTAAATTGTTTTCATAATTCATGAACTACAAGAACAATGTTTTGATAAAGGAGAGTCAGAATGTCACCGTGTAGTCTTGATTCGATCTATAACTTGTAGAATTGTCTTTGATTCGTGTTTATATTTGTCACAAGCTACCCTTTCAATGTTTCAAACATTTCAAAATATTTTCAAAGTGATAAATCAGGATAAAGCTTGATGTTTGATAATTATGGTGATTGTTTGCAATATTACTATTCTGTAGCTATGTGTCGATGAAATCCTGCTTGAATGCTAATTGCTGCGCATTGCATGAAACCCTTATTTCGCAAGTCGTATATAGTAATAGTTTTATGATAAATGATGTAATGTGAGTGGACGGGAAATGTACCTAAGTGATTTTGTTAATTTATTGATATCTGAGTATGCTACACGGTCATATAAGTCTATGATTTGTGTATACCTTGTGAAATATGTCAATGTTCCATGTTTCATTACGTTAATTAATTTTGCTCTATGTCTTTTCTAAAGTATGATTCTACTTCTATAATGTGACTAAAAGCTTGAAACCTTCCAATTTGTCGGTTATGAACTATGAGCTTCCTGATTGTATACATTGTTGTAAAAATATTAAATTTGTGGTAAAATTTCAATGGTATGTGAGTGTTAGCTACTCTGATTCTGCTTTACTGCGTAACACGGTTTCTACCGATCCTAGTACTCTTGCTACCTCTCGAGGTAATATATGTTTGCATGACAATTGCTATAGATTTCTTATGTGTACTTCTTTGGGTTGAAATTTGTATTTGTTCCTTTATTTTGATAGATAATTTCTCCTATTGATAAAGTAATCATTTTGTTGTGAGATGGGTAAACTCGTGGTGATTGATTAGTTTTTTATGCATAATGGTTTTGTATTAGGTTGGTTGGTATAGCGTCCAGATCCTTATTTTATGAACTGTGGAATTGTAAGTATACATACAAGTATGTCAATGAACTTGGAAGGTAAGTGCTATTGAGGTTGAGTGGATGAGATTGAGTTACTCGTGAGTTTGGAACAAAGGCCATGATTGGATTTGTTTTGAGTTTGAGTTTGCAGTTCAGTATTTTATCGAGTTGTCGTATTCTTTGACCTTGGCTCGTGGGTGAGTAGCTTGGCGTTTTACGCTCTAAGTGTTGAGCAGTTCCTTTAATGGAATATGTGATAACATTGATATTGAATTGGGAGGAAAGTTGGTTACTGGCATTGAGTTATGAGTTGTTAGGCCGTTGTGCCATACTGTGTTTACGGTCCCGTGTGACCTGGATTATTGAATTATATTCAGAGTTGAAATCGATAGCGAGATGGAAGTATTGAATTGCGGCTTATTTCCGCCAGTTCACTCACCCCTTGTCTATGGTCTTAGATGCGACGATGAGTGCGATACTTGTTTTCTTGGGGTAGGATTTTATGAGACAAAGTAAAGAGTAAGACGGGGTCATGAGCTGGAAATTTTATAGTGGGGTTACGGGGATGTAACCATGTTTTAAAGAGAGTAGGATTGTAAAATCTTAATGATCTATGATATCGCAAATTTATATGCCGTGATTGTTTAACGAAGATTGTTGACTTTACTTGAAAATCCCGATTACTTATGTTATGCACTACATTGTGATTCGGGAAGTATCTTTTAACTTAGTTATACGTTAAACTTTGGAGACAAAGTTTTCTTAAGGAGGGTAGAATGTGACAACTCGTGTTTTGAAGTATTTTTTTTATGGAGTATGTGGTATGTATTAGAGTATGATTTACGCCAGAGTTTTGAGTACGGTGATATGTGTGTGTGGTTGAACTTCGGGACGAAGTTCGTTTTAAGGAGGGAAGACTGTAATACCTCGTATTTTAATTGCAATATTTCGTATTTATATAGTCATGGGTTGGTAATATTTGAACGATGTTTACCTCGTATTTTTTTTAGTATGACATTTATTGTGTATATTGACGTCTTGATCGTATTTGAACATTAGATGTAATGTTTTTTTTTAAGACTCGGGTCTTTTGATATTATAAGTTGACTCGAGACTTAATATTATAAGTCTTATATTATGTTATCGTGTGATATTAATTGTTATCGTAACTATGTTATTTAAGCTAATAATAACTTTACGTGTTATACGTGTATCGGGTTGGACTTTAGTTGGATTTATTTAACATGGGTTGTGAGAATGTGGGCCAAGTGACCCAACTAAACCACCCGACCCAATTACCCCGTAAACCCTACCCTCTTAACCGTGTTTTCCTAAAAAGAAACCCTAGACTGTTTCTTTTCTTTTTTCCATTTCCACACGCGCACTTCCCCTCTCGGCAGCCACCCGAGTGAGTGAGAGAGAGAGAGAGGTGGCCGGCGGTGAGCTAGAGTGGTTGCAGGGACTCTCGAGTCGGTTTCAACCCGAGTCTAAGGTGAGTTTTCGCTCTTTCGCTCATATTCCTTTGTTTCGTCTTTTCACGCCTGTCACTTTTGTAAAGCCACTAGAGTCTGACGTCATGGTGGCTGTAGGATGGTTCCGGGGGTGAGGGTGTTTACGTAGGTGGTAGTAGGAGTGTCGACGGTGACCTCGGGGTTTGGTGTATGGCGTTTTGCGTTGGTCTAATCGTTTCGAAGTTAGTTCGCGTAAGAGGGGGCTTGGGTGGTGCCACTGGTGGCTCGGGGTAGGTCACCACAGTGGTACCACGGTCGGCGTGGGGTCTGACAGCATGGGTGGTTGCGGCTGTGGTTCGAGGCTGTGACGGAATCGTGAGTAGTAGCGGTAGTGTTGGTTTCGGACATGGTGGTGGTGGTAGGGTGATGGACCAGGCATGTTTATGGCCTGGTATGTCTCGACGGTGGCGAGGGTGCCGGTGGTGAGGTTGGTTGGCCGCGCATTCATGGGATGTCGTGTGTATGGGAGTGGCGGTGTTGCGTTTTGTTGTCGTTAGTCTACTACTAGTATATAATATATTGTTAATATTATATTACTATTATTATTATTATAATCATTAATATTATTTTTATAATGATGCTTATTATTTTTATAGTTAATAGTGTTATTAAGATGGTCTTAATATTTATCTTTTATTTGTGTTGGTCTTAATCGTATTAATTAAATATGAGAGTCGGGAAATTACTTAAGTCGTGGGAGTTCTATTTCTATATTAGGAAAGTTTCTATATTTGGAAAGTTTCTATTTTTGGAAACTTTCCACATATGGAAGGTTTCTATTTATAGCAAGTGTGGTTTGTTATGGGGTTCGGGAAGTTTATTGATTCGTTACAAATACGTGTTTAGGTAGCAGTTTCCGCGTGGAACAGTTCTAGCGAGCTTTGGACTTATCTGCATTTCTGCTATTCGAGGTAGGGGAAATACTGATAAATATTGATGTGTAATCTGTTCTTATTTGATATTAAGCATGTTTGTTACATAATATCACGTGATTGTTATATTGTGCTGTTTATATCATTCTGTGATTGGTGTGGAGATAAAGGGTCTGTGATTGGTGCGGAGATAAAGGGTATGTGATTGGTGCGGAGATAAAGGGTCTGTGATTGGTGCGGAGATAAAGGGTCTTGTGATTGGTGTGGAGGTAATGGGTCTTGTGATCGGTGCGGAGTTTATTTGGTGTTGGATCGGTGCGGAGTTTATTTGGTGTTGGATCGGTGCAGAGTTTATTTGGCGTTGGATCAGTGCGGAGTATATTATATTGTTGTCTTATTTATCTTTCTACTCAACCTCGTGGTTGACCCTGTGTATTCGTGTGACACCTGTGATGATCCGTAATGGGGAGCAGTTTTGACAGGAATGATGGTGCTGTGGGAGCATGGGATGGCGTGAGCACTTGGAATGGACCGACTTAGATGTAGATCACCTATTTTGTAGTTATCAGTTGTACTTGTTTCCGTTATGTAGTATTTGTAACACAAACGTTTAAATTTTACCAGTTTTTATATAAAGTACTTTGGTTTGATTTACTTTGTTATTCACTGCCTCGGATATTCCGAGATGGTAACAGCTCAATTTACTGAGGATGTCTTGCTAAAGGCTCCTTAATAAATTGGGGTGTTACAGACAGTCAGGGAGTATAACCGCTCCACTAACAGGCTAGGGCGTATAACCGCGCCCTAGCTACCGGAGCGCATAACCACGTCATCCGGGTACTATGTATAGCGCATAACCGACAACTATATGCCTAAGACCTGGCCAGACCTCTCGACGTAATAACCTACATCGAACGACACACGGGGACCGGGCCGCATAACCACGGACACCGACCAATCCCGAACATATTTAGATAAAATCCCATAACAGGAGTGGCGTTTGTTCATTACAGTGATACACAAATCGTATCACCGCTATCTATTCACAACCAAGGCAACATAACCGTTACCAACACAATTTAGGGTGACATAACCGTCACCTAAACACAAGCAAGGCAACATAACCGTCACCCTACTCATTTTAAGATAACATAACCGTCATCAAAACACAATTTAAGTTAACATAACCGTTAACCAACTCATTTACATGCAAGAGCCAACAATCGATGAATAAGACAACACTTAAGACCATTCCATACGGAAGAAGAATAAACGAAACTGATTAATAAAACATAAGTCTTAAAAGCGTTTTACATTTCAGCTGTCCTCTACCGTAAAAATCATAATTAATTCAAATAAAATCGAAATGATACAAGGCCAACTGGGTAAGATTAATAAGACTTTTATCTAAAATATTTGTCTAATAAACATTTTTCAAATACGAACTTAACAGGAGGTTATTGTCTGATCTTTACAATGTGTCAGAAATCGTCACACAAAATGTATTGCTTCATAAAACGGGTTTAACAAATCATTTTGGGGCAAAGCAAAACCCTAACATCATCTAAACTCTTCAAAGTTTAATTATTGAAAAGTACCATAATGGTTTCAAAGTATAAAAATGATTTTCGAAACCATCTTTGAGCTACTGTCCATTCTGCGAGTATTTCCGCGCAACGTTCGTAAATAATTTATTGTGAACAAACGACATGCAAGAAAATTACGCTATTTTAGAGGTAGATTCTACACTTAAAATAAACAGGGGTCTCTTTTCAACATTTTCAAAGGCGGATACTCTAAGATGTCGAAATAAATTGTACAAGACAATGGACAGATTTGTCAAGGTGCTGAAACATCATGAATTAACCATTGTAAGCAAAACACTATGAACTTGAAAGACTATCAAACTAATCATCCTCAATGATCATAAACTCATTTAACCATACAATCCTTAATGAATTTCCACAATTAAAAACTCATCCAACACAAGCATGCATGATGAAATTCATCCAAACATATGATTTATTAACCTAATCATGCCACTATTTAATCAAAAATAATCCTAGTATACTAAACATTACTAGCATATAGTCATGCAAACAAAGATGATAAATTCGAGTAACCCATCACCGTTACCTTATAGCTCTTCAATAAGCATGATTTTGACTCAAAGCCACTCCGGTTTGGACAACCGAACTAGCTACACATAAATAAACGAGGTTAGCTAAGAGAACCGTGCCTTAAAGGCCACGACCAGAGTATATTAAGGAATAATTTTGATACTTTTATTACCTAGAAAGATGGAGGGCGAGGAGAGGAAGAGATAGGCGCGAAAATCGTCGAAAACGGATAAGAAACGAAGATTTTACGACCGTTTTACGGTTGAGATGTACAACAATGGAGTCTTTGTGTTTTGGGTGTTCTTAGCTGAAAAAAAAATAAGTAAAGGAATGAAGAAGAAGGAGGAAGTAGAAGCAATGACCTTGGGCAGCAAGGCAAGGTTTAGTACTCAGCCATGTGCCCAAAGCACATGTGGAAAAGAGTATAGAGTAAGCAACGAGCGTGGGTCTCATTAGCGGATGGTCCGTGACAACCTTTCGTATTTTCGGCATAATTTCCTCCATGGAACTTCGATTGACGTGTTTTCGGTGGCGTTGGAAAGCTAAGAAAAAAATATAAAACTTTTATTCTATAATAAGCAAGAGTTAAATATGCCTGTAAAATATCTTAAAATTAGTAACAAGGACTGAGTAGTTGTTTGCGACTTTAAGAAGTATAAGTTTAAGACGGACATATTAATATCATTGTCAAAAACGATATATTTTATGTTTTTTGTCGAATAACATCAAAATCAATTTTCCGTCAAAAAATGTCAACATTCCGTCTTGAATAACGGTTGACATCGTTTGACCTTATTTCTTCTTTCTTCCTTTTCCATTGATGCATCTCAACAGTCACCTCTCTATCTCTCACAAAACTCCCTTCATCAATCTCCAACAAATTAATAAATTATTTGCATATCCAGTTTTGTTTATACGTTTTTTGTCACAAAATACCTATCATGATAGATTCTTAAATTATCCCCAAAGTTGTGAGCATAATTTTTCTTGTTGTCGAAAATACTCATCCTATAAGAAATTAGCAATCATAATGCAACAATACAGATTCTGTGACAATAAATAGTAGGGTTATTCAAATTAATTAAATCACAGTAAAACAATAGATAGAGGCAAATTAATTAAAAAATTAGGGTTATTCAAATTTAATTAATCACAAATTCTTAAAGTATTACGCTTTGAAAGAATCAATGCAAGTACTTTATTAATTTGATTTTTTATAATCCAAAATGAAAAGAAGTATACAATTACATACCTTTGATTATTCAGATGTCAATTACTTTATTAATTTGTTAGAGATTCATTATTTATAACTAAAAATGCAAATAATTTATTAATTTGTTGGAGATTGATGGAGGGAGTTTTGTGAGGGATAGAGAAGTAAGTGTTGAGATGCATCAATGGCAAACGAAGAAGGAAGAAATAAGGTCAAACGAAGTCAACCGTTATTCAAGACGGAATGTTGACATTTTTTGACGGAAAATTGATTTTGGTGTTATTCGACAAAAAACATAAAATGTTAGGTGTTTTTGGGCAAAAAAATAAACTTTAGGTACTATTTTTACAGACAGTGTAAATGTTAGGTGTTATCTGACAAAAAACTCTTTTATTAATATATAATGACTTGGAAATTACGGGGTGTTACAAATGTCACCAGTTTATATAGCTGTAAACCTCAAAATGTATATTTTAGCTTGCCAAATTTTTCAGTCAAGTCTAACTGTTCAATAGATTTCCGAGACAAATTCGAGACAATGCTAAAATTATTTGCTAATAGATGAAATGAACATGCACGACTAAAATTTAGAGACAATAAATAGGGAAATGTCGTCACGAAAATATTTTAATCCGACTCTACTATATGCAAAAATAAACGTGATATTTTTTGATTTTAGAAATTTTTTTTCATTTTTTTGTAATTTTTTATTTTTCGAAATAATGAAATTTCTAGAAATGAAAATATCAGTCTAAAACTCACATCATATATGAGTGAATTTTAGTTTAGTCATAAACTAAATTTTTCTTATGAATGCAAAGTAAACACAAGATGTCGAAACCTTACATTGAGATTTCGGATTATCTCATAAAATTAATAATCATAAAAACAGAAACTTTTTGATATCCAACTTTTGGATCTGATGTTTCTATCATATAAGACATTTATGGGTAAAATTTTATGCCATAATTTTAAGATTAACTATTTTTAACACAATAAGTCATTATTTAGTCGATTTTAACCATTAAAATCATAAATCATGCATCATTTGAGGAAAATTCTCAAACTTTTTATACATTCTGTAAATATTGCATGCGACTTTGTGTAAAAGTTTTATGGCAAAATTCCAACTCTAACTATTAAAGTCGAAATTAGTCACTATTTATATGATCTTTACTCTAAAAATCATTAATCATGCAAAATAATTACAAAAAAGCTCAAAAAATTTATAGGTACTGTACATATTGCATGTGACATCTCATAAAATTTTCAAGGTCAGATTCGAAATATAACCTCCTATACCCATTTTAACTCATATTATGACTATTTATCTCATAAAAATTATAGGTATTGTACATATTTGTTACGAAAATTTTTATACAACATATAAAATATGCATGTGAGAACATATCAAAAAATCTCGGCCAGAAACTATGTTAAACTAATTTTCCCATTATTTGTTGTTTAAAACCGATTTAAACTTCAATAATATACAAATAAATATAAAATGAACAATAAAAATACATAAAATTATTTTTATGTCCTAAAACTATTTTAGAACCAGAAAATTTAACATGCAAAATTATTTTGTGATTTATCATAATAAACACAAAATTTTGAAATATATGTGTTAATCTAATTAACACAAAACATGAATCCGATCATGAATGCAACAACCGTAATGCTCTGATACCACTTTAGAAATCGAATTTCAGATTATATACTCATATCTCATATGAGTTTTGTTTCTTTAAGTTTAGTCATTAAAACTTAATTAGTCTTATGCATGCATGATGATTACATAAGAAGTATGAATGTCCTTACATTGGTTTTAGAAGGTTTATACTCAATAATCACCTATTATTGAGTCTTCAATGAACTGAAATACCCTTATAACGATTTATATTGAAATCGTCTCCAAAAGCTCTTATCAAAGACCCGATCTCAAACTAAAATCAATTTTGTTACTAGAAAATTGATAATAGTATACTAGAAATAATAATAATATTACTCTTAATATTATTAGTATAAGAAATGAGATATTTCATTTAGAAGACTATTTCTAAGAGAAATGAGGAGAATGATATGTTGCAGTATTGGGTGAATGAATGAACAAAACCACCAATATCAAGACTAACTTTGCATGTAGTGTATAGTGTAGTATATAAGGAGCAACATGAGCTCTTTTGCTCATGGTTTGGACGGCCCTCATGCCTACACAAGGCCAATGCATGGCTTCTTACACATATGACAAAAATACACAAGATGCCTTACACCTATGTCTTACACAAAGACTAGGTTTTGTAAGCTTTGTCATAATAGGTTCCAAACAACACACAACCTACTTACAAACACACATTTACACGGTTTACATATGATAAAATGGATTTCATTTTATCTTTGTCAATTGTGTTAATTTGTAACATGTCACACATGTCTCATAACACATGATCCAATTTGTTAATTATGCAATTTTAACTCTTTAAAATTCATAATCTACAAATTCATTACATTTAAATAATCCCTTTAGTAATTCAAAATTACTATCTTATAAAAATGTAATATCATAATTATAATTACAACTCTTTGTAATTTTGTGATCGACCGTGTTCATTCTCAATTTAATCGTTTCCCAAACAACTAAATAAAACCGTGCAATAAAACAATTTTATTGCATTGACCATTATTATTATAATCCCATTACAATAATATTCGTCACGTAAAATCATTTCCAGATTTCTAATTATTAATTTATTCGTATCCAATACGATCTAATTAAATATTCCATTGAGATGGAATTCCCTAAAGATATGACCTGAAGGATCAACTGATCATCACCATTATATGATGATAATGTCAAACTCTAGACAGCCAATCATTATCGGTAAATGTTGATCAGTCCACTTTAAAAAGAGTAACATTCCCAGTTGTGTTTCATTCAAATGAGTTTTAATAATGTCAACGCACTATTGTCGAGGACACTTCCTCCAACACTGACGACAAAACCCTTATACGACACTCTCACCCCCTTGGCGCCCCTCACCGTCACCTTCTTTTTATGACAGTCCATCCCTACTATTACCTCAAAACCGTCTAAAGGAAACTCAAAAAGATCAATAGGAAAGTCTACCTGACCTATTACAAATGATACTCCTCTATACACTTTCCGAAATATCACAAACTCTCCTAAAGGTATAAATACCTCATCATGAGCTCACTCAAACACCTCAAGTCCTAAACTCCTAGGAAGGCTTACAGACACAAAGGAATGGGTTTCCCCAGAATCAAACAAAACGAAACTAGGACAACCATGAATAAGAAAAGTATCGGTCACAACATGCGCGTCGTCAGCTGCAGCCTGCTTCCCCAATCGCGAACAACTTACCGCTGTTCTTCTAACCCTCACCTTGTACTGTCGTCGCAGACGAGGTAGGCTTCGCCGCTGATGCATGGCTAGCCCCCTTGTAAGGTTTCTGATAGTTCCTCTTACGGTTGTATCCATCGTAACTCTGCTTACTCTGATGACCCCATGAACTCGCTGGACAACTGTTCCCATAGCCCTAAGACGAAGCCTGAAAAGGTCCCTGGTAGCTGCCTCCCCCAAACTTCTTTCACTTAAACCACTTATGCCCTAATCCGCCGCAATTGAAGCATTTGGTCACAGTGGTGTCGATGTAGTTGCGGCCCCCTTTCCCCCAGCATATACACCGGTCCCACCTGTAGAGTAAGAACGACCCTGACCAAAATTCCCCTTCTTCTGCCCAGTCCCAATATTCTCTCCTTCTGACTTCCTCTTCTTACCACCCCTCTCCCTAGCATCCTTGGCCAGATCAGCCAACCTCTCAGCATGTCCTGCTCTCTCATAGACCTCTTTGAGGTCAGAAGCTGTTCCCTCAGGCAGTCTCTCCATGATCCGAACCGTCAGACCCTTCTCAAATTGAAGCGCAAGAGCCTGAGGAGTCATTCCTATCTCCTCTAGCTGACGAGCCAAGTCGTTAAACTTGATGTAGTATTCGGAGACCGTCATCTCCTCAGTCATACGGAGGTTGTCGAACTCAGCCCTCAACCTACTACGAACATGCTCAGGTACAAACTCACGTCGTATAACAGCCTTGAAGGCTTCTCATGGCACATAGTCCTGCCCCATCTCCTCAAAGTAGTTACGAGCTTTCCCCTTTTCGCGACCCCACCAACCCCTGCTAGACTACGAAGGTAGAATGAAGCCTGATACACCTTGAGGTTGTCCGGACAACTGACTACCTCAAACACGCTCTCCATCTCTCGCAGCCAGTCCTCCAGCAGGCCCGGTGTTCCCGTGTCATCGAACATAGTAGGCCTGTGAAGGGCCATAGCATTACTGATGTCATGGGCATTCACCTGCGGTGCCCGAGCTCTCTCAAAGTTTCTGACTGCGATAGTCAGGGTCTTATGGCTTTCAATCATCTGAGCCATCTCTTCAATTGACATAGAAGCGGCCCAGATCATAACCGGAGTCGCATTGGGTGGTGGGTTCGGAAGAGTTGCTCTTTTGGGGCCATCGAGTACTAATAAGAATAAGGAAGTAAACGTAAGCATGCAGCCTACGACCATAAAGCAGAAAGTCACAAACGAAGAAAACAGTTACTGACATCAACCACTCGATCGAGTGCACCGCACCCGGCCGAGTCCTAGAAACTCGGCCGAGTGCCTGACACTCGGCCGAGTTTCCCATATTCGGTCGAGTTCTTCTAACTCGTCCAAACTAATTTTGCCCGCTCTATCATCAGATGCTCGGCCGAGTATCTCGTACTCGGTCGAGTACCTCACGCTCGGCCTAGTGCCTCTCACTCGGTCGAGTGTCTGCAGCTCGGTCGAGTATTCCCCACTCGACCGAGTCACATAACACAGTAACTATCCGTGAACTTATTTCATCATAACACTTGAGGCACTATGTAACACCCCAAGAGTATGAGAGAAAAGTTGTCCCACATCGGTAGAATGTGAGGATCATGATATGTTTATAATAACTTCAACCCACCACTTAGTAACAAGGCCTTGTGTTTTTGGGCTTAAGTGAGGACAAATAATGGGCCCAAAGGCTTACCTCCCATCTTATTGGGGGTGTCTTACGACCGTGGTGGGTCGGGTTGTTACACACTAACATCTATACACCACACATGCATACATCCTATTCTGCCCTTAGTGGCCAAGTGTTAGGGGGTAAGCAAGTTTCGTGGTTCCGGGACGTCTCCCAAACCTTTGCGGTAGCCTTACGACCTAACACTTGGGTTCATTTTATTTAAGACACATCCTAAGTTCATTGGGTTCATTGGTTCAGATGCCAAGATCGTCGCTCTGATACCATTTGTAACACCCTCATAGTCCAAGGCCTTTAAAACAGGACCATCAAATCATGGATACATCACCATCTCAGTTTCCCGAGGTACAATATGAGATAAACAAATCCAACACTTTATTATAAATACTGAAAGTACAAACAAATGTCTGCCAAAAAAGTAACCAAAAGTAACTATAGTCTAAGCGGAAGCTGTGACGTAAGACCCGACAAACTGGTGATCCCTCCTCACACGCCACCAAGCAAGACTCATCTGTGTACCTAAGACTTTGCTCACCATTACATGGATCATCACAGTAAACAACATGTGTCAGCAACTATACAATAAGACGGATACGCATCAATATACATAATTCACAATATTCACTACAATACCATTTTCACCAACTAATCTGTCGTGGTAACCTTTAGTCCCACATCACTCCCCATTTACCGCAACAAGGGGTACCTAGACCATAAATGTGCACATCCTCCCCGTGGCGGGTCCCACGGGGAGCGGTCATAGGAGTGGGATCTGTTCCCCGCAACGGTCCCACACGTTACCATTGGCATTTCATACATCATACTATACATGGTAATACAATCACAACACAGTATCGTCACAATATAATCATACAGTACTGAGTAGGCAAACCTACCTCAAATGGAACAACTAGCAAGACAATCGCAACTTCCTACCAACGCTCCTCTACTAATCCTCCGCCTAGGGATTACATAATTCTCAATTACATACTGAAATAACCATAACTATGATGTAAAACGATAGATATATACTTACTTGGTGATACACGGACTAGGGAGATGATCGACGCGACTAGACTTGCTACTAACTTGAAGGATTAGGAAAATGGAGAAAGTAAAATGATGAAATGAGAGATTAGATAGGGTTCTGTTAACTTTTTTGATTAGGTTAAAAATGATTTACTAACCCACGGACTAAATTTATAATAACCGCGTTTTATTAACATCTGGAAAATAAACACTTGACCGAGTGCGAAGCAGTCGACCGAGTGTGACTTACTCGGCCGAGTGCGGCCTACTCGGCTGAGTATCACTTACTCGGCCGAGTTGACTCGCAACTCAGCTACTGACATAGAAGGGCTCGACCGAGTATCATATACTCGCCCGAGTGAGATCTACTCGGCCGAGTGTGACCTACTCGACCGAGTTGATTCACAACTCAGCTTCACTAACTTGAAGTGTTACAAATTGTTTCATTATAACGGGTCTCAACATTTTAGAATCTCCTAATATTATGAACAAATTTAGGTAGTTATGATTATAATTAATTGAGTTTTTTGTTTTTTACCACCTATTGAGTCCTAAATTTTACAAATTACCACCTATTGAGTCTATTTTTGCTAATAACCACCTAATTTTTTGCGTTTTGCCACCTAACTTGCAGTTGTTGTCCGGTTTTCTTATTTATCGTCTCGGTTACATTTTATCGACTCTCTACTATTAACAATGACCAACCTACCATTTACCAAATATTATACACACCCACCCTTATTATTATTTCACTCAATTATTCCCCAAATTGAATCCATCCTATTCTAGAACTCTAGAAATTGGGCATTTTTTTTTCAAATTTAAGCAAGGTAATTTTGTGATCATAGCACCCATCATCTCTGGTAGACGATATTCAACCTATTTCAATCGAAGAAAGTCTCATCATCCCATTGTCATTCGATTTTCAGTTAATTTATTCAGCAATGCATTCTATATAGTTAATTATTTTGAACTAATTCGAATGAAATTAGTATATTACTCATTTTTAATTATTAACCCTAATTTTAATGATTGTGTGGTTGATACCAAAATTGATCAAAAGCCCTAATTGAGAGCAATTCAACGTCTCGTCATCCCATTGCCCTAATTGCTTCCTCTACAACTTAACAACTTATTTTGATGAATATTATACTATGTTGAGAGCAATTAACAACTGCTTTTTTAAGGAAACTATCTTATTTTAGTATGTCGGATACTATCCTTATGGACCCGTCTGCTGGAATTCTCTGTGCTGATGTACTGTTAAGTTTTTGCTTTTGTCTTTTTTCTATGATTTTACCTAGATCTAAGCTCCGGAGATAGATTTTGCAGTTTCGATGGACATTAAACGGAGATGTTCGTCATTCTTGCTATAAGTTTTTTCAGAGAGCAAGTTTTTTGGGTTATCATATTCCTATCGTTACTAAACCTCCAATACCTCGTATTATGTATCGTTACTAAGTCTTGCTTGTGACGGGTCACCATTTGTGACGGATATTTTGTGAGGTAAAATGGATACAAAATGAGTTAGTGGAGAAAGGGGACCACATGAATAGTGTGGAGAGAGAGAAAAAATGGGTATTTTGTGAGAGGAAATGGTATCCGTCACAAGCTTGCGACGGATAGTGCGGTTGCAAATAAGAATTTGTGTTGTTAATAATAGAAAGGCGATAAAATGTACGCGAAACGATTAAAAAGAAAACACGACAACAACTGCAAATTAGGTGGTAAAACGCAAAGAATTAGGTGGTTATTAGCAAAAATAAACTCAATAGGGGGTAATTTCTAAAATTTAAGATTTAATAGGTGGTAAAAAGTAAAAAACTCTAATTAATTTTAATATACATGGGCGTATGAACAAATAGGCTTTTGGTATTTGCCTTAAAGCGTAAAACTCGCTAGGTTTTGATCGCATAGAGTTTGTGAAGTCTGTGGTAGTGAGCACTCAACTGTGATGATGAAAATGAAGCGTCGCAGTACAGTTTGGTTGGCCATATTTGTGTTAACCATCGCCGGGTTTGCACTATTACAGGTATAATTTCTTCAATTTTGTCATCTTTATATTTAATAGAGTATTCTGCTTAAAAGTCTTTTAATTCAATTTTTTACTATGATCTTGTTTGAAGATTAAAGCGGGTGATGATGAAGATGAAGCCATGAAGCAGATGATTACAAGTTATTCACCCTTTCCTACTGCACTCGAAACCCTTCAGAATCAGATCAAGTACTTGATCCCTCTCTCTGTCTCTCTATACACCTATTTAGTGTCTTGATTACATGTTCTTGTTTCTTCTTCACATTACGGTTGCTGCACCCCTACAAATACTACAATTAATTAGCTGCTTTGTACATCACTTTTTACCATGCCTCTTAAACGGGTCACTCGAGTCAGTACAAAATGAGGCTATCTTGAGTTGGCTTATTTTCGGTCATTCTATGTTGGACCAGTACTGACTAGACCAATTCTTCATTATATATGGTGTCGAGTATTGTATTAGGTGTTACAGAAAACAGAATAATTTCCAATGCAAGTTTTTTTTAATAACCTAATTCTGAAGTATGGCAAATGGAGAATGTGCTTAGCTGGAATGTTTTATTTGAAAGGATGTATGAGACAATGTTTTCAAAGCCACTGCTGGATCTCTGTGGCTCTCATAAAGTGGTATTGTCACATCTTAAGATGTAGTCCGTAGTTAAAAAGGATCATTTGTCATTTGTCATGGCAGGACATGGTAGTAGAAATATTGTAGGACTGGATGATTGAATGTTGTCTCACTTGAGTTCCAGGTAACCTTAAACCAAGTTGCTGAGGTTGCTCCATTAGAATGGATTTGTTCCATGCCAATGTTTGCTTAGAGTATTTTGGAATGAAATTAGAGTAGGCAAGCCTCTAGCGCTGACTTTTCTATCTCAATTATTGTCCATCAAGCTAAAACAACAAACCAAATACTTTCTAGGTTTCCTTATTTGTCGAACAAACTTCATGTGGGTAAATTTTTTGAGGGAAGATCAAACTTAGATTTGTGCCATAAGGTTTTGTAGTTTACCTTTTTACTAGAATAAACCAGCATTGGAGCTATTTGTGAGTCATTTATTATCATATAATCATATTGTATGTTACTCTGATTTTGTGTCATTTCGCATACTCATGTGCGACACAGCCGACACTCCACACTTAGACATGGTTATGATACCTGGACACTCCATTACTCATAATAGAGCGTTATACCACAATTGAACATGCGCCTGTGTCGTATACACAAGTCTGTAGGAGAGTTTTCTTTGTAATTCTTCTTCATGGTAACGAGGAAAAATATAGTTCTACTTTGAAGTTAAAACTGTTACCTTGAAACCAGAACACAATCTGTCTCTTCCACAATGTGATTTGAGATGTACGCTGTATTGGCTAACCTATTGGCCCCTATAAACTCTTGGTGACAGCTCACCTTCACCATTTGAATGTGTTCCCCCTATACAAAGAGGAAATGAGGTGGACTTACAGTCAGTACTCAGTACTCAGTAGGCATATCTTGTTCCCTTAAAACTAGCCACCGACTCAGTGAGTGTACTTCATTTCTGTCAACAATTGATCAGTCAAACATATTTGTCTGGTAGTTTTTTTTACTGACATCCTCATGTTATATTCACATCTTGATGTTATGTTTTATCCCAATGCTGTCATAAAAGTTGCTCCTAAAAGTAGTACTCAGTGGTTTCCATATTTCTGGACTGAACTTCATGTGTGTGGATATTTTAAGGAGAAGATCAACCTTTGCGTTCCTTCAAATTAAAACATAGACTCATGTTGTTGTGCCATGAAAGTTTGTATTTTGAGGGAAGATCAATTTTAGAGCTAGGTAAGAGCTCACCTTCATTATTTGAAAGCGTTGAGATCTCTATAATAAAGAAATTGGTTTCACTTATTATTACTAGGCCTTGTATCTTGTAGCTCTTAGATTCACCACCCACTCCGTGACTAATTTATAATTCTCTTCTAGCAACAATCAAACCATTTTTTTGGTGGTATTTCATTGATATTTTCATGTTACTTTTTTACCTGGTATTGGTGGTAAATCTAAATGATGGGGAACAACTCTCTCAATTTTTCAAAGGGGTATATGTTATTGTTAAATCTAAGTTCAACGTTGTCTTAAAATTTGCTTCAAAAGGTAGTGGTTCCAACTTCCAAGTTCCAAGATAGTTGTGCTAAACTAATAAGTATTTTTTTTGCTTTTCGTCTCAAATTCAGGTATAGTTTCCAACACATTGACCTCCTCCGACGTGCCATGACCCACGCTTCATTTTCCGAAGAGAACAACCGTGCATTGAGCATTTTGGGTACAAGCATTATTGAAACATCTATATCTCTCAAATATATTGAAAGCAATATTGATATATCTTCAAAAGTTCTCAACCGTAAAATAGCAGAGATATCCAATGTGGAGTCTTCTTGCAGTGTGGATGGAATGAGTTTGGGATTGCACAAAGTGGTCAGAGTCTCTCATAAAACTAATGTTACCTCCCCTGCTATACTTTGTGGTGCTTTCCGGGCAATTTTTGGTGCTATTGCCCTTGATACTGGTAAATCAGATGATGCTAGGGCTGTGTTCTGGAATGTCCATACTGGCACGGGCGGAGTATCTGCTGAACTCTAGGTATTCTCTTGAATCACGTTGGTTACTTTGTAATTATACCTAGTTATTGTGTTTAGGCATTAGGTTAATCGAGTTATGTGTGGTAATCAGTACTGAAGTAAGATTGTTCTATGTGGTTTGAAGCCCCTGCCTCTTTTGATTTGTAAGAATGCAGATGAATGCAGATTGTTTCTATGTAGTGTAACATTGCCAGTTTCTAAGTTTTCGTTGAGTTGCTACATGTGAGGGTGCCAGTACTTTTTTTAGCCTAACCACATTATTTTCAATTATGAATTTTCAACTGGCTGGAGTGGAGTGACTAGTGTCAATTGTTTGGCTCCCTAGACGGTAAGAAAAGAATGTTTAGGTATGGCTGATTGCTCACCTTGGTTTATTACCAATTTGAGTGCATTCATATAGTAGCACTGACGTGAATATAATTTCGGTGATTCTAAGAGTGCATCACGAGGTGGATTTTACATATTTGTATCGAATTAGACCATGATGGCTCACCGAGTCCTAATCTGCCTTGTAGAAGAACTGAGGAAGATATTTAGACGATACCTCAAAAATGAAAATGGTAGGGCTCTTTGGTTAGGTAGCCGCGTTAGCTTAAATGTGGAGAAGCTTGCAATGTAATTCTTCTTTTGTAATGTAATTCTTAAGAGAGACTAGTTAATACTCCGGATCAAAATTTTAGATCTTTTTCAATAGCTTGTTGTTCTTTGGGTACAACTCGACTCTGCCTGGATTTGAGTCAAGTTATCTTACTATAATGGCTCTCCCGAAATCACCAATTTGTGCCCTGTATTTTTTCTGGCTCAATTTGACAATTTACAGTTTTCTTCAGTAGTCCTAGAGCAGGTCCTACTGAAGCTCAGATAGGACGTGGCCACGTACGTGGGTAGGGTTGAGTAACAAATATGGAGGAGATACTTTAATATGTTGGTTCTCATCTTATTGCCGGGAGAAATCTTATGCTGCTCCAATTTACCTTTGTTTAGTACTCCTTGGTATCTTCATACGTTCCTAATCTTGTAATCAAATCTAAATTGACCTATACATGTATACAACAAGGCTGGCAGTCAGCATCAGTCCTCATATATACATCCGGAGTATTAACCAGTCTCTCTTAAGAGGGATTTTTCATTTGTGTTAAGATTAAAACGAGTCAATTATGTTTGATATAACCAGTCTCTCTTAAGAGGGATTTATCATTTGTGTTAAGATTAAAACGAGTCAATTATGTTTGATATAAGACAATAGGGGAATTGCCTACTGAATCACAAGATCTTTCTCATATCAAAATAAGTGGGTTATTACTAACGTCCTGAAGGAGAATTTGTGCCGGAGTATATAATATGTTGGTGGGGGCGTATTAAAGTTTATAATCTTGCGCAGATGATTTCTATAGTGATTACAAAAACAGGTAAATAGCTGTTTTTTTTTTTCTTTTCTTTTAACATACTAATTGCTTGGCCGCAATCTAACGGCTGCGACATCGAGTTATGCAGTGTAATAGTACTTATTCGGCCATATGACCAGCATTTTATTGGTTAACGTTACTGTTAAATTTCGGTTAATTTATGTGCACATTTATATTTACGATAAATGTTGTGTATAAAATATCATGGTGTGTACCTAAACTGTCAAACATTTTCCACCAAAGATGACAATTTCCCACCAGATTTCAGCTATTTTTTGTCTATGTTTTAGTAATTTTCCCTTTAAATTTCATGACATTTTTCTGCCTAGATTGTAATCAATTTGTAATGAGGTTGTTAGAGAAGCACATCACATATACAAAGGCTTTTAACAAGCACATGTAGTTGGAGATGAAGAAGTTACAAATTTCGGATTAATTACCATCCTAAATCCAACAAATGAGTCTTATCTAAAGAATCCATACCACAATTGTGGCACCGTGGCATATTGTTAAGTTATTTTGTTATTTTTTCGATACCGTGAAAACAATTTTAAATTTTTTATTACACATCAAGTTAATAATCGTATTGATTTATGTTGAATTTCGTATGCGACCCATTATATGTAAATGCTTATCAATGCGTATATCTAATATTTGTTTCTTTTTCTCAAATGTTTCACACTTTTCCCTCCAGATTCATCCCGTTTCCATCTAATTTTTCTAACATTTCCCTCTACACTTGTCCATTTAATTGTCTTCTCATGGCAAACGTCATTGCTCACTGGTGGTGTTGCAGGATTCCCTAGGGCAGATCTAATCTTGTACTTCTATAAAAATTTCAAGTATCATTTAAAAATCAGTTATTTAGTAAAGTAGAGATTTTCCTACTCATAGTTGATATAATAAATAGAAGCACTTTCTCTTTATCTCCTCTTATATTGCTATTTCTTTCTTCTTCCACCTACCACATCATCCATCCCTTCCTCGCCTCCCATTACTTCCCTCTATCCTTCTATTCTGCCATATACTCGGAAATTAATAAAAATATAATGATGGGAATTTCTCAATCTGTAGTCCTCTAATTAATAAAAATAATGTGATAAAGTCGGCCACGACCTATCGGCAGAGGTATACTGTTATGTTACATTACGTTGATTCCTATCTGCCTAAATATAAATGATTTATCGTTATAGTAAAGTTTTTAGAATAATACATACGTTTGTAGTTTGTACCTTGTTTTAGAAAATTTAAGTAATTGTTATTTTGGCCGAAACCTCGTTAATTAAATAGATTAACGGGTGCGGCATTTTATTAGCTTATGTTACCGTTTAATTTCGGTCAATTTATGTGAGTGATTTTTTGCACATATATATTTTCGATAAATGTTGTATATAAAACATCATGGTGTGTACCTAACTGTCAAACATTTCCCACCAAAGATAACACAATTTCCAACCAGATTTCAGTTATTTTCCGTCCATGTTTTAGTAATTTTTCCTCTAAATTTAAGGACATTTGTCCGCCTAGATTGTAATTAATCTGTAATGAGGTTGTTAGAGAAGCATGTCACGTATATAAAGTCTTTTAAAAATAGATGTGGACATGTAGTTGGAGATGAAGAAGTTACAAATTCCGGGGTAATAAAGAGTTTATTGATCTAAAGAAGTTGCTTATTGAATTTACTTTGAAGTATAAAATTTCACATGAAATGTATTAGTTCATGTTTGTAATGTTTCTTAATTTGGTTTCTAGTTGTAGAATGTTGGTTAATTGATCGTGAATCTTTAAGGTGTTTTTTTTAACGTATTATTAACCACGATTATTCAGCATAGTATGCATTTAAGAAGTTTAGTAAAATATTTTTTTGTTGTCGAGTTCTTTTATAAGATTTAAAATTTCTCATTATAATAGCTTCTCTTCCTATTACTATTGCTTCTACCCATTTCCAAATACTACTCGCCCTTCTCACCTTACTATGTCCTCCTCCTCCCCTTTTTCTCCACCCATTCTTCTCCCTCTCCTCTCCCTTATTATATGCCTTTATATCTTTGATGTCCTTAGTTGTGTCCATGAATCATGCACCTATGTATGACTCTCCAGGCTGAGATAGATTAAAATAGTTACTATGCACTTATTAAGATGTCAGTATGTCACATACATGCCTAATACTTTTCTGACCACATCCCACAATGATTAAACAGAAAAAACACAATAAACAGTTAGTCCAGAGTTCATAAGACATTATAATTTTTGTCACAATGGCAGTAAAGGCTTGGTATGATTAAATCTGAGAAATGACGAAATTGGAAAAAAAATGCAGGATAATGAACCCAAGCATTCATGTATTATGCAATAATAGTAGTGAAATGTGATGCGTGTCTATTTTATGATGTTTACATCTATTTTTACACGAATTTTAGAGCTCATTTACGAGTTTTTGGTCACTATTTCCCTATTTCGTCTACTTTCGTATTTTATGCACTTTTGCAGATTTACGCGGAAATAAGACGATTTCGAGCCAAGTTTACCCTCGAGATTTTTGCATGTCTAAAGGAACAAAGGAGTGAAGAAGGAACGAAGTCCGAGGCGCGTGATGCCCGTCGTTGAGGGTACCAAAGATAAAATTTATAATTCCTAACTTTAACAATAGATAGCGAAAGTCAGGGTCGAACCACAGAGAGGTGGGGAATGTTTATTGTTTGATGTTATTGTTTTAAGGTAACAAATTGGGGGGTTTGGATGGTTGTTACTAAGTCTATAAACAAAGATAAAAATAAAACAAGTAAATAAAGACGATAAAAGAACTATAATAAAAGAGATGCTAGGATGATTGGGTAATAAAATGATAAGGTAATATAAATCCTAAGGTCAACATGTATTGCAGTCGCGTAAGGGGTGTAACATATCCTTTCGGTCTATGGTACCTAATAGCTCCTTTCGGCCTATGCTATTAGTTCCTACGTCTCACAATTATTGGGTGTCAACAATAAGGGTGATTTCTAAATCCTAGGTCAGATACCTTTCAGTCTTGAGTAACCTAGCCGTCTTAAGGTGTAAACCAATGCCATTCCCGTACCTTTCAATCTTGGGTAGGTCATTACTAACATCCTACAAATCTCCTTTCAGTCTCATTTTAGGTTATTATAGTCTACGAATTAAAACAAAACAGAATACGAACGCGAGTGGGTCGACCGACCAGCTAACCCAGTCGGCCGACCACCGCCTCGGTCGACCGACCCCTTATATAGGTCGGCTGACCATGGCTCTGCTACAGTTGGTCTCGGAACCTATACTACCTACGCATGTTCATCCCCTACATCCTAACATATGAATTTAGCTACTCATGGTTACTAAAACAACAATGAAAATAGGAATAAACATGGAAATCATAATGAATATCAATCTAAACATGCAATCAATAATAAAGTTTGGGATTCTATCTTAAACCGAATACAATAATTCTAAACTAATAACAATGAAGCATAAATTAAGAGAAGAATTACCGGAAATATGATTGAGGCAGAAAAGGAACGAACTTTATTGATGAATGCTTGAAAGATTGAAGAACAAACTAAAAGTGTTTGATGAATATTGAAAGATTAAAACTAAAACTGAATTGTAATTCTATGATAGAAAACTAGATTAGAAACTGAAGGATAATAGATGAATCTCTAAATCTCTCTCAATCATTAACCCTAAACAGGAGATTAGTTTATATAGGCGGAAAATTAAGAGTTTCCTAAAGACTCTAACACGTTAATGGGCTTCGGAAAGCTTCAGGGTCTGCGCGGAGGTCGGTCGACCTACTATGTGGGTCGGTCGACCTATTCACGGGCTTCTGCGGATTCTGGACTTTCCATAACAGGGGCCTGGTCGGCCGACCCAAGTAGTAGGTCAGTCGACCCGTTTTCCTGTAGGATTACTTTGTTTTGTCTTCGGTTTGACTTCATGGTACTTGGTCAATGCTTTGAGTTGACTTTCCTTTCGTTCCTTGGCTATGAAAAATCATGAGGGCATAAATTTGGTATAAAATCGTCTCTTTTCCGCATAAATCTGCAAAAAAGCATAAAAATACGAAAGTAGACAATTGTTTGGAAATAAAGGCTAAAACATAGTAAATGAGCGACCAAATGCGTGTAAAAAAGGATGTAAAACATCATAAAATAGACACGCATCAAATTCCCCAAACCAAACCTTGCTTGCCCTAGAGCAAGAATTAGACTTGAGCTTAACTAATGGAACGATTTCAATCTCAGAGCGAAATTTACATGTAAGCCTAAACCAATGCCAAGTACAAAATTGAGAAAGTATTCAAATCATGCAAACGAGTTATGGTGTTGTCAATCTTGCAAAACTGGAGACTATAGAGACTTTATACCATGGACTCTCGCGGTACGCTCGAGACACTCATGAAGCAAAGGGTGAGTATATGTAGAAGATAGAAAGAAGTATATTGTAATGACACTCACCTAACTGCGACCCTATGGAAACATGCCTGCAATCTAACATGAACAAGAATTCTACAACTATGTATAAACATACTCATAAGTGACTCGGATACATGCAATTGAGGTAATGAAAGATATGTGAGGTAAAAGGTAAAAAGTGGTTAAGATGTTTTTGGATTTGTGGGGTTAGTAGCCAAGCTAGTGAAACCGGTTCCCAACAACATATTTCACAACTTTTTGATATTAAGAAAGTGCTCTTTTGTAGCACAACTCTCATATTGTATAAGAAAAGACTCTCAAATATTTTGAATGAAGTACGGGAGTGATAACAAATAAAAGAAAGGGATTTCAGAACGTATTTTTTTGAAACTCTGATGCTGTCAGGTGGTCGGCCGACCTATGAAGGTGGTCGGTCGACCTCTTTCCTGTACGCTTTGACTTTTTTCGTTTTTCATTTCTTTCTTTCTTTTTCTGAATTTTTCTGTTCTTTTTCTCTTTTCTTGCTTTCTTTCTTTCTTTTCTCTTTTTGCTCAAGATAGCATACAAACCAAGATGCCTCAAGATTAAACCAAAGACCACAGATACTAGCTTGGAAGGGTAGGCTGAGTATGGGATGTAGTTTTGGGGGAATAAAAAAGCAATTTTGGCTATGTAAAGCTTATGGGTTGATACGAAAAAAGGGATCCCAAATGCACGTACCAAGACTCACAAAACGAGATAGTAAAACAAGTATATAGCAATTCAAGTTCATGTTTATGCATATTGATGTAACATGTTCCAAGGGGAGTACTACTCACATCCTAGACAACTGGTTTAAAAATGAAACCAGGAATAAGGCTCTAAAACTTAGAATGTATAGTAGGTTGCCAAGGTATAAGTCAAGTCTCAAGATATACAAATTGACAAAAACTCGTAGATATGCAAAAGACTCTCATACTAAAACAAGTTGACAAGGTAAGGTAAAGGCATAAACATGTATATCTAATATTTGTTTCTTTTTCTCAAATGTTTCACACTTTTCCCTCCAGATTCATCCCGTTTTCCATCTAATTTTTCTAACAATTCCCTCTACACTTGTCCATTTAATTGTCTTCTCATGGCAAACGTCATTGCTCACTGGTGGTGTTGCAGGATTCCCTAGGGCAGATCTAATCTTGTACTTCTATAAAAATTTCAAGTATCATTTAAAAATCAGTTATTTAGTAAAGTAGAAATTTTCCTACTCATAGTTGATATAATAAATAGAAGCACTTTGTCTTTATCTCCTCTTATATTGCTATTTCTTTCTTCTTCCACCTACCACATCATCCATCCCTTCCTCGCCTCCCAGGCTCCCATTACTTCCCTCTATCCTTCTATTCTGCCATATACTCGGCAATTAATAAAAATATTGTGATGGGAATTTCTCAATCTGTAGTCCTCTAATTAATAAAAATAATGTGATAAAGTCGGCCACGACCTATCGACAGAGGTATACTGTTATGTTACATTACGTTGATTCCTATCTGCCTAAATATAAATGATTTATCGTTATAGTAAAGTTTTTAGAATAATACATACGTTTGTAGTTTGTACCTTGTTTTAGAAAATTTAAGTAATTGTTATTTTGGCCGAAACCTCGTTAATTAAACAGATTAACGGGTGCGGCATTTTATTAGCTTATGTTACCGTTTAATTTCGGTCAATTTATGTGAGTGATTTTTTGCACATATATATTTTCGATAAATGTTGTATATAAAACATCATGGTGTGTACCTAACTGTCAAACATTTCCCACCAAAGATAACACAATTTCCAACCGGATTTCAGTTATTTTCCGTCCATGTTTTAGTAATTTTTCCTCTAAATTTAAGGACATTTGTCCGCCTAGATTGTAATTAATCTGTAATGAGGTTGTTAGAGAAGCATGTCACGTATATAAAGTCTTTTAAAAATAGATGTGGACATGTAGTTGGAGATGAAGAAGTTACAAATTCCGGGGTAATAAAGAGTTTATTGATCTAAAGAAGTTGCTTATTGAATTTACTTTGAAGTATAAAATTTCACATGAAATGTATTAGTTCATGTTTGTAATGTTTCTTAATTTGGTTTCTAGTTGTAGAATGTTGGTTAATTGATCGTGAATCTTTAAGGTGTTTTTTTTAACGTATTATTAACCACGATTATTCAGCATAGTATGCATTTAAGAAGTTTAGTAAAATATTTTTTTGTTGTCGAGTTCTTTTATAAGATTTAAAATTTCTCATTATAATAGCTTCTCTTCCTATTACTATTGCTTCTACCCATTTCCAAATACTACTCGCCCTTCTCACCTTACTATGTCCTCCTCCTCCCCTTTTTCTCCACCCATTCTTCTCCCTCTCCTCTCCCTTATTATATGCCTTTATATCTTTGATGTCCTTAGTTGTGTCCATGAATCATGCACCTATGTATGACTCTCCAGGCTGAGATAGATTAAAATAGTTACTATGCACTTAAGATGTCAGTATGTCACATACATGCCTAATACTTTTCTGACCACATCCCACAATGATTAAACAGAAAAAACACAATAAACAGTTAGTCCAGAGTTCATAAGACATTATAATTTTTGTCACAATGGCAGTAAAGGCTTGGTATGATTAAATCTGAGAAATGACGAAATTGGAAAAAAAATGCAGGATAATGAACCCAAGCATTCATGTATTATGCAATAATAGTAGTGAAATGTGATGCGTGTCTATTTTATGATGTTTACATCTATTTTTACACGAATTTTAGAGCTCATTTACGAGTTTTTGGTCACTATTTCCCTATTTCGTCTACTTTCGTATTTTATGCACTTTTGCAGATTTACGCGGAAATAAGACGATTTCGAGCCAAGTTTACCCTCGAGATTTTTGCATGTCTAAAGGAACAAAGGAGTGAAGAAGGAACGAAGTCCGAGGCGCGTGATGCCCGTCGTTGAGGGTACCAAAGATAAAATTTATAATTCCTAACTTTAACAATAGATAGCGAAAGTCAGGGTCGAACCACAGAGAGGTGGGGAATGTTTATTGTTTGATGTTATTATTTTAAGGTAACAAATTGGGGGGTTTGGATGGTTGTTACTAAGTCTATAAACAAAGATAAAAATAAAACAAGTAAATAAAGACGATAAAAGAACTATAATAAAAGAGATGCTAGGATGATTGGGTAATAAAATGCTAAGGTAATATAAATCCTAAGGTCAACATGTATTGCAGTCGCGTAAGGGGTGTAACATATCCTTTCGGTCTATGGTACCTAATAGCTCCTTTCGGCCTATGCTATTAGTTCCTACGTCTCACAATTATTGGGTGTCAACAATAAGGGTGATTTCTAAATCCTAGGTCACATACCTTTCAGTCTTGAGTAACCTAGCCATCTTAAGGTGTAAACCAATGCCCTTCCCGTACCTTTCAATCTTGGGTAGGTCATTACTAACATCCTACAAATCTCCTTTCAGTCTCATTTTAGGTTATTATAGTCTACGAATTAAAACAAAACAGAATACGAACGCGAGTGGGTCGACCGACCAGCTAACCCAGTCGGCCGACCACCGCCTCGGTCGACCGACCCATTATATAGGTCGGCTGACCATGGCTCTGCTACAGTTGGTCTCGGAACCTATACTACCTACGCATGTTCATCCCCTACATCCTAACATATGAATTTAGCTACTCATGGTTACTAAAACAACAATGAAAATAGGAATAAACATGGAAATCATAATGAATATCAATCTAAACATGCAATCAATAATAAAGTTTGGGATTCTATCTTAAACCGAATACAATAATTCTAAACTAATAACAATGAAGCATAAATTAAGAGAAGAATTACCGGAAATATGATTGAGGCAGAAAAGGAACGAACTTTATTGATGAATGCTTGAAAGATTGAAGAACAAACTAAAAGTGTTTGATGAATATTGAAAGATTAAAACTAAAACTGAATTGTAATTCTATGATAGAAAACTAGATTAGAAACTGAAGGATAATAGATGAATCTCTAAATCTCTCTCAATCATTAACCCTAAACAGGAGATTAGTTTATATAGGCGGAAAATTAAGAGTTTCCTAAAGACTCTAACACGT
Source organism: Silene conica (assembly GCA_029255685.2). Lineage (NCBI taxonomy): Eukaryota > Viridiplantae > Streptophyta > Magnoliopsida > Caryophyllales > Caryophyllaceae > Silene > Silene conica. Next base: position 29,471,884 of record CM055312.2, on the reverse strand, counting down.
TAATGGGCTTCGGAAAGCTTCAGGGTCTGCGCGGAGGTCGGTCGACCTACTATGTGGGTCGGTCGACCTATTCACGGGCTTCTGCGGATTCTGGACTTTCCATAACAGGGGCCTGGTCGGCCGACCCAAGTAGTAGGTCAGTCGACCCGTTTTCCTGTAGGATTACCTTGTTTTGTCTTCGGTTTGACTTCATGGTACTTGGTCAATGCTTTGAGTTGACTTTCCTTTCGTTCCTTGGCTATGAAAAATCCTGAGGGCATAAATTTGGTATAAAATCGTCTCTTTTCCGCATAAATCTGCAAAAAAGCATAAAAATACGAAAGTAAACAATTGTTTGGAAATAAAGGCTAAAACATAGTAAATGAGCGACCAAATGCGTGTAAAAAAGGATGTAAAACATCATAAAATAGACACGCATCAAATTCCCCAAACCAAACCTTGCTTGCCCTAGAGCAAGAATTAGACTTGAGCTTAACTAATGGAACGATTTCAATCTCAGAGCGAAATTTACATGTAAGCCTAAACCAATGCCAAGTACAAAATTGAGAAAGTATTCAAATCATGCAAACGAGTTATGGTGTTGTCAATCTTGCAAAACTGGAGACTATAGAGACTTTATACCATGGACTCTCGCGGTACGATCGAGACACTCATGAAGCAAAGGGTGAGTATATGTAGAAGATAGAAAGACGTATATTGTAATGACACTCACCTAACTGCGACCCTATGGAAACATGCCTGCAATCTAACATGAACAAGAATTCTACAACTATGTATAAACATACTCATAAGTGACTCGGATACATGCAATTGAGGTAATGAAAGATATGTGAGGTAAAAGGTAAAAAGTGGTTAAGATGTTTTTGGATTTGTGGGGTTAGTAGCCAAGCTAGTGAAACCGGTTCCCAACAACATATTTCACAACTTTTTGATATTAAGAAAGTGCTCTTTTGTAGCACAACTCTCATATTGTATAAGAAAAGACTCTCAAATATTTTGAATGAAGTACGGGAGTGATAACAAATAAAAGAAAGGGATTTCTGAACGTATTTTTTTGAAACTCTGATGCTGTCAGGTGGTCGGCCGACCTATGAAGGTGGTCGGTCGACCTCTTTCTTGTACGCTTTGACTTTTTTCGTTTTTCATTTCTTTCTTTCTTTTTCTGAATTTTTCTGTTCTTTTTCTCTTTTCTTGCTTTCTTTCTTTCTTTTCTCTTTTTGCTCAAGATAGCATACAAACCAAGATGCCTCAAGATTAAACCAAAGACCACAGATACTAGCTTGGAAGGGTAGGCTGAGTATGGGATGTAGTTTTGGGGGAATAAAAAAGCAATTTTGGCTATGTAAAGCTTATGGGTTGATACGAGAAAAGGGATCCCAAATGCACGTACCAAGACTCACAAAACGAGATAGTAAAACAAGTATATAGCAATTCAAGTTCATGTTTATGCATATTGATGTAACATGTTCCAATGGGAGTACTACTCACATCCTAGACAACTGGTTTAAAAATGAAACCAGGAATAAGGCTCTAAAACTTAGAATGTATAGTAGGTTGCCAAGGTATAAGTCAAGTCTCAAGATATAGAAATTGACAAAAACTCGTAGATATGCAAAAGACTCTCATACTAAAACAAGTTGACAAGGTAAGGTAAAGGCATAAACATGTATATCTAATATTTGTTTCTTTTTCTCAAATGTTTCACACTTTTCCCTCCAGATTCATCCCGTTTTCCATCTAATTTTTCTAACATTTCCCTCTACACTTGTCCATTTAATTGTCTTCTCATGGCAAACGTCATTGCTCACTGGTGGTGTTGCAGGATTCCCTAGGGCAGATCTAATCTTGTACTTCTATAAAAATTTCAAGTATCATTTAAAAATCAGTTATTTAGTAAAGTAGAAATTTTCCTACTCATAGTTGATATAATAAATAGAAGCACTTTGTCTTTATCTCCTCTTATATTGCTATTTCTTTCTTCTTCCACCTACCACATCATCCATCCCTTCCTCGCCTCCCAGGCTCCCATTACTTCCCTCTATCCTTCTATTCTGCCATATACTCGGAAATTAATAAAAATATTGTGATGGGAATTTCTCAATCTGTAGTCCTCTAATTAATAAAAATAATGTGATAAAGTCGGCCACGACCTATCGACAGAGGTATACTGTTATGTTACATTACGTTGATTCCTATCTGCCTAAATATAAATGATTTATCGTTATAGTAAAGTTTTTAGAATAATACATACGTTTGTAGTTTGTACCTTGTTTTAGAAAATTTAAGTAATTGTTATTTTGGCCGAAACCTCGTTAATTAAACAGATTAACGGGTGCGGCATTTTATTAGCGTATGTTACCGTTTAATTTCGGTCAATTTATGTGAGTGATTTTTTGCACATATATATTTTCGATAAATGTTGTATATAAAACATCATGGTGTGTACCTAACTGTCAAACATTTCCCACCAAAGATAACACAATTTCCAACCGGATTTCAATTATTTTCCGTCCATGTTTTAGTAATTTTTCCTCTAAATTTAAGGACATTTGTCCGCCTAGATTGTAATTAATCTGTAATGAGGTTGTTAGAGAAGCATGTCACGTATATAAAGTCTTTTAAAAATAGATGTGGACATGTAGTTGGAGATGAAGAAGTTACAAATTCCGGGGTAATAAAGAGTTTATTGATCTAAAGAAGTTGCTTATTGAATTTACTTTGAAGTATAAAATTTCACATGAAATGTATTAGTTCATGTTTGTAATGTTTCTTAATTTGGTTTCTAGTTGTAGAATGTTGGTTAATTGATCGTGAATCTTTAAGGTGTTTTTTTTAACGTATTATTAACCACGATTATTCAGCATAGTATGCATTTAAGAAGTTTAGTAAAATATTTTTTTGTTGTCGAGTTCTTTTATAAGATTTAAAATTTCTCATTATAATAGCTTCTCTTCCTATTACTATTGCTTCTACCCATTTCCAAATACTACTCGCCCTTCTCACCTTACTATGTCCTCCTCCTCCCCTTTTTCTCCACCCATTCTTCTCCCTCCCATCTCCCTTATTATATGCCTTTATATCTTTGATGTCCTTAGTTGTGTCCATGAATCATGCACCTATGTATGACTCTCCAGGCTGAGATAGATTAAAATAGTTACTATGCACTTAAGATGTCAGTATGTCACATACATGCCTAATACTTTTCTGACCACATCCCACAATGATTAAACAGAAAAAACACAATAAACAGTTAGTCCAGAGTTCATAAGACATTATAATTTTTGTCACAATGGCAGTAAAGGCTTGGTATGATTAAATCTGAGAAATGACGAAATTGGAAAAAAAATGCAGGATAATGAACCCAAGCATTCATGTATTATGCAATAATAGTAGTGAAATGTGATGCGTGTCTATTTTATGATGTTTACATCTATTTTTACACGAATTTTAGAGCTCATTTACGAGTTTTTGGTCACTATTTCCCTATTTCGTCTACTTTCGTATTTTATGCACTTTTGCAGATTTACGCGGAAATAAGACGATTTCGAGCCAAGTTTACCCTCGAGATTTTTGCATGTCTAAAGGAACAAAGGAGTGAAGAAGGAACGAAGTCCGAGGCGCGTGATGCCCGTCGTTGAGGGTACCAAAGATAAAATTTATAATTCCTAACTTTAACAATAGATAGCGAAAGTCAGGGTCGAACCACAGAGAGGTGGGGAATGTTTATTGTTTGATGTTATTGTTTTAAGGTAACAAATTGGGGGGTTTGGATGGTTGTTACTAAGTCTATAAACAAAGATAAAAATAAAACAAGTAAATAAAGACGATAAAAGAACTATAATAAAAGAGATGCTAGGATGATTGGGTAATAAAATGCTAAGGTAATATAAATCCTAAGGTCAACATGTATTGCAGTCGCGTAAGGGGTGTAACATATCCTTTCGGTCTATGGTACCTAATAGCTCCTTTCGGCCTATGCTATTAGTTCCTACGTCTCACAATTATTGGGTGTCAACAATAAGGGTGATTTCTAAATCCTGGGTCACATACCTTTCAGTCTTGAGTAACCTAGCCGTCTTAAGGTGTAAACCAATGCCCTTCCCGTACCTTTCAATCTTGGGTAGGTCATTACTAACATCCTACAAATCTCCTTTCAGTCTCATTTTAGGTTATTATAGTCTACGAATTAAAACAAAACAGAATACGAACGCGAGTGGGTCGACCGACCAGCTAACCCAGTCGGCCGACCACCGCCTCGGTCGACCGACCCATTATATAGGTCGGCCGACCATGGCTCTGCTACAGTTGGTGTCGGAACCTATACTACCTACGCATCTTCATCCCCTACATCCTAACATATGAATTTAGCTACTCATGGTTACTAAAACAACAATGAAAATAGGAATAAACATGGAAATCATAATGAATATCAATCTAAACATGCAATCAATAATAAAGCTTGGGATTCTATCTTAAACCGAATACAATAATTCTAAACTAATAACAATGAAGCATAAATTAAGAGAAGAATTACCGGAAATATGATTGAGGCAGAAAAGGAACGAACTTTATTGATGAATGCTTGAAAGATTGAAGAACAAACTAAAAGTGTTTGATGAATATTGAAAGATTAAAACTAAAACTGAATTGTAATTCTATGATAGAAAACTAGATTAGATACTGAAGGATAATAGATGAATCTCTCTCAATCATTAACCCTAAACAGGAGATTAGTTTATATAGGCGGAAAATTAAGAGTTTCCTAAAGACTCTAACACGTTAATGGGCTTCGGAAAGCTTCAGGGTCTGCGCGGAGGTCGGTCGACCTACTATGTGGGTCGGTCGACCTATTCACGGGCTTCTGCGGATTCTGGACTTTCCATAACAGGGGCCTGGTCGGCCGACCCAAGTAGTAGGTCGGTCGACCCGTTTTCCTGTAGGATTACTTTGTTTTGTCTTCGGTTTGACTTCATGGTACTTGGTCAATGCTTTGAGTTGACTTTCCTTTCGTTCCTTGGTTATGAAAAATCCTGAGGGCATAAATTTGGTATAAAACCGTCTCTTTTCCGCATAAATCTGCAAAAGAGCATAAAAATACGAAAGTAGACAATTGTTTGGAAATAAAGGCTAAAACATAGTAAATGAGCGACCAAATGCGTGTAAAAAAGGATGTAAAACATCATAAAATAGACACGCATCAGCGCGTTTGAAAGACCAAAAGACCAAATTCTGAAGATTCCGAAGCTGTTACATCAGGTGTTTCGGTCGACCGACCGAATCCACTGGTCGGTCGACCAACATGCCTGGTGATCCAAGTTCAGAAGTCTGTTTACAAAGTCAGAAAATCTTCATGGGCCCAATAACTGGTCGACCGACCAGCATCACCAGTCGGTCGACCAAGGCGCGGATTTTGGAAATTTCGGAAAAGAGGATTAAGCCCATAGACGCGTGATTAGGTCAAAGGAAGTCATCAGAAGTTTATATTATAAAAGCTTAATCACCCTCTTTGTATAATCATTCAGTTTTTATCTCATTAATCTTAATTCCATTCTTAATTTAGTTTTTTAGAATTCTCATTAGTTTATAATAAAGTTTTTTCTTAGTTTATTTACGCAACATTCTGGTTCCACGCAAAGTTTTATTACAATTATAATCTTTCAATTCTTACTCCATTGCTACGGTAATTCCTTTTCTTAATTCAGTTTTATTCAATTTCATTAATGTTATCCCGGATAGATAGAATCCCTAAACCTTGCTTTCGTAATTATTATAATCGTTATCATCATGTCTATTATTATTGTTATAGTTGTTTTTACTGTTATCATGCTTAGCTAAACCCCATATGTTAGGATGTAGGTGAGTTGTAGCGTAGATGGCATGAATTAGGGCAACCCGTAGCAGACCTCGGTCGACCGACTGGCTTCTATGGTCGGTCGACTGAGGTGGTTAGTCGATCGACCGGAATAGCTGGTCGGTCGACCGACTCCGTGTATGATCAGACCTGTTTTTGTTCGTTAATTGCAATATCTTACAATGAGACCGAAGGGAGACTTGTAGGATGCTTAATAATGACCAACCCGGGGATCGAAAGATAAGGGCAGAACATTAGTTAACGTTAAAAGACAGCTAGGTCACTAAGGCCGAAGGGTATGTGACCTAGACATTAGGAATCACCTATATTGTTGACACCCAGTATTTGTGAGACCTAGGAACTAATAACATAGGCCGAAAGGAGCTATTAGATAACATAGACCGAAAGGATTTGCTATACCCTTACACGACTGTAATGCATGTTGACCTAGACCAGACGCCATCGTAGCTATAACGACCCAATTATCCTAACATCTCTTTTATCATAGTTTTTTCACACCTTATTTTTAGTCTTCTTCTTGTTTTATTTGCTAGACCTAGTTTAATCTCAAACACAATCATAAACCCCAATTTGTTACCCTAAGACATAAACGTAAAACAATTAACACTCCCAATTCTCCTTGTGGTTCTACCCTGATTTTCATTATCTATAGTTTAAATTTAGGATTATAAATTTTATCTTTGACACCCACAACGAAGGGTATCAAATTTTGGCGCCGTTGCCGAGGGGTAGCGCTAGTGTTAATTGTTTTTTGTTTTTGTCTTATTTTTGTGTTTAAGGAACTTTGTTCCTTAAACCGTTCTCACCTTTTCCTGTAGTTTCCATCTTATGCGCAGGTCGGTTCAAGGTGAATTAATTCTCCTTGACCTTGAGCTTGAGAAGACTCTTAGGACTAAGAGGAGATTGTTTCAACAAGACAAAGAAGGAGGTTCACCGTCTTCTTTGTTTCAAGAGGATATATTTGACAACCAATCACCTACACCTAATCAACCACCAGCACCCATCACCTTCACAAATGCCGAACCACCCAAACCCGCCGAAGAAGAAATGGCGGAAGAGGTGAGCATTGCTAGTCACTCTATGCCCCAGGTAAAGGACCTTTACAAAGGGTTCACTCTACCTGCGGGGACGGGAAAACCATTCGAGGCAAAACCTTCCTACATCACTATGGTTGAAAGAAACCAATTTGGGGGTGCAGCCAACGAGGATGCGGCGAAGCACATTGAGATCTTCAACGATTATACCTGCTCCATCGCTCCTCCAGATGGTGTGACCCATAATCAGATTAAGGAAACAATGTTCATCTTCTCACTCCGGGATTCTACAAGGGAGTGGTATCGGGATTTAGACCGCACTGCTGCGGGAGTCACAAATTGGAATTCTTTGGCTTTGGCTTTCTATCGGAAATACTATTCCGCGTCGAAAAGCAATGCCTTGAGGGCCTAGATCACCAGTTTCAAACAAGGGCCATCTGAAGATTTTAGTGAGGCGTGGACACGCTTCAAGAGACTTGTTTAATCCATACCCCACCATGGATTTGAACAATGGTTCTTGTGTAATCAGTTCTATAACGGGTTGTATGATGACAACCGAGCTTATTTGGATGCTGCGGCCAATGGAAGGTTCCAAGAGAACAGTGGGGAGACCAAAGGCCTCAAAATCATTGAGGATGTGGCGGTTCATGGAGCTGAGCACGGAATTTCCCGGGGCAATTAAAGAAAAACCGAACCTTCGGTAGCTGCAATTGAGGCTCTAATGGCCCGTTTTGATAAGTACGAGCTCGGTGGAGGAAGTAAAGGAGGGATGTACCAAGTTAATGCGATGTCAGATGGACCTTTCTCATGTGAAAGGTGTGGAGGAGAGGGTCATGTCTCCAATTTTGTACAACTCCAAACGAAACTTGTGCTGCATTTCAACACTACCGCCAAAATAATTTCTATGACCCGAACAATGTCCATCCCCACCTAAGGTGGACCAGCCAAAATGTTCAAAATCTACAACCTCTACCACAACAAAACCAAACCTACATCCCACCTCACAAACAAAATTTCCAAAAACAACCTTTTGTTCCACAACAACCACAAAATCCACCCCAAAGCACTGAAATGATGATCCAAAAGCTCATGGGGATGGTACAGAAAGATTCCCAAGCTAGGGAGGCGGGGATGAAGATGTTGTTGGGAAATGTGTCCTCAACAATAGTGCGATCACGCAATTAAATCTCATGACGAGAATGCGCAAGGGATGATACGAATTATATTAGTCAACTGACCAACATTAATCGGTAATGATTGGGTAGCTAAAGTTTAACATTACTGTCGTATGACGGTGGTGGTCAGTTGATCCCTTTGGGTCACACCTATATGACAATTCCCTTAATTGATAAAGTGATCAAATGTATATTGATACGATTTGATCATATTCCTTAAACTCGTATATCGAGAAATCAGAGGTTAAATCTTATTGTAAGATTTATTTTTATAATTGAAACGTGTCAATTGTTAAACAATGAACGATATTTTATAATTTCGTGATTAGAATGAATTGGGTTATAATTATTACAAAAGTTGTAAATCGTATTGACGATTATTATGAATGATCATTTTATATATTAGTAATTTCGAATTAATTGTCAACTTGATAAATATGATTTATTAATTTATGAATAATATTTACTTGATAAATATGTATGATTAAATTAAAACAATTGTTATTTTATAACATTGTGACATATTGTATGTCACATAACATACAATTGTAAACTTGATAAAATTGTAAAATGAGGTACATTTTGAATGTACATGTGCCGGTTTTGTAAGGTTATTTAGGGGATGTTTATGTGGGTATTACTCTCTTAATTACCATATAAACATAATCATTAAAGGTGGCATTGGAACTAATACCTATGGCCACCCTAATGACTTAGAAAAGGGTGAATGTCCCCCCTTTGTTCTTCCCCATACCCGGCCACCCACAAACCCTAGCCACACTTCATAACTATTGTTCCATGCTCACAATTCACATTAATCCTTATGCTTGTGAAATTTTTCTAAGGGCGAGAAAAATAATAACATCAAATCCTCTAATATTATTATTGTGAGATAATAATAATACTAATAATAATAAGTTATATATTAGTTTCATTTCTAATTAAAGAGATTAGAATTTGTTTAAGGAAAAACCGGTTTTGGTACTAGCATACTCAAGTTTCGGTTCAATCAAGGGTTGTCTTGGTGCATCACAAAGGAGGTATTCTTGTTGAATACTTGGAGGATCATCCTTGCATTTTATTTGGACCGAATTTAAGGGTTCGGATCTCCTTATTTCCGCATATATATAGCATGCATAAGATCTAAAGTTTGTTTAATTAAAATGTTAATTAAAATTATGTTAGTATAACTAAAAATAATTAGTTTATGAGATAACTAAACCTATCAGATGTTGGAATCCCAGAATGCTCAACTCGCGAGCAAAAGTAACTCAAGAACTCTGGGACAACTTCCAACACAACCCGACCAGAAAAAGAGACCCTCAATATCATATCATTGAGGAGTGGGACTAAACTTGATAGTCCCAAGGCTGTAGAGAAGGGAAAATCGAAGAAAAAAGAGGCGAGTACCAGTGAAAGTGGTCGACCGACTAGTGATGTCAGTTGGTCGACCGATGTCGGGAATCCAGAAGTCATTCTAGTACCTACTGGAAATTCAAAGAAAGCAGAGAGTGGTCGATCGACCGAGGACAGTGGTCGACCGACCACAATAGCCGGTGAATAAAAAACTTTCAGACCAGAAATGCCTGAAAACTTGAGGCAATTACTCTTTCAAAGCGACAATGCTCCGAAGTTCTTAACAAGGGCCGCGAACGCTGAAAGCTCCAACCTTCCTCCATACCCAGAGAGACTCATACCCACGAAGGAACATGTATCCTTCGACAAATTAAAGATGTAATTAGGAGTCTTAATGTACAAGTCCCATTTCTAGAACTAGTTCAACAAGTTCCTGCTTATATGAAATTCATGTGACAATTGTTGACTATAAAGAGGTCCCTAGATAAGGTAGAGTCAGTACCTTTGACGAAGGAGTCGTCTAGTTTTTTAACCCATGTCATAGCACCCCACTAGTTTGAGGACCCTGGTAGCTTTTTCGTCCGTTGTAACATAGGTACCTTCCCCATAAAGAAGGCACTTTTTGACTTAGGGGCTAGCATCAGTGTCGTGCCATTAAGTTTAGCTAAGAAATTAGGGATGACCACTTTTTCCGTGACTAGTATGACGGTCCAAATGGCGGACCGCACCTCTGTTGAACCCATAAGGATGCTAGAAAACATTCTCGTTCGCATCGATCAGTTTTTCTTCCCCGTTGATTTCGTAGTGTTGGACATCCCCGGGGATGCCCACATACCTATTATTCTAGGATTACCTTTCTTGCACACTGCTGGTGCAATAATCGATTTCGAGAGTGGTACTTTGACATTTAAGATTGGGAAACATTCTATCATATTTGGGCAATCCTATAGGAAGAAGGATGCCATGACCCCAATAACATGCAATGCTTTGACTTCCGAAAGGAATTATGTGGTCATTACTGAGTCTCCTATTTTGGAATCTACACCTATACCTGCTATTACACCTCCGCCCCAGATTGGGAGCAAAATGGAGGACACTTTTGTCTCATCTTTTGCTGGTTTTGGTATGGGGAAGAAAGAGGAGCAAGGAGTTGAACCAACCGTCAAAGAACCTATAGTGCAAAGAGGAGGCCTTGGATTGTTGAGCTATGGTTCGGATGATGAGCCCGATAAGGTGGATGAAAAGGACCGAGAGAAGAAGGAAGATGCTAGAGATGGTGGACCGTCGCATATGCTTTGTAACGGAGTGAGACGTGCTTGGCCATCAAAACAAGCACCGTGGAGGCCACGACGTGTAGTCAGAAGCCTTGGTCCGAAATTTTCCGCATCTTTCGCGGATGAGCTTTATATTTCTGAATTTTTGAGACTTTTGCCTGTTGTAAGGACTTTTTATAGTTTTTTAGACTTAAGACAATTTTGCTTTTGTTGTTTAGGTTTTTGAGACTTAGACTTGGTACTCTGGGTTCGTGTGCAAGCTTGGGCACGTATATATTGTTTTTACAGGTTTTGAAGGAAATTAACTCAATCCGTTGAGTTAATTCGAGGAGAAAAGAGAACGATGCTACAGGAAATTTGGTCGACCGACCAGATGCTTCAGTCGGTCGACCAGCCTCTGGAATCCAGTAACCACTGTCTACCGAGAATTGCTCGGTCGACTAAGGGGAGGGGTCGGTCGACCACAACCACTGCTACCACTTGTACTCGTTTAACTTAGGAAGCGTGCAATGAAACTAGGGAGTCCTTCTCTCTTTACTTTCTTTTATGCTTCCATTTTCCCTTAATTTTCATACCTTGTAGTTACATTTTATAACCCAAACTACGCTTAATTTCCGAAAAGGTTTTCTTGCTCTTTTCCAAGCCTATCAGATAGCACTACTGGCTACTGAAACCTCCTAGCTCACGTTGCTTTGGGGAGGTTTCGATTCGCGCATAAGTCTTGTGAGTTCCTTCTATGTTCCCCCTTGTTGTTTCAGTTTACGCAGATTCCCATTTTTATGATCTTTTGCCTATGCTATTGCACAATGGTGACATTGTGCGATTTGGTTTGGGGAAGGGTTTTGCGTTGCATTCATTTGTTTTATTGCATTTTTGTCACACGTTTATTGCATTTACGTTTTGCATTGTTGTTTTATTTCCCTTGCATATGCAAAAAATCCAAAAAAATTGAAAAATTCAAAAATTTTCAAAAAATGCACGTTTATTTTAGCATATAGGTCGAGTCAGAACGAGAGTATTTCAATGATGAATTTGCATTTTCACATGTTTATGCCCGAGCCTTGCTTGTCAACATGTTTAGTAGTAGAATCACATGCATATCTACGAGTGTTTTTGTCAAACTAGTTGTTAAATCTTAAGACTTGACTTGTAACTTTGGCAAACTACTTTACATTCTGAGTTTTAGAGCCTTTTAATGGTATCATTCATGACCAGTTGTATAGGATGTGAGTAGCACTCCCCTAGTGACATGTTGCATCAAAATGCATAAACATGAACATAGTCTGCTATATACCTGTATGCTATCTTGTTTTGTGATTTTTGACATGTCCTTTTGAGGTCCCTTTTCTTATCCTACCCATAAGCCTTACATTGCCAAATTTGCCTTTTTGTCCCTAAACCTACATCCCATACTTAGCCTACCTTAACCAAGCTAGTATTTGTGGTCACGGGAACTTTTTGAGTCACCTTTGGTTGTTATGTGTTCATGTGAGAAAAGAAAGAATGAAAGAAAAAGAAGGAAAAAGAAAAGAAAACAGAAAAAAAGAAAGAAAAATCGAAAAAAGATACACTGCAAGTCAGTCGACCGGCCGCATCACTTGGTCGGTCGACCAACTGACAGAAACAGAAACGCGCAGTTTGTTCAAAATTTCCTTTCTTTAGCATTTATTACTCCTATACTTCACTCATATCATGTGGGAGGCAGTTTCCTTTGAAAAAATCGTGAGATTTGTGCTACAAAGTAGCACCGTGATTAAGTTCCTTGGGTTGAAAGTTGTGAAATTCGTTGTTTGGATCCCGGTATTACTAGCTTGGCTGCTATTTAACTCGACTTATCCAAAAACATCTTAGCCTTTCTTACCCATTACCTCACACATCTTTCTCTACCTCAACATGTATCAAAGTCACTAGATTGGTATGTATGTGCATGGTTGTAGAGATTGTTTTCCTGTTAGATTGCAGGCATGTTCTCATGGGTCGGAGTTAGGTGAGTATCACTACAAAGTTACTTCTTTCTATCTTTTACATATACACTCACCCTTTGCTTATTGTGTGATATGAGTGACCCGCGAGAGTCCATTGTGGAAAGTCTTTAGGGTTGATAGATTAGCAAGTTTGACGACTTCATAACTCGTCTGCATGATCCATATACTATTTCTTTGTTGACTTTGCATTAAATTGGTTTAGGCTTGCATTTGCATTTCGCTCTGAGATTGAAATCGTTTCATTAGTTTAAGATCGAGTCTAGTTCTTGCTTGAGGGCAAACAAGGTTTGGTTTAGGGAATTTGATAGGTGTCTATTTTATGATGTTTTACATCTAATTTTACACGCATTTCAGAGCTCATTTACGAGTTTTTTGTCACTATTTCCCTATTTCGTCTAGTTTCGTATTTTTATGCACTTTTGTAGATTTACACGGAAATAGGACGATTTTGAGCCAATTTTACCCTGGAGATTTTTGCATGGCTAAAGGAACAAAGGAGTGAAAAAGGAACGGAGTCCGAGGCGTGTTTGAAAGACCAAAAGACCAAATTCTGAAGATTCTGAAGCTGTTACATCAGGTGTTTCGGTCACCGACCGAATCCACTGGTCGGTCGACCAACATGCCTGTTGATCCAAGTTCAGAAGTCTGTTTTCAAAGTCAGAAAATCTCCATGGGCCCGATAACTGGTCGACCGACCAGCATCACCAGTCGGTCGACCAAGGCACGGATTTTGGAAATTTCGAAAAAGAGGATTAAGCCCATAGACGCGTGATTAGGTCAAAGGAAGTCATCCGAAGTTTATAATAAAAGCTTAATCACCCTCTTTGTATAATCATTCAATTTTTATCTCATTAATCTGAATTCAATTCTTAATTTAGTTTTTTAGAATTCTCATTAGTTTACAATAAAGTTTTTTCTTAGTTTATTTTCGCAACATTCTGGTTCCATGCAAAGTTTCATTACAATTATAATCTTTCAGTTCTTACCCCATTGCTACGGTAATTCCTTTTCTTAATGCAGTTTTATTCAATTTCATTATTGTTATCCCGGATAGATAGAATCCCTAAACCTTGCTTTCGTAATTATTATAATCGTTATCATCATGTCTATTGCTATAGTTGTTTTTACTGTTATCATGCTTAGCTAAACCCCATATGTTAGGATGTAGGCGAGTTGTAGCGTAGATGGCATGAATTAGGGCAACCCGTAGCAGACCTCGGTCGACCGACTGGCTTCTCTGTTCAGTCGACTGAGGTGGTTAGTCGATCGACCGGAATAGCTGGTCGGTCGACCGACTCCGTGTATGATCAGACCTGTTTTTATTCGTTAATTGCAATATCTTACAATGAGACCGAAGGGAGACTTGTAGGATGCTTAATAATGACCAACCCGGGGATCGAAAGATAAGGGTAGGGCATTAGTTAACGTTTTAAGACAGCTAGGTTACTAAGTCCGAAGGGTATGTGACCTAGACATTAGGAATCACCTATATTGTTGACACCCAGTATTTGTGAGACCTAGGAACTAATAGCATAGGCCGAAAGAAGCTATTAGATAACATAGACCGAAAGGATTTGTTATACCCTTACACGACTGTAATGCATGTTGACCTAGACCATATGCCATCGTAGCTATAACGACTCAATCATCCTAACATCTCTTTTATCATAGTTTTTTCACACCTTATTATTAGTCTTATTCTTGTTTTATTTCCTAGACCTAGTTTAATCTCAAACACAATCATAAACCCCCATTTGTTACCCTAAGACATAGACGTAAAACAATTAACACTCCCAATCCTCCTTGTGGTTCGACCGTGACTTTCACTATCTATAGTTTAAGTTTAGGATTATAAATTCTATCTTTGACACCCCCAACGACGGGTATCAAAATGTCCACCCTTGCTTTTTGTGTGTACGATATCTACGGAAACCATATCATAATTATTATGTATACGTAAGATTTGATATGGTGTATATTATGTAGGATCTTTTGGTTGCTATTTATGTGGAATAATATCTTGTAGTTGCTTTAGTTAAGTAGATTTAATAGGAGGAATATGTTGTATATATGGACTGTATAACGTAATGATCAATAACACAGATAACATTCAACCCTATTCTCTGCCTCTCATATTCCTATGGTATCAGAGCTTGGTTCCAAATTTTTTTATTCTGATAAACTATGACAGGAGACAATCCTATATCTCCATCCATCTGTTAATCCTAGCCTACTACTTACTCAAATTATTTTTAACGGGGAAAACTATGATCTCTGGGCTGCCGCTGTCAAAAACGGCTTGGATGCAAAGAACAAACTAGGCTTTCTTGACGGAAAAATCAAGAAACCGATGGATGCAGACGAAGATGATGTAGAGGCAATAACATGGAGGTCATGTAATGCAATGCTGAAGGCGTGGTTGAGGAATGTAATCGAACCAAAATTACATCCCATGCCAGTATAGCTTTCGAATCATGTGTTGCTGGAGAATGGACACAGTTGAAGGATCGATATTCTGCCAGAAACACACCAAGAGTGCACCAATTAAAAGGCGAATTGGCGGAATGCAAAAAGGAAGATTGACGGTTGTTGAGTATTACACAAAACCCAAAACCATTTCGGATAAGCTTGCCAATTACAGCAAGACTCCAGCCTGTTCGTGTGGTGCTGCGACTGCAATTGCAAAGGAAAAGGAAGAAGAAAAGGTACACCAATTTCTGATGGGTCTATATAATGCTTTGTATAGTCATGTACGTAGTAATATTTTGATGGAAGATCCCATCCCCACTCTACCTAGAGCATACGCCTTGGTGTTACGTGAAGAACGACATTTAAACATAACAAAGGTGAAAGAAGAAGTCAGTGAGGCAGCCATGGCAGTGCGCTCATTTGGAGGTACGAAAGGCAGAGGAAACTATTCGAAGCAGGAAGGAGAGGAAGAAGGAGAGCCCCCACAGTGCAATTATTGTGGTAAGTGCTATCACTCAGAAGAAAATTGTTATTCAAAACATGGGTATGACACTGTCAAAGGTAGAGAAAGAGGAAAAGGCAGACGTGGGGGGTATGGAAGAGGACGTGGCAGAGGCAGATCCTATGGACGAGGACAGGATGAATGTAATACCTCGATATTTAAGTTACGTTATCTACGTTATATTTACGTTATATTGTTGTAGCGATGGTGTGTCAAGTAATTTTGCTATGCGATATGTGTTGCTTGGGTAGAAATTGTGTTATGTTGATGTGGGGGTTTGATCTCGAGACCATTGGCACCTAGTATGGGCCTCGTTTTGTGTACCACTCAGCAGCCCATGCTTAGTAAACACACTAATACCTAATCCTTCATACGCCTGCCGTCATATTTAACCATGCACTCTAACCTAATCTACCCTATATCAATCATACAAACACTACACATACTTGTAGCCGACATATCAGAATTTAAGAGGGTGGTGGTCACGGTGGACTTAGAACGGTTAGGGATTGGTTGATCTTGGTTAGAAGAAGGTATGCTCAAACACGTTTTTCTTTTCCTTGTGTCTGCCGTGTGTTTGTAGATATAATTCAGACTTGTAGACGGTGTGTCAGCGTCTGTCTTCAGGTATTTATGATTTATGTCTTAGGGAGTCGTAATCTGGCTTTTGTCTCGCCATTGTCAACCACCTAGGGTCACCTGGCAAGGCGTTTTATACCGTCTGTCACAGGGTTGGTCCGTCTTTCGTAATCAGGTTGGGGTATGTATACGTTTTTACAGACCCTTTCGATACTGTTTCTTATCACGGGGGTTGTGGGAGAAGGAGCAGTAGGATGAGTGGATGTCGGAGAGCGTGTTGGTGGTTGTCGTGGTGGGTACCATCAGCGGTGGCGGTTTTGAAGAGAACATCCATTCTCCCTGTTAGTCGTGGTATTAAGTTATCTTTTTGTGGAAGGTGTTTGGGAAGTGGTATCACCGTTGACTCGGGGGAGGTCGACACGGTGGTACCACCGTGGGTTGAGTGTCTGGTGTCAAGGTGGGTTTTGGTGGTTGAGTCAGGTGGTGACAGGGGTTGTGTAGGTGTTAGGAAGCTTTCGAAATCAGCCTGGTCAGGTGGTTGGGTAAGTAACCAGGCCTATTTTGGGCCCTGGTTCACCTCACCGACGGCCGACGAGGAGGCTGCTGGTGGTTTCGAGGGTGGTATGCGGTTCTGGGAACAGGCTGCTGGTGGTTGTTGGTGGTAGTTGGGACGTGTCACGGTGGTGAGGGGGTTGTTGTTACGCGGGTTAGGGGTCGTGATGTCAGGCTGTTTTGGTGTTTATTATTATTATTATTATTATTATTGTTATTATTATTATTATTGTTATTATTATTATTATTAGTATTATTACTTTTATTGTTAATGCTTTTATTGTTATGGTTGGTTTTATGTTTTAGTGCTAGTGCAATGTTGATTCGGGAATTTAGTTGGAGTTTCCTTTTTAAGAAATTTCCTTCTTGGGAAAGTTTCCACTTTGGGAAACTTTCCGCTTTTAGAATTTACCATTTATGGTAAGTGTAAGTATAGAAGAGGTCTGGGAAGGATTTTAATTCGTTATATAATATGTGTTTAGGTGACAATTTCCGCGTGGAACGCTTCTAGTAGCAGTTGTTCGTTTGCCGCTGTCTTTCTACAGATTCGAGGTAGGGGATATTTATGTCTGTGGTTGTGTTATGACATGAGGTTACTCATTATATGATTGATATATTTAGTCATGGATATATTGTGATTGATTGGTTATTATTGGTTATCGTGGAGAACGGGGCTTGTGAAATGGGTCTTGTGATATGGGTCTTGTGATAAGGGACTTGTGATATGGCCATGGGAGGTGTGGTGTGTTGGAGGTGAAGTGGAGAAGTGATTGTTGAGGAGATGGAGGGAATGTATATTGTATTATTTCATGTCTTGATTATATACCTACTCAACCTCGTGTTGACCCTGTTTGTTTGTTTGTATGTGTCTGCGTTGATTCAATTTATTGGGAAGCAGAATGACAGGTCTTAGACTCTTGGGAGCTGGAAGGGAGGAGAGACTATGAACCAGACCTATCTAGTGCTAGCTCACGTTATCTAGTCTTTCACCTAGTCTGGACTGTTGTTTATTTTTGTAAAACAATTGTAATACTTTGAGTCTTTCTGTTTTAACTTTTAAACTACTTAATAAAGTACTGTGTTTCTTCAATTTGTTATCTACTACCTCGGTTATCCGAGATGGTAACACCCTCGGTTATTTGGGGAGTCCTAGATCAGGTCTCTAAATAAATGGGGGTGTTACAAAGTGGTATTAGAGCGAACGATCCTCAGGCCTAACCTAAAGAATCCAATGAATGTAGGATGAGTCTAAATAAAATGAACCCCGTGATAGAACTGTTAGGAGCACACTAAAGGAAAGGTATGAGTCTGGGCCCCCCTCACACTGAACCATAGGCCCTCTCAGTTTTACCCGGGAACCCTGAGTGCATGAGCGAAACAGGTAGAATAGGAAAGGATGGAAGTTGGTGGTGGAGTGTGTTAATGTAATACCTCGTAGTTTCTCGATAATTAATGTATATTATATTAACATGTTGATAATATTGAACGTATATATATATTCGATAATTAATTTATCGAATGCGTGTTTTATATTATATATAATATTGGTGTAATATCGGGTTGAGTATTAGTTAGTAGACCGAGTTGTAAGTACTCGAGTGGTGACCCTTAATCTACTGTAATACCACTCATTTTCGAAACTCGGGTTTTGACTCGAGTTTAATATTATAAGTTCTATATGATATTATTGTATTATACTAATCTCTATCATAAGTCTATCGACTAAGCTAATAATAATGTTACGTGTTATATTTATACATCGCGTTGGGGTAGGTTCGTAGTATTTAAGACGAAGGTCGTATGGGTAAGTGGGTCAAGTCCTACGTTTTGTTTGACCGACCCAATATACTACAAATTAAACCACTACAAACCCTATTTCCCTACACTACACATAATCCACGGGTTCCAAACATTTAAACCCTAAATTTTACCTCCCATTCCCTCATCCTTGTGACGGCATAAGAACGAAAGAGAGCGAGAGTGATGGAGGCAGTTAAGGGCGGTTTCAGAGGTGCTCAAACCTGGCCAGGCGAGTATAAGGTGAGTATCTCGTTTTCTTTTGGTTATTTATGGTTGTCCATTCGTAGTTAGGGTGTCACCGGAGTCGAGCTATGGTGGTTACAGTTGGTTACGGGGGTGAGGGCGAGTGTCTTGGTGTGGGTTTGGGTGTCAGGGGTAGTGTTGGTGGTGGTGGTTCTGGGTGGTGTTAGAATTACGAGTGGTGACGGCGGAGTCATAGTACAGCGTGTCCGTGGTGGTTGAGTGATGAAACGGGCCTGGTTATGGCCCGGGTTCAACTCGGTGGCTGGGTGTTGGTGGTGAGGCAAGCCGTTGGGGGTGGTAGTGCGGTGGTTGCCGGCAGATGTGGCGTGTTGGAGCGTTGGTGGGGACTGGTTTCCGTGGGGGCGTGAGTATGGCGTGAACCGTGGTTTGGGTTTGTTTGTAATGGTGATAACTTTATTACTATTACTATTATTATTATTATAATATTATTACTATTATATGTGTTGAGGTTAGTAGTAGTAGTTACTACGTACTATATTATTATTATATTGTTATTATTATTATTATTATTATATTATTATTATTATTACTTGTATTATTATTAGTTTTGTTATTAGTATTTGGTATTACTTTGTGATTTTGGGTCGTGCTAACTAAAGATGTGAGTCGGGAAATTATAAAAGTCATGGGAGTTCCTATTTCTACATTTGGACAATTTCTATATTTGGAAAGTTCTATATTTGGAAAGTTTCTATTTTTTGAAACTTTCCATTTATGGAAGGCTTCTATTTATAGTAAATGTGGTTTGTTAAGGGGTTCAGGAAGGTTATTTATTCGTTACGTATATGTGTTTAGGTAGCGGGTTTCGCGTGGAACGTTTCTAGCAAGCTTTGGATTTATCTACATTCCTGCCATTTGAGGTAGGGGAAATACTGATAAATATTGATGTGTAATCTGTTCTTATTTGATATTAAGCATGTTTGTTACATAATATCATGTGATTGTTATATTGTGCTGTTTATATCATTTTGTGATTGGTGCGGAGATAAAGGGTCTGTGATTGGTGCGGAGATAAAGGGTCTGTGATTGGTGCGGAGATAAAGGGTCTGTGATTGGTGCCGAGATAAAGGGTCTGTGATTGGTGTGGAGAATTATGGGTCTTGTGATTCGGAGTGGAGAAGCTCGACTTTCTATTTATAGTAATGTGGTTTGTTTACAGTTTTTCTCTACTCAACCTCGTGGTTGACCCTGTGTATTCGTGATCACCTGTGATGAACCAATTATTGGGGAGAAGATTGACAGGTGTTGAGACTGTGGGAGCTAGGGGAAGAGAGAAGCTTGGATCCGGACCTGCCTAGAGTCTACATCACATGATAGTTGTTTACGAGTTGTACTTTTATTTTAGCAAGACAGTTTTATAATTCAGTTGTGTAAAACCGTATGAGTTAACTTTATCAATTTAAAGTACTGTTTATCTTCCTTTGTATCTACTGCCTCGGGAAACCGAGATGGTAACATCCTTATTTATCTAGGGAGTCCTAGTACAGGCCCTTAAATAAATGGGGGTGTTACAAAGTGGTATCAGAGAGAACGATCCTCAGGCCTAAACTAAATGAATAATAATGAACGTAGGAAGAGTCTAATAAAATGAACCCCGAGATGAAACTGATAGGAGCCCCAAAAAGGAACGGGATGAGTTAGGGGCCCCCTCAGACCAAACCTGGGCCCTTTCTGTTCTGTCTCGGGAACCCAATGAGAGTAATTGAAGAGTGGGGTAGGTTATATAGTGACCTAGTTATCTTGTACTGACGTTCTTGCAGGAGAAGGAATGAGGTAAGTTATGATGTGAAATATAGTTGGTAATATATACTGCGAATCATGAGATTGATGTTGAATGTTGATTGAGATATACTATTTCTGGTATTGAGAACAAGAGTTTTTGAATATGAGCTTTACTTGTATATGGTGATATGCATGCGGCTATATGATCCCTGAACCGTTAGGTAGAGATATAGTATAATGTTATGTGTAATGGGTTGATGAGCTATAGCTACCTAAAAGGATAGATGTAGGAGAGATATGATCATGATTGACTGGAATAGTTAGTAGAGCCCACTATGCTATGTCGTTATAGGACGTGGAACCAAGATAAGTCTTATGGGTAAAGCTAGTAGACCGAACCGGATGTCGTCCCCGCTGATAATTGTCTGTATTATTCTATGTGTGTATACACTTCTTATTTGCATGCCTTATACTTTGCAAGAGTTTACTGATGGGCATACTAGGCAAACATGATCGGAATTTGAGATTTATGATTTTTTTTTTATTAATTGCTTTAGCAATCCCTGTCTAGTGATATGCGGAATGTGTTACCCCAAGCCATAAATTACATGTAGCTATGTGTTACGTTCGTATATATGTGTACAAGTACTGAGTATTTGGTTGGTTTCTCGAATCTTGACTGAGCTCTAGATGACGATTAAAGTTGGAATGAGGAATGAATATTAATATGGTGCAATGTCCATGCTTTAAATGATATGTCAACGCGTTTCGAAAGATGAATGGTTGAGTTTCGAAGTAGTAATGTGAATTGTAATAGAACCAAAATTTTAAATGAATTTTCAGAATGTTACCTTGCTTGCGAGAGCTGACATTAAAAATAAAAATGTGTTCTCTATATATGTATGAAAATTTTATGTATGAAACCTTCTAAGTTGGTTCTACAATGTTCTTGGGTTCATGATAAAAGAAGTTATATTTTTTTTTAGAGAAACAAATCTTTTAGTTGACAGTGGTCAGATTGTACTGTACAGTCCTGTTTTGACCCATGTATGTGTAAAGGAAGTCATTTAAAACGTGTTTTCTTTTTATGTATAATTTCCAACTTCACTGTTTGGAATATTTGTTCACGTTTTCAAATGCTAAACCATGAAAAATCTTATCGAGTCGTTATTTAATTGTGATTTTTGCAAGTTGCCTAAATTTTGTTGAATGCTGTAAAGTTATTGATTAGACCGTTTGAGTTGTAAAACAATTGTAATAAATAATTTCCTTGAGGTATGCATTCGATTCTTTTCCTCTCTTTAGCTAATTCTTTATATTTCCTAAAAGATTATAATCGCTCGCACATTAGCTAAGCTGTTATTTAACTACGATTTCTGTAAGTTGTTGCATAACGTTAATTGGTGAAATTGTGAGATATGTAAGCTTCGTATAAAAGTTTAATCAGATGTGAATTATGTGAGGTGACCACGTGATATCCTGATATGGCTTTAGTAACATGAATAATAAACATAGGGTATGAGTATGCACCCACTATATGATAGAATAACCTTGTTTATTTCGTCAAGATTAATATAGAATCATTTCAATTATATGTCTAATTTTAATTATGTGCTGCTCGTATGTGATGTCAAAGGCATGTTTATCTAAGAAGAGTCGTGCCAAGTGGCAAAATGAAATTTAACTGGTAAAACTTATTAGCATGATATAACAATCTAAATGCTATACATAATTGTGTTTATATATTCGAACAATGTGAATCCTGTTGATACTCTTTCATACGTACTAATGGTACACCTTTTCTAGTTCCCTGATATAATAGCTTATGACTTCTTCATGTATATCGTTTCCCTGATATAGTCGCCGATGTATTGAGTTATTAATTAGTTGGCATGAGATTATTTATGGAAGTACTAGTGTTGTGAATTCGTTTACTTTTATCATTAAATTTTCACGAATCAAGAGCTACAATTTACATGACCAATGTTTTAGTAAGAGGTATTCAGAATGTCTCCGTGTAATCTTAATTCCTATCTGTGACTGGAATATAGTCCTTTGATTGTGTTTAGATTTATCCCAAACCACCGTATACAGGTTTCAAAGATTTTAAAATATTTTCAAAGTGAAGAACGATGATAGAGTTTGTTGGTTGATAATTATAGTGATTGTTTGCAACATGGCGAAATTTGTAGCTACATGTTGATGAAATCTTGCAAGGATATTTAATTGCTGCGCGTTATGTAAACCTTCTATTTTGCGAGTCATATATATATGTTAGTAATATCATGATAAATGATGTAATGTGAGTGGATGAATATGTACCTAAGTGATTTCTTGAACTTGTGGATATCTAGGGATGTTAAACGGTGTTAGTTTATGATGTGTGTATATTTTAGGAAATATGTCAATGCTCCATGTTTAATTGCGTCAGTTAATCTTGCCTTATCTCTTTTCAAAAATAGGACTTCGCTTCCATAATGTGGTTATGAACATGAAATGTTTTAATTTGTCAATTATGAACTACGAGTTGCTGAGTGTTTACATTGGTGTAAGTATGTTAAATTTGTGTTAAAATTTCAAGAGTATATAAGTGTTAGCCACTCTGATTCTGTTTTACTGCGTAACATGATTCTACCGATCTTATTGTTTTAGTCTTGTTCGGGATATATGTATATGTACTCATTTATTTGCGGGAGTCTATGTGCTTTAATCCTCATTCAAGCTGACATGTATGATGACTAACTATATGTTGGTAATTATTGAGGAGTTGGTATTGTGAATATTATTGAATGTATAGTAGTATCCATATGTTATGAGTCACCGTTTGTGCCTCTATTGTGAGAGTTTGGTTGTGCTATAAGGAGGATAAATAGTATGAGATACAGTGTATAGATTTAAGATAGCCAAGCAATTGATTTTATAGTTGACCCTAGTGTGGAATACTGATGTTAGTTTCACTTATATTTGTGCGGAAATGTGAGCGTTTGGCTAGTTTGCAGATGGAAATTTGTTTTACAATATATGAATATTGATATTAGTTTGGTTGTGTTACAAATGAACACAAGGCATTTCTATTTGAGAATCTTTATATTGCTTGTTTATGACTGAATTGGAGTATACGGGTTATAGGGGACTAATATATCGGATTGTGGATAATTGGTAATGCTGTTTTTTTTCGTTCCCTTCGACCTTAACTTGTGGGTGACTAGCTTAAAGTTCATACTTTAAGTGCTGAGCACGGTTCTGTGAACCTCTGATGATTTTGATATTGATATTGATGCTGATATATATTGAGATGGAGATTGAGATCGGTTACTAGAATGGAGTTATGGGGTCGTGGTGCCGAGTATGTTTATGGCCTGGTCCACGGTGACCATGATTATTGAGTTATATTTTTATGAATTTGGAATCGATGTTGAGAAGAAGATATTGTTTTGCGGTTTAGTCAGTCAGATCACCCACCCCTTGTCTTCGGTCTTAGGTTCGACGATGAGGATATGATACCTGGTTACTTGGAGTAAAATTTTATGAGATAGAGTAATGAGTGAGACGGAGTAACGAGCTGGAATTTCTTATAATGAGGTTACGGGGTCGTAACCGTGTTTTAAGGAGGATAGGATTGTAAAATCTTTTGATTATGATATGGCTAAGTTGTTATGACATGGCTAATTGGTATTTGGCGATTGTTTGAATATACTATATGTTATGCATTTTATAGTGTTTCGTGAAGTGTCCTTTAATAGAGTTATAGTTTAAATTTTGGGGACAAAGTTTTCTTAACGAGGGTAGAATGCAACATTTTCGTGTTTTAAAGTAATTTTATTAGTTTTGATGTTATGTGGTGTCACATTTTGTGTTCGTTACATGCTTGGTGACCGGGTTGTTGTCCACGGGATGGCGAACTTCGGGACGAAGTTCATTTTAAGGAGGGAAGACTGTAATACCTCGTAGTTTCTCGATAGTTAATGTATATTATATTAACATGTTGATAATATTGAACGTATATATATATTCGATAATTAATTTATCGAATGCGTGTTTTATATTATATATAATATTGGTGTAATATCGGGTTGAGTATTAGTTAGTAGACCGAGTTGTAAGTACTCGAGTGGTGACCCTTAATCTACTGTAATACCACTCATTTTCGAAACTCGGGTTTTGACTCGAGTTTAATATTATAAGTTCTATATGATATTATTGTATTATACTAATCTCTATCATAAGTCTATCGACTAAGCTAATAATAATGTTACGTGTTATATTTATACATCGCGTTGGGGTAGGTTCGTAGTATTTAAGACGAAGGTCGTATGGGTAAGTGGGTCAAGTCCTACGTTTTGTTTGACCGACCCAATATACTACAAATTAAACCACTACAAACCCTATTTCCCTACACTACACATAATCCACGGGTTCCAAACATTTAAACCCTAAATTTTACCTCCCATTCCCTCATCCTTGTGACGGCATAAGAACGAAAGAGAGGGAGAGTGATGGCGGCAGTTAAGGGCGGTTTCAGAGGTGCTCAAACCTGGCCAGGCGAGTATAAGGTGAGTATCTCGTTTTCTTTTGGTTATTTATGGTTGTCCATTCGTAGTTAGGGTGTCACTGGAGTCGAGCTATGGTGGTTACAGTTGGTTACGGGGGTGAGGGCGAGTGTCTTGGTGTGGGTTTGGGCGTCAGGGGTAGTGTTGGTGGTGGTGGTTCTGGGTGGTGTTAGAATTACGAGTGGTGACGGCGGAGTCATAGTACAGCGTGTCCGTGGTGGTTGAGTGATGAAACGGGCCTGGTTATGGCCCGGGTTCAACTCGGTGGCTGGGTGTTGGTGGTGAGGCAAGCTGTTGGGGGTGTTAGTGCGGTGGTTGCCGGCAGATGTGGCGTGTTGGAGCGTTGGTGGGGACTGGTTTCCGTGGGGGCGTGAGTATGGCGTGAACCGTGGTTTGGGTTTGTTTGTAATGGTGATAACTTTATTACTATTACTATTATTATTATTATAATATTATTACTATTATATGTGTTGAGGTTAGTAGTAGTAGTTACTACGTAATATATTATTATTATTATATTGTAATTATTATTATTATTATTATTATATTATTATTGTTACTTGTATTATTATTAGTTTTGTTATTAGTATTTGGTATTACTTTGTGGTTTTGGGTCGTGCTAACTAAAGATGCGAGTCGGGAAATTATAAAAGTCATGGGAGTTCCTATTTCTATATTTGGAAAGTTTCTATATTTGGAAAGTTCTATATTCGGAAAGTTTCTATATTTGGAAACTTTCCACTTATGGAAGGCTTCTATTTATAGTAAATGTGGTTTGTTAAGGGGTTCGGGAAGGTTATTTATTCGTTACGTATATGTGTTTAGGTAGCGGGTTTCGCGTGGAACGTTTCTAGCAAGCTTTGGATTTATCTACATTCCTACCATTTGAGGTAGGGGAAATACTGATAAATATTGATGTGTAATCTGTTCTTATTTGATATTAAGCATGTTTGTTACATAATATCATGTGATTGTTATATTGTGCTGTTTTTATCATTCTGTGATTGGTGCGGAGATAAAGGGTCTGTGATTGGTGCGGAGATAAAGGGTCTGTGATTGGTGCGGAGATAAAGGGTCTGTGATTGGTGCCGAGATAAAGGGTCTGTGATTGGTGTGGAGAATTATGGGTCTTGTGATTCGGAGTGGAGAAGCTCGACTTTCTATTTATAGTAATGTGGTTTGTTTACAGTTTTTCTCTACTCAACCTCGTGGTTGACCCTGTGTATTTTTGATCACCTGTGATGAACCAATTATTGGGGAGCAGATTGACAGGTGTTGAGACTGTGGGAGCTAGGGGAAGAGAGAAGCTTGGATCCGGACCTGCCTAGAGTCTAGATCACATGATAGTTGTTTACGAGTTGTACTTTTATTTTAGCAAGACAGTTTTATAATTCAGTTGTGTAAAACCGTATGAGTTAACTTTATCAATTTAAAGTAGTGTTTATCTTCCTTTGTATCTACTGCCTCGGGAAACCGAGATGGTAACATCCTTCTTTATCTAGGGAGTCCTAGTACAGGCCCTTAAATAAATTAGGGTGTTACAGTTAAAGGGGTGGGAAGAAACCCTTATGTTATAAGCATGTCGTGGTTATAAAAGAACATGTATGTGTGTAAGGAATTACGTGCTTGTGATTACATGGAGTATATAATGATGCATGTGGTGATCAATATTATATTCATAATGATTTCATGTCTAGTGATATGCGGTTATGTGATCCCTAAGCCATGTTGTAAGAAAGTACTAGTAATGTATGTGAGTATGCATGTGTAACCGGATGCTTAAGGGATATAGACTTAATCTTAGTGAGTACCTATGCTTTATTAGGGACTCATCTTTCTACTTTGTATGTTATAGAATGCCTCCGAGAAGAAGTAACGCAGCTAATATCACACAAGAAGAGTTAGATCGACTATTAGCTGAGAATGAGGCGCTACGGGCCAAACGAATGGATTCTGCTAAGATGAGCACCATCATCGCGAGGCATAACCCGACCCAATTCACTGGGGAGGGAGAACCTCACCTACTCGGAGAATGGTGTCGGGAGTTCAGCAACTTGTTTGAATTGATAGACTGTCCGGAAGAACTGAGAGTGGATCAAGCTGCACACTACTTAAGGGGAATGGCTGGTGATTGGTGGACTGGAAACAAGGGAGAGATTCGGGAAGCAGCTATAGAGGACGAAATCAATCACGTGAAATGGGTCGCATTTAAGAGGATCTTATTTGAAGTATTTCTACCTGAATTCCAAAAGAGCAAACTAAGGGAAGAATTCGAACTTTTTCGAATGACGGACGAGATGACTGTGGAGGTATACTACAGGAAGTTTCTACAGTTGCTGAGCCATGTGGGGGAAATGGGGATGGATGAGGCAATGCTTGCCATGAAGTTTGAGAGAGGGTTGACCATTGCGACCTTATTGAGTTTCCATTGGGGGACTTTGAGATAATCCCGGGGATGGCTTGGTTGGGGAAATATCGAGCCTTTATAGACTGTTACCAGAAGAAAATTTCTCTGAAAGGACTTAAGGGAGTGAGGGTGACTTATAGGGGATTCGTGGTTAAACCTAAGGTCAAATTCATATCTGTTAATACCCTTAAGTCTAGTCTGAGGAAGGGGGATAGCTTGATCTTGTGTCAAATGTGGAACTGTGAGGCGGAGACTCCGATCGTCAGCAAGTTACCTGTGGTGAGGGAGTCTGTGGGAGTGTTCCGGGATAATGTGTCAGCGTTGCCACCTAGGAGAGAGGTCGACTTTTCTATCGATCTAAAGACAGGAGTAGGGCCTATATCAAAATCACCGTACCGTATGGGACCAAAGGATATGGATGAATTAAAGAAGCAATTGGATGAATTGGCTGAAAAAGGATTCATCCGACCTAGTGTGTCACCATGGGGAGCACCAGTACTTTTCGCGAAGAAGAAAGATGGGAGTCTGAGGCTTTGCGTTGACTACCGGGAGCTGAACAATGTGACCGTTAAGAAGTGCTACCCTTTGCCTAGAATTTATGATCTGTTCGACCAGTTAAGTGGAGCCGGAGTTTTCTCGAAGATTGATCTGAGGCCAGGTTATCACCAATTGAGAATCAAAGATGAGGATATCCCCAAGACCGCTTTTCGAACAAGCTATGGCCACTACGAATTTGTGGTTATGCCGTTCAGATTCACAAATGCATCGGCAGTTTTCATGGATTTAATGAACCGGGTATTCAGTCCGTACCTGGATAAGTTTGTGGTTGTATTTATCGACGACATCCTAGTGTATTCCAAGAGTGAGGAAGAGCACGAAAAGCACCTGAGAGCGGTACTGAATACTTTAGAAGAGAATGAGTTATATGCCAAATTGAGTAAGTGCGAGTTCTGGTTAAAGAAAGTTGCTTTCCTAGGTCACGCGACTTCTAAGGAAGGGGTGTCTGTGGACCCTAGTAAGATTGAAGTTGTGACTAGATGGCAAAGCCCGAAGAATGTGGGTGAGATCCGAAGTTTCTTAGGATTGGCTGGGTATTACAGGAGGTTCATCAAGGATTTCTCAAAGTTAGCCAAGCCGTTGACATCGTTGATGAGAAAGGAGAACCGTTTTGTTTGGGATGAGAGTTGTGAGAAGGCATTCTTAACCCTTAAGGAACGCCTGACGACAGCTCCTATCCTTGCCCTACCTGATGGGAGTGATAATTTCGAAGTTTATACTGACGCTTCTAAGCATGGGCTGGGTGTGTGTTAATGCAGAATGGGAGAGTGATAGCGTATGCTTCCCGTCAATTGAAGACCTATGAGGAGAATTATCCTACCCATGACTTGGAGTTGGGGGCCCTGGTCTTTGCACTGAAACTGTGGCGCCATTATCTTTACGGAGCTACATTTAAGGTGTTTTCTGACCACAAAAGCTTGAAGTACATCTACACCTAGCAAGAGTTGAATATGCGACAAAGGAGGTGGATAGAGTTGATTGGTGACTACGATATGCAGATTATCTACCATGAAGGCAAGGCTAATGTGGTGGCCGATGCCTTGAGTAGAAAATCCGTTCACGCGTTGATTAGTGCCAGATCGAGGGTGAGACTGCTTAGTGAGTTGGGGGGAAATGGGAATATACATGATTCAAAAAGGGAATGCTCTTAGTGATCTGACAGTAGAGCCAGAATTGTATAGAGAAATCTAGGAATTGCAAAAAGGAGATTTGAGGATCCAGAAGTGGCGAGGAATGATCGAGGGAAGTGGTAATGAGACCGGGTATAAATTCAGTGTCCATACCGATGATAGCTTGCGATTTAGTGGGAGATGGTGTGTTCCGAATAATGATGAGTTGAAAAAGAAGATTCTCACTGAAGCTCACGCTACGCCATGCTCTGTTCACCCAGGGGGTGATAAGTTATACAAAGACCTCAAGAAGACGTTTTGGTGGCCTAATATGAAGAAAGAGGTTGCCGAGTTTGTGTCGCGGTGTCTGACATGTCAGAGGGTAAAATGTGAGCACAAGAGACCTCAAGGAAAGATCCAGCCACTGGATGTACCTGAGTGGAAATGGGAGAATATCTCTATGGATTTCATCGTGGGGTTGCCTCGAACTCAGAAGGGCAACAACATGATCTGGGTAATAGTGGATAGGCTGACCAAGTCCGCTCACTTTATTCCAATGAAAGATACTTGGAGTAAGGCTGAGTTGGCAAAGTCTTATGTGCAGAATGTGGTCAAGTTGCATGGCGTTCCCAAAGATATTGTTTCCGATCGTGACTCGAGAGTTATCTCTAGATTTTGGCAAGAGCTGCAGTCCGCGTTAGGCACGCACGTAAAGATGACTACGGCTTTTCATCCAACTACAGATGGTCAGACTGAGAGAACCATTCAGACCTTGGAGGATATGTTGAGAGCGTGTGTGTTGGAGTTCGGGGGATCATGGGAGGAATGGTTGGGGTTGATAGAGTTCTCGTATAATAATAGCTAACATGCTAGCATTGGTATGGCTCCTTTTAAGGCGTTGTATGGGAGGAAGTGCCGGAGTCCTGTATGTTGGGATGATCGAGCTGATGCTGTGGTTCTAGGTCCAGAGATGATTCAGGAAATGGTTGAGCAAGTCTAGATAATCAGACAGAAAATGAGGGCTGCCCAGGATAGACAGAAGAGTTACGCAGATCTCAAGAGGAGTGACATTTCATTTGAGGCAGGGGAGAAGGTACTACTGAAAGTATCTCCAATTAAGGGAGTGATGAGGTTCGGAAAGCGTGGCAAGTTGAGTCAGAAGTTTATTGGACCATTTGAGATTTTGGATAGAGTTGGGGAGGTGGCATACCGATTAGCTTTAACTCCAGCCCTATCCAAGGTCCATAATGTGTTCCATGTTTCTCAGCTAAGATAAAGTATGTGAGTGATCCCACGCATGTGTTAAGCCATGAGATAATTGAGATAGATGAGCAACTTGCCTATGTTGAGATCCCAAAGGAGATTCTGGATAAAAAGATTCAGAAGACTCGGAATGGAGAGACTGTGTTAGTAAAGGTCTTGTGGACCAATCACAAAACGGAGGAGGCTACCTGGGAGTCCGAGGCGTCCATAAAAGAGCGTTACCCGCAGCTGTTCGTTTGAGGTAAGTTACGGGGACGTAACTCTGATTTAAGGGGGGTAGAATGTAACATTCCATATCTTGTCGTGTGTTGTTGACTTCATTTGGTGTGAGTTTATTTTTTTGTGTGACGGTGTTTCCTCTAGACTCTGATTTAAGCTCTAACATTCCATGACAATGGAAGTGAACTTTTATCGAGGGCAATGAAATATTATTACAAAGATAATGTAATTGTGTTTTGAACTAGCAATGTTGATACTCCTCAACAAAACGGGGGAGTCTAGAGGAAACACCGTCACATTTTAGAAAAGGCTAGAGCTTTACGTTTCGGAGGTCACCTACCTATTGAGTTTTGGGGGGAATGTGTTTTGACGACAACCTATTTAATTAACCGAAAACCTACTCCTTTACTCAATAACTAAACCCCATACGAAATCCTGTATCACAAAAGACCCGATTTATCCAATCTCAAAATCCTTGCTAGTTTAT
Organism: Silene conica; assembly: GCA_029255685.2. NCBI lineage: Eukaryota > Viridiplantae > Streptophyta > Magnoliopsida > Caryophyllales > Caryophyllaceae > Silene > Silene conica. Next base: position 29,440,707 of record CM055312.2, on the reverse strand, counting down.
GTTACGCTCACAATAAGGATAAACCTCGTGACAAGTTTGATGAACGTGGGAAACGGTGTCTATTTTTAGGGTACGCACACGACAAAAAGGGATGGAAGGTGTACGACTTAGACACCCAACAACTTTTTGTCTCGCGTGAGGTCTTGTTTTTCGAATACATGTATCCTTATTATACTCCAAACCAAACACAAAATGGCTCAAATAATGTCAGTAACCCCATGAGTGAGCCCATGAGTTACATTGAGGAGAGCCCAGGTCAGCATGTCACAAATGAAAGGGCTGCTACTGCAAATAACGAAACAGAGCAGCTTGATAACCCAGAAACAGAAGAACACATTGAAACCAACAATGAGACGCAAAACAAGACCCCCCATTCAGAAAATAGAGACGATAATGAGAGGGTTTCTCGTGGTGCAAGAGAACTGTAACATCCCGTATTTTCGTGATTTATATTTAAAGGCTTTTAATTATTTTAAGTAATAAAATAATATTTTAATTGTTTATCGAAAAGTATTTTAAATAAATAGTAAGATCCGTCTTAAGAACCTTAAGTCCTTAAGACGAATACAAACTTGGTAATTTAAGTTCACATCTTAAATAATATCCGTTCAAGTATCCTAACATGTTTCATTTAACACGGAAAGGACATTCCTCAAGCCCCTTAAAATCAATTGTGTCGACATCCTTCATCCTCAAGAACAAAATAATAACAGTAAACTCATTTTTATAAACCTCCATTTTTATTCACCTTATTTTGATTAGTTCTTCATCCTCCGTTCATCAAATCGAGGTAATAATAACATTTTCGGAATCCGCATCGAATTTGCAAGCCATCTATCACTTTCGTTTTTCAAATCCTTCACTTCGAAAATATGACTGTTTTTCCTAAAATCTGTTTTCAGTCCGTAAACTCGGTTTTCGTGCTTGTAGGTGTGGGCTTAGACGACCCGGAAGTGGATAGCTTCATCTTAGAGGAGGATCTTTAAGCCGGATTGCTTTTGAGGTGACGATTACGAGTAACTCGGCCTTTTTGTTAAAATATCAAGTTTTGTTGGGTTCATGTTGTTATTTCTGATTTTGTTTGAGGATTTATGATTTATGGACTTAGTAATATGTATAGGGATGTTCTTATTTGTTGAATTCATGTTTTATGATGTTGTTACATGTTCATATGCTTATTTTCAGTTTTCACAAAGTTAAGACGAATACTTGAAATAATCGTTTGAGGATTGTTTTGTGGTTTATTCGTTGTTAGATAGTAGTATTGGATGATTTGTAATGTTGGGTAAACATCAAATGTAACGATTCATAAGATTTGTTGTCGAATTTTTAAGTTTTGCAAAGGGCTGAAAACACGATTTTTCTGATCAGGCTCTCTGAGCCGGTCGAGAAGACCGGCCGCCGGTCGACCGGCTGAGGGTGCTTCTTGGGCTTTTGTTATTTTTGCATAACATTGAGACTCATAGGAATAGGTTTCCCAGCCGGCAGACCGGCCGCCTGCCAGCCGGCTGGGAGTGCATTGTGGTGTGTTTTCGAATTTCTGAGAACCTAGGATTTGGGTTCCCAGCCGGCCGACCGGCTGCCTGCCGACCGGCTGGGAGTCCTTTGTTGTTGCTTTGGTTTTTAAGAAGGAAGGCTGAGAGGGATCACCAGCCGGCCGACCGGCTGGGGACCCCTGTAGCTTGTTTTAAATCCGTATTTCGTTCATAACTTTTAATCGGTTGATCGATTTTGATTGAAACTCGTTCCTTGTATATTTGATATGTATTTGAGGTCCCCGGAGGATGGGCGACACTATATTGGGTTCGGGAATGGAGTGAGGATAGAGACCCCCCGGTCGGGTAACCGAAAGGGAAACCGGCTCTCCCTCAACTTAACTCCCGGGGTCAATTAAGTGTTGTTTAGTGGTTTAAGAAGTAGAGCTATAGGTTAGTTTCTATCTTTGGATGCTAATGGTTGAGTTGGATGTCGCGTGGTGGGATATGTGTTAAGTTCACCTCTGGACCCACTACGTGTTTTGTATGTCGCGTGATGGGATATGTGTTAAGCTCACCTCTGGACCCATTACGTGTTTTGCTTGTGGCGTGTCAGGATATGTGTTAAGCTCACCTCTGGACCTGACACGTGATCGGTTGTCGTACACGGGATATGTGTTAAGCTCACCTCTGGACCCGTTGTGCGATAGCTGTGTATTGGGATATGTGTTAAGTTCACCTCTGGACCCAATACTTGTTTGTAGCATTGGGATATGTGTTAAGCTCACCTCTGGTCCCTTTGCTTTTGGATGTATGTTGGGATATGTGTTAAGTTCACCTCTGGACCCGACATTTGTTTGTAGTGGGATATGTGTTAAGCTCACCTCTGGACCCATTATTGAATCGTGATTAGGGATATGTGTTAAGTTCACCTCTGGACCCTTTTCTTAAATTGTATGCATGGGGATATGTGTTAAGTTCACCTCTGGACCCTTTACTTGATTTGCACGTTGGGATATGTGTTAAGTTCACCTCTGGACCCGACATTGTTTGGTAGTGGGATATGTGTTAAGTTCACCTCTGGACCCATTGCTAGTGTTTATTGATGTTCATATCTGCTTGCCCTGAGATTGGTACAGTGTCAGATATGCATGATGAAGTTGATGATTATGTTGCTTGAGTTATAGTTTGTTCATCCAAGGCATTGGATGACTCTATGATCGGTTTCATAAATAGTTGGATTGAAAGACCCCCCGACTGGGTAACCAGTAGGGAAACCGGCTCTCCTTCCTAACGGTTTATGAAGTTGGTTGAGAGCCGTGCATTAGTATTGCATGATAGTATGAGAACAGTTGATGAGATGTTTATGCTTCACATGTTTATATATGTTGGAGTATTATGTATTGCTTTACTTGTTACGTGTCGTTACAAAAGGTGGCTAGGAGAACTCTAGTCACTCCCCACTGATTGTGGCGTACATGTTTTCATGTATGTAGGTACATGCAGGTTGGATCGGGGTTCACATGAGAGCTAGCGAGTGATGATCCTTTCATCATATGACTTACACGTTTATCGATTAGCTAGACTCTTAGTTTTTGATACAGTTATCTTTTGGTGCCTGTAGGGATGTTCCATCCCAGGCTTTGTATTTATTTTGATTCCCGTACTTAGAACTGTTAAACTTATCTATTTTGTTTATATCAGTTTTCAGTTTCAGTTTTAGTTTTAATTCTTCCCGCATGTTGTTTATGTTTAAAAAGTTTAAATTCCGCTGCATTTTTAGTACTTTGTATGTTTTAATTTTCCGCTTTCGCGAGGGGTTTTACAAGAACGACGAGAACCGGTTTGGCACAAAGATTATATTTGCCAGTCCACGAGAATCATAAAACCCATCAATCTGCTCATCTCGATCAATCGACGTCAAAGAAATCAGGTACTCGTTATCCTTTAGTTAATTATGTACACACAAATTGTTTTTCAAATGCCCATAAACTCTTTCTGTCAAAAATTGATGAAGTGAAAGAGCCCATTCATTATTACGAAGCCGCGTGTGATGTACAGTGTGACACCCAGCGATATTACATAAGAATAAACAAGTAACTTGATGCGGATCACTTAGCTTTAGAATGAATTGAATGGTCTTTCTTGAATATTTTAGTGCAGCGGAATAACAATCTTGATAATCTTGATTAAGTAGGTTTTGGAATCTTGAAACGAACTTGCAGATGTATGATTGATGAGTAAATAAAAGAACGAGGGGATTTGGATTGATGACTTCTTGATATATGACGAACGGTGATGGGATGGTGTACGGTGGTTGTTCGAACGGTGGTAATGTTGTTCACGGCTCTACTATCAATACACATCCTCCACGTCCCTTCTTTCTTAGGTACCAATAGAGCTGGTATGGTACATGGACTCAAGCTTTCTTGCACATAACCTATATCCATTAGTTCTTGCACTTGTCTTTGCAATTCTTTCGCTTCCTCGGGATTACAACGGTATGCGGGTTTGTTAGGGAGGGCAGCCCCGGGAATAAGGTCTATTTGGTGTTCAATTCCTCTCATAGGTGGTAACCCATCGGGTAGTTCATCGGGGAACACGTCTTTGAACTCCTCTAATAGTCCTTGCACCTCACGGTTATCCTTCTTTTCGCCTTCCTCTACATCCCTTACTACTTATATGTATGCCTCCCCTCCTTGCGCAAGAACCTCTTTGACTTCCTTGGCCTCTATGAATATATTTTATTTTTTTACTTTAGCCTCGGCAGCCCCTTTTGGTAAGATAGGTTTTAAGTTGTAGATCGTTCCATCTTTAATGACGCTATACACGTTTGCTCTCCGCTTATGCTCAACATTACGGTCGAATTGCCTCGGCCTTCCCAATAAAATATGACAAGAATTCATGGAAACGAGATCACACCATAGTTCATCGTGGTATGGTCCGATTTAGAAAGTAACCAATGCTTGTTTCTTCACATCTATTCCTCCATCTCCGTTTAACCAATGTAATTTGTAAGGTTTGCTTCGGTCGCTTGTTGGTAGTTTGAGTTTTTCTACGAGTTCCAATGAAACAAGGTTTGCACATGACCCACTATCGATAATAAGGTTACAAATCTTGTTGTGTACCTTGCATCTTGTACGAAAAATCTCTTCTCTTTGGTTATTCTCTCTGGTGGTGGTTTCGATGTGTAAGTTCCTTATCATAAGACACTCCCTTTTCATTGTTGCCTCTCGTGAAACGGCTGCCTCCAACTCGACTCCCCATGACCGGTGTTCTCCTTTGCTCCTCATGATCGTGACTTCCCAAGATAGATCTAATAAGGATTAGATCAAGAGCCGAAGCTCTGATACCAAGTTGATGCGGATCTCTTAGCTTTAGAATGAATTGAATGGTGTTTCTTGAATATTTTAGTGCAGCGGAATAACAATCTTGATAATATTGATTAAGTAGGTTTTGGAATCTTGAAACAAACTAGCCAATGTATGATTGATGAGTAAATAAAAGAACGAGGGGATTTGGATTGATGACTTCTTGATATATGACGAACGGTGATGGGATGGTGTACGGTGGTTGTTCGAACGGTGGTAACGGTCGTCGATGGATAGTTGATGAATCTAACTCCCCTCTCGCAAAAGAAGAACTTTGATGTCACCCTGCAAATCAACCTCGCAAAGTCGATCCTAAAGATTAAGCTCGCACACCTAATCAATATACTCAAGTTCACAAAGAAATTTAAAATTAATATTATTGATGAATGAATGATATTACACGGCTAGATACACCCTATTTATAGGTGTGTATTATTCCTAATAATATCCTAAATATGAAAGACTAATCCTACTAGAAACCTAATAAGATATCCTAGTTTGATTAGAACTACTACTCCTAATCCTACTTAGGTCCAAACAAATAGTTTGACTAGGATTAAGATTCCTACTCCTAATATAACTATGAATCCTACAACAATAAGGATTCTTATTCCTACTATAATTGGGAAACCTATATCAACTAGGATTCCTTATTTAATCTAGGAAACCCTACATGAATTAGGAAACCTTTATTTTGACTAACTAACAACCTAAGTTTAATTTTGGACGTGTGACCCTTGAGACTCACGAGCGGCGCCCTTAGGGAGGACCGTCCCCAACACCCTCCCATGGTATCTTCAAGACAGATGTGGAACCAATGGGGAATCCACGAGCTAAATGACCAACATCTTTGCTAAGTAGAATTTCATGTGCTTGGTCCATAGTTGCACCGCATCATCCTCCCTTTCTTTTTGAGAATTGGCCTCTAAATCTGCATCATCTAAATACGGAGACAGATCACCAACATTGAATGTAGCACTTACTCCACCATACTCACTTGGTAGTTCTAGTTTGTAAGCATTGGAACCATAACTTTCCATGATTTTGAACGGTCCATCTGCCCGAGGCATCAATTTGTTCTTCCTCTTGGATGGAAATCGTTCCTTCCAAAGATGTAACCACACAAGATATCCTTCCTTAAAAATAGGTTGCTTTCGATGTTTATTGGCCTTATCTCTATATTTTGCATTAGCTTTCTCAATTTGCCCTCGAATTTGCTCACACATCTTCATGAAGGCCGCTTGCCTCTCCTTGGCTTCGAAATTTACTACCTCCTTCTTTGGTATGGGTACTAGATCAATGGGTAGATACGGATTAACTCCTTAGACAATCTCGAACGGAGCCCTTCCCGTGGTGGCGGATGGAGTTCGATTATAGACAAACTCGACATGGGCTAGCTTGACATCCCAATCCTTAGTACTCTTGCTTACCAATCCCCTTAGTAAGCTTCCTAGGGTTCTATTAGTTACTTCGGTTTGCCCATCAGTTTGTGGATGATGAGAGGTGCTAAATAGAAGTTTAGTACTCACAAACTTCCACAATGTCTTCCAAAAGTAACTAAGAAACTTTACATCCCGATCCGACACAATTGTAAGTGGTATCCCATGTAACCTCACAATTTCCCGATAATAAAGATCTGCTACCTTTGATGCATCATCAATTTTATGCCCCGGAATAAAGTGAGCCATCTTCGAGAAGCGATCCACAACTACCATGATTGAGTCTTCTCCTCGTTGTGTCCTCGGTAAACCTAAAATAAAATCCATACTTACTTCATTCCATGGTTGAACGGGCACGGGTAGAGGTGTATACAACCCTTTGGTGAAAGTTCTCTTCGATCTTTGGCATACTACACATTTGGAGATAACATCTTGGACATCTTTAACCATCCTTGGCCAATAGAAGTGTTCACTCAACATCTCGTCGGTCTTGTGGATTCCGAAGTGTCCGTCAATGGCTCCGCCGTGAGCTTCCCTCACCAACAACTCTCGGATCGAGCCATTCGAAATGCATAGTCGATTCCCCTTGAAGAGATAACCATCTTGGACCGAGTATACTCCGGTTGGTTCTAGGATTTCCTTAGCAAAGTCGGGATCATCCTTGTACAGCCCTTTGATGTGCTCAAACCTAAGGATTCTGGACGTGTGACCCTTGAGACTCACGAGCGGCGCCCTTAGGGAGGACCGTCCCCAACACCCTCCCATGCTATCTTCAAGACAAATGTGGAACCAATGGTGAATCCACGAACTAAATGACCAAAATCTTGCTAAGTAGAATTTCATGTGCTTGGTCCATAGTTGCACCCGCATCATAACTTGCACCGGAAATGCGATACTTTTAAAAACTTTTGACATATATAAATAAAACTTGATCGCGGAATATCAAAACAACATGCGGAAGATTAAAATTAAAGAGGAAGTAAAACCTATATAAGATAATTGGAAATTTAAAAGGGATAAGGTATCACTCGATAGCAACATAAATTAAATCTATGCTAATCGTAAATGGGTAACTGTCGAATAATCAACAATGCTCGCTTGTAACATCCCGTATTTTCATAAATTATATTTTAAAGGTTTTAATTTATTTTACGGAATAAAATAATATTTTAATATTTAATGTTAATTCATTTTAAAATAATTCGTAAGATCCGTCTTAAGAACCTTAAGTCCTTAAGACGAATATAACTTTGCAAGTTAAGTCCGTCTCATAAAAACTCGTTCACATTCAAAAGCCGTTTCCAGTTAAACGGAAAAGGACAATTAAAACCTTACAACTCATTGTGTATGTCGACATAAGCTTCATTCACAAGAATAAGAACACTGCTTCGATTTTCTCATTTTCTCCTTCAAATCCTTCAAGCTTCAATTCGATTTTCAGTCATCATCCGATTTCCAAAACAAGGCAAGTTATACATTCCTGAAATCCTCTTGAAATTTGCAAGACATCTATCACTTTCAATTTCCATTTCTTCCAACTTGAAAAATGGCCTGTTTTTGGTAGAATCCGATTTTAGCTTCTCAAAGTCGTTTTTCTTGTTGTAGGAGAAGGTTTAGAGGATCCAGACGTGGATAGCTACATCATTGAAGAGGATCTTGGAGCAAAAACGCTTTAGAGGTGACGATAATGAGAAACTCGGCCTTTATTGTGATATTAGCATATTTCTTGACTTTGATGGTTTTAGTTTCTGATTTTGTGCATAGCAATTGTTGTTAAGACTTAGGATCATGCTAGGAATACATGAGAATGACCTTCACATGCTTTGATTGTGTTTTATATGCTTAGATGATGAATTTCAGAAATTCTATGCTTAAGACGAATACAAAGTATGAACTTGTTATGATGTTAATGTGGGAATTGACACTTGCTTTTGATGTAAATAAGTCTTATAGATGCTGGGTAATATTTGTTGGTTGCAATTTTGGAAGTTGGGAATCGATTTTTGGAGATTTGAGTCTTATAGGAAATGTTGCGTTGTCGTGTAGGGACTTTGAGCCGGTAGGCTGACCGGCAGCCGGTCGGCCGGCTAAGAGTCATAGTTGAGTTTTTGAATGCGTAAGTCTGGGGGAAGGAATTCTGAGCCAGCAGGTCGGCCGCCGGTCGACCGGCTCAGAATCCCTCCTTAAAATTTTGGAAATTTTGTAAAAGGCATTGGGAGGGACTCTCAGCCGGCAGACCGGCTTACGGTCCACCTGCTGAGGGCCTCTTCCCTTTGTTTTGTGATTTTGAAGTGAGTTGGTGGGAAGGGACTCCCACTCGGCAGGCCGGAAGACGGTCCACCGCCTGAGAGCCTCTTCTCCTTGTTTCTCAGGTTTTAAGTTTGGCATGGGAAGGGAGTCCCAGCCGGCTGGCCGGCAGACGGTCCCAGACCGGCTGAGAGCCCTTGTTCTCATTAAACAGTTTATAACTTTCGAATGGTTAATCGGTTTTGTTTGGGATTCGTTCCGTGTACCTTATATGTGTGTTTGAGGTCCCCGGAGGATGGGCGACACTATATTGGGTTCGGGAATGGAGAGAGGATAGAGACCCCCCGGTCGGGTAACCGAAAGGGAAACCGGTTCTCCCTCATCTTAGTTCCCGGAGTCAATTAAGTGTTGTTTAGTGATATAAGAGATTAGAACTATAGGTTAGTTTCTATCCTTGGATGTTATTGGATTGATGCGTTTTAAGGTATGTCTTAAGCTGGCCTCTGAGCTTAACACGTGAGTTGTATGTCCCGTGATGAGATATGTGTTAAGTTCACCTCTGGACCCATTACGTGTTTTGCTTGTGGCGTGTTAGGATATGTGTTAAGTTCACCTTTGGACCTGACACATGATCGGTTGTCGTACACGGGATATGGGTTAAGTTCACCTCTGGACCCGGTGTGCGATAACTGTATATTGGGATATGTGTTAAGTTCACCTCTGGACCCAATACTTGTTTGTAGCAGTGGGATATGTGTTAAGTTCACCTCTAGACCCATTACTTGCGGATGTATGTTGGGATATTTGTTAAGTTCACCTCTGAACCCGACATTTGTTTGTAGTGGGATATGTGTTAACTTCACCTCTAGACCCATTACTGAGTTGTGTATAAGGATATGTGTTAAGTTCACCTCTGGACCCGACATTGTTTTGGTAGTGGGATATGTGTTAAGTTCACCTCTGGACCCATTACTTGTGTTTATTTGATATTAGGGTCTATGCCTTAAGTTGGCCTTTGAGTCCTTGATTGTGGAAGTGATTTAGTATCTAGGCTATGTCTTAAGTTGACCGTTGAACCTTTATACTTGCTATGTCATATCTGCTTGCCTAGAGTTGGTACAGTGTCAGATATAGATGTTGATATTGATGAGTATGGTACTTTGACTTTGGATTTGTTCATCCAAGGCATTGGATGACTCTTTAGTTAGTTTCGTAAACAGTTTGGACTGAAAGACCCCCCGGCTGGGCGACCGGCATGGAAACCGGCTCTCCTTCCAAATGGTTTCCGAAGTTGGTTGAGAGCCTTGCATTAGTAATTGCATGATGAGATGAGTTTCAGTTATTGAGATATCATATGCTTCACATGTTTATATATGTTGGAGTATTCTGTTTGGTATTGCTTGTTACGTGTCGTTACAAGAGGTGGCTAGGAGAACTCTAGTCACTCCCCACTGATTGTGGCGTACATGTTTACATGTATGTAGGTACATGCAGGAGGTTGGCAGGGGTTGCTGAGAGCTAGCGAGCGATGATCCGCTTATCATCGATATGACTTACACACTTCGTAGCTAGACTCTAGACTTTTGATACAGTTGTTGTTTTGAGTGCCTGTAGGGATGTTCCATCCCAGGCTGTTTGTATATATTTACTTTCAGTACTTAGACAGTTATACTTATCTATTTCTGTTTATATCAGTTTCGGTTTTCAGTTGCTAATTCACCTCGCATGTTTAGTTGTTAAAAAGTTTTAAATTCCGCTGCATTTTTGGTACTTTGTATGATTTTATTTTCCGCTTTCGCGAGGGGTTTTACAGTTGGTATCAAAGCATTATTGCTCCCGACGCACTCATGTAACCCCCAACCTTAACTTGACCATATAATTGAATAATGAATGAGAGATGGGGTAGATTTAAGGACTTATATTGTAGACCGTTTGTGCCTTTTTAGGGGTACGTCTAACGGTGTATTCTCTTATGATTGAAGAATGATAGAGCCAACCAATGATGAGAATGCTGAGACGCAAGCCCTCATTCAAGCTCTTCAGGATTGCATAGCTAGGTCGTCTATGCCTTCTTCTTCATCTTAAACCTCGGGAAATAACCAACCTGGAGGATTGGCTCGGATTATCTCTCAGATATGGAGGAATGCAGCTAATACATTCGACGGAGAGACCAGTGCTGCGACCCTCACCGCTTGGTTCTTTATTTGACATGGAAAAGAACTTCACGATTTATGGTGTTCGTCCTGAGGATCAGACCCGACTAGCATCTCAGTTCTTGGTTCGTGAGGCTAGACGTTGGTGGTTGACGATCAGCGATCCTGCTACTCGTGACCCTACTTTCACTTGGAGTCGTTTCAAGACTCTTCTTGGCATGAGGTTTTACCACAGGGACGTATGCCAAGATAAGATGACCGAGTTCATGAACCTTCGCCAAGGAACCCTTTCCGTTCAAGCCTTCACCAATCGATTTGAGGAGCTAATCCACTTTGTCCCACAGCTAGTTGAAAAAGAAGAAGACAAAGCTTACCTGTTTCGGAGCAAGCTTAATGCTGAGACTAGGAGTGTAGCCGGTGGTGACCCGACTTCTTACTTCCAGAGTTACTACGGTGTCTTACGAGCAGAGGAGCCCTACCAGATCTACTGTGAAGGAGCTAGAGCCTTCTCTCCTCCTCGACCGCCTTTGCATAGATGCCGAAGCGGGAGACGTCTTAGTCCTCCTACCTCCTCTCCCCTTGGAAAAAGGAAACGTCCCCAGAAGAAGAAGAAGTCCAAGAAGTCTAAGAATTCTCAAGTTCGAAGCGTGAGCCTTCCACCTGACGCTCCCCTAAAGTGTTTCAATTGCCGCAAAGATCTTCATCCTGGACTGGGCTGCCATGGTAACCCTTATCTTTGCTACACCCGCAAGAAGCCTGGGCATTGCTTCTTCGAGTGCCCCTAGAGGAATATTGCCATTGACAAAGCTATCACTATTGACCCAGAGGCTGAGACCAGTGGAGCTAGAGTTGTTCAGATTCAAGCTGAGACTGGAGTCCGCCCCGATCCACTTACTGGTACGTACATGTCTACTGCTTTGTTTGTAATCTGGTGTACGTATAACCGTCAAGATCTTAGTCTCCTCCCTTAGATTCCTGTTAATCTTCTTTGGAATCCACCTCCATTTCCTTTCGACTCAACCTTGTAACTTGCTTTCCTGGAACACCTTGTGCGGTAGCTCACCTTAGCCAGACTTGGGAATTTCTTGAGGTCAACTGTAGACCGTGTTTTTGGAGAGTGTTGTTATTTGAGGAAAACCTAGAAAGCTTCATGAGATATGTTTTGGTGACCCTAGTGTTTTTATGTTACCAACTTGGAGGGTAAGGATGAGCGATGGGATAATTGCGCTAAATAGAGTGTTATACATGGCCTTCGATCGAACTTAGGTGGGAGAACCTTACTGAGTCATAAGTAATTGTAAGTTTGTAATTTCCATTGGAGAATTTAGAGGAACTTAGAGTAGAGAGTGATTTCGAGGAATATGCTTAAAGTACTGATGTTGCAAGATAAGTGGACGAGGTAAGTTAATGCTGCTTAAACCTGAAGAAACGAGAGTTTTTAGTAACAGTTTGAGAACCCTGGAACATTTACAAAGAACTTGTGGAATTGACTAAGTGGTTGACATTAAGTTACTTAATGGATCTTAGCATTTATCTAATGAAGGACTTAAAGGAAAATTTAGGATGCATCACCAGTTTGAGAATGGAATAGAATGATTATTGAGAGATGTAAGTTCGGAAACGCGTTGATTTAAGTATGGAAGCATAGTAGATATATCATATGAGTTAAATAGCCTGAGAGTGTGGCTGAATTGTCATTTGGGAACTATCTGAGATGGGTTATCTAAACTTTTGGGAATAGGTAACTGGAAGGATGATACTGCTTTAGATTTTGCGGAACTTTGAGATCTATGTCGTTTCGAAGAAATGGTCATGAGAACCGATCATAGGTTTGCTTAACTTGGAAGTTGTTGCTTTGGTGAGGCCTTACCTTGGGATGTTCACTTTATAGTGATAGATGATTCTGAAGAACTTAGAATTTCGAGGTACCCCCATAGGATGAAATTGATGGAATTGAACTACGTAGGACTAAAGGATATAGGTGATGTTTGGTTATGGCATGTCTGATTGAGAAGAGTCATAGTGTAGAAAGTTTGGTATCCTAAATTTTAGAATTTAAGGTTATCACTAGTAGAAAAACATTAATTTGCGGCTCTTCATTTGAGGCGTTTTTATCAAAACGCAGCAAATAGAAATTAGATTTTTTTTTTTTTTTAATAAATAGAAGGATATTTGAGGCGTTTAGCAAACAAACGCCGCAAATAAAACTATATGAGGCGTTTTAGGGGGACGCAGCAAATAACATATAGAGTTATATACCAACCCTAAGTAATACCCTCTCTATATCCCCGTCAAAGATGCCAACCCCAAATACCCTATCTAGATCTCCGTCATCCCTTGTTGTCGACCACCAGAGAGCACCACCTTCCACAATGCACCACGACGAGCCATTATACTTGCAATTTCCGTTCTCCGTTGTTTTCTCCTCTATCCTTCTCAGGTTTGTACTCTAATTTTGTTCCTCAATTCGGGTACACTTATTGTTTTATTTCAATTGAAGGTTTTGAGTTTTGATCTTTGAGTTTGAATTACTGGTGTATTAAATTAGGATTTATTTCAATTGAAACTTCATATTGTTGAGCCATGGTGTGTTTCCTAGTTTGATGACTATTGTTTTATTAATTTTCCGCTGTCGTTGCTGACGCTGTTCTTCCTCTTGCAACTGACGTTGTCTGATGTTGCTCTAGTCTGCAAGCCTTGACTTTTAACTACTGTGATCATATTTCAGAACACGGCCTTCAGCATATCACTGGTACTGAATGTTCCTTGATGAATCTTTGCATTTCTGAGTTTATTCAAGTTAAATGTGTCTTTACCTTGATAAACAAGGAAATCCTTTATCATCCTCCTAGAAATCTGCTATAATCTGCTATAATCCTTGATGAAGCTCTAAGTATTTGTCCTTTACTCGTTTACCAATGATGGGAAATAGTGAAGACCCATTCCCAAGACGAATAAGTTACAAACAATGGTTGTAGCTTTCGGAATTTGTGATTATCGTGCTAATGTATTAAATGCTTGCTTATTTTATTTTTATTTCTCAATTGATGTACTTCTGCTGGTTCATATCTTTGACACATGTAACAATTCCAGACTGTTGTTGGTATGAGGCCTTCATGTTCTTTCAAAAGGATCGCTATATTTGAGGATTTTTAGCTTCGTTTTGCTGTAATGGGTGGTGTATGTTCAAGGAAGAGGGGAAGCCAGGTCAATGAAGATGGTGTGCGTATAGGCATCAACAGAAGATACTGTAAAAATGGTAGTTCAAAATGGTTACTGGGAACACCCTATTCCAGGATGACATCTGGTCTTCAGCAGGAGTCTGGGAGGTGCCCCTCTCTCATGGAACTATGCATTCATAAACTCTGTCAGGTACAATGTACATGTTTTTTTTTGTGTGGGTCTTAATTCCGTATCTCCATGTCGTTTTTTTTTTGTAGTTTTCTTAGCCATATAATGTCTTTTGTATTTGTAATAGGATATTGGCAAGCGCAGTTCATTCTCGGTCCTACCAAGAGATATCAGTCAACAAATTTTTGATGACTTAGTATTCTCTCAGTCCCTTGCTGATGCTTCTCTAGAAGCTTTTCGTGACTGTGCTCTCCAGGTGATTTATCTTAAAGGAAGTTCATACACTGATAGTAAATGATGGGTTCTAGCTGACAGGGTTTCTATGATTTTTTACCAGGATATCTGTCTGGGAGACTATCCTGGTGTGGATGACAGTTGGTTGGATGTCATCTCTTCTCAAGGCTCGTCTTTACTTTCTGTTGATCTCTCTGGTTCTGATGTGACAGACTCTGGTTTGGCGCTCTTGAAATGTTGCTCTAGTCTGCAAGCCTTGACTTTTAACTACTGTGATCATATTTCAGAACACGGCCTTCAGCATATCGCTGGTACTGAATGTTCCTTGATGAATCTTTGCATTTCCGAGTTTATTCAAGTTAAATGTGTCTTTACCTTGATAAACAAGGAAATCCTTTATCATCCTCCTAGAAATCTGCTATAATTGTGGTTTGCTCTTGTTATTTGTCTCTTTTATATGTTCTTATGCTTTATGAGTTGGTAGTCCTAGAGAATGGTTGTATGATGCGCTGTGCACCTGACCCCTTTCAAGGGTACAAGGTTACAGATGAGTGAGGAATGACATTCTCTTGATGCGAGCAAGGTACGGTACCTCGCCATAGTGGTTGAAAGTGATGAAGCTCACAACATTTCAGATGTTATTGAGCTGGTACAGTGGGTGGCTGCAACAGGTGTGAAGCATCTTTGTCTCTACGACGCGGAAGGTGAGAATGTGGTAACCATTAAATTACTATTGACAGTTTCTTTTTATTCTTCCTGCAATTCCAATTATCACCGGACAGGGAATTTGGCTGTTCAGGGGTGCTAAAGAAATCAAGGGAGACTATCATAGCTAAGTGTAATGCAAGACCATGGCAGGTAAAATATCTTTAGGGGTATGACCCAACCTAGGTTGTCGGCCACTTCTCGCTTTTTCTTTGGAACTTAGTCAGTATCTTACCACCATGGCACAATAATATATGCAGGGGGTTGAAACGGCATGTGCTCCACTTGAACCCGGTCAGTTAACTCTTGAGTTCACTTCAGTTACCGATGGAAAGGAAGGTGTGGTTAAAGCAGCAAATCTGCTTTTCCTCAAGTACCAAGTTGATCCAGATAAGCCAAAGTTTACTGAACCACTCTTGAACGAGGCGTTACAACTCGTTGGTTTGTTTTATTTCCCAGTTTGAGTTGAAATTATGTTTTGAAATGTATCCTTATTTAGTTTCTAAAGTGAATTATATCATCTATTTTATTTATTGGCAGCTTGTTCTGGTCCTGAACCTGATCTTCTTTTGGTTTATGGACCTACAAGATGTCATCTTGGCTTTCCTGCATGGAGATTGCGATACACTGAAATTGTGTGAGGGCCTGTTTCAGAAGCGTGGAATTGTTGATAAGCCCTCAAATTACAAATTTTGTGGAATCGTTGATAACACACACTCTAGCAGCCCTCTCCATTGTAGCCACTTCAGAGAATCACGAAGTTCCATCACATTGCAAGTGTAAATTGATGTCTAAAGCAATTAGTATAGATTGCATTTTATTTAAAACACTTGTATTATTTTAAAAACATGTAAGATTCTCTTATGAAAAAATACATTTGAGAGTTACCATATTTAAATAATTTGTCTGCATTTTTTCATATTAAAATAAAAAAAAAAAAAAAAAATTTTTTTTTTTTTTTTTTTTTTTACCTATTTGCGGCGTTTTTTCCAAAAAACGCCTCAAATAGAGGACCTATTTGCGGCGTTTTTTTCAAAAAACGCCTCAAATAGCCTTTTCTATTTGCGGCGTTTTTTTAGAAAAACGCCTCAAATAACCTTCTATTTGCGGCGTTTTTTTTCGCCTCAAATGACTTTTTGTATTTGCGGCCCCCTTATTTGCTGCTACACTAAAAACGCCGCAAATGGCCTCATTTTTGACGCCTCAAATAAGTATTTTTCTACTAGTGTATGGTGCCAGAATTCTGGTTTAGAAATTGAAGGTGCGTGAACCCGAGTCTGAGGGATGTATATAGACTTCTACATTGAGAGCGAGTTTTGGAAACCATCTTGTTGAGGAATGCCTCGTTTTGAGGATAAGATGATAGTAAGAGCGATCGTGAAACCATTGTGGGTCTGGAGATCACTGAAATTGCCTTTCTTGGGTTAAACCTAGGAATCGTTGTAACGATGTTTCGTTTATGGATTGAGCGGTTGTGTACCCATGTTTAGCAAAAGTTACCGTCTTCCTCGACCTTTAACCTGGTTGATTCATTCCTTCAGTCCTTCTTTGTATGTCCCGTCAGCTGTGAAACTTGTAATTTCTGATCCTTCGTGTAGAAGGTAATCCTTATGATCGTTTCTACGCTCTCAAGCGACTGTTTTTAAAACTTGTTCCCCTATTGTTGACCTTAAATTCGCTGTTTTTGGAAAGACTTAATTGTTTTGAGAATTTGAAACTACTTCCTCTTCCGTTGAAGGTGACTTTTAGTCGATTATTGCAATTTGACTCTTTCGAGGATTTGGGAATAAAGGTTATCTTGGAAAATTTGGTTTTGAAAGAACTGATTAACTTCAATTTGGATTGATCTCAGCGTTGATTAGTCATCTGAACTCGTTATTAGAGACGTCTGATAACCCGTACTGTGCTTATCAACACCGGATCGATCGGGTTTTTGAACTTTATTCGAGTAAATTTTCGGGACTTGTCTCGGATTTGGAACGTCGGACTCTTGAATACGTAACGAGAATCCCATTGTCCATTGATGAAGACTTGTGCCTTGGAATCTATTTCTACTTGAAACCTTTTTGAAAGATAAAGTTTTGGGTTACCATAACCCGCGTGATACGTTTTAAAGTTAGAGTCGTTTTCGTACTTACTTCTACCTTCGAGTTTCGAGGACGAAACTTTTTGAAGATTAGGTGATTGTAACATCCCGTATTTTCATAAATTATATTTTAAAGGTTTTAATTTATTTTACGGAATAAAATAATATTTTAATATTTAATGTTAATTCATTTTAAAATAATTCGTAAGATCCGTCTTAAGAACCTTAAGTCCTTAAGACGAATATAACTTGGCAAGTTAAGTCCGTCTCATAAAAACCCGTTCACATTCAAAAGCCATTTCCAGTTAAACGGAAAAGGACAATTAAAACCCTACAACTCATTGTGTATGTCGACATAAGCTTCTTTCACAAGAATAAGAACACTGCTTCCATTTTCTCATTTTCTCCTTCAAATCCTTCAAGCTTCAATTCGATTTTCAGTCATCATCCGATTTCCAAACCAAGGCAAGTTATACATTCCTGAAATCCTCTTGAAATTTGCAAGACATCTATCACTTTCAATTTCCATTTCTTCCAACTTGAAAAATGGCCTGTTTTTGGTAGAATCCGATTTTAGCTTCTCAAAGTCGTTTTTCTTGTTGTAGGAGAAGGTTTAGAGGATCCAGACGTGGATAGCTACATCATTGAAGAGGAGATTGGAGAAAAAACGCTTTAGAGGTGACGATAATGAGAAACTCGGCCTTTATTGTGATATTAGCATATTTCTTGACTTTGATGGTTTTAGTTTCTGATTTTGTGCATAGCAATTGTTGTTAAGACTTAGGTTCATGCTAGGAATACATGAGAATGACCATCACATGCTTTGATTGTGTTTTATATGCTTATTTGATGAAATTCAGAAATCCTATGCTTAAGACGAATACAAAGTATGAACTTGTTATGATGTTAATGTGGGAATTGACACTTGCTTTTGATGTAAATAAGTCTTATAAATGCTGGGTAATATTTGTTGGTTGCAATTTTGGAAGTTGGGAATTGATTTGTGGAGATTTGAGTCTTATAGGAAAATTGCTTTTTCGTGCAGGGACTCTGAGCCGGTAGGCTGACCGGCAGCCGGTCGGCCGGCTCAGAGTCATAGTTGAGTTTTTGAATGCGTAAGTCTGGGGGAAGGAATTCTGAGCCGGCAGGTCGGCCGCCGGTCGACCGGCTCAGAATCCCTCCTTAAAATTTTGGAAATTTTGTAAAAGGCATTGGGAGGGACTCTCAGCCGGCAGACCGACTGACGGTCCACCGACTGAGGGCCTCTTCCCTTTGTTTTGTGATTTTTGAAGTGAGTTGGTAGGAAGGGACTCCCAGCCGACAGGCCGGCATACGGTCCACCGGCTGAGAGTTTCTTCTCCTTGTTTCTTAGGTTTTAAGTTTGGCATGGGAAGGGACTCCCAGCCGGCTGGCCGGCAGACGGTCCCAGACCGGCTGAGAGCCCTGTTCTCATTAAACAGTTTATAACTTTCGAATGGTTAATCGGTTTTGTTTGGGATTCGTTTCGTGTACCTTATATGTGTGTTTGAGGTCCCCGAAGGATGGGCGACACTATATTGGGTTCGGGAATAGAGAGAGGATAGAGACCCCCCGGTCGGGTAACCGAAAGGGAAACCGGCTCTCCCTCATCTTAGTTCCCGGAGTCAATTAAGTGTTGTTTAGTGATATAAGAGATTAGAACTATAGGTTAGTTTTTATCCTTGGATGTTATTGGATTGATGCGTGTTAAGGTATGCCTTAAGCAGGCCTCTGAGTTTAACACGTGAGTTGTATGTCGCGTGATGGGATATGAGTTATTTTCACCTCTGGACCCATTACGTGTTTTGCTTGTGGCGTGTCAGGATATGTGTTAAGTTCACCTATGGACCTGACACGTGATCGGTTGTCGTACACAGGATATGTGTTAAGTTCACCTCTGGACCCGGTGTGCGATAACTGTGTATTGGGATATGTGTTAAGTTCACCTCTGGACCCAATACTTGTTTGTAGCAGTGGGATATGTGTTAAGTTCACCTCTAGACCCATTGTTTGTGGATGTATGTTGGGATATGTGTTAAGTTCACCTCTGGACCCGACATTTGTTTGTAGTGGGATATGTGTTAAGTTCACCTCTGGACCCATTACTGAGTTGTGTATAGGGATATGCGTTAAGTTCACCTCTGAACCCTTTACTTGGATTGTATGTTGGGATATGTGTTAAGTTCACCTTTGGACCCGACATTGTTTTTGTAGTGGGATATGTGTTAAGTTCACCTCTGGATCCATTACTTGTGTTTATTTGATATCAGGGTCTATGCCTTAAGTTGGCCTCTGAGTCCTTGATTGTGGAAGTGATTTAGTATCTAGGTTATGTCTTAAGTTGACCGCTGAACCTTTATACTTGCTATGTCATATCTGCTTGCCTAGAGTTGGTACAGTGTCAAATATAGATGTTGATATTGATGAGTATGGTACTTTGACTTTGGATTTGTTCATCCAAGGCATTGGATGACTCTTTAGTCAGTTTGGTAAACAGTTTGGACTGAAAGACCCCCCGGCCGGACAACCGGCTCCCCTTCCAAATGGTTTCCGAAGTTGGTTGAGAGCCTTGCATTAGTGATTGCATAATGATATAAGATTCAGTTGTTGAGATTTTATATGTTTCACATGTTTAAATATGTTGGAGTATTCTGTTTGTATTGCTGTGTTACGTGTCGTTACAAAAGGTGGCTAGGAGAACTCTAGTCACTCCCCACTGATTGTGGCGTACATGTTTACATGTATGTAGGTACATGCAGGAGGTTGGCAGGGGTTGCTGAGAGCTAGCGAGCGATGATCCGCTTATCATCGATATGACTTACACACTTCGTAGGTAGACTCTAGACTTTTGATACATTTGTTGTTTTGAGTGCCTGTAGGGATGTTCCATCCCAGGCTGTTTGTATATATTTACTTTCAGTACTTAGACAGTTATACTTATCTATTTATGTTTATATCAGTTTCGGTTTTCAGTTGCTAATTCACCTCGCATGTTTAGTTGTTAAAAAGTTTTAAATTCCGCTGCATTTTTGGTACTTTGTATGATTTTATTTTTCGCTTTCGCGAGGGGTTTTACATCGCTAGCGATACGTCTTACCCAAACAACAGCAACCTACATACATGAAACATGTATGCCACAGTCAGTGGGGAGTAACTCGAGGTTCTCCCAACCACTTTTTGTCAGAAAACACATAAACGGTAATACAACACAACATATACATATGAACATGCATATACAATGATAAGTAATCAAGCTTGATATATTCAAGTATGATCACCATGGTCAAGGCATGAACGGTAAGCCAAAGCATGTGAAAACTGCATGAATTAACATGGAAACATAATCAAAGTCAACATATGAACTATTATAAGAACGGATAATCAACCCAGTGAATGACTCAGCGGCCAACAACTAGGTGGCATGTTCACTCATACAAACAACAACCAAATGATTGACTCAACTGCCAACAACGAGGTGGCATGGCCAATCAAAGAGATAACACACAAGAATAAAATTAACGCCGTCAGAGAACATAACCTTTACCACGGACCACTAGATCGCATAACCACGACACTAGCTATCGGGACGCATAACCACGACACCGATTTTATGTATAGAGCATAACCGCGAACCATATGCCTAAGACCTGGCCAGACTCTTGATGTAATAACCTACACCGAATGACACACGGGACCGGGCCGCATAACCACGGACACCGACCAATCCCGAACATAGATGATTTCCCATAACTTGGGTGGCATTAGTTCATTACAATGATACAAAAATCGTACCTCCGCTATCTATTCACAACCAAGGCAACATAACCGTCACCTACACAACTTAGAATGACATAACCGTCATCCAAACACAAGCACACTACTACATTTTGATTCTATAGCAACACTCCACTATTGTTGCATAATGTCATATAAGTGTTGCTATAGAGTTTATGCAACACTTAATGAAGTGCTGTATAAAGTCTCGTTGCATTAGCTCATTGCGACACTTTATGCAACACTTTTTGAACTATTGCAACACTTTTATAAAGTGTTACATATGTTACTTTTATGCAACACTTTTTTCAAATGCAATGGCAACATTTTTATTTTCTAATGCAACACTTTTCATAGACAAATGCAATACTTTTATATTAAAAAGCAACACTTATATCGAACAAATGCGACATTTTTATTTTGAGAACGCAACACTAGTTACGTCCGAAAACAACACTTATACTAAACAAACGCAACACTAGTTCATCCAAACACAATAGAGAATTGGAATTCTTAATAATCGTGTTTTATTGCATATCATTCAAAAATTACAAACGCAACACCAGTTCATCTAAAAAATGAATGTCAATTACATTTCCAAAAAGGATTAAAAATAGAACTTCGCAAATGTTTAAGTACAAAAACTGTACCAAATGTTTAAAATAGAACAAATGATTGAACGATTATTATTATTAAATAAAAGTCTTCATGTCGTTGTAGTACTCCATTATCTCACGGTCTTGATGATGTAAGTTGCTTGCCATCCGAACAAAAAATCATCCGACAACATGCATAATAGTAATACCTCAAATGCAAGCTGTTTTGCAAAAGAAAGCACAAAATCAGCAGCATTCTTACCTTTTGAAAGTCATTCAAAAATAAGGCACAAAGGAAAGGAGTAAATTAAAGAATCCCAACTATACAAAATCCACACAACTAATCAGCGAGTACTTGAACTCAGCAGTCATATTTTTGACCCTAAACAATGCTAACCACGTCAAAATACTTCTCAATAACTCCTTAGTTTCATCAGCATGACTTACGGGTGAAAATTTTTAGTCAAATTAAGAATGAGCAATGAAGAAGATATATACCTCAAGATAAGTACTCCTTGACAACTTCTGGAGGTAGCCTTTCTAAAAACTTTGTGAGTATTTGGTCTCTGATTAAGTCTCTTTGATTTTCAATTTTTTTCTCCATGCTTTCTAACTCAGCTTTTCTCTTGAGATATTGTTCATCCTGTTCTTTGTTTCGTCTGCTCAATTCGTAGTCCATGTCTTTTCGTAAATCTTCACGTAGACTAGTTTTCAAAGAATCCAAAATATCGTCTGGAACCACATAAGACGTTTTTGTACCATTCACCTCCTTTAAATTTTTATTTGACACACCCCTGCCAAATAATCTACGCCGACCGTCATATTCCTTGCCCATGACACCCAAAAAGGGGTCTGTTGGGCATTCCCCATCATCAGGTACATAAGTCTTCATTTCAGTCTATAAATAGACAGTCGTCAGTAAAAAAAATCACAAAGCATCAGAATCACTATAAACATAGCAGAATTGCTTTATTACTTACTATCTTTCTTTCTGTATCGTCATACGTGTCTTTGTACTTGTTTCCTGGTTTTCTTGCACGAGTATGCTCAAACAATTGAGAAAGAGTAGGGGGCTCGTGGTCTGGATTTCCATTTGTCTGTAAAATGATTATGAATTTAATTTATGCTTCAGTAAATATCTATTTCCTATGGTTCATATAACTGATGCTTCAGCCAGTAAAATTAAATTACCAGTTCCTCTCGTATACGTGCGAAACTTTTTGGGCCAGCGGTCTGCATATTCCTTTGAGCCAACCGACGATCGCGGTTACGACAACATCGTCTCTGCACATCCATTGAAGCAACGCATACCAAAATTACGAAGTATAAAATCGTAACAAGCATTCACTAAAATCCCGTACTACTGCTAATCATAACAAGCATTCACTAAAATCCCAACATGCTTAGATACCATCCACATAACCAATCAAAGCCAGGACTAATAACACTTACTTCCTAACCAACTTCTGAACTACACAACAGCAGAGTACAGCAGCCTAAGACAGACGCATACCAACATTGAGAGGGTGCAACAATAGTGGTTTAGACACACATAGGAAGTCAGGAACAACGGTGTTCAGTAATAGTAGCACTGAAGGTACATTTGAAATGGGCAGATTGTCGTGTGTAGGCTGTGTGCAGTAGAGTTGTGAGGGCAGCAAGTACCTACAGTGAGCAGAAGTGCAGCAACGAACAGTGGCAGTAGATAGTCTGGTCTGAGCAGACGAGAGAAATGGACAGAATGGCAGTAGTATGTAGCAGACCAGAGAGCATCATTATACGTAATATGCAGAAATAGGAGCATAACAGAAATGGGCAGCAGCAGGAATAGTCTGGTCTGAACAGAATGTCAATTGCAATGAAACAGAATGCAATAGATGTGCAGTAACAAATGATGGTATAGTCTGGTCTGAAATGGTAGTCTGGTCTGAAATGGTAACAAATGATAGTAACAAATGATGGGCAGCAGCAAGAATAGTAATAGCAAATGATGGGTCTGATCTGAAATAGCAATAAAGGGCTGGGTCTGATCTGTGGCTATGAATGAGTTTAGGAACAAAAAAAATTAAAGGAGTGCAAATCAGATGCAAGGCAGACCAATAGGAAGACAGAGTACAATTCACTAATAACCATGCAAGGCAGATCAGATGCAAGGTAGACCATTCAACCTACACTACGGTCGTATACTACTATAAACATATGGAGAAACAGACCTCAACAAAAAATAAGAACAGTATGCAACAAGTAGAATATGATCACCTTCTCAGACTTCTTTTTCCATGAACATAAAATATTCAGGTTTCATGAACATCGAAGGTGGCAAGTTGTAATTGACCAACACAACGGGCCATGTACTGTGACATACACTCATAGTTCGAAATGGATTAAACCCATCAGATGCCAATCCTAACCTTACATTTCTAGGATCATTAGCAAAGTTAGGGTATAGGGAATCAAAGTCCTTCCATGCTGACCCGTCCGCAGGGTGTCTTAGATACCCATCTTTCGGACGTTTATCAGCATGCAATGTCATAGCTTCTGCAATTTCTGAATTCATATAAACTCTTTGCAACCTAGGTGGCAGTGGAAAATGCCATAATACCTTTGCAGGTATTTGACGACTATTCTTAGTGTTTGAAGTCTTATTAGATGAATTCTCTTCGCATTTTTTCCACTTAGAGGCATCACATTTAAAACACTCTTCAGCATTTTCAAACTCTTTCCAAAATAGCATACAATCATTAGGACACGCACATATTTTTTTGTAATCAAGACCCAAATCCTTCACAATATTCTTAGCTTCTGTGTAGTTGACCGGAATTTTGGCCTCTGGAACCATGTCTCTTAACAATTGAAGGAGTTCATTGAATGCTACATTACTAATTCCATGAAGTGTCTTGTACAAAAAAAGTCGAATAATGAAAGACAATTTTGAAAAATTCTTACAGCCCGGGAATAATTCTTGTTGACCCTCTTCAACCAACTTATAAAACTTTTTAGCTTCATCATTAGGACCATTTTGTACGTTAATGGGACCTTCACAACAACTTCTAAATCTGTCCTCTAACAATGTGTCGGTATTGTCATTGAAAATTGGTTCTTCATCAAGGGTTTCAACTATGGGTTTAGTTGATAAAGGATTCTCTCCATGAAAGGTCCAAACATGATAATTCTCAACATAACCAAATCCTTTTAAATGATCATACACCTCATGTCTTCGTAACCAATAACGGTTTACACACCTCTTACATGGACATCTTATTTGACTCCCATGAACACCCTTAGAAAATGACACATTAAGGAACTCAATGACTCCATTTTCAAACTCAGGCAAACGTCTAGCAATATACATCCAACTTCTATCATTCCTCATCCTCTGAATTCTGGATTAAATAAGCACAAATTAATATATATACTTAAGCATGTAAGTTTATATGTTATGTTCTTTTTGAAAGAAGAAATCGAGCTATAAGAAGCTAGTTATCTAACAGTAGGACTGCATTTGTATCTCTTTTTGGTTCTATGATATATATAATTTCTACATTTTATTTTAAAAAAAATTAATTTCTACTATCAAACTTTAATTAAGGTATTTGTCCAATTTCTACTATCAAACTTCACCCCCTCACTATTCCTGAAAGCTTTTACACCTGCATCCGAACAGTAGCATCTGAACAGTAGCATCTGAACAGTAGTATCATCTGAACGCAGCTGAACAGTAGCATCTGAACAGTAGCCTCTGAACACGCATTACAGTAAGGGCCTAAGACAGCTATAGTCTAAAAGGTAGATAGGGGAGACTAGGAGTGCATAGATGAATACAGAAAAAGTGACATTGCCTCTTTATGCAGCCGAAAAGCCCCGTTGCACACACACAACAATTAAACTAATTAAATAGGGCTCCTTGTTTAGGATTGAGTTGTAGTATAATCTCACACAGCGGTATTTTCATAAAAAGTTTTGAGAATAGATTTGGCAGAAGAATTCCTTCCTCTAAAGGGGAATAAGAGAAAGGGAAAGAGCGACAAGCCTCTTACTAAGCTCCACTTTCTAAAGTTACCGCTGCTCTAGCGCACTTACCTCGCTAATCTCCTAGTATAGTAGTATTCTAGTCTACAACCTACTGTCTGCGAACTACCATAGCAGACCCATGCTGCCAGCTACGACTCATTCCAGCAATCCTACTTGTGTCGTCTTATTTATTCATTACAGATGGGCATTACGTGCATCAGACCACTCGTATTCGCACTGCACTGTTACGCAGTACTCAGACCAGCAGTCCGTCTGCACATTCAGAATAGTCATTCCAGCCTTGAACCTTTTAGAATTTTAGTAATACCAATTTATCAATTTGCTTAAACGTCACTGGCTACTGTTTCTAGTTGTTCTAGTTTCTAAGGATATCAAGCCTCAAACTTAGAATCTACACCACACTAACAGCTGAAGCCTGAAACTCGACATCACAAATTTGGCCAAATAATACAATCGCTGAAGCCTGAAACTCGACATCAGAATTATACAAAAGAGAACAGGGTTCTCTACGGGTGTTGATAATATTTGACATCAGAATTATACAAAAGAATACTTCACAAATTCTAGAAAACCTCAAGGTTGAATCTTTACATCACAAATTTGTGTCCTACATTACTAATGTTACTTATGTCAGCG
Organism: Silene conica; assembly: GCA_029255685.2. NCBI lineage: Eukaryota > Viridiplantae > Streptophyta > Magnoliopsida > Caryophyllales > Caryophyllaceae > Silene > Silene conica. Next base: position 29,414,590 of record CM055312.2, on the reverse strand, counting down.
TATAACAATTGAATCTTTACAATACGAATATATGAAACAACGTATACCAATTGAATTGAAATAATAACAACATTGTCACAATACAAATATGATTATATGCAGGGACGGATAGTTGAAACAACAATTGAATTGAGATAATAACAATAATTGAAATTGAAATATCATACCTATCAGAAATCCCAATCAATTATACTGAATATGAATTTCGCCGGTTGAGTAAGAATCAAACGCGTGAATCGTGGTGGTAAAATGCTCCGCTGATTGAGTTTTTTTGAGTTTTTTCCTGAGAATTGAATGAGGAGGACGAAAATCGGTGAAGATGGAGTACTGTAGATGTATGTTTATAATTAATCACGTGTTAGAGTATTAGCTAGGGTTAATTAGATTAGGCGCCTAATAATTACGTTTTACCCAAAATTTCATTCTTGCGCCTAATTACGTTTTACCCAAAATTTCATTCTTGCGCCTAATTAGTTTTTACCAAATTTCAATTTGTTTTTTTTTTTAATTGAAAATTTTAATAAGCGCTTAAACAAATTAATTGGAAAATTTTATGTATGTGACGAAAGTGTTGCACAAGTGTTGCTAGAAAATGCAACAATTGTATAAGAATGTTGCAATTAAAGTAATATATTGCAACACTTACCTTAAAGTGATGCATTATGTAGGTAATAAGCAACATTTTTAAATAAAGCGTTGCATAATTAAGTAAAAATTGCAACACAACCCGTAAGTGTTGCACACGAAATGTGGCATTAGGTCTCTTTTTGTAGCAGTGGCAAGGTAACATAACCGTTACCCGACTCAACTTCGTTATCAAATCACAAGTAAGGCAACATAACCGTTATCAATTAAACTCAAGCCAACATAACCGTTAACTAAATCATTTAACACATATGAGCCTCAATTCAAGCAAGACAACGCCTAAGCTAGTTTCTAGAAGTTAATTTGAAGCGGGAGCCGGTTTCCCTTCTGGTTGGCCGGCCGGTGGGTCTTCCTCCTCAACTTAGGTTCTAAGAACGACTTAAGCATTTACATAACACCTTGAGTCACAACTAAGCCGAGATTCACATAAATACCACTAATAAAGAATTCAATACCGAGTCATGGTTCGCAACATGTGATTCAATAAGAGGAGACTCATGAACAAGAAGCATTTGACAAATTATGATGCACAAGCTTATCTATCAAATGAAGGTAGAAAGAGAGAAAATACGATACCAAGCCTTATATTGAAATCCTATGGTTCATTTGCAAAGAGAGGAGTCACAAGGTACATTAATTTCGTACTCGATAGGCTTACAACTCGTGTGACATTTAAATAGGCGACAAAACAATGAATAACCTTTTATTATTAAGCGAATGATAAATTAACATACAACTAACGGAACTTTGATTTACGAGACTCATATATTATATTTATACATCATGAACCAAGTATTTTCATCGTATAACATCACTCGACAAACGCTAAAACAAGCAAACAACAATGACGCAAAACAGCCCATGAGTTACGCCTAAACTGCGCTGGAACCAGGCCTGCGTGATTAGGCCGCAGGCTGCGTAATGCTCGGCCGCAGGCCTGCGCTTGGGGACGCAGGCTGCGGCATTCACGGGTGAGGCTGGATTGTTGCTCGGTTTTGCCTCTTTCTCGCCCCAATTCCTTCGTACGACGACTCGAGGGCATGAGCATACGTAATATACATGATATAAGCAACACACAACCCAACACTAACGCCTATATGCCAATATACACGTACACAAACGATTGTAAGCATGACTATCAACCTTGAATATGGATTAAAATCAATCGAGAATCACATTATCACTATGAACACAACGAGCATGTGACGGATATCAATTCACCCAATGTACACAACCAAAATTCATCATTCATTACTACCAATAAACAAGAAACTCATTTCATTGAATTTAATAATGAATTAAATAATACAATACCTCAAAATTTCATAAATTAAACCACAATAACCACACACAATCGATTTTTGACTCAAAGTCGAGTAACCTCTCAAAGTTACCTTTAAAGCTCTTCAAATCTTCAAAGAACTCTTCAATGAAGTCCAAGCATTCATTCTCACCAACAAACAACAAGAAAAGCGAATAAAAAACGTAACCCTAGAAAGACGGGTTTTCAGAAAACTCAACAAGACAAGGATTTGTTGACATGAAAAGAAGGAGGAGGAGAAGAGGAGAACATACCTATAAAGAACACGAGATTTGAGTAACAAACGAAGGAGTTAGGGTCGGATTTGTGCTCTTGAGAAATCACCAACAATAGGGATTGGGGGTTTTGGTGTTTGATGAGGGAGATGAGGAAATGAATGCGTTTGATGAGGAAAACACAACATAAGGAGTATATGGGGGGTTTGAGTCGGAAATGACTCGGAATTCATTTAATGAGTCAGGATGACTCGGATTTGGCTAACTAAGACGGAAACAACACCTTAAGTCTATTATTACTCAAGATGGAATGAATTATACAAATAAACCACAATTCATGAAATTATTCGGCATACTTGTCATTTTCGAAAATTAAAGTCGAAACTTAAAAATTATAAAACTCGAAATTTCGTTTGAAACTAATGTGCTTGAAAATGAAATATTCATATCATTAAAATATCTTTACGAAATTTCATGAAATCTAAATTATTCTCCAAATTAAATTAAATCTTTAAATTTTATAAAACGGAAAATATCGGGGTGTTACATACAGTGGCAAACAGCAATGAGTAAAGAAATCGAAGCATTGGAAAAAAACAGGACTTGGAAGATAGTACAATTGCCTTATGGAAAGAAGCATATCGGTTGCAAATGGGTATACAAAGTGAAGTACAAGGTCGATGGATCGATTGAGAGATACAAAGCACGTTTGGTTGCCCAGGGTTTCACTCTAGTCGAGGGAGTCGATTATCACGAAACATACGCCCGGTGACAAAGATGACAAGCGTCCGTTGCTTATTAACCATGGCATTGGCAAAGAATTAGAGCATTGAGCAATTAGATGTCAACAACGCCTTTTTACATGGGGACCTTGAAGAAGAGGTATACATGAAAATCCCGAAAGGATTTGAACGAAAGGGGGAAAATCGAGTATGCAAGTTACTAAAATCTATTTATGGCCTCAAACAAGCATCTCGTAATTGGTTTGCGAAACTCACAAAATCCTTAGTAAGGTATGGTTTCGTTCAATCCTTAGCCGATTATTCACTATTTACCTACAACAGAGGAAAAATTTTCATTGGCATATTGGTGTATGTGGATGACATGATAATTGTTAGCAATGACAATGATGAAAGTCGAAAATTCAAGCATAGTCTCGACAAGCATTTCGGAATTAAGGACTTGGGCCGCCTTAAATATTTCATGGGCATCGAAGTGGGTCACGGGTCGAAAGGTTTGTTTTTCAACTAAAGGAAATACGCTTTGGGAATAATAGAAGAAGAAGGCATGGCAGGGGTAAAACCATGTAACACACCAATGTTACAGCACCATCAACTTGAGTTTGGAAATGGTGAGTTGTTGAATGATGCAATGAAATATCGAAGGTTGTTAGGACGGTTAGTATATCTAACGATCACAAGGCCGTATTTAGTATACTCGGTTCACATGTTATCTCGGTTTGTTAGTGAGCCTCAAAAGGAGCATTGGGATGTCGCTCTAAGGGTTGTGCGGTATGTCAAACTGAACCCAAGCAAGGGGATCACACTTAGCTGGAATTCGAATTTAGAGCTGCGCGAATATTTTGATTCCGATTATGGGAGATGTCCATTAACAATACGGTCATTGAGTGGATATTACGTATCACTTGAAACATCACCGGTTTCATGGAGAGCAAAAAGGCAAGCCACGGTGTCGAGATCTACCGCGGAGGCTGAATATCGAGCAATGGGTAGTGCAACGAGTGAATTAATTTGGTTGAAATCATTCATGACTTCATTATTAGACGTGTTTCATACAAAGGCAATGGAGTTGTATTGCGACAATCAAGCGGCTATCCATATAGCAAAAAATTCCGTGTTCCACGATAGAACGAAACATATAGAGATCGATTATCACTGTGTGAGACAACATCTCGTGAAGAATAAAATTAAAATAGTACACGTGAGAAGGAAAGAGCAAGTAGCGGATCTGTTCACTAAACCATTAGGCGGAGAAACGTTCGACTATTTGCAAAGCAAGTTGGGTCTCGGTTTACCCGGAGCTCCAACTTGAGGGGGAGTATGAAAACCATATCACAATTATTATGTATACGTAAGATGTGATATGGTGTATATTATGTAAAATCTTTTAGTTGCTAATTATGTGGAATAATATCTTTTAGTTGCTTTAGTTAAGTAGATTTGATAGGAGGAATATGTTGTATATATATATGGACTGTATAACGTAATGATCAATAACACAAAAAACATCTAACCCTATTCTCTGCCTCTCACATTCTTAATATCAGTAGTCTCCAATGGAAGTTCATGCTTGCATTTCTCAAGCCTGAGAACTATCGGCCTTCTCAACACTAAGCTTAGCTGCATGTTAGAACTCCAACACAACCGTTGCCAAGTATGAGCTAAACTCTTCTGGTTCGAAAATTTATTTTGTTCCTCCCATTTAATTTGAGAAGCAAAAGCTACGCAACGACAATTTGATCAGCAACAATCATCTTCTAAAGACGCTCCTAGAAATTATCACAAAGACTTTTAAATTGGAAATAGCAAATAATTATCTTGTCGGTGGCTGATTAGCAACACAATTTATACAGTACATGTAACGAATAAAGATAAAAACATTGCAAAGACTATAATGCAGACGAAATAAAGAGGGAGGGAGGTCTGTGACAAATATCGAGATCAAAAGTACTTAAATCTCGATTGATAAACAAAAGTGATCCAAATATGGATAGCATTGAGGAGGAGATCACAATAGGAGGCTCGGTGGCCGGAGGCTCGGAGGTGGCCGGAGGAATGGTGGCCGGTGGGGAGGTGCACGACTTGCTTAGTCGTAGAGTTTGCGTGGTGAGCATAACTAACTTAGGGGTTGTTACAAGTTAGTTATAAGGTGGTTAAAAGTTTGTTGGGAAAGTTTGTTAGGTTGTTATAAGTTTGTTACAAGGTAGTTACAAGTTGTTATTATCTTGTTAGTTTAATATCCTAGGGTTATTAGGGTTAGTTATTTAATTCTTTTAATTCTTAGGATAAAGTTTATTTTAATAAGGATTATATTTAATCCATTTAGATATAATTTAGGACTTCTAATCTCACATAGAGATAGGAGGCGTGTGAGTCGTGTATGGTGTGCTTTGGGACGTGTGACTCTCATATAAATAGAGCACATCGTCTTTCTTGTTATACAGTTAATTATCAAATCAATAAAAATTCACAAGTTTTCTTTTTAAGGCTTTCTTAAAGACACTACAACAGATACGTCAGATTGCACAAAAGAAGGCGGAAATATCATCTCAAGTTTACACAAAATTTCTGGAACTTGGTCTTCCAGACGAATCATGTCATCAACTGATATCGTGGAGGAACACAAGTCTCTGAAAAATTGACTAATTTCTGTAACTGCATTCCAAACGGCGGTCGGGAGTAAATTTTTCAAAGCCACTGGTAACAAGCGCTCCATGAAAACATGACAGTCATGACTTTTCAACCCTATTAACTTCAATTCCTTTAAATCAACACAACGGCTGAAATCTTAGGCATAGCCATCGGGAAACTTCAAGTCTTTTACCCAATCGCACAATACCTTTCTTTGAGCTTTGTCAAGGGTAAATGGTGCTTTTGGCATTGACCCATCCCTACGAATGTGAAGTTTAGGACGATCACAAAATTTTTTCAATTCTATTCTTGAGCCAATATTGTCACGTGTCTTTCCTTTAACATCCATAATCGTATGAATAAGTGGCTCAAAGAAATTCTTCTCTATGTGCATGACATCCAAATTGTGTCTGATCAACATTGTTTTCCAATAGGGTAGGTCCCAAAAAATACTTCTTTTAAACCAACCACTCTTTTTCTTTTTTAGCTCTCTAAATTCTTCTTCAGTCCCATCGTTGGTAGATGGCAATTCACGTATAGCCTCCCAAACTGCATCACCTGGGAGTCTATCCGGAGCATCCTCAAGCACCTCCTTTCCTTTTAAGAAGGCTTTTTTGTTCTTTCTATGGACATGTCCATCCGGTAAGAAGCATCTATGGCAATAAAACCAACTAATCTTTTTAGAATTAGGGAGGTAAAATGCTTTGCTATTATCCATGCAATAAGGGCATGCCATTCGCCCCGCTGTTGCCCAGCCTGATAGCATACCGTACGCGGGGAAATCACTTACCGTCCACAGCAATGAAGCTCTTAGTTGGAAGTTTTTCTTCTTGGACACATCAAATGTTTCAACACCGACTTCCCACAGATACTTCAGTTCTTACACCAACGGTTGTAAATAGACATCCAAGTTATTTTTTGGGTTGTGAGGACCGGGAATAAGTAGTGAGAAGAAAATAAATTGTCTTTTGGAACATAGCAAAGGAGGTAAGTTGTACGGTGTAAGCATTACAGGCCAACACGAGTACGGTCTACCAAATTGACCAAAAGGGTCAAACCCATCCGTACACAAGCCAAGTCTCACATTGCGAGGTTCCTCGGCAAAATCAGGATACAAACTATCAAAACGCTTCCACTCCTCTCCGTCACTCGGGTGACACATCTTTCCTGGTGTACGGGGGTTTTCTTTGTGCCATCTCATTTGGTTGGCAATATTTTTCGTGGCATATAACCTTTGAAGTCTTGGAGCTACGGGAAGATAAATTAATGGGTTTAATGATATTGGTTTCTTTGTTTTTCCACTCTTCTTACCCTTTTTTCCCTTCAAGATAATATTTCCCTCACTTGTCTCATATCTATCCCTTTGACATTTCTTAAATTTGGTTAGCAACGCATCATCTTTCCAAAAAAGCATACATCCTCCAGGACATGCATCAATCTTTTCATGTGGAAGCTGAAGACCTTTGACCACTTTTTTGGTATTGTAAAAATTACGGGCCATAATGTTATTATCGGGTATAACATCTTCAATGAAAGTAGCAATACTGTCAACCGCTTTAAACGGCATATTGTACTCACATTTTAACGTTACTATCCTCGATGCAACTTGCAACAATGACATTCTGCTCCCCTCATATAAAGTTTTCTCGGAATCCCTTAGCATATCAAAAAAGGCTTTGGCTTTTGGGTTTGGATCTTCTTCCTCGGTTATAGGTACACGATCGGTATTAGTGAAAACATTCGACTCAAAGGCATCAAGTACCATTTCTTTATACGGGTTCTCATTTGATTGGATTTGAGGGTGTTCCGGATAAGAAGAGTATTTTTCCCCGTGTGATATCCAGTTGTAATAGTTTGGAAAGAACCCATTCGTAATAAGATGTTCTTCTACTTCTACCTCAAGTAAATATTTTAAGTTTTTACATTTACTACAAGGACACCTAAGTTTGTGTTGTTCGAAATCATATGATTCTGAACATCTAGCAAATTCAATAAACCCACGAACTCACTTTACAAATCTAGCATTAGGACGTTTCTTCTTATCTACTCTTTCTTCGTACATCCAGCTACGTTCAAATCTCTTCATTTTAATCTAGATAATATATAATAATTAAAACAAACACACAACAATAATTTCAATAATATTTCGACAAATAATAAGTTCAAGCTAAGAATTCAAGTCAATATGTACTTCAAGATTTCAATTGGGTCCTTATCACTCCAACCTAAACCCATCAATGTATATTTCAAGTCACTAGTAAATACATAATTGTGAATTTATTAGTGAGGAAAAAAAATTTGGCAGCAATTCCCCTCAGTTCTTCAAATACACAATGTGAAATAAATTTGTATTTATTTCACATATGTATTCGAAGAACATAAAGAAATTGTTACCAAACTCTTTTCTCACTAATAAATTCACAAGTATGTATTTACTACCTAAGTGACTTGAAATATACAAAGACAGTCCCAAAATGGGGACTATTCATGAATTTCTCCTAACGAGTAATTCATGAACGGGTACTAGGTCAATAGTCATTCAATTCTTCCACGGAAAATATTCACAATAACTTACAATAACATACAAACATAATAATTAACATCACAAAATCATCCTAGAAATCTAATTACTAACTATACTCATCATCCAATTTTTCCCAATTTCTAACCCTAATCACAATAACACCCAATTTTTTTCCAATTAACTAACTAAAAACATCCTAAAAACATATTAATAATCTAATTACTAACTAAAATCATCATCCAATTTTCCCTAATTTCTAACCCTAATCATAATAACACCCAATAATAATCTAATTACTAACTAAAAACATCCTAAAAACATATTAATAATCTAATTACTAACTAAAATCATCATCCAATTTTCCCCAATTTCTAACCCTAATCACAATAACACCCAATTTTTTTTCAATTAACTAACTAAAAACATCCTAAAAAGCATCCTAATAATCTAATTACTAACTACAAGCATCCTAATAATCTAATTACTAACTAAAAGTATCCTAATAATCTAATTACTTGTTTGAATTACAATAATACTATAAAGAGACTCAATACATAAATAGAGTTAGTAAATCACATAAATAGAGTTAGTAAATCGACACAAACCTGAAAAAGGAGTATAATGTAGGTGAATGGCGGAGGTGGGTGGTCCGGTGGCGTTGCGGTGTTCCGGTATAGACACGGTGGTTGACGGGTGAGGAGGGGGTTTGGGGTTTTTTTTCTTTTGAAACTTAAGGGAATGGGAATGACGGGTTGAAGATGCGAAAAAAAAATATATGCAGGGGGTTAGCGACCGATAGTGGTCGCTAATTTAGCGACTGAAATCGGTCGCTAATTTTAGCGACTGTTTTCGGTCGCTAAATTAGCGACCACTATCGGTCGCTAAAATGGCGCTTCGGTCGCCCTGGGATTCCCACGGATTTTCTTAGGATAAGATGGGATAAGGTTTTGGTCGCTAAATTTAGCGACCGATATTGGTCGCCCGTTTTTTTTCGGTCGCTAATTAGCGACTACCAGAGCGGTAGCCTGTTTAGTCGCTATCTGAGGTAATTCTTGTAGTGAGAAATCTCAAGGACTCATTGAGTGTTGATCCGAACCCTTAATATTTGTCGCGTTTCAAGTATTGACAAGATTTACAAACTATAGGTCTAGGGAGTAAATCACCATTGTTTGAACTATAGGTCTAGGGCAAACAAATATCCTTCTACCTTAGGGATACACCTCAAGAACGTCACAACTACAAAAACAACCACCACCACCATAACCACCGACGGCCACCACCAACGACATCATCATCACCACCGTTCATCATCCATCGTTCATCCTTATTCCAAGATTCATCCAAGATTGTTCTTTATTTGTCCTATTTCGTTATTTCATTCAAGATTGTTCTAAAAGATTCCAAGAAGGCTTCCGCGGACGATTTCTTTGTTCAAGAATTCGTATCATAAGTGGTATCAGAGCTTCAGCTCTTTATTTTCTTTATCTTCAAGACGATCCATGGAGGGAGTTACTATGGAGGGCGTGAGAACTATGAGGGGCGAAGGAATTCCGTCACAACTACAAAAACAACCATCACCACCATAACCACCGACGGCCACCACCAACGACATCATCATTCACCACCGTTCATCTCCATCGTTCATCATTATTTCAAGATTCATCCAAGATTGTTCTTTATTTGTCCTATTTCGTTATTTCATTCAAGATTGTTCTAAAAGATTTCAAGAAGGCTTCCGCGGACGATTTCTTTGTTCAAGAATTTGCATCAAAAAGAAAAACAAATTAACGTTACGCCCTAGTCTTGTCAATATGAAGAACTTATAACTTGAAATAAAAGTGTAGAATTAAAATAACCAAAGAACTTGTAAATGAAATTATATTATAAAGTAGAAAATGACATGTTTATATGAAATGAAAATGACAATAATAAAACTAAAACTAAAACTAAAACTAAGACTAAAATTGCTGAAAGATTATGAAGGTGTATGAAAATAAGATGGAATAAGATTAGAATAAAATGCCTAAGATGTCGGGATCAACACTTCTTATATAGTGGTGTTGATCCAAAACGTAAAGTACTTAAATGCGGGTCACCCGGATCGAGGACACTCTACCCCGATCGGGGATGCAAATTTTCGGGTTAATTCCCTTAAACCCTTGATTAAATGCATAAGAAATCCAGTGATATTCGTAATGCATTTTTTTAATTCGTCAACTTTTGACATCCTAAGTTTTATTAAGGATCTTATGCATGCTTCTTTGGTATTTCTCTTGACCTTGATTTTTTCACTTGTCTATCCTCCAAACTTGGTTGGTCCATACTCGGTTTTGACAATTTCTTCCCAAAATACTTTTTTCGAGTTGATGCTTGCTTATTTAGCCTTGAAATCTTCGGTATATGCCAAAAATGCTCGGAAATAAGCTAGTCAAAGCTTAATTTCCTACAAAACACGTTAAACACATGCAAAATATATAGAACTAAGAGATTAGGTCACAAATACACTAATAATTGAGCAAATATACATTAAAACTGAGCTAATTAATGGGTGTAAAGTCTATATAAATGATCACATCACCATCTAACCCAAAAACTATGTTTCTTTTAAGCAAGCCACCAAATATATTTACCTGGTGTAACATCCATCTCATGTTGGTGCTGAGATGTGGACCAACTCGACCGAGTTAGCTGAACTCGGTCGAGCAGGCCGAACTTGGCCGATTAAGTGTTTCGGCCGAGTGAGTGCAACTCGACCGAGTAGGTGTTACTCGGCCGAGTGCGTCTTACTCAGCCGAGTGTGTCTGTCCAGACGCCAGACCGTGGTAATTATATAAGTTAAACCGAGGTTAAAAACCTCATTTACCTAAATCAGAAAAAGACAGAAACCCTAATCCCCATTCCCCTTCCCTCTCTCAAATCTTTCAATAGTGTTTAGCAAAGGTTTAGACGCGCTGATCATGCATCTACCTCAGCATGTATTCTATCAAGTAAGTGTTACCCTACCGTATTATTATCATAGTTTATGTTGTTTAGTGTATAATCCGTATGTATGTAATCCTTAGAAGGTTTCGCACAGGAGCGTTGGTAGGACGATAGTGGATTTCATCCTTCTGTGATTGCTTTTGAGGTTGGGTTTCCCTACTCATTTTTTGTGCGATTTGACGGTAATAGTATTGTGGCGACTATATTCTGTTATCACTATTTTGCTATTGGAATCTGTTTGAGAACTAATGTGTGGGACCTTGAGGGAAACAGCTCCTACTCCTACAATCGCTCTACGTGGGACCCGCCACGGAGAGGATGTGTAAATTAAGGGCCTAGGTACCCCTTGTCGCGGACAAGTGGGATGTGGGGATTTAGGCCGCCGCCTGGTTTGTGTGACAGTGATATCCGTTAGTTGTACTTATCATACAATGGTTTGCGTTATTTATATTGTGACTGTCTTATTACAACAGTTTCCGACTCTTTTGGTTTTTTACTGTGATGATCCATGGCAATGGCGAGCAGAGTCTCAGGTGCGTAGAGGTTGATGATTGCCAGCTTGGGAGGATGGGTCACCTTCAGTGGTAGTGTCATGACAGTATACTTAGCTTCCCCATATACTTTTATCTTTGGTTGTTTTTTAGACGGTTGTATACTTATATGTTACTTGAAATTTTAATAAAGGTTGCATGGTTTGTTATCTTGATATTATGCCTCAGGAAACTGAGATGGTAATGCCATCATAGGCTGATGGTCCTAAGTAAATGCCTTGGATTATGAGGGTGTTACAAATGCTATCAGAGTGATGATCTTGGCACCTAAAACCAATGAACCCAATGAATATAGGATGTGTCTTAAATAAAAGGAACCCCAAGTGTAAGATTGTGAGGCTACTGCAAAGGTTTGGGAGATGTCCCAGAACCGCAAAGTTGCTTACAACGTTACACTTGGTAACTAAGGGTAGATTAGGGTTTGTACGTGTGTGCAATAATGTCTAAGGCAATATGTGTAGATGAGCATGCGACTGATGTGTAATAAGGGTGATGCCTGCATTTTATATACATTTTTGAGCATCTTATGGCACGCATTTCTAGGCATTCATGTATGATTTCTGCATTATTTTGCCCCGAATTTTCTTCTTTGCGTCTTTTTTGTTATTTTGTAGGAAGGTACGCAAAAGTCGCAAAAACCACGCCAATCTTTCGCAATTGAGCTACTTTTAGAAGATGGAACTTGAATAAGGAGCTTACGAACTTGGAAGTGAAAATGTCAAAGAAAAAGGCTTATTTTTGAGGGAAAGCCGAGAATAGGAACAACAGGGACATCATCGAGCAATAACCAGCTGAGAAGACTTCGAACGAGTTGCCAGAAGAGCTCGATCGAAAGTGAGTGGCTGAGTACTTACCCTTAGGTCGAGTTGTATACTTGGTATTCGGTGGAATTTAGTCATGAGAGTTATACTCGAATTGTGAAAAGTAGTGGATAGAAAAATACCGCTTAGAGAGTCAAGGGAGATGTTTGAAGTCATAAATGAATTTGGAGGAATAGGTTTGAGAGCTAGTGTTGATAAATGGAAGAGTGAGCTAAGTTGGTTTTACTTGACCTTGAGAATATGTTGGACATAAGGGAACACATTACATTGAGGAATAAGAATCGTTGATAGTAGTGAATGAGTGTTGAAATAATCTGAGATGTAAACTTGGAGGAATTGATCATCGATTTGACCTTTAGTTACTTAATGGGCCTTAATGTCCATGTGTTGAGGTACTGAAGGAATTTTAAAGACTCGTCCCTTGCGGGTGGTTATCATAGAGTGAATCGTTGGTGGATAGAGGTTCTGAAACTTGGGGATGTCGGAATGTTCCTGAGGATCGAGTTTAGAGGTTTCATGACTTGCTTTGTATGGGTTGTGTGGGGATCGTTGTGATAAGGTCTCGGTTGTGAATTGAGTGTTAGTGCTTTCTGTATCCCGAAGATTTCTCATCCTTCTTGGCTCGATTTCTATTGTTTCCGCCTCCTTGATCTTTCTTTGTATACCTCTGTAGTTTGGAAGCTCGTAGCTTGTGTTGCTTTGTGCTATCTGTAATCTGAGTTGTTGTCTCTGTGCTTTCTTTAACCGTTTTGAATGGTCTTCCATTTCGATGATTTTAACTTTCGTTACTTTTGCAAACTTTACTCATTATGGGAAATTGAAAATAAAAGTTTATTTTGGAAGGTTTGGTTTAAAGAAAGTTAAATTTTTTATGACGTTGATGGATTTCAGCGTTAATTTGCCATTAGAACTCGTTATTGGAGACGTCTGATAACCTTTACTATGCTCATCGATAACGGATCGATCTAAATCTTGGATTTTAATTGATTTTACCTTGGACTCGCCATTGAATTGGAACGTCCGGTTCTTGAATGTACAACGAGAACCCTAATGTCAATTGGCGAAGACTTGTACCTTGGAAATTGTTTTCGAAATCGTAGAAAGAAACCTAAGTTTTTATACATAGAAGTTTCAGTGAACGTTTTGGTTGTTAGTGTTGTCTTTGTAACTGCTTTCAAGTTTCGAGGACGGAACTTTTTGGAAGATGGAGTTATTGTAACATCCCATATTTTCGTAAACCTTATTTAAATTTAAGTAAAGTGTCTTTCGAATTTAATAATATTTTATTTAAGTTCGTAAACTTATATTTTGAGATGTCGTGTAAATCCCGTCACGAGATTTATTGAGTCTTGAGATGTTATATAATTCCTTTGGCATTTCCGTACCAAGCTTTCCCGAACATTTTATTTTAAAACCCGTCTCATTTCTTTTGTACTTAAAAAGAGAATAGAGGAAGGAAGCTTCCTAGTCCTTTCCTTCACCATTTTATGTCTTGTTCTCCATGGGAGAAAATAAGATATCAGTAAACATAATTTCTCATCTCAAACAAAATTCCATTTCACAAATATCTTCATAAAATCTTCATTTCTCATCGGAATTTAGCGATTCTTGTGCCTAGAGATTCGTGAGATCGTCTTCGTCATTTTAAGGTAAGCAATTTCGTGTTTTGGTCCGATTGATTTCCGGGCTATTATTCCCTAACTCGTTTTTCGTGCCTTTATGGTGTCTCCGGTGGTTTTGAGCGATGATCGTGGTAACCCGGAAGGAGGCTTGGTAATTGTTGAAGAGAAGCTTGAATATTTTGCTAAGTAAAGGTGACAATAATGAGAAACTCGGCTTTATGTCTATATTAGCATTATTTGTGGCTTGAGTGTGATGTTTTATGTGAATTATGGGCATTTGGTAATGTATGAACATAGGAGCATGTTAGGTACTGATTTTATATGTTCATTATATGAGATGATTGATGAAATTGGTGTTTCATATGCTCAAACATGTTTATCTTATGTTGGGTTGAAATTGTGACGGATATGGATGATTAATCGTTTGATGGATGTTTGAGAAGTTGCTAGTCGTTGTGTATGCATCCTATAGTTATAATAATATTGGGTAAAGTGAATTTGGAGTAGAAATCATGATGTAGGATTGATCCCAATAGATTTGTATAAGTTTCAATATGGCGAAATATACGATTTTGGGAATAGGGAATCCCAGCCGGTTGGTTGACCGGCGGACGGTCAACCGGCTGCGATTCTCGAGTGTTGATTTTGGAGAAAGCTGATAAAGGACCCTCAGCCGGTCGGCCGGCTGAGAGCCCTTCTTGGTGTTTTCGAAGTGTGTTGTTGAGAGTCATGGACTCTCAGCCGGGTGGCCGGCAGCCGGTCCACCGGCTGAGAGCCCTTCATGTGTAAACTTTGGATTGTTCCTATGCTAGAGTCAAGGACTCTCATCCGGCCTACCGGCGGCCTATGGTCTGACCGGCTGAGAGCCCATGTTCATGAGAAAATCGTTCGTAACTTATGATTTACATGTCAGAATGCATTGATTCTTCTTCCGTATGATTTGTATGCTTGTTTGAAGTCGAATAAATTAGGCGGCACTTGTGTTGGGTTCGGAAATGAATTTAAGGAGAAAGACCCCCCGGCCGGGCAAACCGGAAGGGAGACCGGCTCTCGCCTCTAATGGTTTCCGAAGTTGACTAAGTGTTGATTGGAACTTTAACAAAAGAATATCGTTTAGTATTTGAGTTTGTTTGTAGTCCAAGAAATTGGACGGCTCTTACACTGGGTTCGAAAATTGGTTTGAGGAGAAAGACCCCCCGGTCGGGCAACCGTAAGGGAGACCGGCTCTCACCTCATATAGTTTCCGATGTTGGTTAAGGCTTGAGTAAAGTCTTAGAAATGGAATAGTAGAACATTTGATTATGTTTAGGTCACAGTTTTATTGTGAATCGTATGATTATTACATCTTGGGGTGATGTGTTGTGTATCAATGTGGAGGTTATACTATGAGCTGTTATATGACTCTTGTTCTCACCTAGACTGTGTCTGGATATGACCGTTGATAGGTGTCCGGTCAGGTTTCAGATTGTCCGCCCTGAGTTGGGGGTATCTCGTTCCTAGCTAGTTCGAGTCTTGGAGGTGTCTTTGGACACTTGTCGAATCGAGGAAGGTTTATACCTCGAGAGTCTGGCGAGATTTAGACTAGGACCGTAGATCGACTTGTCGTCCTACCAGGGGATTGTATTCGCTGACACTAAGTAGACTTGTTATTGTTGTATAATGGAGTCGTCGTATGCCATCTTCCTTGTAGTATTGATTGTTGTGTCTAACTTGCCTGTGTTATGGTATAGTGTTAGATACTGCTGAAAGTGTGCTATGCTTTGGTTACGTCTTAGGTTGACCGTTGAACCTTCATAGTTGGTGTATATGCATATATGCTTGTATGAATTGTATATATATGTAAGCATGAATTTGTTGGCTGTATATGAATATCATGATAACGGTTATGAGTAGTGTACTTCACATGATGGTATTTTTGTTGTAGTATACATGTTTGTTTATGTGAATATATGTTATATGTGTATGACAATAGGTGGCTAGGAGAACCTCTAGTCACTCCCCACTGATTGTGGCGTACATGTTGTCATGTATGTAGGTTGACTATGGCTGTTTGCAGGGGGTTACATTGAGGCTAGCGAGCGATGATCCTTCATCGATGACTTTACCTATTCGTTTTGCTAGACCTTACTTTTGTGATACAGTTTTATGCCTGTAGGGATATCTTATCCTGGGCTGCATTTTGTATTGTACTTAGTTACTTGTTTATGTTTTATTTCTTCCGCATTTTTGGTTATTGTAATTCACCTCGTATAATATTAATTAAGCATGTTTAAAGTTCTAATTCCGCACAAAATTGCATGCTTTTGTATGTTTTTATCTTACCACTGCGACGAGGGATTTTACACTTTGATCCACTTTTGTTCACCATTTTCTGCCGTCATTCAATACTAGTGTAACTTTCCTCCTCCTTTAATTCTTATTTACTTTCTAGTTCGTTCTTATTCTTCTTGTTAGTTTAAATTTCATAATCGTTATGTCGTTATTAGTTCATATCTCAACGGTTACTATAGTTCCCAAAGCCACGAGTAGCTAATTTCTTTAGTATGTTAAGATGAGGGAAATCGTTGTAATAATGTTATAGGATTCACATGTTTAGTCTTTTCTGCGACAAGGTTTGTTTTTAAGCAATTTAATCATAAAACTTGTTAATTGAGTGCACGCATGAGACCATTTTAACTAGTAAAACCCTACATGGATGGGAAGATTGCTAGAGTAGGCTTGCTTAGAATAATCGATATAACCTAATAGGGCGACAGTTAGTTAGGGGAGTCTAGGGTGATTTGAGACCGAAAGGAGAGAATCGTCATACATCTCAATAAAGATTTAGCCTTTTGGCAAATTGAGTAACGCGAGATAAAGCTACCCACCTTATCAAAGAATTGATTGACCTAGTATTTTGGTATTGGATGAACTACCGCGGTGACCCGATTCCTGACATATTCTTTTATCATCGTTTTAACTCAATTTTATTTTTTTTTGTGAAATGTGAGTATATTATAAATATAGGATAATTACATGGAGAGGTTTAGGGTTCGAGACCCCTGACAAGCACATGAAAACTCAACCAAACGCTAACAAACATTAACCACACAGCCAGTCTAGATTTCCTTGATCTTTTTCCTCTCGAGCCTTGCATTTCACCTCTTGTATTATCTGCTCCGTCACTTTTTCAGGCCTCAGTAAACATTCAGCCAGTTTAGCATTGTTCATTTGATTCCAAATATGGTAGTGGTAGGCATTAAGCAATGCCACCCTGATTTTCTATCTCCCATCCTTCCTGTGACCATCACTTAAGCTATTCACTGTTGGAAATGTTCCTCCAAACCAGTGTTTTATCAGCCTCTGGATCAAGACTAAGTAGTGGTAATTGTCAAAGATATGTTCAATAGTTTCAGGCTGGTTCTGACACATGATGCAGAGGTCATCTGGACAGCAGCCTAGACGGTGCAATTTACTTTTAACATTCATACCTCCTTGCATTCTCAACCAGGTGACAATAGAATGTTTTGGGATGTTCCAGTGATTCCAGATAATGTTGCTCCATTTCTGTTGGGGTTGTGCAGGTTGCAGCCAATCATACCCGTGTCTGATAGTATATCCCTTTCCATTGCTAGTCCATTCATCATTCACATAGCCATTTATGATTTTATCCTTGACTTTGCATATACTTTTCCAGACCCAAGGTGCATCTGGTGGGCATGAGTAGTCATGCCAGTTTTGCTGCTTAATATAGACAACATTGATCCATTTGATCCACAACCTGTCTGCCTTACAATAAACCCAATTGACTAGCTTACCCACTGAGGCCACATTCCAGAGTTCTGCGTTCTTAATTCCCAAACCTCCTTCTTCTTTGGCTAAGGTGACAGTATCCCAGGCTACAAGAGGTACCCGGTGGTATTCTGATGAACCATCCCACAGGAAGTTCCTGCAGATAGCTATAATCCTTTTAATGACTCCTTTTGGTATAACAAACATTTGGGCCCAATAGTTGTGGAGGGTGTTAAGCACTGCATTGATCAAGGTAATCCTCCCAGTATAAGGTAATTTTTTTGCACCCAAGCTTCTGATTCTGGATACCATCTTCTCAGTGAGGGCTGCACAGTCTGTTTTAGAGAGTTTTCCTGGCTGGATGGGCACCCCGAGATATTTGAAAGGAAATGATCCTTCCTTAAAACTTGTTGCTTGCTTGATCCCTTCCTTGGTCTCCTCATCCACCCCATTGAAAAAATATCAGACTTCGAATTGTTCATCCTTAATCATGTTGCTTTTGAGAAGGATGAGAATGCTCTCATAAGGAGCCATATAGAAGCAGGAGTACCTTTGCAGAACATGAGGAGATCATCAGCAAACATAAGATGGGTGAGCTTCAATTCTTTGCACAAAGGGTGGTAGTGGAAAGGCCATTTAGCAGTGGCATAGTTGATTAATCTGGAGAGGTAATCCATGCATAGAGTAAAGATTAGAGGTGATATTGGATCCCCTTGCCTCAACCCTCTTTGACCTTTAAAATACCCAAATGATGTCCCATTCAGAGATATAGTAAAGGTTGTGGTGGTGACACATTGCATAATCCATTGTATAAACTGCTGAGGAAAATTCAGTCCCTTCAGTAATTGTTCTATAAATGCCCATTCTACTGTGTCATATCCCTTTTGGAGGTCAATCTTGAAAAGGCATCTAGGTGACACAGATTTCCTCCCATATAAATGGATGGTGTCCTGGCATATGAGGACATTCTCTATGACGGATCTGCCCTTTATAAATGCCCCTTAATTCTCATGGACTAGCTCAGGAAGTACAGCAGATAGTCTGTTGCAAAGTAGCTTTGCAATCAGCTTATATACCAGATTACTGCATGCTATTGGCCTGTACTGACTGACTGAAGAAGGCTTGTCACATTTCAGGATAAGGGTGATATTTGTGGCATTAATTTGAGTAAGAAGTTAGCCACTCTTGAAGAAATCCATTACTGCATTACAGATATCATTTCCCACCACTGGCCAAGCATCCTTGAAAAAGCCACTGGTAAAACCATCAGGCCCTGGTGCTTTGTCAATAGGAATGGAAAACACCGCCTCCTTGATCTCAGCCTTTGATACCATTTTTGTGAGTGCAGTACAATGGTCATTAGTACATAGATTGCCAGTCATAAGTACTTCTTCCCTAACAGCCTCAGTCTGGCTTTGTCTGCCCAACAAGTTTTCATAGAAGTCCAGTAATGCTTCTTGAATGGTGGCAGTTTCAGTACAGATAATCCCTTCTTTATTCTCAATCTGGGTAACCCTATTACGAAGGCATCTTGTCTTAATAGATTTGTGAAAGAAAGTTGTATTATTGTCCCCATCATCTATCCATTTTTCCTTAGCTTTTTGGCTTAGAAAACTAGTTCTGGCTGCAGACCAGTGTCTGACTTCCTTGAGAGTTTCAGTTTCCTGGTGTATCAGTTCTGGATTTGTAGGGTCCTGTTGGAGTTGTAATTGCAGATTTTCCAAGTGAAGGATCACCTTTTCAGTATTGCCCTCCACATTATCAAACCTCTCTCTATTCAGATTCTTCAAGATTGGCTTCAGAGCCTTAAGCTTTTTCACCACCCTAAACATAGTTGTACCCTCCACATATTGATGCCACACTTCTTTCACCTTAGGAATGAAATCACTAGCACTGCCCCACATATTGTAATATTTGAAACTAGTATTCCTTCTCCCATCCAGTTTGATATTCCTGACAACACAAGGACTATGATCTAGCAGTCCTTCAGGGTGAAAATGAGCATTCATATCAGGAAGACAAACTGACCATTGAGCATTAATCAGAAACTTGACCAGTCTGCTATATTTTCTGCAATTTCAATCTTGCTTGTTGTTCCAGGTGTAGAAGGCTCATGTAGCTGTGATATCAGTAAGGCCACAAGTCTGAAGGCAGTCTATAAAAGTCTCCATATCTTCTAGCTTGGTATTTCCTCTAATTCTCTCCTCTGGGGACATAACTGTGTTAAAATCCCCGGCAACTACCCAAGGTAAGGTGCAAGAGGCAGCAAACTGTACCAGGCTCTCCCATAAGCTAATTCGTTTAACCCCTTCATTGAAGGCATATACCATAGTGAGTTAGAAAACTGTATTAGTTATCTTACATGTCACCTGAGCATGTATGAACTGAGGGTCAAAAAATGGGTTGGGCTTAGTGGTTAAAAGTGGTTGTATGTTAGAAGTTTGGTGAGGTTAGAGGTCCAAATCTCATTAGAGTTTTTTTTGCAAAAAGCCTATGACACCATTGAATGGGATTTTATTGAGCAACTCCTACATGGTCTGCAATTCCCACCACACTTTACTGGTCTAGTTCTACAATGTGTTAGGACTACCTCTTTTACCTTATCTCTTAATGGCTCATCTTTTGGATATTTCAAGGGAAAAAGAGGGTTAAGGCAAGGGGACTGTAATATCCCAAATATTTTTATCTTTTATTTGACTAGATTATTTTATGGTCTAATATTATATTTTGGATTTTAATATAAAGACTAAATAAATATTGAGGTCGTTTGATGTACGGAGTATATATTAGGGTTAAACCTCATATATTCATTAGTCTTTTGATCTCTTAAGTTCAGCCGTCTATTCTTTGTCTTTTGCTAATCCATGAATAGAAACCATGGCCTTCTCTGTCATGTTTCTACGTTATTTATATCATACTCCATAATCTACAACATCATCATTATTATCTTATAATAATGGACATATATGTCCTAGTATCCTAGTCTCTTCTATGTCCTTACGCAAATTGATGATGGTGGACTTGTCTATCTATTTTACTTATCTACTTCTGATTTTCTAACTTCGTGTGTTGATCGATCTTCGAACAACTTCTAAGTAATTATTGCTTTTCACGGTCTAAGGTAACACGATATTACCATCCCTATTACTCTTATTATTAGTCGGGGTTATATGTTATACTTTGTAATTGATTGATTTATTGGAATTTACATGCTGAGATTTATTGTTTATCTTATTTTATGTATACTAGTAATATTAATAGTATGTAGTTCTTCTATCTTTTGGTGAGATCGGGTTTTGATTAATCAAGCAAGTGAATTGTTAGTGAAACATTAAGATTTTGATGTTGGAGAGAATATACATCGGCTGGACTTTGGTGAGCACGAAGGTTGCTATTGAATATTCAGAAAGATGGGTACAGGACTTATCTGATGGTAATGATTATTTAGTTTGTTGATAATTGTCAAAGAAACCATGGCTATGGCTCGTTGTATTGATATTAAGATGGGTTATTTTTGTATTGTGTTATTGTTGTCGTTTCTTTTGACCTTCGACTTGCGGGTGAGTAGCTTAAAGTTTTACTTTAAGTGTTGAGCACGGTTCTTTAGAACCTTAACGATATTGATATTGAAATTGAGATTGGTTACTGGTATTGATTTATGTGGCTTGTGTGCCGGTTTTGTTTACGGTCCGGAGTGACCGGGGTAATTGAGTTAATTATGTTTTTTGAATCGATATTGAGATGGAAATATTGTTTAGCGGTCTTATTCCGCCAGTTCACTCACCCCTTGTCTTTGGCTTAGAAACGACAACTAAAATACAATATCCGAGTTACTTAGAGGTATTATTATGAGACTTGGAGTTTATTTTATGAGACAGAGTAATGAGTGAGACGGTATAATAATTTTTGAATGGATTATTTGTGGAGGCGAGAAGTGAGTATTGTACAAGAGGAATATTATGGAATAGCTTGAGGGTGAGTTTAGCTACCCGGGGAGTGTTTTTATTATTCTACATGTTTATTTTTATTTTTACATGTCTGTGTTTCCACGCCATGACCAAAAAGTATTCTGCTTATATTGAGGTATTATCTGTTACTCAGCTTTCCGGCTGACGTGTTTTCTCCCTTGGGGCTACTCGTCATGGGGGTAGTCCTTTTTGTCTTCTGATTTTATTTCAGGTGACTTCCGCTGCTGCAGTTCAAAAGGATTTTATTTGAAGTCAAATTTTATTTAAAGCATTTGTAATCCTTCTTTTTATTTGATTTTGTACAAAAAGAGATTTGTAATAAGAGACTTTGTATATTAATTATAATATCCCGTATTTTCGGCGACTTCTTTTTTTTATGTAAATGTAAGTTTTAAATTAGCCGAAATTATGGGGTGTTACAATTGGTATCAGAGCGGGTTTCAATCTTGGTTAGGCGTTAAGATCGTCACATATTGGCGCCACCGTTTTCAATTTTAAAGCATTTCTAAACTTTTGTGACTCAAGGTTTTTTTGCATTTTTAAGTTCGGGGGCGAACTTTATTTTAACAAGGGTGGAATGTAATACCGCTCAAATTTCTAATTAGTTTTGTTTTCTTAATTGGTACTTCGGCGACGAATTTCCTTTTAAGATGGATGGATTGTAATATCCCTTATGTTTTCAAACTCGTTTCTTATTTCTAACTCGAACTTCGGGACGAAGTTCTTTTTAAGGGGGAAAGATTGTAATATCCCAAATATTTTTATCTTTTATTTGACTAGATTATTTTATGGTCTAATATTATATTTTGGATTTTAATATAAAAACTAAATAAATATTGAGGTCGTTTGATGTACGGAGTATATATTAGGGTTAAACCTCATATATTCATTAGTCTTTTGATCTCTTAAGTTCAGCCGTCTATTCTTTGTCTTTTGCTAATCCATGAATAGAAACC
Source organism: Silene conica (assembly GCA_029255685.2). Taxonomy (NCBI): domain Eukaryota; kingdom Viridiplantae; phylum Streptophyta; class Magnoliopsida; order Caryophyllales; family Caryophyllaceae; genus Silene; species Silene conica. Next base: position 29,391,843 of record CM055312.2, on the reverse strand, counting down.
ATGGCCTTCTCTGTCATGTTTCTACATTATTTATATCATACTCCATAATCTACAACATCATCATTATTATCTTATAATAATGGACATATATGTCCTAGTATCCTAGTCTCTTCTATGTCCTTACGCAAATTGATGATGGTGGACTTGTCTATCTATTTTACTTATCTACTTCTGATTTTCTAACTTCGTGTGTTGATCGATCTTCGAACAACTTCTAAGTAATTATTGCTTTTCACGGTCTAAGGTAACACGATATTACCATCCCTATTACTCTTATTATTAGTCGGGGTTATATGTTATACTTTGTAATTGATTGATTTATTGGAATTTACATGCTGAGATTTATTGTTTATCTTATTTTATGTATACTAGTAATATTAATAGTATGCAGTTCTTCTATCTTTTGGTGAGATCGGGTTTTGATTAATCAAGCAAGTGAATTGTTAGTGAAACATTAAGATTTTGATGTTGGAGAGAATATACATCGGCTGGACTTTGGTGAGCACGAAGGTTGCTATTGAATATTCAGAAAGATGGGTACAGGACTTGTCTGATGGTAATGATTATTTAGTTTGTTGATAATTGTCAAAGAAACCATGGCTATGGCTCGCTGTATTGATATTAAGATGGGTTATTTTTGTATTGTGTTATTGTTGTCGTTTCTTTTGACCTTCGACTTGCGGGTGAGTAGCTTAAAGTTTTACTTTAAGTTTTGAGCACGGTTCTTTAGAACCTTAACGATATTGATATTGAAATTGAGATTGGTTACTGGTATTGATTTATGGGGCTTGTGTGCCGGTTTTGTTTACGGTCCGGAGTGACCGGGGTAATTGAGTTAATTATGTTTTTTGAATCGATATTGAGATGGAAATATTGTTTAGCGGTCTTATTCCGCCAGTTCACTCACCCCTTGTCTTTGGCTTAGAAACGACAACTAAAATACAATATCCGAGTTACTTAGAGGTATTATTATGAGACTTGGAGTTTATTTTATGAGACAGAGTAATGAGTGAGACGGTATAATAATTTTTGAATGGATTATTTGTGGAGGCGAGAAGTGAGTATTGTACAAGAGGAATATTATGGAATAGCTTGAGGGTGAGTTTAGCTACCCGGGGAGTGTTTTTATTATTCTACATGTTTATTTTTATTTTTACATGTCTGTGTTTCCACGCCATGACCAAAAAGTATTCTGCTTATATTGAGGTATTATCTGTTACTCAGCTTTCCGGCTGACGTGTTTTCTCCCTTGGGGCTACTCGTCATGGGGGTAGTCCTTTTTGTCTTCTGATTTTATTTCAGGTGACTTCCGCTGCTGCAGTTCAAAAGGATTTTATTTGAAGTCAAATTTTATTTAAAGCATTTGTAATCCTTCTTTTTATTTGATTTTGTACAAAAAGAGATTTGTAATAAGAGACTTTGTATATTAATTATAATATCCCGTATTTTCGGCGACTTCTTTTTTTTATGTAAATGTAAGTTTTAAATTAGCCGAAATTATGGGGTGTTACAGGGACCGCATCTCCCCTCTTTTATTCACACTATGCATGGACTACCTATCTAGACTCATTCCTTTTGCTACTGACAGATGGTCGTTTCAATACCATCCCCTCTGCAAAAATCTGAAGCTCACACACCTTATGTTTGCAGATGACCTCTTAATGTTTTGCAAAGGTAAGCCTGCTTCTATATGGCTACTAATGAGAGCTTTCTCCTCCTTATCTAGTGCTTCTGGACTAAGGATGAATAATACCAAGTCTGAGATATTTTTTAATGGCATTGATGAGTAGACAAAGACTGATATAAAAAAGGTGACTGGCTTCAGAGAAGGTGTCTTTCCCTTCAAATATCTAGGGGTGCCTTTCCAACCAGGAAAACTATCTAAGAATGCCTGTTCCTCTTTAACTGAAAAGCTTGTAGCTAGAATAAGAGGCTTGGGGGCTAAAAAGCTATCATATGCTGGCAGAATTACATTAATCAATTCAGTCCTAAACACCCTACACAACTATTGGGCACAGATGTTCATCATCCCCAAAAGTGTTATCAAGAGAATTGAGGCTATTTGTCGCAATTATCTCTGGGATGGATCAACAGAATTCCATAGAGTTCCCCTAGTGGCTTGGGAGAGGGTTACTCTAAACAAGGACCAAGGAGGCCTAGGTATCAAACATGCAGAATTATGGAATCTAGCCACTGTTGGCAAACTGGTGGATTGGATTTTTACACAAGCTGGCAGACTATGGATTAAATGGGTGAATGATGTTTACCTCAAGGAGCAAGATTGGACAGGTTATACTCCTCCTACTGATGCTCTATGGGTTTGGAAGAGTATCTGCAAAACAAAAGAGAAAATAAAAAATGGTTACAGTGGGATTAACTGGAATAATAGATCTCAGGGATACTCCATAAGAAGTGGCTATGAATGGCTGCAAGTACCTCAACCCAAGAAGGACTGGACTCCAGTAGTTTGGAATAGTTGGAATGTTCCAAAGCACTCAATGATTACGTGGCTGAGAATGCAGGAAGGGATGAACGTCAAAGCTAAGTTAGCAAGGATAGGCTTTTGCTCCGATGATTTGTGTTCCTTGTGTCAAAATCAGACAGAGACCATCGACCATATCTTTGAAGGTTGCCAATACTCCACCAGGGTTCTGAATCTGTTGAGCAACTGGTTTAATGGGAGAAACCCCACCATGACAGAGATGAGCAATGGAAATCGAAAATCCAGAGACTGGAAAATCAGATGCGCTATTTTTAATGCCTACCACTACCACATCTGGATGCAACGTAATAGTGCTTGGATCAATGAGATTTTAATAAGACCAGAAGTGATAGTTCAGAGAATTGAAGAAGAGATCAAACATAGAATCAAGCAGCAAAGGGGAAATGAAATTGTTTAGTCTGTCGATGTTTTTTGTGTCTGATAGAAAATGAATTCTAATGTCTGTAAGGGGATTTGATCCCGGAACCTCATGTACATTCTTTTGATAATCTTATGATATACTACACTCACATTTTACCAAAAAAAAACTGAGGGTCATACATAAGAATAGAAACATCATAGTGTGTAGGTTTTCAGAGAAGCCAAACCCTTCCTCATTTATGCATACTGCTGTTAGTAGTTACACACCATCCATCTAGCATCCTTTGAGAAATATTACTCACATTTCCACCATTTATTTTGGTTTCCAACAATCCAAATAAACTAACATCTTTATTATGAATAAAATTCTTAACTAAATTTTGTTTATTTACATGGTTCAAACCTCTAACATTCCAAAATCCTAAATTATTCATGGGGATTAGGATTTGGAGGGTTACCATTATCAATAACTCGTTCCTCTTCTCTCTGCTGCACCACTGGTTGAACTGAGTCTACTTTATGGGTCTGGTCTGTGGGAATATCTGCACTGGAACTAGGCCGACTCACCCTGGGTAAGGAACTAGACAATGCAGGATACTCCTTATCAGACAGAGCCTGCTGTGGTTTAGGGATAGGTTTCAAAACTTTCTTGGTAACCAAATTTGTGGCATATCTCCTACAATTTACTCCTTCATGTCCCAAACCCTTGCACTTATCACATTGAAGGGGCTTCCATTCATATTCAAGCTTAATCTCAAGTTTCTGGCCATGTTCATCCTTAAATTTAACAGTATTAGGGAATTTCTATCCCACTTTCAATTCTACCAGAGTCCTTGCAAAGCCAAGCCTCGTTTTTGATTTTGTAGCATTGTCTGATTTGATATACTGACCAACCATATTGGCAATAGTTGGTAGGCACTTACCCCAAAATTTGAGAGGTAAGCTTTGAAAACGAATCCATGCTGGGACTACTTTAATCTCATCCTTCAGTAGGTCAATATTCTCCTGCCATGCTTGCACAATTAAGGGCTTGTTGTCAAACATATGGTAGCCTGCATTCATTACTAGTTCTGTGGCTTGCATCTCCTTAAACCTTACCATAAACACTCCATTGGGAAGGAATCACACCTTGTCAATACCATGCTTACCCCAAACTCTCTGGACATAGCCTTGTAAAACCTCCCAGGGAGGGTTTGCTCCAACCATAAAGCAGTAAACTGCGTGGTTCCAATATTCTATCTCTTCCTTGGTGTCCTCTGCAGAGAATTGAAACATGTCTTCCTCTGGTTCATCCTCAATAATAGTTTCTGCCTGAGGGACATCCACACTTCGTTTTTTCCTTCTAGTAGTGACTAGGGTGAAGTTTTCATCAGGGTTTTCTTCATCGTCAAAAGACAGGCCTAGAATGGGATTCACTTCATGCATTGCCTTGGTACGTAACACATCCTCTTCCTCTGGCCCTTTTGGATTTCCACTGCCACTACTACTACTAGTTTGCTTCTTGCTATTAGAATGATGGGACTTACGTAACTCAATTTTATAATCATCTTTATTTTATTGTTTCTTTGTTTTTGTGTAGTTAATTAAATCAATTACAAAATCTCCCCAATTTGTTACTAATAGACTGACCTTTATTAGAACTCTGCCTCCCTATGGGATTCGACCCTACTTCCGCTAGCTGTTAGTTAGTTAACTTAGGTTTAGTTTTGACCGGGTTATGACAGCCGTGTCAAATTTTGGCGCAGTTATCGGGGAGGCAATCGGTTTTAATTGTTGGTTAGCTTCTTTCTTTTATTTTGTCTTAAGGAATAATTTTTAGTTCCTTAAGACCGTTCTCATTTTTTTTCTTTAGTGTTGTGCATGCCCAGGTCCTCCAGGTCTGAATTAGTGGAAGCTGATCCGGAACCTGAGAGAACATTTTTGCGCTGAAAAAGAGAATAGGAGAGCCAGTCAGGAAGAAGTCTTGAGTATTCCTGACAACATTATCGAGAATCTTATTTCCGATTGGATTTTTACTGTAGAAGCCATCAACTTACCAATCAAGATGTTGAACATTGCTAGTCACTCCGAACCCAGGGCCGACTCTATTCCAAAAGGTTTCAAGCTCGTCGCGGATGCGAATGGTAACACGTTCGATATTCAACCTTCTTACATCAACTTGGTCGCACGGAACATGTACCGTGGAGTAGCTGGGGAAGATCCGCGGAAGCATATGGAAATTTTCACAGATTATTGCTCCACTATTCCTACGTCGCAGACGGTTACGCAGGATAGGATTAAAGAAGTCATATTTCCTTTCTACTCGAGATGCTAGATGGATAGAATCCTTACATAGTAATTAAGTACTTGTTTTTGTTTTGAGCTGATGGTGGCAGCAGGACTATGTAATGTATGAGACATTTATGTTGTGGATGGTTCTCTAATGATTCTAATACAATTTTTACATTTTCCCAAAAAAAAAAGTCCTATTTCCTTTCTCCTTATCTGAGGGAGCCCGGGAATTGTTTAGGGACTTGGATCTTGAGGCAGCGGGTATAATATATTGGGAGTCCTTGGCCATTAGCGTTATATAAAAAGTATTACCCACCTCTGAAAACTAATGCACTCCGATCTCAGATCACGAACTTTAAGCAACATGGAACGGAAAATCTTTACGAGGCTTGGAGTCGTTTTAAGAAGATAGTGAGGGCTTGAAGTCATCATGGTTTCCAACCTTGGTTCATCAGTAATCAATTCTATAATAGGTTGTTTGATGACCATCGAGCCATCCTAGACGCAGCTACGAAAGGTCGGTTTCAGAAGGAGATCGACGACGACAAGGGTTGGGGTATTATTGAAGATATAGCTAACCATTACGCCGATACGATAATCCGAGGAGCGGAACAAGAATTGTGGCTAACATCAATATTGATGGTGTGGAAGCCAAGTTAGATAAACTGACTGCCAAATTCAATGAGTGGGATAGGCAAGCCAAGGAAGGTCAACAAACTGTTCACCTTTTGCAAATGGGTGACAATTCAGTGTGTGAAAGGTGTGGTACACCGGGGCATTTTGCTATTGGAGGTCTCGCAGAGAAGGAGCAAGTGTTTTCTTTCTAACAGTTCCGGCAAGGAGGAGGCTACTACAATCAAAACAATGTTCATCCCAACTTGAGGTGGACTAACCAAAATGTTTTGAACCCATCTCCACCATCGCAAAAAAAATTTGTCCCCCCTCATCGTACTCAACAAAGTTACCAAAAGCCTGAACAGTTCCAATCACCTCAAGGAGGTGCATCATCATCCGGAGGAAGTTCAGAGATTAGTGAGCTCAAGTAGATGATCTAATCATTAACCATCCAAATGCAGAAAAGTGAGAAGTCCAAGGACGCGTCCATAAAGCTACTCGAGTCTCAAATTGCTCAGTTGGCGGCTAAGCAATCTATGAGACAGTCGGGACAGTTACCGCCCCAAGCAGAGAAACAAAATGAGACCATTAACATGGTTAGTTTAAGGAGTAGACGCAACTATGAATGGCCAAAGGATGAAATCGTATAAGAAAAGTAGAAGCCTCGGGAAGCGTGATGCAACAACAGTAGCAGCGACAATAGCATAGTAGCAGCAACAGCAACCAATAGCAGTAGTGGGATAACAACAGTAGCAATGACATCAACGGCACCACCAGGCGAGGTGCACGCATCACGGTTGTGAGGAAGACGTTGAAGACCGCGACGTAGACGACTTTTATTCCTAAAAATAAAAATAAAACTAAATTAACAAATCCTAAAGCCGAAAGTAAAGCTCCAAACGCAAGAACTTTGTACCGAAATTCGAAAATCTGAGAATTACAAACCCAAATTTTCGATTTCTAAATCAAATTTCTGCAAAATTGTAACACCCCCATTTATTTAAGAGCCTTTAGCAAGACATTCTCAAATAAATAGAGTTTTTACTATCTCCGAATGTCAGCGGTAGTAAATAACAAAGTAAACTGATTAAATTTAAAGTTTTGATATTACAATTACTACGCATAGAATAAAAGTACAACTGATAACATCTAAGTATGTGGTCTAATTCTAAGTAGGTCCAAGCCATGTCTCTCTCCATGCCCAAGCTATTAATCCGTCTGTCTCTGACCTGTAGAATCTAATCCCCATTCCGGATCAACGTAGGTGTACACGATACACTTTCAACCTCGCGGTTGAGTAGGATAACACAATAATTATGCTGCAATGGATAATAATATGCAAATGCCATGATATTCTCGAGCTCGAGATCAATCTCAATCTCATTCTCAAACCCTTGCACCAACCTATACCGAACCTCCCGGCAGAGTATAATCGGCCGTCGCCGGACACCAACTCGATCAATAGCTGAAGACACTAGGCCTGGTCTGTAGAACCACCCTGGGCTTTATATCAGAACAATATATGACCATAACTTTCTCAGTACCAATGCATATGATATGCTCATGAATGCAATAATAAAATAGCCAACCAATAAACATCATTCTTATATAAATCATGCTTAACATACAATAGAACTTCCATCCATAACATTTCACAGATTATAGTACCAGTGTATCCTACCTGGACAGTAATATAATCCCATAGGAAGCCAGCAAGCAGACAGAATTATGCCCCCTCAAAACCGTCCCCTAACAATATAATATACATAATTACTCACTAATATAATTACGTAAACAATTATTATATGTCCACTTAAATCAACTTAATTAATTAGTCAAAATAACTACGCAACTAATATAATTAGCCAATTAATGTATTATGCATAACGAGACTATATTAAGCACGACTAGTCAAACTAATTAGGTGATTAATTAAAATTACCGTCACAACACTATTTAAACAAATTAACTAAACCAGTTTAACTAATCAAATTAATTGATCCCAACTAAATAAACATGAACTAAACAATTTAAACTATTAACAACATCAAACATAAACTAATCAAATAATATTAATAACTATCACATAATTATTATAAATACTAATAATAAACTTAAAATAACAATACTACTAACAATTTATAATAATTGTAATACTAATACTAACAATTTAAAATAATAAGGATAAACAATAGTAGTACTAATAATAATAATAATAATAATAATAATAATAATAATAATAATAATAACACAAACGCAGCACAACAACTACGATAGCACCGAAAGAACAACACAAACACCTTCACACTTGAGTACCCTCCTTCACGGCATCACCGTCACCGTTATAACCACCTACAACCACCACGATGGGTCCCAAACTCTCACTCACACTACCACCCACGACATTACCCTTCTGGCCACCATTTTCCGCCCTCAAAACTCACCACAAAACTCACGCCAAAAGCCTGTACACACGCGACAATTAGAAGTACTCTGTATTGTTTGCCGTCACCCAAACACCATCTTTTCTCACGTTTTTTCCCTTTCCACCAGGCCCACCACCACCTCTGGCCACCACTGACCCACGGTCGTTCCAGGGGAGGTAAACGAGTGTCCTCATTCTCCCCTGAAACAACGCAAAAGCATCCCAAAACTACCTGCTGAACACGCACCCTCAACCCCTGTTTCTGCCGCCTATGTCCAGTCTGCCAAAAGAAGTATTTTCGGACCACCACGCACCACCCCACAACAACCACATTAAACTATAAATACTCGACTACCACTATCCATAGCCTCGTGCCCAAAACAAATCAGAACACTAGTTGAATAAGCAGAAAAAACGAAACAAAAAACATACATCACTGCTACTGTCGACAGATTATGGTGTTTATAGTGATTCCCACGGTGGTCCTATGGTTGTTTGATGATGGTAGGTGTGTTATGCGTGCTACAAAGATTAATCTAGGACAGATTATACGATGACAATAAATCCTTGAACTTACAGCGATGAAGATGATGATGGGGCTACATCATCTTTGTTTTTTTTCTCTCTTTTGCTCTTCTCAAACCTTACGACAGCCAAAATGGGGTTTCCTATTTTTTTTGATGTACAAGGTATGGAGCAGAAGAACACATACACGACATAAGGGGGTTTAGGGTTAGGGTTAGCTTAAGTCGATAGCATGGGCTTAATGCGATGGCATGCATATAGTATGGTCATGATAATTATATTCTCGAGTCATTCCGACATCTATATTCCGTTCTCAACCCGTAACTTGGAACTAAAGAGTACATATAATTAATTAGACTAATTAAATTATGTAATTTAGTAATAGTAAATATAATAAGTAAATTAATTGTAAGAATATAAAATTACACTAGTACAAAAAACTTAATTTGCGGCGTCAATATATAGGTCATTTGAGGCGTTTTACGAGTAGCAGCAAATGAGGGGGCATCAAATAAGAATAACATTTGCGGCGTTTATAAAACGCCTCATATAAGGTGTCATTTGAGGCGTTTTTTGTAAAAAACGCCTCATATGTGGGTAGTCATTTGCTGCGTATTTTAGGAAAAAACGCCTCATATGAGGTCTTATTTGCTGCGTTTTTCAGGAAAAACGCCTCATATGTTTATTTTATTTTTTTTTTAAAAAAGCAAAATTATAGCTTAAATTTATCCTTATCATGAATATCACCTACAATTAATAAAACTCAACACACTCATAGACCATCCAACTGAAACTTTTTCATTAAACACCAAATTTGATTACACCAAAAGGTTGATACCTTATACATGATTACCCATCTTGTGTTTCCAAAACTAATACATCCAAAATAGCTAGCCAAGTTCCATCACACCAAAAGGTTGTGATATCTTGTACATCCAAAATAACTAAGTTTCATCACACCAAAAGTTTCGTAAATAAAAAAACGAAGGACATGCTACACAATACAACTACTAGTGAAGTAGGATGCCCATTTATCTCGTATTTCGTTGATCTCACATTCATTGTAGACGATATCTTCCTTTGGTGAGCTCCAAACCTATGAAAATGATAACACATACACCAATTACTCAGCTAATTAAGAACAGAACATTAAAAAAGTTCTTGCTTAACAGATTATTTGAGAAAAGATTAAGATGCCTTAGCCACTTACTTAGCTAAGAACAGAACATTAGAAAAGTACTCCTTTATCATGCAGCAGAAAAAGAACTTCTAAGTCATCGCATTATCATATTCGCAACAAAAGGCAAATCTTATGAAGCTCAAGAATCCAGCAAGTAACCAGTAACAGCAAACAATAGAAGTCACAGGATATGTTCAAGTAAACAAATGTGCACCAACTAACCTTCTCCAAATCTTCTACGGCTGTGCAACTCTTGACTATGTCGTACATGAAGCGCAACACAAATAAACCACAGTCGACCTCTTCACTTTGTTGAGGGCACTACAAGCAAGTCATATTAGAATATAATTAGATAATTGTATATTAAATAAGAGTTAATATAAAATTTGTATAAATGTACATGAAAAACAATCTCACTTTCATGGATTTCCACAATGGCTCTCTCCTATTATTCTCCAGTTTACCACCAGACATTTTGTACCTTTTTAGAGCGCTATGCAAATATGATGGTAGTTAGAAGCTGTCTAGAGTATACGTATGTCAAAAATAACAAAACATAAGCATAAGCATAAGCTATAACTTACCTAAGAACTACCATCTTCATATACAACTTTCGTCCTTCTTTGAGGCGGATTGAATCAAACTCATATATGGTGTAGGTTTGCGGAGAAATTGCAAGTAGCAACAAATGCTTACTACATTGAAAATTAAAATTAATGCAAGATAGGAAAATTCAAGAATAAGATTATGCTAACCAACAAATTAAATTACCAACTTACCTATCGAAAATCGGGGCTAAAATGAACTTGTCATCATTGATGTCCGCCTTCTGAAATGCCGAAGTAACATATGTTATTGCATTCTCTGCATTCTTAATCAATTTTGCGTCTGAAGTAGCGTCAGGGCACAACCATCCAAGACGAGGTCGTCTATCAGCTTTCATCAAATCATCTCGAATTGCCCTACATGTACATCAAAATGATGAAATAGGTATTCGTTTAATCAATATACACAATCTGTTAGAATGAAGGTAAAGTTATAATGAGATAATTAACAACACCTTATAAAGATCTGGATAATTGATATACTAAGCTCACTTCTGTTGAGGAACTCCTTTAGCTCATTCTTATACACTTCTGTTTTCCCATCCTCTTTAAAATAAAATAAATCAGCTTCAAAGTAAATGTCAAAGGACTCTCCATCAGCCATCGTACCAATAAGAGAATTTAACCATTGACAATCCGGACTTAAGGACTCCATCATGAGCTCCTTGGCAGGTTTTCTCGTTGGTGTAGCCGACAACCTTGAAAGGTGAGAGTTGCTACCCAGTACCTCATGTCCTTTCTTCTTCACATTCTGATCACCCTAATAACAAAATATTATGAAATCACTCAACAAATTGTATATTGCCTAATTGTGAAACTTTCTAAGTTAATTGTCATACCTCTTCTTCAAGCCTCACAAATGCAATTGGCCACTGTACAAAACTTCCAACAGCGTCACTTAATACGTGAAGATCATACACTTGCACGGGAACTGGAAGTGGAAGACCTTGAAACTCTTCATGAACAATGGACACTTTCACCCTCACATGATCGAGCACAAATGAACCTTCTTGGCCCTCTTCTACAGGAAATGTCTTGCCACGGGCAACCTCATATGACACACCACTATGAGGGTCTGACAGAAAAAGCCGACAAGGAGTATCATTCTGCATATTTCACATGTAAATAGTATGGTGAAGGTCAGTAGCTGGGCAAAGGACTTGGTAGTAATAAAGGTCCAACTTTGATGGGCAGTTAATCAGATTAGGTGCTTGTCATAGTTTTATTGACAGGTGCAAGAGGATGAAGTGCAGGTCTGTTCTGTGTGCAATGCTGGAATGGCAGTTCTTATGCTGTTCAGAACTGTGCAGGTCTTATGCTTGGCAGAACTGTTCTGTTCTGTATGACGGTATGGATCTTGATCTGAAATGCTAGTTCTGAACAGCATTGCACATTCATTCCCCTTCACTTACACTATCCACCCCTCAAGAACACATAAACAGTAAGCAAATGACTATAACTAAGACGGAATAATCAATTCTATAACACCCATCTACTCAATAATTAACTCCGTACCAGTCCATCATTCTTCAAACACGTAAAACATAAACTGATCTGTTCAGAACTTTTTACATGGTCCATTTTCACGAATGACAAAACTGATCTGTTCAGAACTGATCTGTTCAGAACTGATCTGTTCAGAACTGATCTGTTCACCAGAAAACATAGCATTTTCACGAATGCTGTTCAGAACTGATCTGTTCTGTGTGCAATTCTGGAATGGATCTGGAATGCTAGTTCTGGAATGGCAATCGTGAACGAGTTTGATAGTAGTGCTTGTCTGGTCAGTAGGAATAATAGCCTTCAGGGGCAGGCCAGGCTACAAAAATAAGGCTGAGTGGGAGGCTCCAATGGCTTACGTGCACTGGAGTGTGCATTAGGCTGTACAGGGACAGGTTTTTGGTCTGGTCTGAGGTCTGTTGGGGCTGCTAGTCACTTGGTAATAAGTGTATGACTGATGCAGGTACCAATAGTGTGTGGCATTACATTATGATCAGCAGACACAAATACAAATAAACAGACAAACACATGTTACCTTAACTATTGGTGGCAATGATGGCTCTAACTGGTTCCCTTCAGCATTGTCAGGACATATCATTTGCTGACTCTCATTAGGTAACTTCAAACCCAGTTGTTGTAAAAAGGACAAGAGATCTCCCTTAAGCTCCGATTTCAACGAATCTCTAAACTCCTCCCTAAGTTCATTCTTTATGGCCTCTCGTTCTGCCAACGATATTTCACTTGAACCGCCTATTTTACTAGTTGGAACCCCAAAAGCTTCTCTCACGCTGATATTAACTCCACCAAAACCTTTTGCACAGCCTGGATGATCGGGCTTCTCACCAAGCGCATAAAACAAACAATCTTTCTCTCGCTCGGCAACAAACTGTCCTTCAGCTTCCTTCTTTCTTAACTCACGCTAATATTCAATTCAAATGCAAATGGTGAGCATAATGTAAAAGGCATTGCAGTAGCAATAAAAAGCAAGAAACCAGTAACATACAACTTCGTCGGCTACTTTCTTGGTTTTAGGATTCCTTATCACATAGTTGCCAGTTTGCTTATCTTTTACATGCATTGCACAATACCAGTCATCGGCTCGATTAACCTCAATTGTTGAGGCAGATGACACATCACCAGTCCCACTTTCTGTTCCAGTAGTGACTCCAGTAGATGCTGAAGTAGGATAAAAATTATCTTTGATCCAAATATCTCGAGCAGTATTGAAGTCATACTGCCCCATGTGATGGTAATGATTGTTTTTTTTGGCACTCTCAACTGCTTTTTCACGTTTTCTCTGGTCAAAATAAAAGATAAAATTAGTGCCCAGAATACTGCCCCATGTGCTGATATTCAATTACAGCAAGCATGATACAGCAAGCATTATACTGCCCAGAATACTACCCAACATGAGAAGCTCCTGATAAACATGAGAAGCTCCTGATAAACATGAGAAGCATACATATCTTGATAAACATGAGAAGCTGAAAGCATTATACTGCCCAGAATGTTGCTGTACTTTATTAGGAATTTTGCTGCCCAGAATGTTTCTATACTCCAGTATATATGTACTTTATTATTTTTTCTGAACTGCCCAGAATGTTCTTGTTGTATGATGTATGATGTATGATGTATGTGTGCAGATATGATGTATGTGTGTATGTGTGAAGATAATAAACTGAACTGGTCAGAATCGTTTCCTCACCTTGGCCGGGCTAGAAGTTTTGATTTGTTGAAAAAGTTTCCAATCTTCCACTTTAATATGACTCCAAATATCCGGGGGCTCCTTTCCATCCTCTTCTATCGTTCTTTGCCTCGTCTTAGTGATCCATCCGCTTACCAATTTCGCTTTAAAATCCCTAAACCTTTTGGCAACGCCAGCCAAGAACTTCTTCCTCAGTTTCGTGTCATCGGGAATATGGAATAAATTCTACAAATCACAAGACAGTTAAAGTTAGTAAATAATGCAATATTTATAAAATCAGAATAGAAGTGAAGGATAATAAAATTAGTTTACCATTGTGTCTTCCCACATTAACTTCCTTTTCCCCACACTCACATCTTTCCAATTCCAATTAATGTTGAATTTTCGCATGCAGAACCCCAACTGCTGGCCATATTTACGCCGCCATTTACCTCGTGGACGACCGAGAGCATCAAACTCAAGATGCATAGGCCCCGTAGGTCTTATCCCTTTTGTCGCACATCTTCCCTTTCGCGAGCGCTTTGTTTTTTGTAAAACACTGTTAAGGGTTGATGGGTTTGTAGGCTCCCCCATATCTACCTCCTGTAATATACGGGCTGCATTATCCGCAAGAAGTTCATATTCATCAAACCTGCGCTGCTCCTCTTCCTCTAGCCTACGAGCCTCTGCAGCCTCCATCTCATCAGCAATGTCTTCTTCATCACCCCTATCCTCCTCAAGGTCATTGTCATATGGTGCATCGTCGTCATTGGACTCATCATCCTCGGGAATCATATAACTATCCTCATTCTCCATGAAGTATCCCTGAAAAGAATCATTATTTTAAGTTATAAGTAATAGTAGAATACTAACTTTCCAGCTACATCAGAACACACATATATCAGATGGAATGTTGTATGTAGACCGTGTATATAACCTATGATTCAAGGGTATAGTAGTGTCTGTATTTCAGAGCTGCAACAGTGTCTGTATTTCAGAGCAGTGTCTGTATTTCAGAGCTGCAATCTCAATATCAATACAGTAGTGTCTACATCTCAATATCCATACAGCAGTAAGAGTGCAAGTCAACTTCCCGCTACAGATATACAATTGATGCAAATGATAAGTATGTAGAGTTTTGGTATTAAGTGTAATAATACTGCTGTGTGGACAGCTCTTAGGACCATACAAACCCCTAGGACCATTGAACTATGTTATACCACCACTAGGAAACACTATACACCATACGCCTATAACTCAGACCATATATCACATTCACCTACACTATCAAATGTTGAATGTAGAAAAAAACCACTTACATCTTCAATTAAACAATTAATGTCAGCAAAAATAGAAAGCAACAGCAGAAAGTAAATGGGGCGTCGACCGGAACAAAACACAAATCATAATCTACACGTCTCTAGAATATGTTCAGCATTTGTAAGGCTCTGAGAGTGTTATTACCCAAGTTCAGCATTTGTAAGGCTCTGCACTGTCCAATCTCATTTGGGATTGAGCCGGAAAGGCGATTATTCGACAAATCAAGGAAACTAAGACTATCTAGAAAACCCATTTCTTTAGGAATTTGCCCAGTGACCCTATTATTAGAAAGACGAAACCGGATTAGAGCCTTGCAACTCCCAATCTCAGGTGGGATTGACCCTGAAATGTGATTGGAAATCAGCAAAAGCTTTGTGAGATTTCTGAGCTGAAATAAACTACTGGGCAAACTTCCTGTAATTGAGTTATGTGACAAGTCTAAAGCTTGCAGGCTACTGCAATTACCCAATTCATTAAGGATACTTCCCTCTAAATTATTTTGCCATGCAAACAAAACCTGTAATCCTGCTAACCTACCCAACTCATTTGGGATTGTACCTGTTATTTGATTATTATCAACCTGAATCTGCTGCAACTGTCTATCAT
Organism: Silene conica; assembly: GCA_029255685.2. Classification (NCBI taxonomy): domain Eukaryota; kingdom Viridiplantae; phylum Streptophyta; class Magnoliopsida; order Caryophyllales; family Caryophyllaceae; genus Silene; species Silene conica. The sequence goes on along the minus strand of CM055312.2, from coordinate 29,376,249 downwards.
TCCCAAGATTAGAGGGTATTGATCCCGAAATATTATTACTGCTAAGCATCAATTCAGAAAGATTTCTGAGATTACCAAAAGCTGCAGGAATAATCCCAGATAATAAATTCAATGCAACATCAACTGATACCAAATTTGAGCAATTTCCAAGGGTTTCAGGGATTCCACCAGACAGATTATTCTGCCATATCAACAGTTTCTCAAGCTTCTGAAGCTTTCCTAACTCTTTCGGTATTGAACCAGACAGATTATTCTGATACAGATATATATTCACAAGCTCAGAACAGTTACCTAACTCAGGTGGGATTTCTCCTGACAGCATTGTAGTGTAAATTGACAAAGTTTGAAGCTTTGTCAGGCTGCCTAAAGAAAACAAGAATATTGCCAGACACCCAAAGTAATACATTTCCCACAAATTCATTCTTACTTACTTGACACCGTCTTCACTTAACACGACATTCACAAACAAACTATTTATACATTTAACACGATTAATTAATAACGAAAGTACCTGAACGGAATGAAAGTGAATAACAAAAACAGTTAACACATACACTAGCTTGAACGACTTATTACCATAATCAACATTAAGGATTGTGCACAGTAATCCCTTCTCCATGGTCAGATCGTAGGTAGACCGTGTCAAGATTCGTACCATCGCTCAGATTGTTTATCGGATTTGCGAAAGGTGGTATATCTTGGAACTCATCATACTCATTTTCATCAAGGACGTCCCAAACGCCTAGAATTCTTCTCTTTCCATGGACTACAAGAGACCAACGATGGTCAGATGGATCAAGAATATAAAAGACTTGTCTAGCCTGTGACGCAAGAATAAATGGCTCGTCATTATCTCGTAAACGAGTCATATCTACTTGAGTAAAACCAAATTCATCTATATGAACACCACGTCGACTACTCTCAATCCACTTGCATCGAAAAAAAGGAACCTTAAAATCACAATAATCTAACTCCCATATTTCTTGAATGACCCCGTAGTATGATAGTGTCGCATCAATGGGTGATGTATCCTTAGAATTGGCAAATTCTCTTGAAGATGCAACCATCGACACACCACTATTCTGCACTGATAATGACTTCTTATCTTGGCGTTCGGTATAGAACGTGTATCCATTTATGGTAAACCCTTCGTAAGAGTGCACACTTTCTCTAGGACCATATGCAAGCCATTTGATTGTATCAGGTACATCATTATCGGTATTTGACAATTCTTGCATTACTTCGTCGTGAAACCAGTCCACAAATGTACGATTATGCTCTTTCATCAACCACATTTCACCTTTAGAAGGATACATGGAAGCTAACTTCAGCTTATGTCTTTCCAAATATGGTTGTACGGCTTCACTTTGTTGTAACGCGTACAAGTGTGCTTTATTTCTTAAACTTGATGGAGGTGAGATCTCTTTTGCACCAACTAGTCCTTTCCCTTCAAACCTTCCATCATCTCTAGTCCTTGGGAGACCAATAGCTTGAAGCTTCTGCACAAACTCACTACAATACTCATAGACCTCCTCGCTCACAATCCCTTGAACAATACTGGCTTCAGGTCGGGCTGGATTCCTTACCATATCTTGTAAAGCACCCATATGCCTTTCAAAGGGATAGGCCCGCCTCAGAAATACAGGACCACACAACTTGATCTCTCGAACAATATGTGAAATGAGATGAACCATAATATCAAAAAAAGAAGGTGGAAAATACATCTCAAACTGACAAAGTGTTTCAATAACATCGACTTGTAGTGCATCAAGTGTCTCCGGATCAACCACTTTACTACATATTGTATTGAAAAATGAGCAAAGTTTAGTAATGGCACGTCTTACGTACTCTGGCAAAATGCCACGAATCGCAATTGGTAAAAACACTTGTATCATGACATGACAATCATGGGACTTCATGCCAATTAATTTGAAGTCATTCTTAGATACTAACCTCTTTATATTAGATGAGAACCCAGTAGGGACCTTAATCCCATACAAACATTCACAGAATAATTTTTTTTCTGATTTAGAAAGGGTGTAACAAGCTGGTGGCAGATAAAAGGATGAACCTTTCCCCTTCCTACTCTTATCCTTCTCAACTGGCCATAACTTTGATCGAATTTTCATTTCCTCCATGTCTTTACGCACTTTCAAGCCATCCTTTGTCTTACCAGGTAAATTGAGTAGTGTTCCTAAAATCGCATCACATACATTCTTCTCTATGTGCATCACATCAAGACAATGTCTTACTGGCAAGTCCTGCCAATATGGAAGTTCCCAAAAAATAGATTTTTTCTTCCATAGACAGCTTGATTCCTTCATTTTAACAGTCTTACCAAAAACTGTTTCTATATCTTTAACCCGCTCATATACCTCTTTTCCGCTCAGTGGTCTACGGGCTACTTCTTCCTCCACTTCTCCATTGAAGGGTAATTTCTTTTTCCTGTAAGGGTGAAAGCGTTTCAGTAACCTTCTATTATTCAGGTAAACGTATTTCCCGGAATGTGTTAAATAGGTGGATTTCATGTCATCTTCACATATAGGGCATGCTTTCTTTCCTTTCACTTTATATCCCGACAAATTACCATAGGCAGGATAGTCATTAATGGTACAAAATAACATTGCCCGCAACGTGAAATTCTCATTAGCATGTGCATCGAACACTCTTACACCTTCATGCCATAACTTCTTAAGATCATCAATGAGTGGGGCAAGGTAAATATCTATGTCATTCCCTGGTTGCTTAGGCCCTGATATTAGAAGTGACAGCATAATGTACTTCCGCTTCATGGTTAACCAGGGAGGCAAATTATAAATCACTAAAAGAACTGGCCATGTGCTATGTAAACTACTCATACTACCAAATGGGTTCATCCCATCCGTGCTAAGCCCAAGTCTCAAATTTCTAACTTCATTCTTAAATTCAGGGTACTTATCATCAATTATTTCCCATTGAGGAGAATCCGCTGGATGCCTAAGCTTCCCGTCTTTCTTCCTCCCCTCAGCATGCCACCTCAAATACCTAGCAGCACTCTTGATAGAAAACAAACGTATAAGGCGTGGTATTATTGGAAGATACCATAACACCTTTGCTGAAGGATACTTCTTACCATGCTCAAATTGAATTCCATCTGCCAACTTGTAACGGGATTTACCGCAACGAGGACACTCATGTAAATGGCTGTACTCATTTCGATATAGAAGACAGTCACTTGGACAAGCATCGATTTTCTGGTAGGCTAAATCCAAGGGACGGAGCAATTTTTTAGCATAATAATTTGACTTTGGGATTTGGTATCCTTCGGGGAACATGTCTTGCAAAGCTTCCAACAACTCTGTGAAGCTTTTGTCACTCCAACCATGTTTTGCTTTAATGTTAAAAAATGTCAGCACCGCTGACAACTAAGTGTACTTAACACATCCAGGATATAACGGAGTTTCAGATGCCTGCATCAAACTCTCAAATACATCAGGCCGATTACTCATTTCATCTTCAAGCCCATTTAACATCTCATTTAACCGATCTTCTTCATCATCGTCCACAATTTCATCCTCAATAGTAACACTAGTGTCCTCATCACATACACCAATATTAGGATTGGGTTCCTCCTCTAAGTGGTGTTCTATGTCTGCAAGGTGTTCAATCTCTTCTTGTTGCTCGGTAATTTGATCATTTATGCTACTACCTTCCCTATATACTCCTTCTTCACCATGCCATATCCAAATGTGATAATCTTGTCTAAACCCACGACAAACAACATGTTCCCTTAACACCCTTATGGTAGGAACGGTTTCCACATTGGAGCAATCAACACAAGGGCAGAAAAATTCATCATCACCCATACTTTTGGCGTAATTTAACGCACTTCTACAAAACTCTTCAACTCCTTTCCTAAACTCCAATGAACTACGCTGACCATACATCCAACTTCGATCCATCTCACTAGTAACTAACTAAATTAATAAAGTCTGCAAAATGATATAAACTTAAATGAGACAACAACCATGTGCGTGCATACGACTTGTTGTATAAGAGTATACAGAACTTATGGAGTATATATCATAAGTTATTGAAGAAGCAAATAAATTTCATGAATTTCCTGATAAAAGGTGGAGACTTGTAGCACACCCTTCATCCTAGCAAATGAACCTAGCAGTAAAAATTAGAGGAGGAAGACTACGTTGATAGGAGTGGAATGATGGGGATGATAAAGAGCAGATTATGCGTTGAAAAAGTGAAGACATTGGAGAAATATTTAGAAGAGGAAAACAAGTTACAAGTAGATAGGAAAATGAAGATAACAGAGGAAGTCGAGCTTGAGCCTAGACAAGTGAAAAGGAGACAGAATACACGACTGGTAGACAGCCGCATTCTGAACTTTCCTATCTCACTTCTGACATCCCAACCTACAGCCCTACTGTAACCCAATCCTTGCCATTCCTGCGCTCGGAAAAACACGCAGCGGCAACTCTCAAAAACAGTCCCACAGTCACAAAATCCCTGCAACCCTCTCCAGCCCCTCCCCCTGATAATCTCCCCCTAATAATCTCTACTTAATTACTCGGTTTACTCCTTTTAATCTAATACCGATAAATAAGTTAATACATAAAACTACTTCAACAAATAAGTTAAACCATAGAAGTTGGAAGATAAGCACAAAATATGAACCAAATTGATACATTGAAATAATCTGAAGACAAGGTGGTAAAACCTATTTGCTAACCCGATACATTGCAATAATCTGAAGAAAAACTTTATACTCATTCCAATTAACAAATTAAAGATTTGATAACATAGCCTAATCAACAATAATCTGAAAAAAAAACTTATATCGAATGGATAAGAAAAAAAATTGATAATTAATCCTAAACAATAACCCTAATCGAAAATAAGTTAAGGAAGAGACACTTACTGTCGAATTGAGCAACGAGAGGTTTCCGGCGAGGGCTTTTTCCGGCGAAGGGTGGATTCCGGCGAAGGGTGTATGCGTGTTTGTTTTCCGCGGCGAAGGTAGATGGTGTTTGCGTGGTTCTTTACTTTGTTGCTGAATATTCTTGCGTTATTTGGTGATAGGGTGGAGTCCAGCATTACTTTTTGATTATTTTATTATCTTCTTATTTGAGGCGGTTCTTAAAACGCCTCTTATATCTAATTTGAGGCGTTAAATAACAATACGCCTCACATAGTTTTTTTGTGTCTTAAAAATATGAAACTAATGTGCGGCTAATAGACAAAAACGCCTCATATTCATAGCCGCAAATTAACTATTTTGTACTAGTGTTATTAGCACTTACACAATAATATATAAAAATTAGGATTTAAATACAATTACGACTTAAATAAATCAAAATAGAAATTAAGTATAGATGAGAAATAAATACATAATAGAAAATATATTTAATTATAGATATATTATTAAAATTATGCTTAATACAAATGAATTGCCATTTTATGAAATACTCATCAAATATTAAATGATTATGAAATACGAAATAATTATAGAAATACAATTTATAAAACAGCAGCAGTTTACCTAAAATACTTTTATAAGTATTCATTTTTAAATACGTGTATAAATCATAGTTTGACTGTCGTTGATCGAGGCTAACATACGGGGTATTACAAAAATTTAAATAAAAAATTATAAAATTGAACCCCAAAATTTTGAGATTTGTGCATGAATTAAGAGAACAACGAAACGAGTTGCGAAGAACAACCCAATTTCGAATTTCCTAAAGCTAGAAAAATGCAAAAACTTTCAAAATTTTAAGCTTTAAACTAAATAAAAAACGAAATTAAACTAGGAGACTTACTTGACGATAGAAGGCACGACAATTCGAATGAAAAAACAAAATAAAAAAGACTGAAACGAATTCTAACCCAAATTGAAAAGAGACAACTTGAAATTTGAATTTTGAAAAATAAAACAAAGGTTTTCTTGATTGTTTAAGAGCAGTAATTGAGGTGGAGTTTAGATTTTAGTGAGAATAAGATAATATAGGGGAAAATTGAGTTTTAAAGGAAAAGAAAATAATTGAAGAAGAAGTATGAATGAACAAAAAAGAAAAAGGTGATATTCGTACATGATATTCAGTTGCGACAACTCGATCAAGCAAATTCAAACCACTTAATCGAGTACTTACCTGTAACACCTGCTCGATCAAGTACAAAGTACTCGATCAAGTACCTCCTCTACCAAAAATTCTTGATCGAGTATACTGAGGCACTCAATCGACCACATACCATCTGAAACCACTCGATTGAGTAAAATGAATACTCGATCGAGGGAAAATTATCTGGGCATGCAGTCCAATACTTCATCTTTGACTATTTTCGCTTTTATGCTTCAAAATACGCTTAAATTATCTGAAAAACAGTAAAACACATTGGCCTAAAAAAACAAAAATAAAAATAAAATAAATAATTAGAACTAAAATCCGAGTTGCCTTCTGGGAGCATTTGATTTATGAGGTCCCACTCGACCTAGATACAGTCAATCCTTAATAATGGGGGTTGAAATATGGGTAATTTACAACTTCCCTTCTATCCTTAATCTCTAAGTCAAATTCTTGAAGGAGGAGGAACTATCGCAGGAGTCTTGACTTGGGAGAGAATTTTTCTAAGGCACAGACAACTTAATATGAGCTGTATCGTTAGAAAAAATAATAACTTTCGAACCTAACAAATTAGGAGAGAATTTTTCTAAGGCACAAACAACAACAAATAATTCCTTCCTAGCAGCATAATATTTCACTTGAGCTTCATTTAGAGTTTGAATCGTATGAGCAATAACAGTTAAGATGAGGCTCTTGCGTTGCCGTAACAGTGCTCCAACTGTATCCCCACTAGCCTCGCATAATATTTCTAGGGGTGAAACTAGCTCTTTTTTTTTGGTAAAAGTTAAGTATATTATATCAAAAACCAAAGTCAAATATACAAGGAGAAACTATATCAAAATCTAGCTCGGCCTTGTGCATTCTTCTTCTATGACTTCTAAGCTTAACGCTATAAACCGCTTCCTGACACTCTAACTTGGAACTGGCTCTTTTACCTCCACCACACAAAAGGTTTTATTAGTTTGGATTACCGTCTTAGCCATCTTAAGAGCATTTTCCAAGATCTGTTGGTCGTCATACTTATCTTTAGACTCAAAATAAACGGTTAGAAAACTTAATGGGTCCCTGTTTAGGGAGCCACCTAAATGATCCATCGTACATTCATCAATTACATCAATAGTAAAACACGTATCCTCAATCATGGGTCTAGCTAACGAGTGGGCTAAATTAAAGGTAACTTTTTCATCCCCCACCTCTAACGTCAAACGACTATGTTTGACATTTATTATGGCCCCTGCAGTATGTAATAATGATCGCCCTAGAATTATGAGGATCTGGGTATCCTCAGCCATGTCCAAGACAATAAAATCGACCAGTATAAAGAATTTACCAATCTTTACTAAGACATCTTCTAAGACACCTAAAGGTTTTTTAGCAGAACGATCTGCCATTTGTATAGTGACACTAATGGCCTTGAGGTCGCCCATATTTAATTTATTATAGACAGAATATGTAACATCCTAATAATCCAATGCCTTTACGAAGGAACATCAGACCATGAAAGTGCTAATATATACCATCTCTGTTTCCTGAGGTATAATATCAAGATAAACAATAACGTAACCTTTTTTTGGTTATAATGTGAGTATCATGTATTATTGATCCGGATATTACAAGCTACCATATATTTGTTTCATGACTAATCAATACATTGAATTCCATATAGCCATTCCCTATCCCTTACTGTCAAAAAATCTCATTTCTTTTGCTTGATTCGAGCTTGAATGTTCTTCTGCTAATCAAACTTTGAGCCCTACTAAGCTTGTAATTGACCCTACACCCATTCCGTTGCTGCCAGATATAATACTAACTGGTGCTCAATTATGACAGCCTGCCTACCCTTTTCTACAATAGAGATTGTCCTACTGTGCTCTGCAACTGCATCTTCAACCATTTCTCTATGCCGGATAAAATCATTCTGCTATATATGCAGGTGTAAAAAAGATGTTCATGAGTCTCCAGTTCCTGCTCACACACAGCACACTGATCATGATACATACTCCTATCTACTGTAGTTTATCAGAGTGCTATGCCCCTTCTGCATTATCATCCAACCATTAATAGCATGTTTAAGAACATTCCAAGTATCCCAAACCAGTTTGTACCAATGCACAGAGTGGTGATGCCCCTGTAACCACTAATACCCAGATCTTACAGTGTATCCCTTACTACCCGTATTCCACTTCCTTGCCTGAAAGCCAGCAACCAACCTATCCCTAATCTTAAAAATATTCCTCCTTCCAATTGGAATCAGGAGGAGGATGATATGAGTTCCACTCCGTCCCTTTCAAATAGATATGCTCTATCCATAACACCCACAATCTATCCGCTTTAGTATAAATCCGATTCACTAGTTTACCCACAACTGCAATATTCCAAACTCCTTCATTTTAGATATCTAAACACCCTCCTTCTTAATTCTGCATACTTTCTCCCATTCCACAGATGGAACCCTTTGATATTCAGCATGTCCACTGACACGTCTGTCATATACATGGTCAAAGATAAAACCTAGGTTCTACTAACTAAAGTTAGTGGTAGTAGGGTCGATTCCTCAAGGAGACAGAGTTTTAACAATTGGTCAGTTCATTGGTCACAATGGAGGGGGTTTGTTGTTGTTGTTGACTAACTATGAAAATGACGGATATAAAAAATGACAGAATAAAACAATGATGAATTAAATTAATAAAAAGGGAAAATATTTCAGGAATCGGGTTATCGAGGTAATACATGTCATGCGAGATAACTAGGTCAGTCAAGTCATTAACGAAGTGGGTAGTGATTATCTCCTTTCGGTCTCGAATCGCCTAATGCGTGTCTATTTTATGATGTTTTACATCTATTTTTACACGCATTTTGTCGCTCATTTACTATGTTTTAGCCTCTATTTCCCAACAATTGTCTACTTTCGTGTTTTTATGCTCTTTTGAAGAATTACGCGGAAAAGAGACGATTTTATACCAAATTTATGCCCTCGGGATTTTGCACAACCAAGGAGCAAGGAAAAGTCAACTCAAAGCGCGAACCAAGTACCACAAAGTCAAACCAAGGCGAAATCAAGGTGGACGTACAGGAAAGTAGGTCGACCGACCTACTACCTAAGTCGGTCGACCTGAGGACTGCTATCTTAAAATCAGAAGTCCACCAAGCCCGACAGTAGGTCGACCGACCTGGCACCTAAGTCGGTCGACCAGAGCGCAGTTTCAGAAGACTTCCGCAAAAGCCCAATCGCGTGATTTGGTCATTAGGAAGCTTATTATTTCCGCCTACTTAAGCTAATCTCGGGATTAGGGTTATTCATCTAGTAATCTATTATTAATCATCCAGAAAGGTTATCATTCAGTATCATCTAGTTTTTAGATTTAATCTTTCAATTATCATCACAATACTTGTTCTTTACTTTTATTCATTGTTCAATTAATCTTTCCGCACGAATTCAATAAAGGTTGTTCTTTTCTGCCCTAATCTATATTACGGTAATCCTCTTGTTTTCAGTTTATGCTTTATCGTTTCATAGATTATTAGGATCCGGTTTAAGTTAGAATCCCAAAGCCTTTATTATTATTGCATGCTTAGATTAATGTTCACCATGAATCCTGTTTTTATTAATGTTATTATTGTTATTTCAGTATCCATGAGTAGCTAATTACATATGTTAGGATGTAGGGAGTAATATGCGTAGATGGTGCAAAACCCGAGACCGACTGTAGCAGACAACAGGTCGGCCGACCGGCTTAACCGGTCGGTCGATTGAAGTGTTGGTCGGCCGACCGGAGTAGCTGGTCGGTCGACCGACGCGCGTATGTTTTCAGACTGTTTTATCTCGTCGACCATAATAACCAACAATGAGACTGAAAGGAGACTTGTAGGATGTTAGTAATGACCTACCCAAGATTGAAAGATACGGGAAAGGCATTGGTTAACGCTTTAAGACGGCTAGGTTACTTAAGACTGAAAGGTATGTGACCTAGAATTTAGGAATCACGCTTATTGTTGACACTCAATATTTGTGAGACCTAGGAACTAATAGCATAGGCCGAAAGGAGCTATTAGGTACCATAGACCGAAAGGATATGTTACACCCCTTACGCGACTGCAATACATGTTGGCTTAGGATTTACACTATCGTAGCTATTTACTACCCGAACATCCTAGCATCCTTTTTACTATAATTTATCTTCTTTCTTAATTCTTGTTTTATTATTGCCCTTTTATTCTAGACTTAGTGACAACCAATTTAAACCCCCAAATTGTTACCCTAAAAAACATTGACCTTAAACAATAAACACTCCCCACCTCTCTGTGGTTCGACCCTTGACTTACGCTATCTAGTCTTAAGCCGAGGTTTTATAAATCTTATCTTTGGCACCCCTCAACGACGGGTGTCATCGCCCTAGACTCCCCAACCAATCTTTCGATCTAGGAAGGTTATATCGATCATCCTAAGCAAGCATACTTTACCAATATTTCGATCTAGGTTCAGTTTTACTAAATAAACTGGTCTCCTGCATGCACTCATTCAACTGATTTTCTGATAAATTGCTTATAGATAAACTTCGTCGCAGAGACGACTAACATGTGACTCCTACGACATTACTACCGTGAATTCTCTCATCCTAACATATTAAGAAAATTACCTATGCATGGCTTCGGGATCTACGCTAATGATGATGAAATTAATAAAATGTGACATGATCAACAACGAAAATAAACTAGAGATCATGAACAATAAAATTACAAGAATGAAAATAAGAGAAAAAAGAGTAAAAGAAATTACAATAAACTGGCAGGAAATGATGAACGGAATCCGGAAATGAACTATAAGATTGAATAACAAAGGCTACTGACAAATCTGAAATGTGAGAAATGATAAGTAAAAGTTTAGTAAAAAGTTGCTAAGTGATAAAAAGTATATTTGATTAGTGTTAACCTAACCCTTATATAGGGATGAGGTTAACTACTTAATCCTTAAACCTAAAACACGAAATGCGACATCTGGTATAGTAAGTGAGTTGCTCGATCGAGTGACAAAATCACTTGATCGAGTAACTATCCTTCAAACCCTTCGATCGAGCAACCTCTGTCCTGCATCCCTTCGATCGAGTAACCTCTGGATCGAGTAAGCAATCACTCGATCGAGCACTTCCTCTGCTGCATCTACTCAATCGAGCAAAAGCCAGAGCTCGATTGAGCTCTTATCAGACCAGGATGCTTCTTTTGTTGTCCAGCTGCTTCTGTCCTTAATTATTCCCTCAGTTAAGGCTCCCATCGGTCCAAAATTGCACTTCTAAGGCTATGAGGTTCCTTAAATTTGTTCCATCTTCTAATAGTAGCCTACTTTGGGCAAGAAAAGCTCGGTTTTTGCAACTTTTGTATATTTGCCTGCAAAACAACAAGAAATACACAAAGAAGCAAAATAAGGGAAAAAATGGCACGTAAAACGTATGAAAATGCATGGAGATGCATGTGTATATAAAATAGGCACACATCAAATATCCCCAAACCAAACCTTTGCTTGTTCTCAAGCAAACTAATGCAATTACGAAAAAAGAATGAAATCGCCTCAGAACCAATTATGGATCACTTGTTAATCATGTAAATGTAGAAATTCAGTCACCATGAAGTTCAAAACCAAAAGTAACGAATTCATACATGTAATGAAAAACAACTTGGAAAACTGACTTTGAATGACTTGTGTACTTTGGAGTCTCCCGGGTCACTCTTCTCTCAACAATAAGGGTGAAAATATATGTGCAAGAGAGAACGATAAGAAATTGAAGATACTCTCCTAACTACGACCAACATATCATGCAATGCAACTAGTATGACAAATGATCCTAACTACCGTACACACGCATAACAACCTATCAATCACTATCACATGCCGAATACTTGCAAGTTATGGTTGTGTGAGGTGAAATGAGTAAAACGAGGCAAACAAAAAATATGGATAAGAGGATGTAACGGCTCGAGCTAGCTACCAAGACTCAACCAAAAGTACAACCATCTATATTACTCGCAAAAAAGAATGCCATGCTCGGCATATATCATTCAAACAACCACGGAACTTGAATCAGATACAAACATGCTTAGCTTATTCTTTTTCTTTCTTTTCTTTTTTTCTATTTTTTTTAATTCTGTTTTCATTTCATTTTTTTTCTTTTTCATTTCATTTTTTCTTTGTGCTAAGTTCAGGGAAACTACCAATCCGAATTCAAGTTCCGCCATACTCAGATTACCAACTCCAAAGTGAAATCCAAACCAAAAATGAAACATGAAAATATACCACAAAACCACACTAATCTAGCTCGACACATGGTAGGCTAAGATCTGGGTGTAGTTTATAGGTCAACTGGCTGCAATTGAGGCTCTCACGGCCCGTTTTGATAAATATGGGCTTGGTGGAAGTAGCAAAGGAGGAATGTACCAAGTAAATGGGGATGGTACAAAAGGAGTCCCAGGCTAGGGAGGCGAGGATGAAGATGTTGGAACCGCAAATTGCTTAACTCACGATCAAAAGCAACTCAAGAACTCCGGGTCAACTTCCAACACAACCCGATCAGAAAAAGGAGACCCTCAATATCATATCGTTGAGGAGTATGACCAAGGTATGAAGTCCAAAGGCTGCAGAGATGAAAAATCAGAAGAAAAAGGAGGCGAGTACCAGTGAAAGTGGTCGACCGACCAATGATGTCAGTTGGTCGACCAATGTCGAGAGGTCAGAAGCCATTCCAGTACCTACTGGAAATTCGGAGGAAGCAGGAGGTGGTCGATCGACCGAGGACAGTGGTCGACCGACCACAATAGCTGATGAGGCAGACACTTTCTGACCAGAAATGCCTGAAAACTTAAGGCAATTTCTGTTCCAAAGCGACAACACCCCGAAATTCTTAAGGAGAGCCGTGAATGCTGAAGGCTCTACTCTTCCTCCGTACCCAGAAAGACTCATCCCCACGAAGGAACAGGTATCCTTCGATAAATTTAAAGATGTTATTCGGAGTCTCAATGTACAAGTCCCTTTTCTCGAACTAGTCCAACAAGTTCCTTCTTATATGAAGTTCATGTGTCAATTACTTACTAGGAAGAGGTCTTTAGATAAAGTAGAGTCGGTTGCCCTAACGGAAGAGTCATCTAGGTTTTTTACCCATGTCATAGCACCCCATAAGCTCGAAGACCCAGGTAGCTTTTCTGTCCCTTGTAACATAGGTACCTTCCCCATCAAGAAGGCACTTTGTGACTTAGGGGTAAGCATTAGTGTTATGCCTTTGAGTCTAGCTAATAAACTAGGGATGACTATCTTCTCGGTGACTAGTATGACGGTCCAAATGGCGAAACGCAACTCATTAGAGCCCATAGGGATGTTAGAAAACATTCCCGTTCGCATTGATAGGTTCTTTTTCCCGGTAGACTTCGTTGAGTTGGATATCCCCAAGGATGCCCACATAGCTATTATTCTAGGGAGACCCTTTTTGCACACTGCTGGTGCAATAATCGATGTGGGGAGTGGGACTTTGACAATCAAGGTAGGGAAACACTCTGACTTCCGAAAGGAAGTATGTGGTCATTACTGAGTGTCCTACTTTGGAACCTACACCGATACCTGCTATCACACCTCCACCCCAGATTGGGAGCAAATTGGAGGAACTTGTTGTTATGCCTTTTGCAGGAATTGGTTTGGGGAAAGAAGAAGAGGAAGGAGTGGAGTCCACCGTCAAAGAAACCATTGTGCAAAGAGGAGGCCTTGGATTGTTGAGATATGGCTCGGATGACGAGCCCGACAAAGTGGACGGGGAAGACCGGGAAAGAAAAGAAGGCGCTAGAGATGGTGGACCATCACATATGCTTTGTGACGGAGTGGAGACATGCTTGGCTATCAAGACAAGCACTGTTGAGGCCACGTCGTGTAGTCAGAAGCATTGGTTCGATATATTCCGTGTAACAACCCGACCCACCACGGTCGTAACGCACCCCCAATAAGATGGGAGGTAAGCTTTTGGGCCCATTATTTGTCGTCACTTAAGCCCAAAAGCACAAGGCCTTGTTACTAGGTGGTGGGTGGAAGTTATTATAAACATATCATAAGCCTCACATTCTACCGATGTGGGACAACTTTTCTCTCATACTGTTGGGGTGTTAGAAACTCCCCCACTTAAAGAACACAACGTCCTCGTTGTGCCTCAAACTTGACCACAACCAGGGCCAGAATCCTCCCCCGCTAGGTGTGTGACCCGGGTACTCCCGACCACAGGCTCACCACACGGTCGCAGGGTTGCTCTGATACCATTTGTAACAACCCGACCCACCACGGTCGTAACACACCCCCAATAAGATGGGAGGTAAGCCTTTGGGCGCATTATTTGTCCTCACTTAAGCCCAAAAGCACAAGGCCTTGTTACTAGGTGGTGGGTGGAAGTTATTATAAACATATCATAAGCCTCACATTCTACCGATGTGGGACAACTTTTCTCTCATACGCTTGGGGTGTTACATTCCGCATCTTTCCGCGGATGAGCTTTCGCAATTCTGATTTTTAAGACTATTTTTTCCTGTTTTAAGACTTTTGGTTGTTGGTTTGTTTTAGACTTGGACATTTTGTTATGTTGTTTTGTTTTAAGACTTTTAGACTTAGTACTCCGGGATTTTGCGCAAGTATTGGCCGCGTATTACTGTTTTTACTGGTTTGGAAACAATTAACTCAACCCGAATGAGTTAATTCGGAAAGAAAAGAGAGCATTGCATAGGAATTCTGGTCGACCGACCAAATGCACCTGTCGGTCGACCAGAAACTGCAAACCTGAAGGTCACTGTACCCCGAGTCTTGGTCGGTCGACCAAGAGTTGTGGTCGGTCGACCAAGAGTTGTGGTCGGTCGACCACAACAGCTGTTACTGCCTGTTCTCATCTGCCTCGGGGAGCGTGCAAGCAAGATTAGTGAGTCCTTCTCCTTATCCCTTCTTTTACGTTTTCAATTTCTTTCCCATTTTCAAACTTTTTAAAACACTTTTTATCACCCAAGATGCTTTTAATCTCCGAAAAGGGTTTTATCATCTTATTCCTTTTCAGGTCCTTGAGGTGGCACTGTTGGCCACCGAAACCTCCTAGCTCACACTGGTTTGGGGAGGTTTCGATTCGCGCATGAGTCTTGTGAGTTCCTTCTATGTTCCCCTTTGTTTTCAATTTTACGCAAATTCCCATTTTTCCATGTTCTTTGCTTATGCTATTGCACAATGGGGACATTGTGCGCTTTGGTTTGGGGAAGGGTTTTGCGTCGCATACATGTTTTATTGCATTCTTGTCTCACGTTTATTGTATTTCAGTATTACAATTGCATTTATTTTATTTTCATTGCATATACAAAAAAGTCCAAAAAAATTGAAAAAATTCAAAAATTTCAAAAAAATGCACGTTTGTTTTAGCATATAGGTCGAGTCGGAACGAGAGTATTTCAATGATGACATTGCATTTTTCATATGTTTATGCCTAAGCCTTGCTTGTCAATATGTTTTAGTATAGAATCATATGCATTTCCACGAGTTTTTGTCAAACTAATTGCTATTCTTGAAACTTGACTTTTACCTTTGGCAAGCTACTATACATTCTGAGTTTTAGAGCTTTATTTCTGGTTTCATTCATCACCAGTTATCTAAGATGTGAGTAGTACTACCCTTGAGACATGTTACATCAATATGCATAAACATGAACGTAATCTGCTATATACTTGTATGTTATCTGTTTTGTGATTTGTGGCACGTGCAGTTGAAGTTCCTTTCTCTTATTTCACCCACAAGCCTTACAATGCCAAATTTGCCTTTTTGTCTCTAAAACTACATCCCATACTTCCTACCTTAACCAAGCTAGTATTTGTGGTCACGAGAACTTTTTGAGTAATCTTTGGTTGTTGTATGTTCAAGTGAGAAAGAAAAAGAAAGAAAGAAAAAAAAGGATGAAAGAACAAAGAAGGAAAAAGAAAAAAAACAGAAAAAACAGAAAAAGAAAGAAAAGTCGAAAGAGATACACTGCAAGTCAGTCAACCGAGCGCATTACTTGGTCGGTCGACCAACTGACGGAAACAGGAAGATGCAGTTTGTTCAGAAAATACATTTATTTAATATTTATCACTCCCGTACTTCATTCTTATCACTTGGGAGTCTTTTCCTTGAAAATATTGTGAGATTTGTGCTACAAAATAGCATCGTGTTTAAGTTCATTGGGTTGAAAGTTGTGAAATTTATTGTTTGGATCCCGGTTTTACTGGCTTGGCTGTTTTTTAACTCCACTTATCCAAAAAAAATCTTAGCCTTTCTTGCCCATTACCTCACATATCTTTATTTACCTCAGCGTGTGTCAAAGACACTTGATTGGTATGTATATGCACAGTTGTAGAGTTTATTTTCATGTTAAATTGCAGGCATGTTTTCATGGGTCGAAGTTAAGTGAGTGTCTTTACAAATTACTTCTTTATATCTTTTACATACGCTCACCATGTGCTTATTGTGTGATTTGAGCGACCCGTGAGAGTCCATTGTGAAAAGTCTTTATGGTTGATAGATTAGCAAGTTTGACAACTTCATAACTCGTTTGCATGATTCAATTACTATTTCATTGTTGCCTTTCCATTAAATTGGTTTAGGCCTACATTTGCATTTCGCTCTGAGATTGAAATCGTTCCATTAGTTTAAGATCGAGTCTAATTCTTTCTTGAGGGCAAGCAAGGTTTGGTTTGGGGAATTTGATGCGTGTCTATTTTATGATGGTTTACATCTATTTTTTACACGCATTTCAGAGCTCATTCACGAGTTTTTAGTTATTATTTCCATATTTCGTCTACTTTCTTATTTTTATGCTATTTTGCAGATTTATGCGGAAATGAGATGATTTCGAGCCAATATTACCCTCGAGAATTTTGCATGGCTAAAGGAACAAAGGAGTGTAGAATGAACGGAGTCCGACGCGCATTTGAAAGCCCAAAAGACAAATTTATGAAGATTCCGAAGCTGATACAACATGTGTTTCGGTCGACCGACCTAACCCACTGGTCGGTCGACCAACACACCTGATGACCCAAGTTCAGAAGTTCAAATTCAAAATCATAATTCTTCATGGGCCCGATAACCGGTCGACCGACCAGCATCATCGGTCGGTCGACCAAGGCGCGGGATTTGGAAAAAAATCAGAAAGAAGATTAAGCCCATGACAGATTAGGTTTAGCAAGAGGTTTTCAGAAATCCTTCTATTTAAGCCTAATCCCTCATTTTACTAAGTATCTTACTTTTTACTAATCTAGTTTCACCTTTCAATCTCATCTTCCAGTAATTTAGTTTAAACTTAGGTTTAGAATTCTTATTAGTTTTACAATAAAGCTTCTTCATAGTTTACTTTCGCAAACATTCTGATTCCACGTGATTAGCAATAAAGTTCAATCCTTCAGTTCTTAATCCTTTGTTACGGTAATCTCCTTTTATAAGTCAGTTTTGTTTAAATTCATTTTTGTTATACCGGTTAGATAGAATCCCTAAACCTTGTTTGTTAATCACATGTTTACTGTTTTAATCATTATGTTTATTATTGTAGTTACTGTTTCTACCAGTATTATGCGCAGGTAAACTTCATATGTTAGGATGTAGGCGAGTTGTAGCGTAGATGGCATGAATTAGGGCAACCCGTAGCAGACCTCGGTCGACCGATTGGCTTCTCTGGTTGGTCGACTGAGGTGGTTAGTCGATCGACCGGAATAGCTGGTCGGTCGACCGACTCCGTGTATGATCAGACCTGTTTTCTTCCGTTAATTGCATATCTTACAATGAGACCGAAGGGAGACTTGTAGGATGCTTAATAATGACCAACCCGGGGATCGAAAGATAATGGAAGGGCATTAGTTAACGTTTTAAGACAGCTATGTTACTAAGGACGAAGGGTATGTGACCTAGACATTAGGAATCACCTATATTCTTGACACCCGATATCTGTGAGACCTAAGAACTAATAGCATAGGCCGAAAGGAGCTATTAAATAACATAGACCGAAAGGATTTGTTGTACCCCTTACACGACTGCAATACATGTTGACCTAGACCGTCTGCCATCGTAGCTATAACGACCCAATCATCCTAACATCTCTTTTTTCATAGTTTTTTCACATCTTTATTTCAGTCTTGTTCTTGTTTTTATTATTAGACCTAGAGACAAACCAAATATCAAACTTTCAAACCCCCAGTCGTTACCTTAAGAGATAGACCTAGAACGACTAACACTCCCAACGTCCTTGTGGTTCGACCCTGACTTTCGCCATCTATAGTTAAAGTTTAGGAATTATAAATTTTATCTTTGACACCGACAACGACGGGTATCAATCATCATCGTAAACTCAATTCCGACTCGACTATATGCAAAAATAGACGTGCATTTTTTGTACTTTTGAAAAATAAATGCAAAAATGAAAAAGAAAACTACAAATACATAAAAGAAACGTGAATGCACGCGAAAAAAAATAAAAAATGTAGACGCAAAAGGATGCAAACTCATCCCCAAACCAAACCAGATAATGTCCTCATTGGCTACAACATACAAGGGGAAAGCGGGTACACAGCCTAATACATGTTCCTATGGGATACGATATGTGCAAAATTAAAAAGCAAAAATAAAACAAGAACTAAGAACTAAAAGATGGAAACAGGGAACAAGGAACGCATAACCTCCCCAAACCAACTCGAGGCATCATACCGCAGCCGCATCTTCCTCCGAGTTCTCATCCTGCCGCTGCCACTCTCAACACCGCTACCACTCTCCTCCTCACTCCCACTCCCATCCTCATCAGATAAGCTCTCATCTGCCTCCTCCTCGCCTCTGGCACTGGCACTCTAAGTGGCCTCCTCCGCACGTCGCCTCACCTCCCTCTGTGCCGGTGTCTCTACAGGCTCATCAAGTGAGGGTTGTGGGTACCCTTCATCTGGGTATCGGTAGAAAAAGGGGTGAGGGCCACTGGGAGGACGGAATGTACCAGTGTGCATCCTCGCATGGTAATCTAGAAAGCTGGACAAGGCTACGTCTCTCTGAAGTAAAGATTGTGCCCTGAGAAGCTCAAAAAGAAGAGGATCACGGTACCCTCGGTCTGCGACCGGTGGTACCAAAAAAAGTTGAGGTAAAATGAAATGGGCAGGAAAACCTGGGATAGATGATGATGATGACGGGGTAGTGAAAGGGGTAGGTGAAGGTGAAGGTGTCTGGGTGGTGGTAGTGTGTGTAGTGGTATGAGTGATGGTCGGCTGTGATGATGAGGGAGAAGGTCGAGAACCGGAAGGGCCTTCAACCTGTCTCTCGGGTGAACATCGCTTCCTCTTCGCAAACGAAGTTGTGTAAGGAATGCGGTATAATGGTGGGTCTGGTCTCACCCCCTGGACCGTGGTGAGGGGTGAAAGTGCAGGTAGTGAGTCTGAAGGGAGAACTACTGCGGGTGCCCCAGCAATCCTCCAAGTCCGGCGATTAGCATGGGCAAACCAGGTCAACTAAACCATGGATGCCACTACAGTTGATCAAATGGCCCAGGCCCGGTGGCTCGATCCGGCCCAGCCCGATTTTTTCTCGGCTTTGGGCCTTATTAGGCCCAAAATGCCCGTGGCCCGGCCCAAAATAAGCCCAATATAAATATAGGGCTGGGTTTGGGCCAAACTAAAGGCCCGATTTTCAGCCCGGCCCGACCCGAAATTATTTTTTTAATAAATAAAAATTCAAAATTTGGAATCGTATATCATATCACACTAATAATTTAATATCAATAATGCATTGAATTATCAACTTTGTGGATATTTTTATATTTTTATCGTACACCTTTAGTTAGTTAGTGTACTACTATGTTTTTGTCAACTCATAAGTTATGTATGGTACTATGAGATTGTTCTCCTACCAAAAGAGTCGAAGTTAAGCACCTAAGACTTGAAAATTTTATTTCGTTGTTAATTGCTTGTTCACATATCCATTTTGTTTATTGTTTCGTATTGTATTATTTTGGTCCGTTTTGGCCCATTTTGGCCCGAGGCCTATTATAGCCCGAACAATTATGGGCTTAGACCAAAAAATAGGCCCACCTTCTTGGCCTTGCCCGGCCCGACCCATGTATTTGGGCCATTTATTTAACACGATCCCGGCCCAAACCCGGCTCGGCCCGGCCCATGGTCAGGTCTAGATGCCACAGAAATGTACATGTCGCAGGAAACGGGCTCACCACCAGGCAAAGTGCCAAAAATGTAACGGTAAATCCTGGTGACAACCCCGCCTCCCACGACAGCGCCGGTGACTCTGCGACCTATGTCGCTAAGGTGGGTAGCCACTAAATAGGCTATGTTAAGGACAAAAGGGGTTCCACTATCTATGTTGAGGTACCCTGCGACGATGGCCAACTTAGTGTTCCTAATGTCGTTGGGCTCAGGTCGCGCAAAGATGGTCTCTCCTAGCAGGCAGAGGAAAATACGAACTACAGGGTGTGAACGTGGGCAACCTTTCGATTGCCGAAAGGTACGTCGGAGAGAGCTGCCCACATCTGAGGAACTAGGTTCCTCGGAGGTCTCAAAGGTCCGTCACTGGCAATCCCCAATACCTGCCCAAACCTAGCTAGGGTCCAGGCATACGACTCACTACGGAGTCGAAAGTGAATGCAAGGCTCGGTGGGGTGAGCTAAGAAGGTGTCGGCCGAAAAAGAATAGGAGCATAAAAACTCCAAGGTAGGCACTCGGAAGGTGGACTCAACCATGCTCGCTTACCCGTACATCCCCGTCCCGGTCAAGAGGTCAACTATGGGTCTAGTCAAGCCTACCTGATCTAAGTTAGGATGGTGCAAAAAACGACTGCAAAAAATGTAACCATCGACTATAGACTTCATCTGATCTCTCTGATGGGTGGAAGTGAAAGTTACCTCAGGGATTTCCTTGAGTGAGGGAATCGCAGGTGTAGACGATGGACGTGGTGCGCGGCGGTGGCATCCCAAGGAGCGATTTTCAACCCTTTTGGCTTGTGACCTGAATTTTCTCCTTCCCCTTATCAGCTCATGAAGAAGCAACATGAACCATGGCTGTGACGGTGGTGGGGTAGTATGTTGTGGTGCTTAGTGAAGTAATGTGTGCAGTAGCAGGTGCAGGGTGGACGTGCAACCACCATAGCGGTGGTGGTTACTACTGCAGAGGTAGAAGGAACACGGCCAGCCACCGTGGCTGCTGCCGTGGTGCTGGTGGTAGCTACGGTGGCTGATTTGCCTTCCATTTCTACATAACAACACGTAATCAACATAAACATCATCATTAACCAAGTTAAAAACGAAAAAACACATTCAAGTTCAATTTCAGAACCCTAAATTCGAGAATTAGGGAAAAAAACGTTAATTAAAACTGAAATTGAAGCTAGAAACCAACTTACTTGAGGATAATGATGATGATTAAAGCAGAAATCACAAATTAATAACCCAAAATTGAAAATACTCGATCGAACAAACCCTAATGCTTCGAAAAATTCTGATTTCTCGAAATTAGGACACAAATTGATGGGGCTTTTCCTAGATTATCGAAATTAAATTGTTTATGAGTGATTTAGTGTGATTTATTTGCAAAAATTCAAAGGAAAAGAGAGGAATCGAAGGGAAGAGGGGTCGAAAAAACTGAATTCGAGTAAATGAGCTAAGAGCATCGAGGAACTCCATTATATAGGCTGAACTTTACTCGATCGAGTAACTGAATCTACTCGATCGAGTAAGTCAGTTAGGTGGAATTCGCTCGATCGAGTACTGGGTTCCACTCGATCGAGTGGTTCTCAACACTGGCAACTCCTCGAGTGGATTATCCTCGATCGAACAGACTTTTACTCGATCGACCTTTTCTTCACTGAGTTTCCCTCGATCCAGTAGAATGCATAACTCGTTCGAGGCTTTTGCTACTGTTAAGCTTGTTTTCTTCCTTTTTCTTCCTTTATGCTTCCTTTTGTTTGTCCGTATTTGCACATGAATACCAAAACAAACCACAAACATACAAAACTACAAAAATTGTCTCGGATACGAGATTGTCTCTACTTCTAACTACGGATTCGCACTAAAAGTTTAGAAATTCAAGCAACAAGATTGTCTAAGTAAAAAAACAGTAAAATTAACTATTACAACTTGCACGGGGTTGCAAGTTCGGCTCATAAGTTTAGAAAAACGATAGTTTATTGCCCACGACAGGGCTGCTGACTTGCGGAACTTCCTTTCGCAGCTGTGACTTCAGTGGCTCCAGAACTCCATACGACTGGATTATCAATTGGGCTATACGCCATGACGTACTGCTTTCTTTCCACATGTGGCTTCCCTTCTTTTGGATTCTTTTTCCTATTCTGCAATTCTAACCAACCCCATCCATCCGGGTTGTAATCTGGCTCAGTATCTACATCAGAAATTATCATAAAATTGTCCTCTAATTTGCTCTCAAACTGACGCAGAGGTGTTAGTTCAATCAATTCTAAATCCGCAGAATCATCATCAGACATAGAGTAGCATGGAGTAACTTTCATAGGTGACCGTGTCGTGCGAGTCTGCCTAAATACGAAGTCATCCCCACCCACCTGAAAGATCAGTGTTTTGGTACCTACGTCAATTACTACTTTCGCAGTATGCAAGAAGGGTCTACCTAGAATAATTGGATTGTAAGAATCCTCCGGAATGTTCAAAACCACAAAATCAACTGGAATAAAGAACTCCCCTATTTGAACAGGAATGTCCTCTAAAATGCCTAGTGGTCTTGACTCACTACGGTCTGCCATCTGTATCGTCATGTTTGTACATTTAAATTTGGAAAAACCCAATTTAGTTGCTAAAGACAGGGGTAACACACTAACACTTGCCCCGAAGTCACATAACGCATTTTCAATCGTGTGGGTACCTATTTGACAAGGAATGTCTCTCAGATCAACACGACGCTCCATACGCTTTTTCTCGTAATTAACTTGTTTTTTCTCTTTTTTCTTTTCTCTTCTGAAGAATACTCGATCGAGTGTTTTCTGCCATCAGATCACTCGATCGAGTGATATTTTCTTATGCTTTCCTCGATCGAGCAAGTGGTACTGCTCGATCGAGGACCTCTCTGTCAACCTCACTCGACCAAGCTCTGACATCTACTCGATCGAGTGAATCCTCGAATTTTTCAGTCGATCGAGTTCTGACAACCACTCGATTGACCCAAGCTCCCGTTCCAGCATCTTCTTTTCTACTTTTTACATCTTTCTGACCAGAAGCTTCAATACTTGGGCCCTCATACTCGCGTCCACTCCTCAACCTAACCATATTGATGGTCTTATTTGTTGTTCAGTTTGTGAGGGAAGTTGTCCTTGTGGTCGCGACGATTGCTTAACCGCCAATTGGGCGGACTCTAACAACTTGATCGACGCATTTCCAGCTTGCATTTGGGATGCCAAAGATTGAACCATAGTCTTCAACTCACTTATTTCAGAATTTCCTCCAGATGAGGAAGCACTAGCTTGCGACGGCTGAAATTGTGGGGATTTCTGGTAATTTTGTTGTTTGCGGTGAGGGGGGATGTGGTTTTGTTAAGGTGGTGGGGTAGGGTTGAGCATATTCTGACTTATCCAGCTCAGATTGGGGTGAACTTGGTTCAGGTTATAGAAATTTCCTCCTTGTCTGAACTGTTGAAAGAAGAAAACTTGTTCTTTCTCTACAAGGCATTCAATAGCGGAATACCAAGCTCCTCCACATCTCTCACACATCATTGGTTCACCCTTTTTTGCAGTAAGTGAACCGTCTGTTGACTTCCCTCCTGTTGTTTGTCCCTTTGGTCAAACCGCGCAGCCAACTGATCTAGCTTAGCCTCCATTGTAATACTCCGTATTTTATTGTTTTTAATTTAATATTTAATTTTTACGCGGACGTGTTGATAGCATTTTGAAAAGTTTATATTCGATAACTTATTTAACGAATAAGTAATAAGATTTGTTTACATGTTGGTAAGAGATCGAGTCTACAGGTTAGTAATATAACGTGTTTAGGATGAGATATTGGGCCTCGATTGGCGTGCCATCACTACAGCCCACACCGATGTAAAACACAAACATAACACAAACACCAACTTAGTCTCTCTGTCGTCATATGTTAAGCAACCTGACAACCCTATTTCTGACCTAAGCAACACTCACACAATCACAACACAACCTGCCGCCACATTATAGTCTAAGGAGAGAAGGTTGCACGTTGGTTTAAGGAGTCTGACGGTGGTTCGTTTGCACCTAAAAGAGGGTACTCTCACCTATATTTTCTGATTTTACAGTTATGTGTCTCTTTTAAGTCGCAATTTTGAGTCGGTATAATCATGTTATAGATCTGTTTCCTTATGTAATTTTGATCTTGGATGCGTAGTAGTCGTATATGGGCCATAGGTAAGTTGTCGTTGAACTCCGTTGACTGTCGAAGGTGGGTGTCTTACCGCAGTGTCAAAGTCGTGTTCTTTATTTTTTTTCCAGTTGGCCTTTTGAACAGTCGTGTTTATACCCAGATTCGTTTAATAATCTGCTTGTGTTTTCGTATGTGTGTTGGGTTATTATGGAGATATAGTTAGGGTGTCTATATGGTGGTTGTCACGGTGGTTTGTGGTGTGTCGTGGTTGTGTTATAGTGAGATTCGTTTAGAGGGTCTGACACGTGAAAACAGAGCAGTTCGTGAGGGTGAGTTTTGAATGCGGTTGTCTGGTGGTGGCTGGGCATGTCGACAGCCAAGGACCCTTCCCCTGGAACCACCGTGGCTCAGAGGCGAGCCTGTTGGTGCTAGGGGCGAGGCCTAGGGCCGTAGTAGGTGTTTGCGCGGGCTAGTAGCGGTCTGTTTCGGTGTTTTCGCGAAATCTTGGTGTTGTTCGTTTTGGGCGAGTTGTTACATACAGTGATTTATGTTTTGTTTAATTATTAATTATTAATAGTGTGTTATTATTATTATTATCACTACTAATGTCATTAGTATTACTACTATTATAATGCTTTGGTATTAGTACTATTATTATTTTTAATCATGTTTTAACAAGTTGAGATTACTATTATTATTATTAATATATGTTGTGACTATGGTTAATTATTTGAATCGTTGTTATTATGGATTTTATAATAATTGATTAATTGATCGTATGACATATTTAATAAGTCTATATATATTAAGTCTATAATTAGTAAGTTTATAATTGACTAATGATGATTGATATGAATAAGGAGTTAATATTAGTTGTTATATATATATGAGTATGTTGATATGTATATTTACAGTGTGTGATAATTTTAGTAGTGTTTGGTGGTATGGTTAGCAATTGATATTAAGTACTATTTATAGGAACTGAGTTCGAGGTGGAATAATTCTAGCAGTTGTTCGGTTGTCATTCTGCAATTCGAGGTAGGGGATACATCAGTGGTTTGTTTTATGACATGAAGTGTGTGTGTGTGATGCTTATTATAAGATTTTTATAATTGATATTGAATGTTGTTGTGGAATATTTGATTATTATTAATTGTTGTGGAGAACGGGACTTGTGATACGGGACTTGTGATACGGGACTTGTGATATGGCCATGGAAGGAGTGGTGTGATGGAAGGAGGGGTGTGATGGAGGTGAAGTGAAGGACTGAATGATGTGGATATGGCGTGGAGTGATTTTGGGTCTTGTGACATGGAGACGGAGTGGTGTTCTAATTTATTATATTGTATGTCTTATTGATGTTTTCCTACTCAACCTCGTGGCTGACCCTGTGTATTTGTGTGACACCTACGATGATCCGGATGGGGAGTAGATTCTACAGGAAAGAGACAGATGAGCTAGGAGCTGGGACGGGAGTGTGAGATGCGGACTTGGGACCGACTTAGATCTATATCACATATAGAGTAGTCATCAGTTGTACTTTTATTCTTCTATGTAGTTTCTGTAATATCAAAGTTTAAATTTTTATCACTTTTATATAATAAACTTTGGGAGTTTTACTTTGTTATTCACTACCTCGGTCATTCCGAGATGGTAACAGTCTTATTTATTTGAGAATGTCTGGCTAAAGACTCTTAAATAAATGGGGGTGTTACATCCATGCCATCAGTATTCATGTTGTCTACTGTTCTTGTCCCAGATCTTGGATTAACATATTTAGCACAATGGTTCGTCATCTCCTCAATTATACCCCAGCCTTTGTCATCCTCAGTCTCCTTTTGGAACCTTCTCTTCACAGCAGCATCGAGAATAGGCATGTGATCATCAAATAACCCGTTGTAAAACTGGTTGCTGATAAACCTGTTGGAGCTAGTGTCCTCAACAGTTAGTGCAACAACACATATAAATCTCTTAAAGGAACACATGATATACTTTTTATTTTAGCCAGTTGATTCACGTTTATCAATAACGGTTGGCTTGCTAGAAAGTTTGACGTTATTGTCATACAGATGGCGGTAATCAAGTGGTACCTAAGAGTCACACCTAAAGGATAGAATCTGAGAGATATGATTAGATGAAAATGTAATCATATTGATACCCTATACGACTAAACGGTTAGTCAAAGTAATGATGATATAATTATTTAATAAAGATTAAATGATTTAATTAAATATAAAAGGTTATATTTAATTAGTGGATTATAAATATAAGATATTTATAAGATAAAACATTACACGAGAGAGCGCGATATAACAAATTCTATAAAGATAGAATTTCGGTCTGAGCAAGGGAATTTCGGTCAGTAGGCCGCGTGGGTCTGATTGAGCTCAACACAACTGGTGCAATTATTATGTTGTTCAATTGTTGTGAAGTGCTATAGGTAGAACCAAATACTGATTTGGGGAATCCTAGTTGATGTCTAATAGCAAGCTTATTTGCAACTATAAATAGCACATTCACTCGGCATATTAAGGGCACGAGTTACACGATTACTTCCTTCCTCTCTCTCTCTCTAGCTTTCATCTTACACAAAATTAAAGGTAATTTTGCAGTTTCTAGCTCAGGAAAGGGTATTTCTCAGGACATCTTGGGTGCAATGATTAGGAGGATATCTGTTTTGATATCTGATCTTAGGCCTTTGCAAGGACAAAAGGTTAATTCTTAATCCCAATCTTTGTATTTTATTCTTCGTTTATGACTATAAATCGTACATTATAAATTTGTTATAATCCTGCATATAAAGAATTGAGAGTATATACAAATATTTTCCCGCAAGTGGTATCAGAGCATTAAGGCTTACGAATTTTAATTTTGTATGATTTTCATAAACGTTTTGAGAAAGACAAAAAAAAAAAAGCAGTCGTCGCAATTTGCTTAGCCGAGACATATTTTTTTGTGTTTTTCATTTTCCTTTTTGATTTATTATAGTTGTTGTATTAATCAGTTAAGATGAAATAATAATAAATTTAAAGATGCTTTAATTTAATAAGGATTGAGTTAAAACGTAAAAGGAATCGTCTTGAATGTTCTTGGACGAAATAATTTGCTAAAGAATCGATCTCATGATAATCTTGATATTCGTCTTAAAAGGTTAATTTGAATTATTAATATTATATTTGTTAGGTTTAAATACCTATTATAGTCATACTAATGAGTTTATCTTATAACATAAAGATCTTATGCATGCTTAACTTGAAACAAACGAGATTCAAGGGAGAAAATCGAGCACCCTTACAATGCTATTCACGGCAATATTAGAGCACAAGTGAAGACACCTTCATTCTTTACTTGTTCTTGAGCTTTCAACACGGAATGATCCTCCTTGAGCCTTCAAATAGATGACCTCCAAAAGATGAACACCAAGACACACTTCACTCAATGTATTTTTGATTTGTTTGCTAGAACACAATACAAAATAACTAGTTTATGGAGGGAGTTGCACACGGTTTAGGGTATGAGCAAGGAGAAGATTTCTTTCTTTTTCTCTCTAAGTAAAACCCTAATCCAAAGCATGAATGAATGAAAATGAGGAGACAAAGCCTTCTTTTGTTCTTCACAAAAGAAGAGGCCGGCTAGGGTGGTGAGCGTGCCCAATGAAGGGTTCCTCAAAACACACACATGTCTCCCACACTTGTTTATGCATTAAATAGATGTTCCTCTAATGTTCCTATTATAATCTAATGTGTATGTGTGTGTGTGTGTGTTATGTCACACGGTCCATGGCATGAAATGGACCCATACACAACATTAGTTAGGATCATATAAGTTTACGTAATTTGTAGTTTAACTCTTAAACTCTTTAATCGTAAATTTAGAAGTAATTCAAATAATTACTTATATCTAATTAATCATATTTTATTACTACAACAATTGTGGCTAAATTAATTCATTCAGGCAATTTTATGTTTCACAAACGTATAAGTAATAGTGATGACATTTCGATCACTAAAACACTTTAACTTATAATCTTATTATAAATTTTCCCCTCATATTATTTATAAACTAGAAATGAACTAACTCGTATCAATATACAGTTATTTCATTTATCATTAAGAGAGTTGTCCTATAGGTGTGACCTAAAGGGATCAACTGGTCATCACCGTCATTACGACAGTAATGTCAAACTCTAGCAAGCCAATCATTACCGATTAATGTTGACCGGTTGACTTATGATAAAGAATCATCCCATGAATATTCTTTTATAGAGATTTGTCAATTAATTATATTATTGACGTGATCACACTATTGTGGAGGACACTCACTCCAACAATCTACCACTTGTACCAATTGTACCTTGAGTTTAGTGGTTAAGAGTCCACACTCTAACACTAATGGCCAAGGTTCGAACATTGGTACCCTCCATTAATCCTTAACAATCTCCCACTTGTCCTCACAAGTGTGGATCACCGATTCTCTTGTTCTATTATATCATCTCCCACTCAATGCAAGGTGTCTTATAGGTCGTACTTGCACGTGATCAAATCAATAGTGGTTTTTCTCGATATGGAGTGTAACTGATAGACCGGAATTATTATCTACCATAGATATTCTCCGAGCGTGGCCACGCATTTCCAGTTCACTACTCCTCGAGTGGCCTTGAGATTTGAGATAACCCTCACAAGGGGTAGACCAATTCCTATCCAACTGTTCTCCTTGGCAAACATCGTCCATTTTTGTAACATCCCAATATTTCAGGCTTGGAAGTTTAAAGATTTTAAGTTAAATTTCGAAAATAATTAATATTTCGTAACTTCGTAATTTCATTTATATAACTAATTAATTTATACGGAAATATTTTAAAGACTTTTAAATGAGGTTTTATTTAATTGCGTAATTTATGTCTTAGCAATTTAATTTTATGGTCCGGATTTATTTATGTCGTCTTAAGTTTATAGTGACCTTGAGTCGATAAATCTAGCCTAAACCGTCTTAAAACTCGTGTCATGGACCTAACTTGTAATTGGGTCCATTCCCTCATCTTTTTTTCTCACAAAAACCCTCTCACAAACCCTAACCTCCCCCTTCTCTCCTCATTTTTCAGATTTGAGAAAAATGAAAACACCATTTTCATATCTCTTCCTTCTTCAATCTTAAAATGCTCATAAAACCTTCGTTACTTATCCGATTGAGACGATTCTTGCGCCTACGGATTCCTCTTCTCGTCCTCCATCTTTCTAGGTAAGTTTTATACCAAAATCTTTTAATCTTATAATCTGACCGTGCCCTTTAATGCACGTTTTTCGAGTCTAATACTGTTATTGGTGTTTCTAGTTGTGGGCTTGGTCGATTGGAGTAGCTTGGAGGCGATTCTCGGTGATTTGTGAATCTAAAAGGTGACGATAATGAGAAAAGCTCGGCCTTTGTCTTAAATTAATTGGACATGTGATTACTTATAGTTTATGTGAAATTGATGTGAAATTTATGTTAAATAGGTTATGGGTAAATTAGTATCCGTCACAAATTCATGTTATTCATCTCCTATATGTGGTTATGCTGCGTTTTGGGCTATTTACGACTACCACTGATGTTGCTCGTATTGTTGTGTTGCTGCCCTGGTTGTGTTTTAATTATTATTGTTGTCGGTGTTTGAATTAAGCGCTGCTGCTGCTTACTAATAGCTATTGTTCAACTGCTTGTACCATGCTTCCTTGTCGATTGTACGCTGCTATTTTAAACTGCCTATGAGTTTCTGCCGCTATATACTGAACTACTCGTTATTTTGCTGCTACTGTCCCACTGTCTTGATGCTTCAATTTCACGCCGTTACTTCATTTTACTATTTGATGCTGCGTACTACATTTTAGTGCTACTGTGTAATCATTCTTTTTTTTGTAATATTATTATTATTTTATTATATTTTACGTACGTGCTAAGGCTCCGTTTGACAAAACGAGCTGAAAAGCTACCTGAAACCTGAAAAGGTACCTGAAAACTGAAAAGGTAGCTGAAACCTGAAAAGGTAGCTGATAAGGTAGCTGAAAATTAGGATCTGATAAGCTAACTGATTATATAAAAAACTGTTTGGCAAACTAACTGAAAAGGTAGCTTATTTTAGTGAAATGACAGAAAAGGATATAATAATTATTTACTATATTATAGATTGAAGGGTAAAAATGTAATATAACATATAATCAGGTACCTGAAATCTAAAATGCTACCTCATGTAGCATTTCATTTCAGGTAGCTTATTTGATTAAATAAGCTACTTGCCAAACACTCCCAAAAAAATAAGCTACCTGATTCTTTTGGCAAAAAAGCTATTACAGGCAAATCAGGTACCTGAAGTGCACTGCCAAA
Organism: Silene conica; assembly: GCA_029255685.2. Lineage (NCBI taxonomy): Eukaryota > Viridiplantae > Streptophyta > Magnoliopsida > Caryophyllales > Caryophyllaceae > Silene > Silene conica. The sequence goes on along the minus strand of CM055312.2, from coordinate 29,345,420 downwards.
CGGAGCCTTACTAGCCTGTTTGAATTAATTAATTTACGTACGTTATTGCTAGCTTGTTTACGTTTAAATATTATACGTTTGAAATCGTTACGAATTAGTAATGGGTTACGGTCTTATTTTAAGAAGCATGCCTAAATGATTAATTAGTTAATCGGTTTCCCGAATAATTAAATACGACTTGTTATATTAATTTCTCACATGTTAATTTTATTTAGACAATATGAGGATATAATGTGAAACGTTAAATTAGTTCTTGTTTCTATTTTCCGAATGAACTATATATTTAATTTACGTTTCTTTTGTTATTTTATATGCGTAATGATTTCCGTAAAGAATATACGTTATTTAATATGAATTGTATGCTTGTTTGAAGTCTCAAGGAATTGGGCGGCACTTATATTGGGTTCGGTAATGGATTTGAGGAGAAAGACCCCCCGGCCGGGCAACCGGAAGGGAGACCGGCTCTCGCCTCAAATTAGTTTCCGAAATCGGCTAAGTGTTGAATGAATGTTTAGAGATGAGATATATACGAAATGATTGTCATTCGAGTTTGAGTTATTGTACATCTTTGAGATGACATATTGTGATTTGTGTAACCTGTTGTGCGCTGCAATAGTACTCGAGTTCTCACCTGATTGCATTGTGTAGCTGGTTGGCCGTAGGGGCTTGGTCCTCACGGTCAGGTTTTAGATTGTCTGCCCGCCTTCGGGCATATCTCGTTCCTAGCTAGTTCGGGTCTTGGGGGTGCCTTGTGCACTTGTCGAATCGGGGATCGTGATTCGTTTGCGCTCCGAGAGTCTGGCCAGGTTTAGACTAGGACAGTCATTTGATGTCGTCCTACCAGGGGGTTGTATAGTCTGAGATTTGGGATGTCGTAGTATAAAGACGAGTCGATTGTCGGCCTGCTCATAGTAGTAAGAGTCGAGTCACTTGGATGACCTATCTCTTGTTTGTAGAATCACTTGGTTGGCCTATAGTTGTTAGAGTCGAGTCACTAGGTGACCTACCTCTTGTTGATAAAATTGGATGTTGAGCATGCTTTAGTTTGTGTATAAGAATGTTTTATACTTGGTTATCATAGTATTGTTCGTCCAAGGCATTGGACGACTCTTAGTCTAGTTTCGTAAATGGTTTCGATTGAAAGACCCCCCGGCCGGGCAACCGGAAGGGAAACCGGCTCTCCTTCCAAATAGTTTCCGAAGTTGGTTGAGAGCCTTGCATAAGTATTTGCATGTTGACTTGAGATTCGGATATTGAGATTTGTATGCTTCACATGTTTTATATATGTTGGAGTATGTTGGATGCCTTATGTGTTATGTGTTATTGACAATAGGTGGCTAGGAGCACTCTAGTCACTCCCCACTGACTGTGGCGCACATGTTGTATGTGTGTAGGTACATGAGGGCTAATGCAGGGGGTTACGTTGAGGCTAGCGAGCGATGATCCTTCATCGTTGACTTTTACCTTATCGTGTAGCTAGACCTTAGACTTATGTTTCAGTATATTGTGCCTGTAGGGATATGCTATCCCGGGCTGCTTTTGTATTGTACTTATATACCTATTTATGTTTCTTTTCTCCCGCATGTTATATCAGTAAGACACCTCGCATGTTTTCTTATCTTGTCAAAAGTTTTAAATTCCGCGTATTTTTGGCATGTTTTGTATGTTTACTTTTCCGCTGCCGCGAGGGGTTTTACAATTTTGACCCAAAAGATGCCCATTTGACCCCTTTTACGGAAGATCGTAGAGCATAAATTAAAGTCACTTTGACTTATGTCACTTTAGAGAAACCAGTCTCTAGTCTAAGAATCGACTCATAAGAATATATATATAGTAGCTCTTGCCACGACCAGGCTATATTGAATTCTAAAGAACTCTATAAGCGGTCATTGCCCGACACAAGTGTACCTTACAGTTTGTCTATATGACCGACTAGTCATCTCTTATGACTCTATGGTGTAAGAACTCACCATCATCGCATCATAATCTAGTCATTTCAAGATGTCACCTCATATAAGTGACTAGGGGCATTACTAAGTTAATCCAGTTCACTTTAACAGGGTTCAGTAATTGTCATACAATCCTATTTGGATTTAACAAAGTATGTAAAATAAAACAAGTTATAAATAAAACTTAAATGATGAACAAGATTACCTTATATGAAACCAAAAACAACATTTTTCATTTCATATCATATAATCGATTACATATTGGGTAAACTCTTAAGACCCATAGAACGAGCATGAGAATCATGCTTAAATTGCGACAAGGGTTTGGTTAAGGGATCAGCCACATTATCGTCTGTCCCAACCTTACAAATCGCTATTTCCTTCCTATCAATGAAATCCCGAATTACATGATATTTTCTTGGTACATGTCTAGATTTATTACTAGACTTTGGCTCCTTAGCCTGAAAGACAGCACCACTGTTATCACAGTACAGGGTGATAGGATCTTCAACATTTGGCACTACCCTTAGTCCCTCGATGAATTGCCTTATCCATACTGCTTCCTTAGCAGCTTCTGATGCTGCAATGTACTCTGCTTCCGTAGTAGAATCCGCAACGACTGGTTCTTTGAAGCTTTTCCAACTAATGGCACCACCATTCAAGATAAAGACAAATCCAGCCTGGGATTTAAAATCGTCTTTATCTGTTTGGAAGCTTGCATCTGTATAACCCTTTACACACAAATCTTCTTCCCCTCCAAACACTAAAAATGAATCCTTAGTTCTTCTTAAGTACTTAAGGATATTCTTGACTGCAATCCAGTGACTTTCACCTGGATTTGCTTGATATCTACTAGTCATGCTCAAGGCATACGAGACATCTGGACGAGTGCATATCATGGCGTACATGATAGATCCCACGACGGAAGCATAACGGATCATTTTCATGCGTTCAACATCTTTGGGCTCCGTGGGAGATTGAGATTTTCTCAATATAATTCCACTTACCATTGGGATAAACCCTCTCTTGGAATTTCCCATGTTGAACCGTCGTAGAATCTTATCGATATAAGATTCTTGACTTAGTGCCAATATCCTCTTGGATCTATCTCTATAGATCCGGATACCTAATATGCATTGCGCATTTCCTAGATCTTTCATCTGAAAATAGTTACCTAACCATCCTTTAACTGATGAAAGCATTGAAACATCATTTCCAATGAGTAGTATGTCATCCACATACAAAATTAGGAATACAACATTGCTCCCACTGAATTTCATATATAGACAAGGTTCCTCGACACTTCGAGTGAAATCATTCTCTTTTATGACTTCATTGAAGCGATGATTCCAACTCCTAGATGCTTGTTTAAGACCATAAATGGATCTCTTAAGTTTGCATACCTTGTTAGGATTTTTAGGATCTTCAAAACCCTCAGGTTGTATCATATACACATCCTCCTTTAAATGCCCATTTAAGAAGGCGGTTTTGACGTCCATTTTCCACACTTCATAGTCATGAAATGCAGCAATCGCTAACATTATCGTAATGGATCTTAGCATGGCTACCGGAGAAAAAGTTTCATCATAATAAAGACCCTGAACTTGGGAAAACCCTTTACCTACTAGCCTAGTTTTATAGACATCATCATGTCCTTCTATGCCATTCTTCACCTTGAAGATCCACTTGCATTGGAGAGGTCTCATCTCCTTAGTCAAGTGTACCAAGTCCCATACTTGGTTTTGATGCATAGAATCCATCTCGGATATCATGGCCTCTTGCCATTTGGCGGAGTCGGGACTCGAGATTGCAGCTTTGTATGTGGTATGCTCATCACTTTCCAAAAGTAATACGTCCAGGCTACCATCTTCCTCAATTAGTCAAACATACCTATCAGGTTGATGTGGAACCCTACTCGACCTCCTGGGTTGAATAGGTACCGAAGTAGAAGAAGAAGGAACATCTTCGTCTGTCTCAGCTTCAGTTTGTGGCTCTTGAACTTCTCGAACTTCATTACGTTCAAAATTTCTCCCACTCTGTCTTTAGAAATAAACTCCTTTTCTAAAATGATAGCCTCAGAAGACACAAACACTTTGTTTTCATGAGGTTTGTAAAAGTGGTAGCCACGTGAGGTGGTTGGATAACCAACAAAAATGCATTTTTCGGATCGTGGACCGAGTTTGTCATCGGTCTTTACCCTGACATAAGCCTCACATCCCCATATTTTCATATAGGATAAGTTAGGAACCTTTCCCTTCCACATCTCATATGGAGTCTTATCGGTCGCTTTCGTTGGACTATTTTTCAACGATTTGATGGCGGTGAGGATCGCAAATCCCCAAAATGAATCAGGTAAGTCTGTTTGGCTCATCATCGATCGAACCATATCCAATAAGGTTCGATTCCTCCTCTCTGCCACACCATTAAGTTGTGGCGTTCCCGGAGGTGAAAGTTGTGACACAATGCCACATTCTTTTAGATGTGAATCAAATTCGTTACTAAGATATTCACCACCACGATCGGATCGTAGTGCTTTAATCTTTATGTCGAGTTGGTTTTCCACTTCATTTTGAAATTCTTTAAATTTCATGAAGGCTTCACTCTTATATTTCATTAAGTAGATATACCCATATCTACTTAAATCATCGGTGAAGGTAATGAAATAGTCATAATTGCCCTTAGCGGTGATTGTTAGTGGTCCACATACATCCGTATGTATGAGCCGTAATAATTCACTAGCTCGTGTCCCTTTACCACTAAAGGGATTATGAGTCATCTTTCCTAGAAGACAAGCTTCGCATGTACCATAGGATTCATATTCGAATGGTTTAATTATATTGGTCTTTACCAATCTTTTGATGCGATTCTCATTTATAGACCAAGTCGACAATGCCAAATATACGATTCATTTGGGTCATTTGTCTTTATCGTTTTATTTTGTATGTTATAGACATCTTTAGACGAGTCCAAAATTTCCAAAACATAGATTCCATTAATTGATGTAGCATGGCCAACAACCATGTCATTTTTAGAAATTACACAACAATTGTCTTTAATGGAAAAACTATATCCTTCAATGTCTAACATTACAACAGAAATAATGTTTTTGGAAAGAGACGGTACAAAATAACAATTATTTAAATGTAACTCGTATCCACTTGATAAGGCAAGAGTGCAAGTTCCTTTTCAAGTGGTCGCTACCCGAGCTCCATTTCCTAGTCGGAGATCCATATCACCCTTGTCTATTTTCTCCACTTCTCTTAAACCCTGCAAACGATTACAAAGGTGAGAACCACAACCAGTATCCAATACCCATGTTGTGTTGGATGTAAAATTAATGTCAATAACAAAAATTTCGGATTTGGAATTACCTAACGGGATTACAAGACCTTCTTGAATGTGTCGTAAATACTTAGAACAATTCCTCTTCCAATGGCCCATGACACTACAATAGTGGCATCGCCCCTTTTGTAACTTTCTTTTCTTCTTCTTTATCTTTGCAAGACTCTTCTTGTTAGAACTCCCACTAGCTTCATCATAAGCTCTTTCTTTCAAGTATAAGGCATCCAATTCTTCGTTTAGCTCATCAATATATGCCGTGTCAAGAAGTGGGCCTTTGGGAGGTGGGAGAGAAGTAATAAAGTTAACATTGCCATCCGGACCCGTTCCGAAATGAACTTCCCTAGTAGTATCAATGTTGTTTTGGTTGCATACATCGTCAAAAACATTGTGACAAGAATCAATAGTGATAGGGTTGAATGAATCCATTGCGATTAAGTAACTACAAAACGGAAATGAAGGAAAAAATGTGGGGAATATAGCATGTATTCGCCCTAAACTTGAAGGATTATAACGAATTTTGCAGTTGTGAATATAGTGATAAGATAATTAAAAACATGAAAAAGAATACAACCTTGGGTCCTTGCTTGAATAGGCCTAAGAACAGGAATTAATGTAAATTCCCTCCTATAACTTGCACCCAAGACATGATTGAGATGATGCCGCGTGTGCTAGAAATACTCTCCAATTGCCTTGCAATATGGGGAGAGCTTTTGTGAGGTTTTAGATGTGAAATCTGAGTTTTGGGAAAAGAATGTTCTCAAAACCCTAATTCTTGAGATTATGAATTAACCAGTAACTGTGAAAAATCAATTACCAGTGTCTGACAAAAGGCGAAGGACTCTCCTTATGTAGTACTGGTGGGTTGGCCGAACGGGTTGAGGTGAGAGTGGGCTTTTCCCACTCTTACCTTATTCCTTTGCGTGATTCGACCCGATTAGCTAAATATTATTCGCGGGTTTTATCTATAAATCGTACACGTGTTATCAGATATTAATGCAGTCGATGTATTAATAATGGTCTGATAAAATTACGATATTGTATAATTACCCAAATTAATATAATTGTTTATATTAATACGCGAATACAATATTTAATTAAATATAACCGTTTATATTTAATTTACGAATTAATCATGTAATCCGTGTTAGCTAAAATTATTTAATCCGTATTAAATAATAATCTCAACATCTTATTGACTAATTTAATAGTCAATACCTATGACTAACTGTTTAGTCGTATTCGGCATAAATGTGACTGTATTTTCATACGTTCACATCTCTCAAACGTGTCCTATAGGTGTGACGTATAGGGACCAGTTGATCACCGCCATTCATATGACAATAACGTCAAACTTATCTAGCAAGCTAACCGTTATTGATAAACGTGGATCAACTGATAATAATACTGAAGTATGCCCTTGTGATCCTTAAAAAGATTTAGTAAGTCATTGTACTAATTGTCAAGGACACCAGCCCCAACAATCTCCCACTTGTCCGTACAAGGGTATGTGCAATGACGTTATCACACTACATGTGGAGGACACAAGCTCCAACAAACTCCCACTTGTCCGTACAAGTGTAGGTGCGATAACCGATTCTCATATCCTTTTAAAATTTCTCCCACTCAATGTAAGACAATTTGCAAATCCGCATTCGCAAAGGTCGTATCTCACAAGCGATCTGTATCAAGAGTGGTTTCCCCGACTAGAGAGTAACTTGACTGATAAAAGGAATCTGTATTCGAGCATGACCATGCATTTCAGTTACTACTCCTCGAGTGGCCCTGAGAAATGATAAAATCCTGATAAGGGTTTGGATATTTCTCTCAACTCGAATCCTGCCGATGTTCGCGCAGCATGAAATAACCCAGAAAAAAATCCTCTTGGCCCCTTTTACGATGACCGTGGGAAAGAAACCAAAGTTACCCAAAATCTGCCTTAATCTCAAGAGACAGTTGAAAGTCAAAAGACTCGACTCTAAGGAACACTATGGAGGTCCTATCCACGACCTGGCACCCAATGTTATAAAACATTTAGGACTCCATAACGTTGTCACGGGGTGTCCTACGAGATATCCGTATAACTCGCCTTTGTGATTGGTCAGTCATCCGTTTGACTTATGGCTCGTTGAACCCACCATCAACCAACGTCACAAAATGATTACCTGAGATATCAGCTCAAGTGGGTAATCAAGGACTAAAACAATGTAATGTTATTCGGTTTACTTTGTGGTGTTCAAAATTGGCGTACAATTCCACATGAAAAACAAAACATTATATATCATAACAACGAGGTTGAATAGAGTACACGAGAAAATGAATTATTGCATGAATTCATAAAAGAGTACTACAACTTAGGAACACATCTAATTCCCATGGAATGAATGTGCCCTTCATGCTTATCACGTGGTAATGCTTTTGTGAGAGGATCAGCTATGTTGTCATCCGTAGCGATCTTATCAATGAAAATCTCCTTTTGCTCCACGTAATCTCTGATTAGATGAGCTTTCCGTTGTACATGTCTAGCCTTGTTGCTAGACTTATGCTCCTTAGCTTGGAAGATGGCACCTTTATTGTCACAATAAACGGTGATTGGGTCATTCGAACTAGGCACTACTGAGAGTCCTTGTAAGAATTGACGCATCCATATTGCTTCCTTAGCTGCTTCCGAGGCGGCATAGTACTCGGACTCAGTCGTAGAATCTGCTGTAACGCTCTGTTTAGAACTTTTCCAGGTGACAGCAGCGCCATTAAGAGTAAAAACGAATCCAGACTGAGATTTCGAGTCGTCTCGATCCGTTTGGAAGCTAGCATCTGCGTAACCCGTGGCGCAGAGCGTCAAGTCGCCTCCGTAAGACAATTCGCAATCTTTAGTCCTCCGTAGGTACTTAAGAATGTTTTTAACGGCCATCCAGTGTTGTTCACCTGGATGAGCTTGAAATCGACTTGTCATACTCAATGCATATGCAACGTCTGGACGTATGCATATCATGGCATACATGATCGATCCTATAGCCGAAGCATAAGGAATCCGACTCATGCGCTCTTTCTCTTCCAATGTCTTAGCTTCTTGAGTCTTGCTCAAGTGAAGCCCAGTAGTCATAGTAAGGAACCCTTTCTTAGAGTTCGTCATGCTGAATCTCTCTAGGATCTTATCTATATAAGACTCCTAACTGAGAGACAACATCCGTCGTGATCTATCCCTGTAGATATGGATGCCCAAAATTCTTTGTGCCTCTCCCAGATCTTTCATCTGGAAATGGTTTTTCCACCATGCTTTAACCGAAGAAAGGAGAGGTATGTCATTCCCAATCAAGAGTATGTCGTCGACATACAGTACTAGGAATACAATCTTGCTCCCACTCGACTTGATATAAAGACATGGTTCCTCGACTGATCGAATGAACCCACTCTTTTATCACTTGGTCGAAGCGACGATTCCAACTCCGTGATGCTTGCTTAAGTCCATAAATGGAACGCTTAAGCTTGCAAATCTTCTTAGGATGTTCTGCATCAATAAAACCCTCGGGTTGTACCATGTACAACTCTTCCTCCAAATAACCGTTTAAGAAGGCGGTTTTAACGTCCATTTGCCAGATTTCATAATCGTGAAATGCGGCGATCGCTAAGATAATCCGAATGGAACGCAGCATGACTACGGGTGCAAAGATCTCATCGTAGTGCAAGCCTGGCACTTGGGTGAAACCTTTAGCAACTAGTCTTGCCTTATGGATATCTTGTTTACCTTCCACGGCATGCTTTATTTTGTAAAGCGATTTGCATTGAAGGGGACGTACCTTTCCAGGTAGGTCCACAAGATCCCACACGTTGTTCTCATACATGGAGTCCATCTCGGATTGCATGGCTTCTAGCCATAGCTTTGAGTCAGAACTGGTCATGGCACCTTTATAGGTTGTGGGTTCATTACCCTCTAGGAGTAAGACGTCATCTATATCATGTTCCTCGACCATACCAATGTATCTGTCCGGAGGAATAGAGACTCTTCCCGACCTCCTAGGTTCCTCATGAATATCTACCGCACCCTCGGTTGAAGGAACTGTTTCCTCCAATGGTTGCTCGGTAGTTGGTACTTGAACCTCCGATAAATCGAAGGTTCTATTACTCGACTTGTTCTCGAGAAATTCTTTCTCTAAGAACGTCGCACTAGCCGCAACAAAAACACGTTGTTCGGTTGGTGAGTAGAAGTAATGACCAAAAGTTCCCTTTGGATAGCCTATAAAGTATGTCTTGACCGATCGCGGGCCGAGCTTATCCTCGTGTCTCCACTTGACATAAGCCTCGCAGCCCCAAACCCGAATAAAGGACAAGTTAGGGACCGTTCCCTTCCATAATTCGTATGGAGTTTTGTCAACAGCTTTAGACGGACTTCGGTTAAGTATTAGAGCGGCCGACAAAAGAGCATAGCCCCACAATGAATCAGGCACAACGGTGTGACTCATCATGGATCGAACCATATCAAGTAGAGTTCGATTTCTCCGTTCGGACACACCATTTAATTGTGGTGTTCCAGGTGGAGTTAACTGCAGAACGATACCACAGTCTTTAAGGGGTTGATCAAACTCGTGTGAAAGATACTCACCACCACGATCAGAACGTAGTGCTTTAATCTATCTTCCCAGTTGGTTCTGTACCCGATTCTGGTATTCTTTGAACTTTTCAAAGGATTCACTTTTATGTTTCATCAAGTAGACATAGCCATATCTACTCAAATCATCCGTGAAAGTGATGAAATACCTATAGCCTTCTCATGCGTTGATCGACATAGGGCCACATACGTCCGTATGTATGAGTCCTAATAGGTCGGCAGCGCGCATTCCAACACCTTTGAAGGAAATACGAGTCATCTTACCGATGAGACATGATTCACACGTGCCATATGATTCGAAATCAAAGGCCGAGATAGCTCCATTCTGTATGAGTTGTTTTACGCGTTTCTCATTTATGTGTCCCATACGACAATGCCATAGATAAGTTTGATCTTTGTCACCTACCTTTAATCTCTTGTTATTCACATGTAATATTTCGGTGGTTTGATCTAAAACATAAATTCCATTCATGGAAACTGCCTTGCCATAAATCATATTGTGTAATGAGAAAATACAACTGTTATTTTCTATTACAAATGAAAAACCAAGTTTGTCGAGTGCAGAAACTGAAATAATGTTTTTGGATAAACAAGGAACATAATAACAGTTATATAAAGATAACTCGAATCCACTTGGAAGCTGGATCACGTATGTTCCCCTCGAGACTGCAGCAACACGTGCTCCATTCCCGACACGCAGGTCAACCTCACCCTTGATGAGGGGTTCTTGGTTTCGGAGGCCCTGCACATGATTACATAGATGAGAACCACAACCAGTATCTAGTACCCAAGTTCCGTAACTTGCATGGTTAATCTCAATCATGTGAATAAAAGAAGAAGAAGACATACCAACAGGAGTAACGCGGCCTGCCTTAATGTCCTCACGATACACGGGGCATGAGAGCCTCCAATGCCCAGTCTTGTGGTAATGGTGACATTCCATGCTAGTATCCTTGCTCTTTGTTTTGCCTTGTGCGTTGCTCGACTCACCTGGCCCACTCTTAGTAAATCCTGACTTCTTAAACTTGGGCTTACTTACTGTTAGGTCGCCCTGAGCTTTAGCTTTTCCCTTACCCTTACCCTTGCTGGAGATCATGAGAACATCCTGCTTCACGCTCCCACTTAATTTCAGATCCTTCACGGTCTGTACGAGAAGGGAGTGGAGCTCATGAGGAGTCTTCTTCATGTCGTTCATGTAATAGTTGGCCCTAAAGAGGGCGAACCCATCATGAAGCGAATGAAGCATTCGATCAAAGATTATGTTCTCACTGATCTTGCAGTTTAGGGCCTCCAGTTTCTCGATATTCTCAATCATGTTGAGAATGTGTGGGCTAACCGCTTGGCGCTTCTGGAGTTTCGCCTCAAAGAAGCGACATGTATGCTCAAAAGAAACGATTCTCGGAGCTTTTGAGAATTCGTTAGTGAGCGTGGTGAAAATCTTGTTTGCACCATGGGTTATGAAGCATCTTTGCAAATTGGATTCCATTGCATAGATGAGTACGTTCTTTATCGCACCCGCTTCCATGACGAAGTCGCTATGAGCGCGAACTTCGTTAGCTGTAGCTCCAGTTCCTGGGTGTGCCGGAATTGGCTCAGTTAAGTACTTAAGCTTTCCGTCAGCAATGGCAGCATTCCGTAGTGCTGCCTCCCAGTCTGAGAAGTTTGACCCATCATGCCTCAGTCTAGTAGACTGATTCATGGAGTCCATGAAGGCTTTTAGCCAGGATTCACGTGCTAGCTTGGCACTTGGCATTGGGTCTTCACCAGCCATTAGTTATACAGCAGTTTAATTGAACGTGTTCTACACTGAAAAAGAAGATAAAACAAAACCATATAAGCAACTCATTGTTGTGATTTAAGTCTATATTAAAATGTATTTAAACTCGTAGACTCATGCATTTATATAATTGATCTCCCTCAAGAATTATATAAACGATCCCAAGACTCAATTCCCGTATATTGATAAGCCCACAACTTGGCTAATTCCACCGTTGGAACTCTTGGTCGATAGATTTCCGTAAATCCTATCTATTAGTCCATCTCAGTCGCTAGATAGTATCGAGTGACCATGATGTAGAGATAAAATAAATCATCTGTTCCCACTTACCCAACGTAGAAGGGGTCATATTATGCCTACCGACGAAGAAGGGATTCATGGGAGTCTGATTTATAAAGACTATTCTCAGTTTTTGGTTATACGAGGAAGACCCCATCAACTTTTATTTATCCATTTTAAGTGAACTAATATCTAGCATATGCGTGAATAAATGAAATAAAGTGATGGCTTTGCAATTGACATGTGACATCTGTATTGTCACAGAAAACTAACGCGTAACCTCTACATGAGTCAGTTTTCAGGCATGTTATAGGTGGTTTGCTTTTAGGCGGAATATGATGCAAGCTATTATCGATGAAAGCATAAAATAAATGCGATAAACGTAAATAAAAGTCCTAGTGTGGCCTATCCTACCAAAATAAACATAAAAACAACTTTGGAATCCACCGTTGGACCCTAGAAGCTTGTCTTGATGTTCCATCTTGGTCCTTGCAGCGGGAGTGAGCATCCGGTCTCCGTCTTTGGTCTTCACAAAATTACTAATTTAAATTACAAATATAACCCTATTTACATTCTAATTTAAATACAAAAGTAATTACATGGCAAAAACCCAAAACGGAGATTCAAGATCTCAAAATTACAAACAAGACTGTGTCCCATCATTACGGTGACACAATCTTCTAAGGCCACACTAAGTTACAACCGTTTGCAAAAATTAAATACGTTATTGAAAGCATTCAAGGCATTCACAAGACGATAAATAAAATGCATCAACTAAAAATTAAAATTCATTCATGACATAATACTATTATTATGATTAACAAATTTTACCAAACCACCTTTACGGGATTAAAATTATGTGATTATACCGTTTTAACCACTTTAATTTTAACAAGTTTATAATCCATTATCTTAAACCGTTTTAAAATAATATGTATCAAACGAGAGTGAACCGTTTCACAAAAATAATATACTATTTCCGTATACAGCATATTACTTTTAGCCAAGGGAAAATAAAAACAAGTTATTTTCGGAAAAATAAAACACGACTGTTACAGGGAAGTGGTCGACCGACCTCAACATGGGGTCGACCGACCTCCTGACATAAAAAAAAATTCCTGTAACTGCAGAATGGTTGACCGACCCATTAAACAGGTCGACCGACCTCCTGACAGAAAAAAAAATATTTCCTGTAACTGCAGAGTGGTCGACCGACCCAATAAACGGGTCGACCGACCACAAAACACGAAGTCGAGTTTCTGAAAACGCGAAATTGCTGCACTTTTAATCAAAACAAGTTTTAAACTTTGATTCAAAACGCGTAAATCAAAATAAAACAGCAACAAGGGTTCACATATTGTCAAGAATATCGATTAATTAACAATATGTAAACAGGAATCGAAAACAAGATCGATTATACAAAAGAGAAACTGCCGAAAAACAGAAAGCCTACGCGGGCAGAGGTCGACCGACCACAATAATGGGTCGACCGACCCACACGCCGACAGCAAACAATTTTCGAAAATTTTAAATTAAAACTTATGAAAAACACAAAAGTAAAATTTCGTGGCCTTGGCTCTGATACCACTTGTGGGGAATATAGCATGTATTCGCCCTAAACTTGAAGGATTATAACGAATTTTACAGTTGTGAATATAGTCATAAGATAATTAAAAACATGAAAAAGAATACAACCTTGGGTCCTTGCTTGAATAGGCCTAAGAACAGGAATTAATGTAAATTCCCTCCTAAAACTTGCACCCAAGACTTGATTGAGTGTGCTAGAAATACTCTCCAATTGCCTTGCAATATGGGAAGAGCTTTTGTGAGGTTTTAGATGTGAGATCTGAGTTTTGGGAAAAGAATGTTCTCAAAACCGTAATTCTTGAGATTATGAATTAACCAGTAACTGTGAAAAATCAATTACCAGTGTCTGACAAAAGGAGAAGGACTCTCCTTATGTAGTACTGGTGGGTCGGCCGAACAGGTTGAGGTGAGAGTGGGCTTTTCCCACTCTTACCTTATTCCTTTGCGTGATTCGACCCGATTAGCAAAATATTATTCGCGGGTTTTATTTATAAATCGTACACGTGTTATCAGATATTAATGCAGTCGATGTATTAATAATGGTCTGATAAAATTACGATATTGTATAATTACCCAAATTAATATAACTGTTTATATTAATACACGAATAAAATGTTTAATTAAATATAACCGTTTATATTTAATTTATGAATTAATCATGTAATCCGTGTAAGCTAAAATTGTTTAATCCGTATTAAATAATAATCTCAACATCTTATTGACTAATTTAATAGTCAATACCTCTGACTAACTGTTTAGTCGTATTCGTCATAAATGTGACTGTATTTTCATACGTTCACATCTCTCAAACGTGTCCTATAGGTTTGACGTATAGGGACCAGTTGATCACCGCTATCCGTATGACAATAACGTCAAACTTATCTAGCAAGCTAACCGTTATTGATAAACGTGGATCAACTGATAATAATACTGAAGTATGCCCTTGTGATCCTTAAAGAGATTTAGTAAGTCATTGTACTAATTGTCAAGGACACCAGCCCCAACAATCTCCCACTTGTCCGTACAAGGGTATGTGCAATGACGTTATCACACTACATGTGGAGGACACAAGCTCCAACAAACTCCCACTTGTCCGTACAAGTGTAGGTGCGATAACCGATTCTCATATCCTTTTAAAATTTCTCCCACTTAATGTAAGACAATTTGCAAATCCGCATTCGTAAAGGTCGTATCTCACAAGCGATCTGTATCAAGAGTGGTTTCCCCGACTAGAGAGTAACTTAACTGATAAAACGATTCTGTATTCGAGCATGGCCATGCATTTCAGTTACTACTCCTCGAGTGGCCCTGAGAAATGATAAAATCCTGATAAGGGTGTGACGTATAGTGATGCGTGTCTATTTTATGATGTTTTACATCTATTTTTACACGCATTTGGTCGCTTATTTACTATGTTTTAGCCCTTATTTCCCAACAATTGTGCACTTTCGTATTTTTACGCACTTTCGCAGATTTGTGCGGAAAAAGGACAATTTTATACCAAACTTATGCCCTTGAGATTTTTACATAACTAAGGAACGAAGAAAGTCAACTGGAATCATTAATCAAGTACCAAAAGTCAAACTGAGACGAATCAAAGCAATCTAACGCGGAAACGGGTCGACCGACCTATTACTTGGGTCGGCCGACCAGATCTCTGTTTTGGAAAGCCCAGAATTTTCCTGAAGCCCGTAAAGAGGTCGACCGACCCACATAGTAGGTCGACCGACCTCAGCGCAGCCCAGAAGCTTTCCGGAAGTCCATAAGAAGTGTTGGAGTCTTTAGGAAACTCCTAATTGCCGCCCTATATAAACTAATCTTTCGTTTAGGGTTAAAGATATTGAGCTTTATTTAGTTTTATTCAGTCTTTAGTTTAATAACAATCTTTCAATATTCTCAAGCACTTTAGTTGTTTATCAATCATTCAAGCATTCAATAAAGTTTGTTCATTTCCATCTTAATTCCAATTTCTGGTAATTCTTCCTTAATTTAGTTCTATTATTGTTCTTATTATTATCACATTCGGTTTAAGATAGAATTCCAAAGCTTTATCGTAAATTGCATGTTTAGATTGATAATTGTTATGATTGCCATGTTTATCTCTGTTTTTATTGTTGTTTCAATAATCATGCGTAGCTAAATACTTATGTTAGGATGTAAGGGATGAATATGCGTAGGTAATATAAAGTTTCGAGACCGACCTGTAGCAGGGTCGTGGTCGGCCGACTCACATAATCGGTCGGTCGACCAAGGTGGTGGTCAGCCGACTGGGCTAGCCGGTCGGTCGACCCACTCGCGTATATTTTCTGTTCCGTTTTAATTCGTAGACTATAATAACCTACAATGAGACTGAAAGGAGACTTGTAGGATCTTATGTTCACCTTTTACTCTCTGACACGTCAAACATCGCGACACAAACTCGCCAACCTCCTTTTTCATGTTAGGCCACCAGAACGTCTACTTGAGGTCTTTGTATAACTTATCACCCCCTGGGTGTTTTTACGAAGGCTGTTTGGGGTGGTAACACCGTAGACTCGGGGGAGGTCGACACGGTGTTACCACAGTGGTTTATGGGTCAGTCGTCAGGGGTGGTTTTGGTGGTGGTCACAGGGGTTGTCGGTGGTGGTATAGGTGTCGAAGGTGCAGCCACCTTCAAACCGGAAAGGTGCAGCCACCTTCAAACCCCTACCTTCGTCAACCACTCCAGACCTACCTTCGCACTTTTCGATTCCGGTGCAACCCATTCTTTTGTGTCTAGAGAGCATGTTAGAGTTTTGGGACTTGAGAGGTTCGACTTAGTCGCGGACTCAGTGACCATACCCTCAGGGGAGTCAATCGCCTGTAGTAGAGTTTATCGAAGTGTACCCATCAAAATCGGGGAAGCAATTTTCTATTGCGACCTCATAGAATTTCCACTGGGGGGTTTTGAGGTGATCCTAGGGATGGATAGGTTGGGGAAGTATAGGGCTTTTATCGATTGTCACCAAAAGAAGATTTCCTTGAAGGGACCCAAGGGAGTGAGGGTGTCCTACAAGGGATATAGAGTCAAACCAAAAATCAAATTCATATCTGTCAATACCCTGAAGTCTAGTTTGCGAAAAGGAGAGAGCCTAATCTTGTGCCAAATGTGGGATTGTGAGGCTGAGCCCCCAAGACTAGTGACATACCTGTGGTGCGGGAGTTTGAGGGAGTTTTTCGAGACGACGTTCCAGGGTTACCGCCGAGGAGGGAAGTGGAATTTTCTATTGACCTCAAACCAGGAGCGGGACCGATATCTAAATCACCGTACCGTATGGGACCTAAAGAGATGGAGGAATTGAAGAGGCAGTTGGATCAACTAGCTGAAAAAGGGTTCATTCGACCCCGTGTGTCGCCCTGGGGTGCACCTGTTCTGTTTGTGAAGAAGAAGGATGGGAGTTTGAGGCTGTGCGTTGATTACCGAGAGCTGGACAATGTAACCATCAAGAACCGTTACCCTTTGCCGAGAATTGACGATTTATTTGAACAGTTAAGTGGAGCTGGGGTTTTCTCCAAGATTGACTTGAGATCCGGGTATCATCAGCTGAGAATAAAGGATGAGGACATTCCAAAGACTGCCTTCCGAACGAGGTATGGCCAATATGAATTTGTGGTTATGCCGTTTGGATTGACTAATGTTCCAGCTGTGTTCATGGACTTGATGAATCGAGTCTTCAGTCCGTACCTGGACAAGTTTATGGTGGTATTTATCGATGATATCCTGGTATATTCCAAGAATGCAGAAGAGCACGAAGACCATTTGAGAAGGGTGCTCCAGACCCTAGAGGAACATAAGCGCAACGCTAAGTTGAGTAAGTGTGAGTTCTGGTTGGAGAAAGTGGCGTTTCTGGGGCATGTCATTTCCAAAGAGGGGGTATCTGTCGACCCTAGTAAAATCGAAGCTGTGACTAAGTGGCAAAGTCCGAAGAATGTGAGTGAGATTCGAAGTTTCCTGGGGTTGGCAGGTTATTACCGGAGATTCGTCAAAGACTTTTCGAAGATAACGAAGCCGTTGACGTCGTTAATGAGGAAGGAGAACCGTTTTGTCTGGGATGAGAGTTGTGAGAAGGCATTCCTAACCCTTAAGGAACGCCTGACAACAGCTCCTATCCTGGCCTTGCCAGTTGGGAGTGATAATTTCGAAGTATATACCGACGCTTCGAAGCATGGGTTGGGTTGTGTGCTAATGCAGAATGGGAGAGTGATAGCGTATGATTCTCGCCAGTTGAAGACCTACGAGGAAAATTATCCGACTGATGATTTAGAATTGGGAGTTGTGGTCTTTGCACTTAAATTGTGGCGCCATTACCTTTACGGAGCCACTTTTAAGGTGTTTTCTGACCATAAGAGCCTGAAGTACATCTACACCCAGAAGGAGTTGAACATGAGGCAGAGGAGGTGGATAGAGTTAATGGGAGACTATGACATGCAGATTATCTACCACGAGGGCAAGGCGAATGTGGTGGCCGATGCCCTAAGTAGGAAGTCGGTGCATGCTTTGAGTTGTGCCAGATCGAGGGTGAGGTTGCATGACGAGTTAAGGGAGATGGGAATTTTTATGATCCGGAAAGGGGATGCCCTTGGTGATTTGACAGTGGAGCCTGAGCTGTACGGGGAGATACGAGAATTGCAGAAGAACGATAAGAGAATCCAAAAGTGGCGTTTGATGGTGGAAAATGGGGTTGGTGATGAGGCATCCAAGTTCAGTATTCATACCGACGGTAGTTTGCGATTCAGTGGGCGATGGTGTGTACCGACTGTGGAGGAGCTAAAGAAGAAGATCCTGACTGAAGCTCATGCTACTCCTTATTCTGTTCACCCAGGGGGTGATAAACTGTATAAGGACCTTAAGAAGACGTTTTGGTGGCCGAATATGAAGAAGGAGGTTGCAGAGTTTGTCTCGAGGTGTTTGACGTGTCAACGAGTGAAAGGGGAGCATAAGAGACCTCAAGGGAAGGTTTAGCCATTAGATGTGCAGGAGTGGAAGTGGGAGAATATTTCGATGGACTTTATCGTGGGGTTGCCTCGGACTCAGAGGGGCAACAACATGATTTGGGTGATCGTGGATCGTTTGACTAAGTCACCTCACTTTATTCCCATGAAAGATACCTGGAGTAAAGCTGAGTTGGCTAAGTCATATGTTCAGAATGTAGTCAAACTGCATGGCGTACCCAAGGACATTGTTTCAGATCGGGACTCGAGGTTTATATCCAGATTTTGGCAGGAGTTGCAGGCTGCTTTGGGTACCCAGTTGAAGATGAGTACAGCTTTTCATCCGGCTACTGACGGTCAGACTGAGAGGACGATTCAGACCCTTGAGGATATGTTGAGAGCGTGCGTACTTGAGTTCGGAGGCTCTTGGGAGGATCGACTGGGATTGATAGAGTTTTCGTATAACAACAGCTATCATGCTAGTATCGGGATGGCTCCTTTCGAGGCGTTGTATGGTAGGAAGTGTAGGAGTCCTGTGTGTTGGGACGATTGGGCTGATGTTGTGACTTTAGGGCCAGACATGATCCAGGAGATGGTAGAGCAGGTTCAGATTATTCGATAGAAAATGAGGGCCGCCCAGGATCGACAGAAGAGCTACGCTGATCTAAAGAGGAGCGATATTTCGTTCGAGGTCGGAGAGAAAGTTCTACTTAAAGTATCTCCAATAAAGGGCGTCATGAGATTTGGCAAGCGTGGCAAACTGAGTCAGAAGTTTATTGGACCGTTTGAGATTTTGGACAGAATTGGGGAAGTGGCATACCGCTTAGCTTTACCTCCAGCCCTATCCAAGGTCCATAACGTGTTCCATGTCTCGCAGTTGAGGAAGTATGTAAGTGACCCATCACATGTACTTCAGCACGAGGTGATTGCGGTAGATGAGCAGTTGGCATACATTGAGAGCCCGAAAGAGATTTTGGACAGAAAGGTACGGAAGACTCGCAATGGGGAGACATCCTTGGTGAAAGTCTTGTAGACAAATCATAATCAGGAGGAGGCTACGTGGGAGCCTGAAGCATCTATGAGGGAGCGTTACCCACAACTGTTTGATTGAGGTAAGTTACGCGGACGTAACTTTTCTTTAAGGGGGGTGGAATGTGACATTCTGTGATTTAAGTAAGTTTATGCAGACTGTTGTGTGATATTTGTGTTTCAAGTTCGTTTGAGATGTTTGTTTTGCCACCTAAGTATGGTAGAGCTTCGGGACGAAGTTCATTTTAAGGGGGGAAGACTGTAATACCTCGCTTTGTTAGTGCTTTTTAATTAAATCGTTCGTTTAATAAGCTTGCTTGTATGCGTTTTATAAGAGGTGTTTTGGACTTAGGTGGGACTTGAAATAGGAACTTAGTCACCTTAGGGTAATTGATGTAGTATGTGCTTGTTGGGATTCGAACCTAGGACCCATGGCAACACGGCCATGGGCCTCGATATGTGTGCAGAGTTCAGCCCACGGGTAG
This sequence comes from Silene conica, assembly GCA_029255685.2. Lineage (NCBI taxonomy): Eukaryota > Viridiplantae > Streptophyta > Magnoliopsida > Caryophyllales > Caryophyllaceae > Silene > Silene conica. The sequence goes on along the minus strand of CM055312.2, from coordinate 29,325,419 downwards.
GAAATTGCAAACTCAGCAAACACACACACCCTGCCGCCTTATTTAAGCCCTAGTCTACCTTAACCCTAAGCACGCAATTCAAGATCTCAAAACACAAAACCCTAGCCGCTACTTCAGAGAGAAGAAAGAGGCTGTCCGCAGTGGTTGTAGGGTGGTGCACGGTGGTTCGTTTTGGACCTAGATCTGGTATGTCACACACGTTTAAGAACACCTGTTGATTTATGTTATCTTTACCACATTGTTTATGTTTATAGTTGTCTAATTCTGGTTGCTCGTGGTTTAAGGGTGTAATGGACTATGTAAAGATTATGTATAAAACGTTAACTTGTGGTCGTTGGTTGGTGGTGGGCGTCGAACAGGGCGTAAAAAGGGGTTGCGGGAATGATTGTTTTCGTAATAATAATATGTATTCTGGGTTGCGATGTTTTCTGCAGGTTTTATGTGGTTTTCGTTGGGTTGCGTGTCAATACTTTTATGTCTGGTTGTTACGGTCATAATGGTGGTAGTCAGGGTAGTAGTTGGGTGGTTGTCACGGCGGGTATGGGTGGTGTAGTCAGTGTCGAATAGGGTGGTTAGTCGGTGTCTCTGTCATGGTGTCTGTTACGTTTATGAGTCTGGTTGTTGGGGGTGGCACCACCGCTGACTCGGGGGAGGTCGATGCGGTGGCACCACCACGGTTAAGGAGGCTGGTGTCAGGAGGGTGTTGGGTGGCAGTCACGGTGTTGTTAAGGGTTGAGCAGGGCTGTCGAGTGGGATCTGTTTCAGGGCGTATGGGAACGGTAAACGCGGGTCAGGTTTGGGTTAGTGGTCTGGTTTGACTCACCGGCGGTCGGCGATGGGATTCATGGTGTCGTAGGGGTGGAGTGCAACCAGTGGTGTCGGGTTGTGGTGGTGGTTGGTGTTCGAAGGGTGGTGAGTGGTGGTGCGAAGGGGTTGAAGTCACGGGTTTTGGTTGGGGCTGTTGTGAGTCGTCCTTAGCAATATTATAATTATTATTATTATTATTATTAATAGTTTTAATAATAGTTGGTATTTATGGATAATATAATTAGTAATGATGGTGTAATATTTTATTTATGGTATATTTTGATATGGGTCTTAATTAATATCTTGAATGATTTGAATTTCAAAACTAAAGTATCTATTTTTGGAAGCTACTATTTTTAGAAGTTACTATATTTAGAAAGTTACTATTTTGGATAACTAGTGATTTGGAAACTTTCTAAATATAGGAATGTTTATAAATAGAATGTGTACACGTATTACGAGAATTAGGAAAGTATTAATTTATATAATACATATCTAGGTGGAAGTTTTCGTGTGGAACATTTTTAGAAGCAGTCGCGCAGTTATCTTTTCTTCTGCAGTTTTGAGGTAGGGGAAACTACTGATATATCATGATGTGCCGTTCATAATTGATATCAAGCATGTTTGTTATCATGTGATCATTATAATGTGCATTTATATCATACTGTGATAACGATGAGGCGATGAGATGATGGGTCTTGTGATTGGCGCGGAGATAATGGGTCTTGTGATCGGTGCGGAGATAATGGGTCTTGTGATCGGTGCGGAGATAATGGGTCTTGTGATTGGTGTGGAGATAATGGGTCTTGTGATCGGTGCGGAGATAATGGGTCTTGTGATTCGGAGTGGAGATGATCGATTTGCTATTTACAGTAATGTGGTTTGTTTTTAGTTTTTCTCTACTCAACCTCGTGGTTGACCCTGTGTATTCGTGATCACCTCTGATGAACCAACTATTGGGGAGCAGATTTACAGGTTTAAAGACTATGGGAGCTTAGGGAAGGGAGAAGCAAGGACCGGACCTGCCTAGAGTCTAGATCACATGATAGCAATCTATGAGTTGTACTTTTATTTTGATCAGAACAGTTTTATAATTCGGATATGTAAGAAGATGTGTTGAGTTTAAATTTAATTTAAAGTACTGTTTATCTTCCTTTGTATCTACTGCCTCGGGAAACCGAGATGGTAACACCTTTATTTATCTGAGGAGTCCTAGTTCAGGCCCTTAAATAAATGGGGGTGTTACAGAAAATGAGAGCTGCCCAGGATAGGCAGAAGAGCTACGCAGATCTCAAGAGGAGTGACATTTCATTTGAGGCAGGCGAGAAGCTACTACTGAAGGTATCTCCAATGAAGGGTGTAATGGGGTTCGGAAAGCGTGGCAAACTGAGTCAGAAGTTTATTGGACCATTTGAGGTCTTGGACAGGGTTGGGGAGGTGGCGTATCGATTACCTTTACCTCCAGCCCTATCCAAGGTCCATAATGTGTTCCATGTATCCCAACCAAGGAAGTATGTGAGTGATCCCTCACACGTGTTGAACCATGAGATAATTGAGGTAGCTGAGCAACTTGCCTACGTTGAGATTCCGAAGGAGATTCTGGATAGATAGATTCGGAAGACTCAGAATGGAAAGACAGTGTTAGTGAAGGTCTTGTGGACTAATCATAACACGAAGGAAGCTACTTGGGAGTCGGAGGCGTCCATGAAGGAGCGTTACCCGCAATTGTTCGTTTGAGGTAAGTTACGAGGACGTAACTCTTTTTTTTTAGTGGGGTAGAATGTAACATTTCATGTTTTTTTAGCTTAATTAAGTCGTGTTGGGTATGTTCGTGGACGGTATGAGTGGGTGAACTTCGGGACGAAGTTCATTTTAAGGGGTGAAGATTGTAATAACCCGTTTTACTATTCAAAATTGTATAATTATGACGGCTTATTCGTATATAAGCATCGACAGTTTAACTACGATATCTATAGTTTTACTTGAGTTGTACGTTTTAATCATGTAGTAATGAACCGTGTTGGCAAGGGGGTTTGAACTCGAGACCAAGGGGATAGTATGGGCCTCGAATTTCGTGCACATATCAGCCCATACTTCACGTTTCTTTTCTTTTTCAAACATATATCAACCCTAAGCATACCGTCACTTCTATAAACCAAAAAACCTAAACCTAGCTATCTTATCTCTCATACAAACACATCAATCTACAGCCGTCATCACAGAGTACACATAGGAGGTCTTCACGGTGGCCATAGATCAGTCTAAGGGTGGTCGAATCTAATACGAAGTAGGTATGTTAACACGTTTCTCTTCTTCATAGGGTTTTTCTTGTGTTTCAAATGGGTAATTCAGTCGTGTTTATTATACTTATGATTCTGATCTTTGCATAACATTGACATATGAAGTTAGTAGTAGCGTTTTGACATTTAGAGGGTCACCCTTGACCACCGAGGACCGCCAGTCGTGGTGGTTTTGGCCGTCGTGTCAGAATGTGTTATTCTTTTAAAAACAGAGTTGTACCCGAGTCGTTTTATGGGTGTTTGTGAGTCGATTTCTGCTACTATATGTTATGGGTAATGGTGTAGTTAGATTGTTGGTTGTTTGGGGCGTGTCAGGGTGGCTGTGTCGGTGGTCGTAGGTGGTGGTCAGAGTCGTGGGGAGAGGTTCGTTGCTCTAGTGTCTCGGTCTCTGGTGGTTTTTGTTTTTACGAAGGCTGTTTGGGGTGGTAACACCGTAGACTCGGGGGAGGTCGACACGGTGTTACCACAGTGGTTTATGGGTCAGTCATCAGGGGTGGTTTTGGTGGTGGTCACAGGGGTTGTCGGTGGTGGTATAGGTGTCGAAGGGTTTGTGTTTCAAGACGGGTCAGGTAGTTAGGTGACGAACCAGGACTGGTTTGGGCCCAGGTTCGTCGCGTCGGTGGGTGTCGAGGAGGTAGGTGGTGGTCAGGGTGATAGCAGGTGGTGTAGGGTACACGGCTGGGTGGTTGTTGGTGGCGGTTATGGTGTAACACGGTGGGAATGAGGGGTTGTTTGGTCGCGGGAGTGAAGTCAGGAAGGGGGATGTTGGTGGCGTTAATATTGGGTGTTAATTTTATTATTCTATTATTATTATTATTATTATTATTATTATTATTATTATTATTCTAATAGTATTATTTGTTTATCAATTGTTGTCTTGGGTATTTATTTCGAGTATATGTCGGATGGGTATGTTAATTGTTTAAGGTAGTTACTATATATAGAAAGTTGCTATTTCGGGTAATGTCTTTTAAATGAAAATTTTCGTTTTATGAAACTGCTATAAATAGAATGCGTACTTGTGATTACGGATCTAGGAAGTTTTATTAATTATACAATATATGTTTAGGTGGCAGTTTCCGCGTGGAACACTTTTAGTAGCAGTTGCTCTCTTGCCATTGTCTTCCGCAGTTTCGAGGTAGGGGAATATTTATGTCTGTGGTTGTGAATTGACATGAGGATACTCATTGTATGAATGATATATTGTGTTGTTGATATATTATGATTGATTGTTATTATTAATTATCGTGGAGAACGGAGGTTGTGATTTGGGTCTTGTGATAAGGGTCTTGTGATTAAGGATTGTGATATGGCCATGGGAGGTGTGGTGTGTTGGAGGTGAGGTGGAGAAATGAATGATGTGGAGATGGAGGATATTCGTATTGTGTTATTTCATGTCTTTATTATATTACCTACTCAACCATGTGTTGACCCTGTTTGTTTGTATGTGTCTGTGTTGATCCAATTTATTGGGGAGCAGTATGACAGGTTTTAGACTCATGGGAGCCGGAAGGGAGGAGAGGCTATGGATCATACCGTCTAGCTTTAGCTCACGTTGCTTAGTCTTTCACTTGTCTTGACTTATAGTTTTCCTTACGAGACAGTTGTAATGTTTTCAGACTTCTTGTTTTTATCATTTAAATTATTTAATAAAGTACTGCGTTTCTTCCCTGTGATTATCTACTGCCTCGGTATTCCGAGATGGTAACACCCTTGATTATTTGGGGAGTCCTAGATCAGGCCTCTAAATAAATGGGGGTGTTACAATATGATTCGAAATCAAAGGCCGAGATAGCTCCATTCTGTATGAGCTGTTTTACGCGTTTCTCATTTATATGTCCCATACGGCAGTGCCATGGGTAAGTTTGATCTTTGTCACCAACCTTTAACCTCTTGTTATTCACGTGTAATATTTCGGTGGTTTGATCTAAAACATAAATTCCATTCATGGAAACTGCCTTGCCATAAATCATATTGTGTAACGAGAAAATACTGTTATTGTTCTCTATTACAAATGAAAAACCGAGTTTGTCAAGTGCAGAAACAGAAATAATGTTTTTGGATAAACTAGGAACATAATAACAGTTATACAAAGATAAAGCTGGATCACCTATGTTTCCCTCGAGACTGCAGCAACTCGTGCTCCATTCCCGACACGCAGGTCAACCTCACCCTTTATGAGGGGGTTTTGGTTTCGGAGGCCCTGCACATGATTACACAGATGAGAACCACCACTTGTATCAAGTACCCAAGTTCCGTAACTTGCATGGTTAATCTCAATCACGTGAATAGAAGAAGAAGAAGAAGACATACCAACACGAATAACGCGGCCTGCCTTAATGTCCTCACGATAGACGGGGAACGTGCGCCGCCAATGCCCAGTCTTGTGACAATGGTGGCATTCCATGCTTGGATCCTTACTCTTGTCTTACCCTGTGAGTTGCTCGACTCACCGGGCCCACTCTTATAGCAAATCCTGGCTTCTTGAACTTAGGCTTACCTACCGCTAGGTCGCCTTGAGCTTTAACTTTCCCTTTACCCTTACCCTTACTGGAGATCATGAGAACATCCTGCTTCATGCTCCCACTTAATTTCAGATCCTTCTCGGTCTATACGAGAAGGGAGTGGAGCTCATGAGGAGTTTTCTTCATGCCATTCATGTAATAGTTGGCCCTAAAGAGGGCGAACCCATCATGAAGCGAATGAAGCATTCGATCAACGATTATGTTCTCACTGATCTTGCAGTTCAGGGCCTCCAGTTTCTCGATATTCTCAATCATGTTGAGAATATGTGGGCTAACAGCTTGGCCCTTCTGGAGTTTCGCTTCAAAGAAGCGACATGTATGCTCATAAGAAACGATTCTCGGAGCTTTTGAGAATTCGTTAGTGAGCGTGGTGAAAATTTTGTTTGCACCATGGGAGATGAAGCGTCTTTGCAAATTGGATTCCATTGCATAGATAAGTACGTTCTTTATCGCACCCGCTTCCGTGACGAAGTCGCTATGAGCGCGAACTTTGTTAGCTCTAGCTCTAGTTCCTGGGTGTGCCGGAATAGGCTCAGTCAAATACTTGAGCTTTCCGTCAGCAATGGCAACATTACGTAATGCTGCCTCCCAGTCAGAGAAGTTTGACCCATCATTCCTCAGTCTAGTAGACTAATTCATGGAGTCCATGAAGGCTTTAAGCCAGGATTCTCGTGCTAGCTTGGCAATTGGCATTGGGTCTTCACCAGCCATTTGTTATTTAGGAGTTTTAAATTGATCGTGTTCTACACTGAATTGTAGATAAAACAAAACGATATAATCAACTTGTCATTGTGATTTAAGTGTAACACCCCGTATTTTATAATAATATTTTATTATAAAAGTATTTTATTTAATTAATTATTTCGAAGTTTATAAATGAATTTTGGAAATATATATTTATATGCTTCCGTTTCCTACTTTTATTAATTCCGTTTAATCTACTTTTGGATGGGTTAAAATGTCCGTGCACAATTTTATTATTTTAATTTAATAATTACTTTTCTATTTCAAGTTCTCTTTACGTTTTAATATGGTTCAATCCAATTTGTAATCAGATAATCCATTGTATGAATTAATGGACCAAAAGCCCATTAGTTAATCTCCTTATAAATAGAATTTAACCTAGCAAGCAACTAGGTCAATTCTTAGTTTGGTGCGTGAGCTTTGCCGCGCCTTTCGTCCCCTTTTCTCTCTTTTGCTCTCTTTTCTCTCTTTGACTCCATTGTTGAATATCTTTCATTCTTCCAAATTCATATATAAATTATATTTTCACAATCCTTGCTCTTACTTCTACAATATATTATATTCAAAATATTTTATTGGGAATTATTTGTGTGGACCTTTAGACCTACGCTTTGGGTCTCTTGTTTTGTGAGTAAAGAAGGAGATCTTTTTCCCCTTTAGCGTTTTCGAAAGAGTGATTGCTTGGTACAATTTCAATCATAAGGATTTGGATTTACACTTTCTTTAAAGTTGATTTTCGGGTTATTGACACGTGTTGGAGACAAGTCTTTGTTGGTCGTATTCTTTATGAAGGTTTTCATTAATTGCTAAAAAGGTAACTAGGTGTTTCTCTTTTAATTGTGTGTATGCCAATTGATGTAATTAATATGATTTAATGATTGTTTGTACGATTAGTACATGTTTGATTATTTATTGTCATGAATTAATTGTGTTTCATATATTTATGTATATTTTATTATTGTGGTTGTGGATTATAATATGTTAATAAGTCGTTATGGGTGTCGTGCGCACAACTAGGGTTCGCGAGGAAAACCCTAGATGACGACACGGCTAATGGATAAGAGTGTTGCTCAAGGTTATAGTGAAGTATGTGTAACCTTGAAAATATGATTCAAGGTTATAGCTGAAACTAGTACAACCTTGAGTACGACTCAAAGTTATGGCTGAAGAGGTATAACCTTAAGTGCGAGTCAAAGTTATAGCCGATGTTAATATAACTTTGGGTTGCGAGTTAAAGTTATAGCTGAAGCTAATATAACTTTGAATTACGAGTTAAAGTTATAGCTGAGACTAACATAAACCTGAGGTATGACTCAAGGTTATGGTTGGTGCCAGTATAACTTTAGGTTCGTGTCAAGGTTTGGCTAAGGTTACTATAACCTCAAGCCATATGTGGAAGTTATAGTTGAGGTCAGTATAACCTCGCATCCATTACTTATGTTATAGTTAACGTTACTATAACCTTGGTTGTTTATACTTGTTTCACATGTTGAGTTGTGTTTAGTGATTGTATAATATTGTGTTTGCATATGTCGTTGGATACTTCTATGCATTTGACATTAGGACAGTCTGTTATGATGTTCTATTGGTTTGAGTCGTGATGTTATTCACGCATGTTAGTACAGTCAGTTATACTGTGCATTGTTGTTTGCTAGTTTGAATAGATGACGGTAGTATCAGTTATATACTATCGGAATGAACTAACGCCACCCATTGATGTGGGATTTATTTTGGTCTATGTTCGGGATTGGTCGGAGGCAGTGGTTATACGCTCCGGTCCCCGTGTGTCGTTCGGTGTACAGTTATTGCATCGAGAGGTCTGGCCAGGTCTTAGGCATATAGGCAGTGGTTATACGCTATACATAGTACCGTGGAGGCAGTGGTTATACGCTCCACACCGATGGAGGCAGTGGTTATACGCTCCGTCAGCTAGAGGCAGTGGTTATACGCTCTGGCAAGTTAGAGGCAGTGGTTATACGCTCTAACGGGCGTTCGCTCTATTCGCTATGCTTCGATGATAGCTTTGTGCCTCCTGTTGCGATGGATTGCGTGTCACCAATTTCGCTACGCTTTATTGCTAGCATTGTGCCTTATGTTACTATGAGTCGTGAGTTACTTGAGTTGTAAGTGTTCATGGTCTAGTGGACACATATGGTTTAGGTTCGTTGGTTTCATTTGTCTGGTGCTGAGAATATCATGGTATGGTAAGTTTGCTTTCATGTCATGTCATGTTTATATCCTCACATGATTGTTGTTTTATGTCTTCAAATGATGGTAAGTTTGATTGGACTTTCATGAGTATAGATGATCTCGCATGTTTACTGATTTTACATTTCATTTGTTAATGATTGTTGGTTACATTCATTTGTTGTAAACATGACTGGGAGAGCATCTAGTTACTCCCGACTGATTGTCGACCCCCTTCTCAGGTTGTTCAGGTGGTCGCTGTTTGGTTGATGCTTGCTTGGGGAATGTGCGAAGCGAGCTTAATAAATTGTTAAGGACCTTTGCTTTAAGTTTTTAAGAACCTTTGAATAATATATTAGTTTGGTTTTCGATTTGAGTATCGATCCGGATTTGGGTAAGGTGTTTCCGCCACCCTAACCCAGTTATCATTGAGTTACACTCTGATATTCCTTTATTTTATGTTTTTCCTTTGTTTTATAATCCGGGTTGTTACAGTTGGTATCAGAGCGAACACGCTCCCAACTCTCGCGTAGTTTATGATTAAAATAAAATCGACTTAGTAAATGAGTGAGAGTAAATGGGGTAGAAACAATTAAGTACTTGTTTGTTTACATCTTAATGTTTCATATCGTTGGTAATTATAGTACATGTATTGTTCATCTACTTATTTGTTTATGTCTTAATATTTCGCACACTTGTTAATTGTTTTACATGTGTGCTGGTGGATTTGTTTGTTATCTTTTATGTTTCATATCGTTACTTAATGTATTGAATGTATAATTCATTTACTTGTTTTATTATGCATTAATGTTTTATATAATTAATAATTGTGTTATTTGCGTTGTTCATGAAATTGTGCATTTATACATTGAGGTTTTGCATCGTTATTAATTGTATTGCATTTTTGTTCATATATTTATTTGTTTATGTTTTAATGTTCATCGTTTTTAATTTAACTAAATCTACAGTTTATATATTGTGTTATTAATGACTTGATGTTATGTTTCGTCATTAATTGTATATAAATGTGTTGCTCATGTATAACTTTTTCAAGCATGCTTATCAATTTTTAAAGATCGTCAATTTTGAAAATGTCATTTACATGTTACGTCTTACATGTCGTGCATTTTGGTTATATGCTGGTCAAAACTTTTTCCTTAATAACCCGAGCTTTACTCTTATCGTACTTTCATGCTTTTGGATCATTTGGCGACATCGACCTTGTTTGAGGTGATTTTGAGGTTGATTCCCTGGTGGTTTGGATTTTGAGACATCAAGTTGGGATTGTTTCGCAAGTTGGGATGTTCAAGTATGAAAGGAGAATGCATTTATGAGTTTAGTGACGAGGGAGTTAATTTGAGATTTGAGGTTGTTAAGAAGAAGTTTACTTTGGTATTAGAGGTTGTTAAGAAGGAGTTAACTTTCGGATTCGAGGTTGTTGAGATGAAGTTTCTTTTGGGAATAGTTGTTGTTAGGATGGAATCTCATTTGGGATAAGTGATTGTAAGTTCTTTGTGTGTTTGAGGAATTCTTTTTTTGAGGATAGAAAGTGAGTGAATGATATCTGGCATAAGACGTTTAATTGTGGTTTCATAGTTTCGCATAAAGTGAGAGACATAATGAGTGGTTTTAACTTATGATATGATTTGGGAATACCGAGGCTTATGCGCTTAATGGTTGGAATTTTTGGATTTTTGTCTAGTGATAAAGGAAAACTTATGTGAGTTAGTTATGGATCGAGGATAGAATGATGGGATGAATCAAATGTTATTGTGGAGTTTAGATTGAGCACATTGGGGAATTTTAGAGTTTTGCTCGACTTTAATTGGAATATGATATTTGAGGATTGAGAATCGCTAATGATTTTTAATGAGTTATGAAAGATTTATGGTTTATCCGTTGAGGAGATATTGACTGATTATACCTTTTAAAGGATTGAGTGAAAGAGATGAAATGTAATTTATGGGCTTGTGAGATGTTAATGTTTAAGAGTTTTAGCGTTGACTTAGTGAATGATCATGTTGACGATGATTATAATGGAATGTGGTGTTTATCTTTGAGGGTGTAGAGATTGCTATGGATTGATTTATTAAGTGTGATGAGATGGAGTTATTGAGAGTGGAAGGACTTGAGGGTTGATGGTCGTGAGAGTTTATAATCTTGAGAGTTGATAATTTGAGGAATGTAGTTCGTGATAGTAAAGGGGCAATTATATAGATGTTTGTTGGTGTTCAGGTATTATAGTGATATGATAAAAGGATGTTTCGAGACGTTGTGACCTTGAGTGATGATTGTACGAGAATTGTAAAACCTTGGTTATCGTGCTTTATTTATCTTGTCTTGAGGTGTCGTCTTGGTGTTTATAAATTTGTTTTGGAGTCGGCTATTCTTGTCACCTTGCACATGTCGACCATACCTCTTCTATTTGAGCCTTTAGACCAAAAGTTTCTTATTTATCTTTGTCCTTTGTTTATTTTATCTATTGTTACTCTCTATTTGTTCTTTATTTAAGCTTCAGTTCCTTCTTCTTTGAAGTTTTGTAATTATCCTCTTTACATTTATATCTCATTGAGCTTATACTTTCTAAAACTATGTTTTCGTTTGCTTTTATATTGCGCGAACATATTCGGTTTTGGTTTACAAGTTATTTATTCTTTTATGGTAACTTGAAAATGTTTGAAATATCTTTAAAGCTACTTGTGATCATCTCGTAGTGGAAGCTTGAATCCTTTCGTGAGGAATGTTAGATCTTTGATTTTGATGTTTGGCTATTGGAGATTGAGAGTATAGTAACATTTGTGAATGAGAGTATGAATTTGAATGACATATAGCGTTTTAGAGAAAGAGTATAAAAGGTCTTTTATGAGGTTTGATAGTTTGAGGATGTTATTATTTTGATGGACATAGCTTTATACAGTGTTTTGGTGGATTCTTAATGGTAAGATGATACTCACGGATAGTAAACCATGACTACGAATTGAGGTTATTAGCTTAGTTTTTATATGAGTATGGGTGATGAGATTTGTATAGTGATGTTGTTACGCTTTGATGGAAATGCGTTATTGATGATATGTGTTCAGAGAGAATGATTTGGATCTTGCGAGTGTGACTGATGATTAGGTGGTGAGATTGAGGTTTAATATTGATGACTTTGGATACTAGACATATATCGAGGATTATCGAGAGTTTGCCTTTTGAGGTTAAGAGTTGTATATGTGAAGTGAGCGCTACCAACTTTGAGGAAATTATGGTAGCAGTAATTTTAATTGCACTCATGAATAGAAGAGTTGCTTAATTGGAAGAGCGTCCTGGCTTTGAGATTATATGTTTGAGGTTTTGGTCAATGCCGGATTTTGTGGTGAATGGTAAATTAGAATTGGAGTATTTGATAAAACTGATTTGGACTTGGAGAAATAGTAACAAGTTTTTGGGAGGTTATATATGTTGTTTAATGATGGTGGAGTAATGTTTGGTATACGAGGACTAGATGTTAGATAGTTCATGAGATGAAAGAGTACACATTGATGAGTGTACTACTTAATGGTTTTGAGTGAGGTTGGTGAAAGTGAGGAAACCTTGATGATTTAGTATGTGAGGTGTAATGGTGATTATGAGTGTTAACCACATGCTTAAAGGTGATGCATGTGTGAAAATTTTGTGGTTTTACGATGATTAGATCGTATTGAGATAAATGCTTATTTTGGGTTGTGAGTATGAGTTTGATATTTCTTTTGAGGTTGTATAGTGTGTGAATATGATTATAACTTTGAGCATGTAGGATATCTCTTTATGGTTTGAGTGTTAATAAGGATCAGAGTGCGCAGCGGTTAGGATTCCGAGATGACTTTCGTTGATGATCACTTGTAATTCTTACCTTGTTTTGATCATATGTTTGAAATTCAAGTTTCGAGGACGAAACTTCTTTTTAGGGGGTTAGATTGTAACACCCCGTATTTTATAATAATATTTTATTATGAAAGTATTTTATTTAATTAATTATTTCGAAGTTTATAAATGAATTTTGGAAATATATATTTATAGCTTCCGTTTCCTATTTTTATTAATTCCGTTTAATCTACTTTTGGATGGGTTAAAATGTCCGTGCACAATTTTATTATTTTAATTTAATAATTACTTTTCTATTTCAAGTTCTCTTTACGTTTTAATATGGTTCAATCCAATTTGTAATCAGATAATCCATTGTATGAATTAATGGACCAAAAGCCCATTAGTTAATCTCCTTATAAATAGAATTTAACCTAGCAAGCAACTAGGTCAATTCTTAGTTTGGTGCGTGAGCTTTGCCGCGCCTTTCGTCCCCTTTTCTCTCTTTTGCTCTCTTTTCTCTCTTTGACTCCATTGTTGAATATCTTTCATTCTTCCAAATTCATATATAAATTATATTTTCACAATCCTTTCTCTTACTTCTACAATATATTATATTCAAAATATTTTATTGGGAATTATTTGTGTGGACCTTTAGACCTACGCTTTGGGTCTCTTGTTTTGTGAGTAAAGAAGGAGATCTTTTTCCCCTTTGGCGTTTTCGAAAGAGTGATTGCTTGGTACAATTTCAATCATAAGGATTTGGATTTACACTTTCTTTAAAGTTGATTTTCGGGTTATTGACACGTGTTGGAGACAAGTCTTTGTTGGTCGTATTCTTTATGAAGGTTTTCATTAATTGCTAAAAAGGTAACTAGGTGTTTCTCTTTTAATTGTGTTTATGCCAATTGATGTAATTAATATGATTTAATGATTGTTTGTACGATTAGTACATGTTTGATTATTTATTGTCATGAATTAATTGTGTTTCATATATTTATGTATATTTTATTATTGTGGTTGTGGATTATAATATGTTAATAAGTCGTTATGGGTGTCGTGCGCACAACTAGGGTTCGCGAGGAAAACCCTAGATGACGACACGGCTAATGGATAAGAGTGTTGCTCAAGGTTATAGTGAAGTATGTGTAACCTTGAAAATATGATTCAAGGTTATAGCTGAAACTAGTACAACCTTGAGTACGACTCAAAGTTATGGCTGAAGAGGTATAACCTTAAGTGCGAGTCAAAGTTATAGCCGATGTTAATATAACTTTGGGTTGCGAGTTAAAGTTATAGCTGAAGCTAATATAACTTTGAATTACGAGTTAAAGTTATAGCTGAGACTAACATAAACCTGAGGTATGACTCAAGGTTATGGTTGGTGCCAGTATAACTTTAGGTTCGTGTCAAGGTTTGGCTAAGGTTACTATAACCTCAAGCCATATGTGGAAGTTATAGTTGAGGTCAGTATAACCTCGCATCCATTACTTATGTTATAGTTAACGTTACTATAACCTTGGTTGTTTATACTTGTTTCACATGTTGAGTTGTGTTTAGTGATTGTATAATATTGTGTTTGCATATGTCGTTGGATACTTCTATGCATTTGACATTAGGACAGTCTGTTATGATGTTCTATTGGTTTGAGTCGTGATGTTATTCACGCATGTTAGTACAGTCAGTTATACTGTGCATTGTTGTTTGCTAGTTTGAATAGATGACGGTAGTATCAGTTATATACTATCGGAATGAACTAACGCCACCCATTGATGTGGGATTTATTTTGGTCTATGTTCGGGATTGGTCGGAGGCAGTGGTTATACGCTCCGGTCCCCGTGTGTCGTTCGGTGTACAGTTATTGCATCGAGAGGTCTGGCCAGGTCTTAGGCATATAGGCAGTGGTTATACGCTATACATAGTACCGTGGAGGCAGTGGTTATACGCTCCACACTGATGGAGGCAGTGGTTATACGCTCCGTCAGCTAGAGGCAGTGGTTATACGCTCTGGCAAGTTAGAGGCAGTGGTTATACGCTCTAACGGGCGTTCGCTCTATTCGCTATGCTTCGATGATAGCTTTGTGCCTCCTGTTGCGATGGATTGCGTGTCACCAATTTCGCTACGCTTTATTGCTAGCATTGTGCCTTATGTTACTATGAGTCGTGAGTTACTTGAGTTGTAAGTGTTCATGGTCTAGTGGACACATATGGTTTAGGTTCGTTGGTTTCATTTGTCTGGTGCTGAGAATATCATGGTATGGTAAGTTTGCTTTCATGTCATGTCATGTTTATATCCTCACATGATTGTTGTTTTATGTCTTCAAATGATGGTAAGTTTGATTGGACTTTCATGAGTATAGATGATCTCGCATGTTTACTGATTTTACATTTCATTTGTTAATGATTGTTGGTTACATTCATTTGTTGTAAACATGACTGGGAGAGCATCTAGTTACTCCCGACTGATTGTCGACCCCCTTCTCAGGTTGTTCAGGTGGTCGCTGTTTGGTTGATGCTTGCTTGGGGAATGTGCGAAGCGAGCTTAATAAATTGTTAAGGACCTTTGCTTTAAGTTTTTAAGAACCTTTGAATAATATATTAGTTTGGTTTTCGATTTGAGTATCGATCCGGATTTGGGTAAGGTGTTTCCGCCACCTTAACCCAGTTATCATTGAGTTACACTCTGATATTCCTTTATTTTATGTTTTTCCTTTGTTTTATAATCCGGGTTGTTACATTAAGTCTATTTTAAAATGAATTTAAACTCGTAGACTCATACATTTATATAATTGATCTCCCTCAAGAATTATATGAACGATCCCAAGACTCAATTTCCGTAAATTGATAAGCCAACTGTTTGGCTTGTTCTACCGTTAGAACTCATGGTCGATAGATTTCCATAAATCTCATCTTATAGTCCATCATAGTCGCTAGATAGTATCGAGTGACCACGATATTGAGATAAAATAAATCATATGTTCCCACTTACCCGACGTAGAAGGGGTCATATTATGCCTACCGACGAAGAAGGGATTCATGGGAGTCTGATTTATAAAGACTAGTCTCAATTTTTGGTTATACGAGGAAGACCCCATCAACTTATATTTATCCATTTTAAGTGAACTAATATCTAGCATAGTCGTGAATGAATGAAATAAAGTGATGGCTTTGTAAGTGACGCGTGACATCTGTATGTCTCCGAAAACTAACGCGTAACCTCTACATGAGTCAGTTTTCAGGCATGTTATAGGTGGTTTGGTTTTAGGCGGAAAATGATGCAAGCTATTATCGATGAAAGCATAAAAGAAATGCAATAAACGTAAATAAAAGTCCTAGTGTGGCCTATCCTACCCAAATAAACATTAAAACAACTTGGAATCCACCGTTGGACCCTAGAAGCTTGTCTTGATGTTCCATCTTGGTCTTTGCAGCGGGAGTGAGCATCCGGTCTCCGTCTTTGGTCTTCACAAAATTACTAATTTAAATTACAAAAGTAAACCTATTTACATTCTAATTTAAATACAAAAGTAATTACATGGCAAAAACCAAAACGGAGATACAATATCTCAAAATTACAAACAAGATCGTGTTCCATCATTACGGTAACACAATCCTCTAAGGCCACACTAAGTTACAACCGTTTGCAAAATTAAATATGTTATAAAAGCATTCATAAGCATTCAACAAGACGATAAATAAAATGCATCAACTAAAATGAAATTCATTCATGACATAATACCGTTATTATGTTTAATAAATTTTACCAAACCACCTTACGAGATTAAAATTATGTGATTATACCGTTTTAGTCACATAAATCTTAATAAACTTATAATCCATATTTTAAACCGTTTTAAAATAATAAGTATCTTACGGTGTGAACCGTTTCACAAAAGTCAATATACTATTTCCGTATATAGTATATTACTATGGGCCAAGAGAAAATAAAATAAAATTTATTTTCGAAAAATCTGCCAGAACAGGGTTTGCTCGATCGAGTCACTAAAGTACTCGATCGAGTAACCTTGACAGACTGGGTTTTACTCGATCGAGTAAAATAGGTACTCGATCGTGAAGGGTTTATTAGTTGCACATAAACTAATCTTTAGTCATACTAAACTAACCTTGTAAATAACATTTTAATTTACTTGTTAAAGATCTTATGCATGCTATGAAAATGCGGAAAAAGAGAGTTTTCGAACCCTTACACACGGTCCGAATCTATATAGCAAGGATGATCCTCCTAGTACCCAACAAGAATACCTCCTTTGGATGCACCAAGACAACCCCTTAACTAACCGAGATCTTGAACAAGCTAGCACAAAATCGGTTTTGCTTAAATTATTCTAATCTCTCTAATTAGAATATTATCTCAATACTACAAATAGTATGTTTATATTATCTTATAATATATATTTTGAGTTTGTAAAATCTTACTTTTACTTAGTGTATTTCGGCTAAGAGAAGAGGTTTATGAGTTTTCTACACTTAGAAAATTATGCCAACATTAGAAGAACTAGGTTAGTTTTAGGTGAGCATCTTATACTTAATATAGTGCGATGCTTGGGTGTGGGTGGCCGGGTATGGGAGGGCTCCAAGGGGGAACACACCTCTTTCCCATGCTTCTTAGGGTGGCTTATAGGTAATATTCTCAAGGCACTTTAATGATTATGCTTTTAACAACTTAAAAACACTTAAATCATTCCTTGTTAAACACCCCAAAACCGGCACACATACACTAATATGGACCTTATTTTACAATTTTGTCAATCTTACAATTTTATGTTATGTGACATACAATATGTCATAATTTAATAAAATAACAATTGTTTTAATTTAATCATACATATTTGTCAAATAAATATTGTTCATAAATTAATAAATCTCATTTATCAAGTTGACAAGTAATTCGAAATTACTAATTGTAAAATTAGTCACTTATAATAATCGTCAATACGATTTACAACTCTTGTAATAATTATAACCTAATTCATTCTAATTACGATATAATAAAATATCGTTCAATGTTTAACAATTGACACGCTTCAATTTTAAACATAAATCTTACAATAAGATTTAACCTCTGATTTCTCGATACACGAGTTTAAGGAATATGATCAATTCGTATCATTATACATTTGATCACTTTATCAATTAAGCGAATTGTCCTAAAGGTGTGACCTAAAGGGATCAACTGACCATCACCGTCATACGACAGTAATGTCAAACTCTAGCTAGCCAATCATTACCGATTAATGTTGGTCAGTTGACTAATAATTCGTATCATCCCTTGCGCATTCTCGTCATGAGATTTAATTACGTGATCGCACTATTGTTGAGGACACATTTCCCAACAATCTTCCACTTGTCCTCGACAAGTGTGCGTCACCAATTCTCTTGTCCTATTACAATCTCCCACTCAATGCAAGGTGTCTCTCTGAGGTCGTACTTGCATTCGATCATATCATGAGTGGTTTCCTCGATCTGGAGAATAACTGTTTGACCGAATTTATCTACCATAGATACCTTCCGAGCGTGGCCACGCATTTCCAGTTAACTTCTCCTCGAGTGGCCTTGTGATTTGAACAACCCTGACAAGGGGTGGACAATTTCTATCGCACTACTTCCTTTGACTAGTCACAGTCAGTCACAGCCTGAAGCAATTGTAAAACCCTTCGCGAAAGCGTAAAAGTAAAACATACAAAGTACCAAAAATGCAGCGGAATTAAAACTTTTTAACAAACTAAACATGCGAGGTGCTTTAGAAATCTAAACATGCGAAAGATTAAACATAAATACGTTTATAAGTGCGATACAAAAGCAGCCCGGGATAGCATATCCCTACAGGCACAAAATACTGAAACATAAGTCTAAGGTCTAGCTACACGTTAAGGTAAAAGTCAACGATGAAGGATCATCGCTCGCTAGCCTCAACGTAACCCCCTGCAAAACAGCCTCATGTACCTACACACATACAACATGTGCGCCACAGTCAGTGGGGAGTGACTAGAGTGCTCCTAGCCACCTATTGTCAATGACACATAACACATAAGCATACAATATACTCCAGCATATATAAAACATGTGAAGCATACAGATCTCAATATCTCAATCTCAAGTCAACATGCAAAAACTTATGCAAGGCTCTCAACCAACTTCGGAAACTATTTGGAAGGAGAGCCGGTTTCCCTTCCGGTTGCCCGGCCGGGGGGTCTTTCAATCCAAACCATTTACGAAACCGGACTAAGAGTCGTCCAATGCCTTGGACGAACAATACTGGGATAATTAAGTACCATACAATCACAATCACAACTAAAGCATACTCCACATCCAACTATATCAACAAGAGATAGGTCACCTAGTGACTCGACTCTAACAACTATAGGCCAACCAAGTGACTCTACAAACAAGAGATAGGTCATCCAAGTGACTCGACTCCTACAACAAATAGGTCATCCAAGTGACTCTACAAACAAGAGATAGGTCATCCAAGTGACTCGACTCTAACTAGATTGGTCAGCCAAGTGACTCTACTAGACTACTATGAGCAGGCCGACAATCGACTCGACTATATACTACGACATTCCCAATCTCAGACTATACAACCCCCTGGTAGCACGACATCAAATGACTGTCCTAGTCTAAACCTGGCCAGACTCTCGGAGCGCAAACGAATCACGATCCCCGATTCGACAAGTGCACAAGGCACCCCCAAGACCCGAACTAGCTAGGAACGAGATATGCCCGAAGGCGGGCAGACAATCTAAGACCTGACCGTGAGAACCAAGTCACTACGGCCAACCAGCTACACAATGCAATCAGGTGAGAACTCGAGTACTATAGCAGCGCACAGCAGGTTTACACAAATCACAATATGTCATCTCAAAGATGTACAACAACTCAAACTCGAATGACAATCATTTCTTAAATAACTCATCATAAACATCCACGTAACACTCAGCCAACTTCGGGAACTAATTTGAGGCGAGAGCCGGTCTCCCTTCCGGTTGCCCGGCCGGGGGGGTCTTTCATCCTCAAATCCATTACGGAACCCGACATAAGTGCCGCCCAATTTCTTGGGACTTCAAACAAGCATACGAGACATACGGAAAAAGAATCAATCAAATCCGACATGTGAATCCAAAGTTATAAACAATTTAACATGCTCAGGGGCTCTCAGCCGGTCAGCCATACTGCCGGTTGGCCGGCTGAGGGTCCCAACCTCTTATGCCCAAGACAACACGAAAACAACAAAGAGGTACTCCCAGCCGGTCGGCCGGCCGCCGGTCCACCGGCTGGGAACCCCTTTTTCCCAACTCTTACGGAAACAACAATAAACAACAAAATGGTCTCCCAGCCAGTCGGCCGGCTGCCGGTCCACCGGCTGGGGACCCTTTTTCCTCAAATTTTCACCCATTGCAAAATCAACGAAAACAACAAATGGGGCTCTCAGCCGGTCCACCGGCCGCCGGCCTCAGACCGGCTGGGAGTCCTCTGCCCAGCAAAACGTGTTTCGACACTTAAGAACTCAATCAAACTTCATGGGATTGCTTCTATACTTCGTATACACTACTAAAATCACGAATTACAGCATATACCAACACCAATGATGCATCATAAAATCATTATCATAGATTACCCATAATTACTCATATCAATAATTGAAAACACCCATTATTTCCTCATGAACAACATACCCATCATCAATACTAAACAAATCATGTGAAGAACATATAATCAACAAACCCTAACATGATACTAACTAATTTACAGCATCACAACCACAATCCACATAACCTAAACATGTTTCTAGTAAATAAACATACTAAAAATCAAGTAAAGTGCTAATATAGACAAAAGGCCGAGTTTCTCATTATCGTCACCTTAATGAGCGATTTCTTCACGCCTAGTCTTGAATAATATAATAATCCTTATCCGGGTCGTCAATGTCGACACCTACAAACAACAAAACGGGTTATAAGAGGGTATTTTCGAGTTCCCCTCAAAACAGCCCAGAAATGAAGTTTCACGAAATTGAAAACGAAAGTGATAGAAAGATCAGAAATGAAGAGAGGAATGCGATGATGAAAACCTCGAGTTAAACGGAGTTGAGATGAGAAAACGGATGGTGATTTTGTGAGGTTGAGAAAGAGCAAAAATGGAGAAACAAGTCACTGTATTCTTATTTGGTGAAGGACAATGTAACGTGCAAGAGGAGGTAGAAGGTGTCCTTTATATTTCACTTGAGTCGGGTTTAGTAAAAATGTAAGGAGCGGAAATCCTTAAAACGTAATTTACCAAGTAAACGTGACATCTTTAAATTAAACAACTCAAGACGGACTTAACGGCATTTCTTAAAATAAAACTCACGACTTATAATTAAAATATTATTAAATTCCGTGAACTAGTTTTAAATGATTAAAATTACTTTTATAAAAATACGGGCTGTTACAGTAATCCCATTTGACTCCAGTTACGAAAAGTCGTAGAGAATGGATCAAGGTTATGCCTAAACTGTACCATCTTGGGAGAGTAATCTTTAGTCTAAGAATTGACTCACAAGAATACTATAGCAGCTCTCGCCACGACCCGGCTATAAAATTTCCAGAACTCTATAAGCGGTCACATTGCCCGGCAGAGTGTTTCTAACAGTCTGCCTATGTGATCGACTAGTCATCACATATGACTCTATGGCACTTGAACTTGCCATCAATCGCCTCACACTCTAGTCGCTTAGAGACGTCACCTCATGTAAGCGGCTAGGGGCCATACTAAGTCAATCCAGTTCACTTATGGGGTTCAATATTGTCTCTTACAAACCATTTGGATTCTGACAAAGTATCTTTCACTTTGAGTTAATCATAACTCAAATGATGTTGTCATGCAACAATAGTCAATACTATTACATTGCATTTGATGCACAATCATCTATTTGTATTAGTGTTTTGCGAATAACCCTTTATTCATGATTTGCAAAACTTACAAATTTTGGTCTTCTTCATTCTCATATTATCCCGTATAATATGATTTTATTTGAGTACATTTCTAGAACTCTTTCTAGATTTTGAGCTTCCTTTCCAGAAGAAGGCTCCCACTGTTATCTTATAACTTGTGACGTATCGATATACTGGAGGGATTTAAGAATCACTCTCTTTAGTCACTTATGTACTGAAATCTATATTGTAGTCTATATATGATTTCATCATTCTAATAATTTTCACTCATCTTGGCTATTTTATAATGGTTTTATTCATCATTATGAATAACGTATCCAACCATTCTAATTTCTAATGGGCGACCTTTTATTATCCAGATAATAAACTTTCCTTTTAAAGCTCCATCATCATATGATACAAATTATTTTATTTATCTAAATTGAGCACCTCTTATTCTTTACTCTTAAAGAATCACCCATTCTCTCTAAATGGTAGGTTTCAATTCTTTAATGAATATCGCTCCCACTGAAAACAATATCCCTCGATTTCTTAAATGAACCTTCCATTTCTCGTATGTTAATCTATTACTCGAATCATTATCACTATCTCTATAGTGATCCATCTTCCATTCAATCAATCATCACCCTCTTTTCATGTTTTCGTTTCCTCGAGACGAATATGACATGATAATTTCCTTATAACGATATTGAGAGAATTGAGATGATTTCTTCTCTTTTATCTTATAAACTTAGAAACATCATTTATTAAGGAACCGGTCTTTCCCCTGTATAGATAGATTATTTCTCCTCTATTATCTTATAATCTTTAAAAACTCATTATCTCAAGGAGCCGATATTCCTTCCGAATTCATACGGGTTGTCATGTCTCCTCCCTTAGAAACAATGAACACAAAGAACCTTTCTTCGAGTGTCCTCCCGTAGTTTCTTCAGTGTCCTCTCGTAGTTTCTTCAAATCATTTAGGGCTCTTCTTAAGACTCCAAGTAAGAATCTTCTCTAAGATCCTTTATTTTCATCATTGGTTTGCGAGCGAAATATTTTCTCCCACTCTATCCTTCTAACAATAACCTTTATTCGTTTAAGGATAGCTATTTCGATTAACCAATGCATATGAATGTTTGAAGTTTTATAGGTGTGATGAATACATTCTCATTTTCCCTTAAAATGAAAATCTTATAATGAACTAATATTGTCTCATTTTGATTGAAAGTATCTCATGGGGTGTAGTTCTCCGTTTTAATCAACACTTTGATTATATTAAATTGATCATATCAAGGTTTATTGCGTGATAAAATCACCATTATTCATGTTTAAACAAGGTATGCAATTTATTTGAGAAATCAAGACATTTGATTAAGAACAAAAGTAGTGACTCGGGTTGAAAACCAAGTCACCAAATATCCAAAATTACAACCGTTGTTTTAGGATTTTAATCCTTGTCTTACAAGACAATAAATTGTTCCATAATTAAAATGCAAAATATGAAAGAAGACGGTATGAAAATTAGAGCCTAGCTCTTCAAGTCTTCGATCAATTGGATGCTACTATAGCCATCCAAGTAAGGAACTTCATGCTTCCTTCTCCTTGCCCTTATCATTATTAGGAGGCGCCCCTTTAAAACAATTAAAAAGGGTAAATATCAACACACTTGTATCATTATACATAAGTTGATAAATGACATGAATTTAAACGAGAATTATTACCTACGGCGGTTGCCTTTCCATTTTTGAGATCGCTTAAGTATTTGGGGCAATTACGCTTCCAATGACCGATCCTCGTGCAATAATGGCACTTGTCTTCGGATTTTGAAGACGAGGTGGAAGCGCCTTTCGAAAAGGTCTTTTCTTTGGTCGCCTTGGGCTTGAACGTTTTCTTGCCCTTGCCTTTAGAGGCATTCCTTTTGAAGCTCGTTTTCCCTTTCTTTTCGATGTTCAAAACATCCTTGGTGGAACTTTCATGAAGTCCCATGTCCATTTCGGCTTGGACTAACATCTTATGCAACTCATCCAACGTGGTCTCTTGGTTTCGCATATTAAAATTCACCCGGAATTGAGCATACGCTTTAACCTTATTGAGCGAGTGAAGAACTCGGTCAATAATGAGAGAGTCGGGTACATCAACATTTTGCGCTTTTAGAGTCTCCGCGAGCTCAACGAGTTTGAGCACATGAGGGCTTATCTTTTGCCCTTCCTTGAATGTAATGTCAAAGAAGGCGGAAGCCGCCTCATATTGGATCACCCTTGGAGTTTGCGAAAACATGGTCGCAAGCTTGGTGTATATCTCATATGATGTGGTCAACTTAATCATACTCCTTTGGAGATCCGACTCCATGGAGAAGATGAGCACATTTTTAAGAGCGGAGGACTCTTTCATGTAGGCTTCATAGGCCTCACGAGTTTGGACCGACGAACGAGCGGTCGGAGCGGGAGGAGCGGCTTCGGATAGGTAACGACTCTTATCGTCACCTTGAGCGGCCAAAAGCAATTGCGCATCCCAATCCTTAAAATTGGAACCATGCTTATCGATTTTACAACGATCCATAAAGGATCGAAGCCATGATACGTTAGTGAGAGGTGGAGCGTTGGTTGCCATTGATGATGTTGAAAATTAAACTACAATAATAAAAGGAAAAACAACATCATTTTAAAATTCGTAATTTAAACTAGAAACTTTAACAAGTTTAGTTATATATTTACTTAATGATCTCTTACCCAATTAAGTAAACAATCCCGAGACCCAAACCCATACTAATCCGGGCACGGTGTGGCTGATTCCACCCGTATCGGTATAATTTGGTGGATTAACCCTTTAATCGGTTCTACTCTTAGAACTCTCGGTCGACAATTTTCTTAAAATTATCTTTAGCCCGAACTTATTGCAACTACGGTTACGAATACTTTCGTTGAGATCAACCAAATTTCAAGGTGTAATCTTATTACCCCACTTACCCAACGTGACAATTTTAGTACCCCGGTGTAGCCGAGCCTACGTTCTTGTGAAGAAGGGATTCATGAGTCCGTACTTTTTGGTAAGGCTAAGTCTCAATATTTATATGTAAGAGATCTAGTCAAATTATTATCTATCTCCGTTTAAGTGAACTAAGTCGGTGAATTATCGATAAAATAAATGACTAGGTCGACTAAATCGAAAAATGCATGATACGATGTATGACGATTTGGCTATGCATGCAAACATATAAAAGCAAAAATAAAAGCATAAAAATAAACCCTAGTATGGCCTTTCCTAGAAAAGAAATAATAAAATTACAAATTCGGAAACCAACTCCTTGGTCCCTTGAACTTCACGAGGCACGCACTTCGAGGTAAACACCGTCTTGTCGGAACTCCTTTCCGAATGGCACCGTCTTCAAGGAACTCCGGATTTTACAAATATTACAACTTTTTTAGTCTACTTTATACATTATAAAATAGAAATAAATTACAATTGGGTGATACGAGATCACAAAATTACAACCGAATCGGTAACCCCTTACATTACGGGAAATACCGATTAAAAAGTAAGGCCATACTAAGTAAATTACATAATTCCCAAAATTACGTAAATAAATCATGACATTCATAATAAAGTATGCAATGCTTATGTAAATATGAATTAACATGCAAACCCTAAGCCAAATCGTCCTATTTAAAACACTTATTTAAATAGTTATCGCAAACCTCGGTTTATGGAATCGCGTGTTTTAACGGTTAACAACACTATGCATTATATGAAACGGTTTTCATCCTTAAGTTAATCATCCTAACTCTTATAGGTTTCAAAATTTAGTCTTACTCAAACTTTGAACATGACTTAACTCAATATATTTCAATATTGATCGGTATTACTCGGTTTTACGGGGAAAATAATATAAAATCCAAAAGAGTCATAAAAAATTTCGAAAATTCAAAATTCAAATTTTAAAAAATCCAGAATGTTCTTAAAATTTTCAGAATCTTAAAATATTAGTATTTATACGGTTTTAACATTATTTCGTAAATAAGACGTAAAACGAGTATTTTAAGTCGGAAAATTCAATAATTAACTTCATAAATGCAAATAAAATACTAATAATATTTTTATGTCTTCCAAAACATTTTAAGAACACAAAAAGGACAGAAAATTAAATGGCACATTGCCCCATAGCCGAAATTTTTAGATGATGACTCTAAATATTCAATTTTAAATGCTACTTTTAACAAATTAAAATTAAATCAAATTTGAAACTTTTGGCTCCCAAAAATTTTCATGATGAACATATCATATATGACTAATATGGGTTAAATGTTTCGGCCATTTTAACAACTATTGCAAATTTTAACGATTTTCGTCATATATCGTACGATTTTAACCTTTAAAATTATTTCTCAAGCATAAAATAAGATAAAATTCTCGAAAATTTTATACATGCTGGAAATAATATATATGACATCGTGTTAAATTTTTATGGCCAAATTCCAACTTAAACTATTAAAGTCGAAATAATGTCACTAATTACCCGATTTTTACATTAAAAATCTATAATATTGCAATATTTGAGATAAATTTCTGGAAAATTTAGCATAAATTTTCAATATTGCATGTGACATACTCATAAAGTTTTATAGTCAAATTCATAATATAACTATTTTAACCCATTTTATTCATCTTATTGCATTTTAACCATTAAAATTCATATCACACGTTTTATAAGTCCATAATTTACGAAAATTCATATTCATAACATAGGATATACATGTGATAATATACTGAAAAATCTCGGCCAAAAGATGATTTTTGCTTTTTTTCCCAGAATAAACGATTTTAACCATTAAAACTCTATAAAATCCGATATTTAATATACCATTAATCAATATTCATGCAAAATATATTCCAAATATTCTAAAACATTTTAGAAAACGGTAGGTATTCATGCTTAAATTATTTCGTGCATATCTTATATCAAACGAAAATTCAAATTTTATTTTGTTATAACTATAACTCCGTAAAAACGTAAACGGAAAGCATGCAAACAACCTATTGCTCTGATACCAATTGAAGGGTTTATTAGTTGCACATAAACTAATCTTTAGTCATACTAAACTAACCTTGTAAATAACATTTTAATTTACTTGTTAAAGATCTTATGCATGCTATGAAAATGCGGAAAAAGAGAGTTTTCGAACCCTTACACACGGTCCGAATCTATATAGCAAGGATGATCCTCCTAGTACCCAACAAGAATACCTCCTTTGGATGCACCAAGACAACCCCTTAACCAACCGAGATCTTGAACAAGCTAGTACAAAATCGGTTTTCCTTAAATTATTCTAATCTCTCTAATTAGAACATTATCTCAATACTACAAATAGTATGTTTATATTATCTTATAATATATATTTTGAGTTTGTAAAATCTTACTTTTAATTAGTGTATTTCGGCTAAGAGAAGAGGTTTTATGAGTTTTCTACACTTAGAAAATTATGCCAACATTAGAAGAACTAGGTTAGTTTTAGGTGAGTATCTTATACTTAATATAGTGTGATGCTTGGGTGTGGGTGGCCGGGTATGGGAGGGCTCCAAGGGGGAACACACCTCTTTCCCATGCTTCTTAGGGTGGCTTATAGGTAATATTCTCAAGGCACTTTAATGATTATGCTTTTAACAACTTAAAAACACTTAAATCATTCCTTGTTAAACACCCCAAAACCGGCACACATACACTAATATGGACCTTATTTTACAATTTTGTCAATCTTACAATTTTATGTTATGTGACATACAATATGTCATAATTTAATAAAATAACAATTGTTTTAATTTAATCATACATATTTATCAAATAAATATTGTTCATAAATTAATAAATCTCATTTATCAAGTTGACAAGTAATTCGAAATTACTAATTGTAAAATTAGTCACTTATAATAATCGTCAATACGATTTACAACTCTTGTAATAATTATAACCCAATTCATTCTAATTACGATATAATAAAATATCGTTCAATGTTTAACAATTGACACGCTTCAATTTTAAACATAAATCTTACAATAAGATTTAACCTCTGATTTCTCGATACACGAGTTTAAGGAATATGATCAAATCGTATCATTATACATTTGATCACTTTATCAATTAAGGGAATTGTCCTAAAGGTGTGACCTAAAGGGATCAACTGACCATCACCGTCATACGACAGTAATGTCAAACTCTAGCTAGCCAATCATTACCGATTAATATTGGTCAGTTGACTAATAATTCGTATCATCCCTTGCGCATTCTCGTCATGAGATTTAATTACGTGATCGCACTATTGTTGAGGACACATTTCCCAACAGATCGAACCCCTAAAATTTCAGGAAACCAAAATTTTCAGAAAAATTAAAATACCCTGAAAACTGTTCGATCGCATTAAAGCAAGGTCTATCGAGGAACAGCGTCAAACGAGTTGCTCGATCGAGCAAAACAGGTACTCGATCGAACACAAAAAATTTGAGAAAACTTAAAATTTTCAGAAAAGAAAATAAACCCTGACAACTGTTCGATCGAATAAAAACATGATCGATCGATGAACAGTGTCACTCGATCGAGTATAGCAAGTCTCGATCGAGTGACGGGTTAACGAAGCAGACTACGAACGAGTAGAAATACGCTCGTTCGTAGAATCTAAAGTGCTCGATCGAGTCACAAAGTGCTCGATCGAGTGACTGGTTTCTGAAAAACTGCTCGATCGAGCCAAAAAATGCTCGATCGAGTGACGGATAGCAGAAAAATGCTACGAACTGTTTAAAACCAAAAACTTGTGTTTATCATTGATTTTAAACGTGTAGATCAACAATAAACAACAACAAAACTTACATACTGTTAAAAATATCGATTAATTAACAATATGCAATTAAAAATCGAAAAAAATGATCGATTTTTCTCAAAATTGGCACACGGCCGAGACACAAGTGCGAGATGCAAATTTTCAGTTTTAAAACTTATGGAAAACACAATTGTAAAATTTTCGTGGCCTTGGCTCTAATACCACTTGTGGGGAATAAACATGTATTCACCCTTAAAATTGCAGGATTATAACGAAAAATACATATGCGAATATGGTCATAAGATGAAAAACATGAAATAGAATACAACCTTAGGTCCTTTGCGAGAATGGCCTAAGAACAGGAATTAAATTAAATTCCCTCCTATAACTTGCACCCAAGACTTTGTCTGAGACGATGCCGCGTGTGCTAGAAATGCTCTCCAATTGCCTTGCAGTATGGGGAGAGGTTTTGTGAGGTTTTAGATGTGAGATCTAGGTTTTTGGGAGAAAGTTGTTCTCAAAAACCCTAGTTTTTCTATATTATCAAATATCAGTAAGAGTGTTGGAGTCCTGACAAAAGGAGAGTCCCTCTCCTTTTGCAATACTCGGCCGGCCGAACGTGGACTAGGGTGAGAGTGGGCTTTCCACTCTAACCTTATTCCAATGCGTGATTCGACCCGTTTTCCTAAAATATAATTCGTGAGTTTTTAATTATAAATCGCACACATGTTATCAGATATTAATGCAGTCGATACATTAATAATGGTCTGACAAAAATACGATATTGTATAATTATGTCAATTAATATAACTGCTTATATTAATACACGAATTCAATATTTAATTAAATATAACCGTTTATATTTAATTTACGATTAATCATGTAATCCGTATTAGCTAAAATTATTTAATCCGTATTAAATAATAATATCAACATCTTATTGACTAATTTAATAGTCAATACCTCTGACTAACTGTTTAGTCAAATCCGGCATAAATGTGACTGTATTTTCATACCTTCACATCTCTCAAACGTGTCCTATAGGTGTGACGCATAGGGACCAGTTGATCACCGCCATCCGTATGACAATAACGTCAAACTTATCTATCAAGCCAATCGTTATCGATAAACGTGGATCAACTGATAATAATACCAAAGTATGCCCTTGTGATCCTTTAAGAGATTTAATAAGTCATTGTACTAACTGTCAAGGACACCAGCCCCAACCTGTTCCGACTCAAAGCTATGACTTACTGCCATGTAATCCGAAATGGACTCCATGTACGAAAATGACATATGGGAGTTGGTTGATTTGTCTGATAAGGTACGACCTCTTCAGTGCAAATGGCTTTATAAGATAAAGCGCTCCATCGAGGGACAACCAGACACCTATAAGGCACGACTAGTGGCAAAAGGTTTCACTCAAGTGCAAGGGTTGCACTATGATGATATTTTTGCACCCGTAGTCATGCTGCGTTCCATTCGGATTATCTTAGCGATTGTTGCATTTCATGACTATGAAATATGGCAAATGGATGTGAAAACCGCCTTCTTAAACGATTATTTGGAGGAGGACTTGTACATGGTACAACCCGAAGGTTTCGCAGATCCTAAAAATCCTAAGAAAGTGTGCAAGCTTAATCGTTCCATTTATGGACTTAAGCAAGCATCTAGGAGTTGCAATCATCGCTTCGACCAAGTGATAAAAAACAATGGTTTTATTCGATCAGTCGAAGAACCATGCTTATATATCAAGTCGAGTGGGAGAAAGATCGTCTTTCTGGTGTTGTATGTCGACGATATACTCTTGATCGAAAATGACATCTTTCTCTTATCTTCGGTTAAAGTATGGTTAAAGAACCATTTCCAGATGAAAGATCTAGGTGAAGCACAATGTATATTGGGGATCTGTATCTATAGAGATAGATCATGACGTATTTTATCACTGAGTCAGGAGTCTTAAATAGATAAGATTCTTGACAGATTCAGCATGACCAACTCCAAAAAGGGGTTACTTCCGATGATCTCGGAGATGCATTTGAGTAAGTCTCAGGCACCTAAGACACCGGAAGAGGTCAAGCGCATGAGTCTCATTCCTTATGCGTCAGTTATAGGATCGATCATGTATGCCATGATATGCACACGTCCAGACGTGACATATGCTTTGAGTATGACGAGTCGGTACCAAGGCAATCCAGGTGAACCACACTGGATGGTTGTTAAAAACATTCTTAAGTACCTACAGAGGACTAAAGATTGGGTATTGACTTATGGTGGAGGCACTGAGCTTTGCGCAAACGGTTACGCAGATGCTTGCTTCCAAACGGATCGCGATGACTCGAAATGTCAGTCTGGATTCGTTTTTACTCTTAATGGCTCTGCTATCAGTTGGAAAAGCTGTTAGAAACTAGGTTCCTTATTTTATACTCATATCTAATGTGAGTTTTGTTTCTTTAAGTTTAGTCATAAAAACTTAAATGGATCTTATGCATGCATGATGATATCATAAGATGTGATAGTCCTTACAATGGTTTTAGAAGGTTTATACTCAATAATCACCTATTATTTGAGTCTTCAAATAACCGAAATACCCTTAAACGATCTAACAAAAATCGTCTCCAAAAGATACGTATCAAGGACCCGATCTCAAACTACCACCAATTTTGTTACTAGAAAATTAGTATTAGTATACTAGAATTATTAACAATATTAGTCTTAATATTATTAATATAGGAAATAATTATTTTCTTAGTAAAAACTATTTTAGCAAAGAATTATGGAGAATGAGGGTGTAGTATGAATGTGTTAGTAGAATAATGAAGTATGCACTAACAACAACTACAAGTATTAGTGAGGTGGGTATGTGGCATTATATAGAGCAATTCATGCTCTCAATTGAGTGCATTAGGCCGGCCAAAACCAAGCCAAGAGGGAGCCAATGCATGCTCTCTTTGCTCTTACAAAAAGCTAGCAATATACCTTACATATTCCTTATGTGTGTCATACACAATCCATTTGCTTACTTACACACACAACCTCACCACACATACATACATACACGGCTGAAATGGGTCTTTTATGGACCCATTTTATCTTTGTCAATTGTGTTAATTTGTAACATGTCACACATGTCTTATAACACATGACCCAATTTGTTAATTGTGCAATTTTAACTATTAAAATTCATAATTTACAAATTTTATTACATTTAAATATTTACACTAATAATAGCGAAATTATTATTGTACAAAAATGTAATGTCATAATTTAATTACAACTCTTTGTAATTTTATGATCAACCGTGTTCATTCTCAATTTAATCGTTTCCCAAACGAATAAATAAAACCGAGTAATAAAACGATTTTATTACTATGACTTTTATTATTATAATCCTATTATAAAATATTTGTCATATAAAATTATTTCCAAATTTCCAGTTATTAATTAATTCGTATCCAATACAATATTAATTAATTATTCCATTGAGACGGAATTCCCTAAAGATATGACCTTAAGGGTTCAACTGATCACCACCATCATATGACGATAATGTCAAACTCTAGACAGCCAATCATTATCGGTAAATGTTGATCAGTTGACTTTAAAAGAGTAACACTCCCAGTTGTGTTTCATTCAAATGAGTTTTAATTACGTCAACACACTATTGTCGAGGACACTTCCTCCAACAATCTCCCACTTGTCCGAGACAAGTGTGTGTCACCAATTCTCTTGCCCTATTACTATCTCCCACTCAATGCATGGCGTCCTCTCAGGTCGTGCCGGCAATTGATTTAAATCTATAGTGGTTTATCTCGATCTGGAGTTATAACTACTGACCGGAATTATCTACGATAGATACCTTCCGAGCGTGGCCACGCATTTTTAGTTATTATTATCCTCGAGTGGCCTAGAGATATTGTTCAACCCTTACAAGGGGTGGACAATTCCTAATCGACTTATTCCTTCCGGCTGGCCACAACCCATCATAACCCAAAACATGTCCTTATAAACCCCAGTTACGAAGGTGTTAGGTGTAACACCCCAAGAGTATGAGAGGAAAGTTGTCCCACATCGGTAGAATGTGAGGCTTGTGATATGTTTATAATAACTTCCACCCACCACTTAGTAACAAGGCCTTGTGCTTTTGGGCTTGAGTGAGGACAAATAATGGGCCCAAAAGCATACCTCCCATCTTATTGGGGGTGTGTTACGACCATGGTGGGTCGGGTTGTTACAAATGGTATCAGAGCGACCCTGCGACCGTGTGGTGAGCCTATGGTCGGGAGTACCCGGGTCACACACCTAGCGGGGGAGGATTCTGGCCTTGGTTGTGAAGGAAAACGAGATAGTCATACTTGTTTACCATAATAATCTAGTCTTACTAATTATTTATGTTTTAATTAATCTCATATTAATTTATACTCAAGATCTTATGCATGCAATAATATTTGCGGAACAATAAAAATAAAAGGGCTTACAAACGGTCCAAATAAGTGCTAGGACGATCCTCCACGGAGCAACCAAAATAGCTTGCCTCCTTTACGTTGCACCCAAGACCTACCCTTAAACACCGAGACACGAGCACGAGCTAGGTGACGGAATCGGTAAACTTAAAACCGTGTACTAATAATAATATTAGTATACTACAAATATTATCTAAGTAATATTTAAGAGGTTTTTTTGTTTTCTTACTCTAGAAAACTAGTATGAGGATTTTCTTAAGTTTTCTCTTACTAAAAGAGATACATAAGGTTAGAATGAAATGTAGTGTTCATATTTCACATATAAGGTGAATTGGTATTGTGGGTTGTGTGTGTCGTATGGTTTTTGTGTATGGGAAGGGTAAGATTCTCTTTTGTCTTACTCATACTCTTAGGGTTGCATGGCTACCTCTTAGCCATCAAGCCTAAACAATCATAATGTTTTAAGATGCATAACTATAATCAACCCATAACCACCTACATCCACACGGTCCACTAAATAGTAAAATGGACTTCCATTTTACAATTATAATTTTGTACAATTATGTAATATGTAACATCCTATGTGACATAATCCAATTGTATTAATTTAAAATATATATTTATCACATAAATAATATTTCTAAATTAATTAAATCATATTTAACAAATTATTCTAGTAATTCATAATTACCGTCCCAATTTATGGTTATTATAATAATCGTCAATACGATATACAACATTTGTTATAACCACGAACCCTTCTCATTCTAATTTCGACATTTCATAAATATCGATTAATATTTGACAATCGACACATTTCAATTTCAAATATAAATCTTACTTTAAGATTCAACCTCTGAATTCTCAATATACGGTTTTAAGAATATCGATTAATCTGTATCCTATACAATTAATCGATATATTATTTAAGGGGTCTGTCCTATAGGTGTGACCTAAAGGGATCAACTAACCACCACCGTCATACGACAGTAATGTCAAACTCTAGTCAGCCAATCATTACCGATTAATGTTGGTCAGTTGACTAAATCAATATCGGATCGTCCCTTGCATATTCATTTCATAAGATTTATGACAATGATTTTTATCACTGTTGTGATCGCACAATTGTTGAGGACACATTTCCCAACAATCTCCCACTTGTACTCGACAAGTGTGCGTCACCGATTCTCTTGCCCTATTACGTCACCTCCCACTCAATGCAAGGTGTCTTCCAGGTCGTACTTGCATTTGATCATATCTTGAGCGGTTTTTCTCGATCTGGAGATTTAACTGCTTTGACCGGAATTATCTACCATAGATACCTTCCGAGCGTGGCCACGCATTTCCAGTTAAACTTCTCCTCGAGTGGCCTTGAGATTTAAGACAACCCTGACAAGGGGTTCGACAATTCCTATACTACTGTTCCCTTCGCTAACACAGTCCATCATGACCCAAAAGAAGCCCATTTGACCCCCTTTAACGGTTGATCGTAGAGCTAAAATCAAAGCCAATCTGAGGCTGTGTCACCTTGGGCGAACAGTCTCAAGTCAAAGAATCGACTTATGTGAATAATATAGTAGCTCTCGCCACGACCAGGCTAATTATAAAATTTCCAGAACTCTATAAGCGGTCACTAAATGCCCGACAAAGTGCTTCTTGCAGTCTGCCTATGTGATCGACTAGTCATCCCATATGACTCTATGACATTTGAACTTGCCATCAATCGCCTCACATTCTAGTCGCTTCGAGACGTCACCTCATACAAGCGACTATGGGCTATACTAAGTTAATCCAGTTCACTTTACGGGGTTCAAATTGTCTCTTACAACCCATTTGGATTTCACAAAGTATAAATTGTGAGTTAATAATAATAATAATAATAACTCAAACGATAAGAGTGATTGTTATGTGCGAACAATCAATACGATAGTGTTGCTCCACATAAACAATCTTTGATGATCATACATCAATTTGTATTAATGGTTTGTTATGTGAATATACCATATCTTCACATCTTTTAAACCTACAAATTTCGGTTTCCTTTTGACTCATATTATCTCGCATAATATGATCTTATTCAAGTACATTTCAAGTCTTTTATACTCGACTCGAGTCTCCTTACTTTAAGGAAGCTCCCACTGTTTTCTTAAAACTTATGACATGTCATCCATATGAACACAGTCATATTGTACTAGAATTCATATCGTAGTTAACCTAGATTCGATCCAATAGTTCTGCTCGAGAAACTTATATCGAAATAAGGTTTTTGTTTCAACCTAAGGCATTTTAATCAAGGTTATATGAATTTATCATTTTCATATCTTGGATTCAAATCCAAACCTTGTTAACTGATCGGTGACGTTTCATTATCATATAATAAACTCACTTATGATCTATGTTCTTAACATACAATCATCTAGAATTGAAAACCTTATATTCTTTAACCTTTAAAGAATCACCACTCTTTCTTAATGGCAGGTTCCGTTTCCTTAATAACTTTTCTCCCACTGAATTTCACATCACTATCTTTATAGTTAACAACTCCCACTATCTTCATAGTGATTAGGAAATATCTTCAAACATCTTCTCAACTCATAATGAACATTTCATTTTGATTTACTTCAAACATTTTCTCAACTCGCTATGAACATTTCATTTTTCATTTTCCTTCCCACGAGAACGGGAGATGATTTCTCCTCTATTATCTTTATAAAACAGAAATATTAACATCATGGAAACGATTTCCTTCCGTTAACACCCGCGGTTCCTTTTGTCCTCTCTCGGAACTAATGACAACATATGGAACATTTCCTTTTGTGTCCTCGCGTAG
This sequence comes from Silene conica, assembly GCA_029255685.2. NCBI lineage: Eukaryota > Viridiplantae > Streptophyta > Magnoliopsida > Caryophyllales > Caryophyllaceae > Silene > Silene conica. Next base: position 29,289,996 of record CM055312.2, on the reverse strand, counting down.
TTTCTTCTGTCTCCTCTCGTAGTTTCTTCTATCCAATCTCTTAGAGTTCTTCTCAAGGACTCCTTATAGGATTCTTCTCTAAGATCCTATGTTTATTTCATTGGTTTGCGGGCGTAGAATTTCTCCCACTCTATCCTCTAAAATAACCGTTATTTAAGAAGGATAGCATTTTCGCCCGACAACAATGTATTGGATAAAGAATTAATTTGAGTATTGAGATATTAACATATTCCTTCATTTAAGGTGAAAATCTTATAATGAACTAATGTTCTTATGTTTGAATTTGAAGTATTTCACGGGATGCAATTCTCATTTTTAAGTAAGTCGTACTACTTTTATAATGATCCTATCATATTACTCATGTTATTTGTCATAAGAGCATTTTAAAACAACCAAACATGTTTGATTAAGAACAAAAGGATGACTCGGGTTGAAAACCAAGTCACCACTATTATTACAACCATTGTTTCAACAAGATTCTTGTCATACAAGAAATACAAAGTTCTTAATTTAAAATGCAAAAGGAAAGAAGACATCAAAATGAAAAATTAGAGCCATGCTCTTTTATGTCTTCAATCTTGGATGCTACCATAGCCATCCATGGAAGGAACTTCAAGCGTCCTTCGCTTTCTCCTTGCCTTTGTCTTTGGTAGGAGCCCCTTTAAAACAATTTATAAATGGGTAAGAATCAATAACTTGTATCACTATACAAAAATTGATTAAATAACATGAATTAAACGAGAATTAATACCTACAGCGTGAACCTTTCAAGCTTTAGGTCGGCCAAGTACATCCGGTAATTTCTCTTCCAATGACCAATCTTTGTGCAATAGAGGCCCTTATCTTCAACCTTTGAAAATGATGTGGAAGCACCTTTCGAAAAGGTCTTCTCTTTGGATGGTGTGGTCATGGATACCTTCTTGCCTTTCCCTTTTCTACAACTCCTTTTTAAACTTCCCTTTGTTACTTTCCTCAATGTCGAGCATGTTCTTCTTGGTACTTCGAATAAGTCCCAATCCCCTTTTCGCTTGTGAAAGCATATTAATTAAAGGAGCGAAGAATTCGATCTATTATGAGATAGTCTGGAACTTCCGATCCTTGCACTTTCAAGATTTCGGATGGCTCAACCCTTTTGAGCACATAAGAACTCATAATATGACCCTTATTCGAATTTGGTTCAAATAAGGCGGAAGTCACTTCATGAAGCAATATCCTAGGATTTTGAGAGAACATATTCTTTAGCACAATCATTCTCTTTTGGACATCCGACTCCATGGAGAAAATAATCGTGTGCTTAAGAATGTTCGACTCCTTCATATAGGCTTCATAGGCCTCACGAATCGTAATCGTGGAATGAGTAGTGGGAACGGGAGGAGCAGCTTTTGTAAGGAAACGAATCTTATTGTCACCTTCCGCAGCTAAAAGTAATTGGGATTCCCAATCTTTGAAATTGGTGCCTTGCTTCCTAAGCTTGCAACGATTCATGAAAGATTGGAGCCATGAAACGTGTTGTGGGAGAGGTGGAGCGTTATATGCCATTGATGATTGAAAGTCGAAATATGAACTACAAATAAAATTAAGGATTTAAAACACAATTATCGTTTTAATAATTAAACTTGTAAATTTTAAACAAGTTATGCATCCACTTAATGATCTCTTACCCAATTAAGTAAATGATCCCGAGACCCAAATACATACTAACTTGGGCACGGTTTAGCCGATACATCCCTCATTCATATGACTCGGTAGATTAACTCATTAATCAATTCTACTTCTAGAACTCTCGGTCGATAAAATTACACTAATTCTTATCTTAGCCCGAACTTATTACCACTACGGTGGCTCGAATAACTTCGTCGAGATCAACCAAATTTCGAGAATAAGTAATCATATTACCCCACTTCACCAACGTAATAAGGTTTGCACCCCGGTTTAGCCGAGCCTACTCCCTTATGAAGAAGATCCTTCGCGGGTTCTTTACTTTTTGGTAAGGCTATGTCTCGATTTTTGAATAACGTAAGAGATCTTGTCAATTTATTATCTATCTCCTTTAAGTGAACTAAGTCGGTGAATTATCGATAAATTGATTGACACGGTCGATAAAATCGATGAAATGCATGAGTTTGAATGACGATTTGGCTATGCATGCAAACTTGATAAGCATAAATAAAAGCATAAATAACAAAAGCATAAATAAAACCCTAGTATGGCCTTTCCTAAAATAGAAAATAAAGTAAATTACAAATTCGGAAACCAACTCCTTTGGTCCCTTGAACTTCACACGCGGCACGCATCCCAAGGCAAACTCCGTCTTGGTCGGAACTCCTTTCCGAAATGGCACCGTCTTCAAGGATCTCCAAAATTACAAATAATTACAAATTTTCTATCTATTTTATACATTATAAAATAAAATAAAACAATAAAAAATAAAGTGATACGAGATCACATTAAATTACAACCGAATCGATAAACCCTTACATTACGGGAAATATCGATTAAAATCTAAGGCCATACTAAGTAAATTACATAATTCAAAATTACGTAAATAAAATATGACATTCATAAATGATAATTAAATATGCAATGCTTATGTAAAATGCAAAACCTAAGCCAAATCGTCCTATTTAAACACGTTTTAAATATCGTTATTCGTAATAACACGGTTTTATGGAATAACGTGATTTAAACAATTTTAAAATCACTAATCACTCTATGAATCACTATTCATGATTTAGTTAAGTTTCCTAACACATTTTAGGATTCAAAATTTAGTCTTACTCAAATTTCGAAAAATTAACTTAACTTATTTTAATATTGTTCGGTTTTAATCGGTTTTACGGGAAATAGCATTAAAATAATCAAACGAGTCATAAAAATTTCGAAAATTCAAAATTCAAAATTTTGAACATACTGAAAATTTTCTAAAATTTCATATCCTTCAAACTTAAATATTTTCGAAATATACTTATTTATTTCGTAAAATAGCCGTGCACATGCAAAATAATTCGAAAAATTCAAAACTACTTCAAAAAATTATGAAATAAAATACTAATATAATTTTTGCATCTTCCTAGACACTCAAAGCATCTGAAAATGCAGAAAAATAAGGCTGAAAAACACTGTTTAAGGTCTGAAAAGTAATGATTATGACTCTTACAACACTCAATTTCAACTTTAACCTTTAAAATTAAAATTTTAAAATTTCAGAAACTTTTGGCACTAAATAAAAATATGTTGATGATCATATATAATATGACTAATATGGGTGAATTTGTCGGACTATTTAAGCAACGTTTACTATTTTTAATAATTCGTGTCAAATATTACGCGATTTTACCGATTAAAATCATTTCTCATGCAATATTCGAGATTAATAGCTCAAAATTCACATGCATGCTAGAAATAATATATGTGATACTATATTAAATTTTTATGGTCAAATTCGAACTTAAACTATTTAAGCTAAAATATGTCACTAATATTACGATTTTTACGATAAAAATCAATATTCATGCAATATTAACGAAAAATTTATGAAAAATTTATCATGTATTTCATATATTGCATGTGACATATACAAAAAAATTTATAGTTAAATTCATAATATAACTATTTATCCCATATTTAACTCATTTTATGACTATTTAACCATTAAAAATCATAAACCATGCATAAAACTTCAATAATTTCGAAAATTATTTATATTCATAATATATAAAATGCATGTGAGAACATATTTAAAATTCATGGCCAGAAACATTATTTTTAGCTATTTTTCCCATAATAAAACATTTTTAACCGATTTAGAGCATGAATTAACCAATTTAATTACAATGATGAACAATATTATTCCATAAATCATCAAAATGACTTAAAACTATTTTAAGACCAGAAAGTATACATGCAATAACATTTTCGTGCATATCCTATATGTACTACTCATATTCGTTTTTAATTAAAATCATATTTCTCGCAAAAACGTAAAAATCGAGTTGCATGCAAGCAACCTAATGCTCTGATACCACTTGAAGGAAAACGAGATAGTCATACTTGTTTACCATAATAATCTAGTCTTACTAATTATTTATGTTTTAATTAATCTCATATTAATTTATACTCAAGATCTTATGCATGCAATAATATTTGCGGAACAATAAAAATAAAGGGGCTTACAAACGGTCCAAATAAGTGCTAGGACGATCCTCCACGGAGCAACCAAAATAGCTTGCCTCCTTTACGTTGCACCCAAGACCTACCCTTAAACACCGAGACACGAGCACGAGCTAGGTGACGGAATCGGTAAACTTAAAACCGTGTACTAATAATAATATTAGTATACTACAAATATTATCTAAGTAATATTTAAGAGGTTATTTTGTTTTCTTACTCTAGAAAACTAGTATGAGGATTTTCTTAAGTTTTCTCTTACTAAAAGAGATACATAAGGTTAGAATGAAATGTAGTGTTCATATTTCACATATAAGGTGAATTGGTATTGTGGGTTGTGTGTGTCGTATGGTTTTTGTGTATGGGAAGGGTAAGATTCTCTTTTGTCTTACTCATACTCTTAGGGTTGCATGGCTACCTCTTAGCCATCAAGCCTAAACAATCATAATGTTTTAAGATGCATAAAACAACTATAATCAACCCATAACCACCTACATCCACACGGTCCACTAAATAGTAAAATGGACTTCCATTTTACAATTATAATTTTGTACAATTATGTAATATGTAACATCCTATGTGACATAATCCAATTGTATTAATTTAAAATATATATTTATCACATAAATAATATTTCTAAATTAATTAAATCATATTTAACAAATTATTCTAGTAATTCATAATTACCGTCCCAATTTATGGTTATTATAATAATCGTCAATACGATATACAACATTTGTTATAACCACGAACCCTTCTCATTCTAGTTTCGACATTTCATAAATATCGATTAATATTTGACAATCGACACATTTCAATTTCAAATATAAATCTTACTTTAAGATTCAACCTCTGAATTCTCAATATACGGTTTTAAGAATATCGATTAATCTGTATCCTATACAATTAATCGATATATTATTTAAGGGGACTGTCCTATAGGTGTGACCTAAAGGGATCAACTAACCACCACCGTCATACGACAGTAATGTCAAACTCTAGTCAGCCAATCATTACCGATTAATGTTGGTCAGTTGACTAAATCAATATCGGATCGTCCCTTGCATATTCATTTCATAAGATTTATGACAATGATTTTTATCACTGTTGTGATCGCACAATTGTTGAGGACACATTTCCCAACAGGTTGTGGTCAAGTTTGAGGCACAACGAGGACGTTGTGTTCTTTAAGTGGCGTAGTTTGTAACACCCCAAGAGTATGAGAGGAAAGTTGTCCCACATCGGTAGAATGTGAGGCTTGTGATATGTTTATAATAACTTCCACCCACCACTTAGTAACAAGGCCTTGTGCTTTTGGGCTTAAGTGAGGACAAATAACGGGCCCAAAAGTGCACACTCATCTTATTGAGTTTGTGTTACGACGGTGGCGGGTCGGGTTGTTACATTAGGACATAGATCAAAGTTAATCTGAAAACTATGCCACCTCAGAGAACAGTCATTAGTCCAAGAACTGACTCATGTGAAACACGATAGATGCTCCCGCCACGACCAGGCAGTCTTTTAGTAAGAGTACGCCAGAGCTCTATCAGCGGTCATTAGCCCGACAAATGTATCTTAACATGTCTATGCCTAGGTGATCGATTAGTCATCCCGTATGACTCTATGGCAATCGAACTCGCCATCAATCGCATCACGCATCCGGTTGCATTGAGATGTCAGCTCACTTAAGCAACTAGGGGCGAGGTCATGATAATTCAATTCACTTTAATGAGGTTCAATATGGTCTTACCATCCCATTTGAATTTTACTTGACCTTTCGTGAGTTTATAAATAACTCAAACAATTAGTGGATTACACCATCCAAGTGGTTAACCTTTGAACACCATTTAATTTACAATGAGCTTGAGGGTCTCTCGTTTATATCCCTTAAAATTGTAATTATCTTCATTTTGAGTAAACCAGGTTTACCACGGTTCGTGCGAGCGTTTACTTTGTGGATCATATCCATATATGTTCTTCATTTTGAAGGAGACAAGTCATTCTCATGACTAGCGAATAAGATTATGTGCATTGTGTAACTCCCAGCTACTGCAATGCCTTTACATAATTTGTGAACTTACACATTTTGTAGAATCTTGTGATGACCATGTAGTTAAAATACAAGTCATTGAGATGCATAGTCAATGAATGTAAGCCAAAGATTATCACAAATCTTTGCTTGGTATCTTGGAACTTGAGTCGTTGCAAACCTTTTACCATACGACTAAGTTATCTTCCAAAATCTTGAATTTGTCTTTCATCTTCATTGGAGAATACTTTGACAGTTGATCAAGGTTTAATCATTGGTTTAACACCTGCTCAACAGGTTGTCCTGCAAGCGGCGCGCATCCACTTTACACGATTATACTAATGGCGGAAACCTTAGCGATTTAAACGTGCAAACAACAGTACTTAAGGTTCGAAATATTTCCATGATCCCATCATGGCTATACTATCTTCATCTCCATGAACAACCTTAACACTAATAACAAGATGTCTCTTATAATCTCAATTAAACATCCCATGTTTAATTAGATTTACAATCTCAATTGAAGATAAATTTTGTCTTCATTTATCTTTAGTCGTTAAACAAGATGTCGGTAATTAAACATATTTGCCTTCATTTCTCTTTAGTCGTTAAACAAGATGTCTCTTATAATCTCAATTAAACATCCCATGTCTCTTATAATCTAGAATTGAAAACTCGCATACTTCTCACAAGTACCAGTGCCTCATTCCAAACGAGCAATGAGTTGTTTTAGATAACGTTTACTCCCACTAAACTCTTGTTCTTGCCTGATTCTGAAAATCCCGAAGTCATACCCATGACTCAATAGGTTCAAATCTTGGTGCGAGAACTCCCACTGAACTTTATATTTAACCGTAAATCATAAAGCTCCCACTGAATTCAATGTTCCCTAAACATTTGATGAATTGAAATGGTTGGGACATAACCATATGTGCTAATGGTCACATCCTTTTCAAATACTCTTTTGAAAAGCGGTTATTGAGTTTACTGAATTCATTCTCAATGAATGACTTTACTACTTTAAACAAAGTTACCCTTAACTTTGCAGATTGCAGACATCCATATGTCAGCTTATGCTTCTCTCAACAAATCTTATTTATCAGCATGTACATCTTATAAATTTCATGGGTTTTAGAATTTGCATTGGCATATTTAGATCACCATCTGAATCCAAGAACCCTTTCTTGAGCCTTTGCAAAATCTCTTGAATAATTTTCTTCGAGTGTCCTCCCGTAGTTTTTATAAGAGTCTTTTCTTATGGTGTATAATTTTGTGTGTGGGAACTTTCAGTTCCCCACATTTATCTTATCTTACACTGTACGAGAACTCTATCATGGATCTTATCCATGTATAGAATTTTTCCTTACAAACTGCAAGAATTTATTCTTGAAGTATCCCCAGGGCCGGGGCCGTTGGGATATAAGGCGTAGATTTTTACCAAACCGTAGATCTTATCCACAACCTTTGGGTTTATCCACAACTTTTGGGATGATAAGGCGTAGAATCTTATCCATAGCCTAATCTACCTTTTAAAACCATAAGGTGTAGATTAGATAAAGTTGTAGATCATATCCACAACTTTATCTACCTTCTAAATCTCTTACACAACCACAACACAATAAATCCTACTATTCAACAATAGATCATATCTATTGTGCTTTTCAAAATCATGTGCTATTTGTGGCCTTTTAAATTTTTCTCCCACTCTATCTTTGTAATAATAAACTCATTTCATTACCAAAGATAGCCACTAAGGCCACAAGCAATGACTTTGATGTTGGTTTGTGTACCCTTATGATTTATTACAGAAAATATTCGATTTAAAGCTTAGATAGTTTTGGATGGTTGATAACTTTTCCTCATAATTGAGTTCTAAACTTAATTTTGATTTTGATTTGATTTGTATTGGGTATCCTATACCTATTCGGTTTCAATGGTCATACATTGAAATGTGACAATCAATTCTATTTTATGTTTAGGATTTGCAAGTGTTAAACTAAACAAGAACATAAATATAAAACCGATAGTGACTTGGGTTGAAAACCAAGTCACTACATCATCCAAAATACAACGAATTGTTCAAGGATTACCCTTTCCTCGTCCAACAAGGAAATAAAACATAGGTTCTAAATTGTTCATACAACACTTGAAATACTAGCAAAATAAGCGAAAAACAAAGCTCCTTGATCATCCCGTGTGGAGCTACTCTTAGTTCCCTTGATCCATCAAGCTTGTTTCTCTTTTCCCTTATCTTTGCTTTCATGCCCTAATTCAAGTAAGAAGAGCATTCACATCACAACTTGTATCATAATACATTAGTTGAGATTAACATAAAATTGGGATAGTTATCATACCAACTGGAAGAATTTTCCCAGCTTTGAGATCGCTGAGATACTTGGAACAGTTCCTCTTCCAATGTCCTTTGCCATTGCAATAAAAGCACTTAGCTCCCTGATGAGGGTTCTTCTTGGAATTGGAGGTGCTTGTCTCAGAAGACACTTTCTTTGAACCTTTGGAAGGTTTTTTTCCCCTTCCCTTACTCTTCCTCTTGAACTTTCCTTTGCTCTTAACATCAATGTTGAGCACATCCTTAGGGGCGCTAACATTTAGGCCCATATCCCTTTCAGCTTGCATGATCATATTGTGCAATTCATCGAGAGAGATGTCTTGGTTTCTCATGTTGAAATTCACCCGGAATTGTACATGAGTTTTCACCTTAGACAAGGAGTGGAGGATTCTGTCAATCACAAGTTCCTTAGGAATGTCGACCATTCATCCTTAGGGTTTCTACATGCTCAATTAACTTGAGCACATGTGGGCTAACCTTTTGCCCCTCCTTAAGGTTGAGATCAAAGAAGGCCGATGCCGCCTCGTATTGGACAATTCTCGAAGCCTTCGAGAACATTGTCACAAGCCTGGAGTAGATCTCATAGGCCGTGCCAATCTTTATGGCACTCCTTTGGAGTTCCGGCTCCATCGAGAAGATCAAAACATTTTTGATTGCCGCAGACTCCTTCTGATAAGTATCATAGGGTCGTCTTGCTGCGGCGGTGGCATTTTCTGCAGGTTCAGGAGGTGATTCTTCAACGAGGTATTCGGTCTTACCGTCACCCTGTGCCGCCAACAATAGTTGGGCATCCCAATCGGCAAAGTTTGCTCCATTCTTTTCTAGCTTACAACGATCCATAAAGGAACGAGGTATTCGGTCTTACCGTCACCCTGTCCCCGAATTTGCCGTCACTACCGGCCTTCAGACAAAATTTGCCGTCACTACCGGCCTTCAGACAAAATTTTGATGGCCGGAATTTGCCGTCACTAACGACTAAAGATAAATGAAGGCAAATATGTTAAAATTAAATTGATGATAAGGAGGACTAGGGTGTCGGGGGTCACTTAGGTAAGCCGGTAGCCAAACGTAAGATAACGGTCTTGTGTCACTTCTATGGTGAGTCTAGGGTCGTCTCTTCTCTCGAGTCGACTACCCTTAGGTCAAGACTAGTCCTAGCTTTCGCTACAAACCAAGCTAACCTAACACATAAACATGCTCATGAAACTCAAGACCATCGTCTAAAGCAAACAAAGCGAATTCAAGACTAATACCCAACCGTCGTTGAGGCAATACGTCGAACACGTAACATGCAAGATGTGAAAATTCAACCAAAGAGGCAAAACAAGACTAACCCTAAGCATGTTTCATGGCTACTAACTACCCAAGCAAACCCCTAACCCTAGAATGAAACTACTCACACATGATTAAGAAGGAAACATGAACAAATAAAGAATTAATGCTAAACATGTTGTATTATGATGAAAGTAAACAAATGAACAAGGAAAACTTAATCAAAATAAAATAACTAAGTAAAGAGAGGAAAGATTATACCAACAACTTGATTAAAGGGAAGAGCTTTGATTACAAAAGAAGAGTCTTCCCAAACCCTCCAAATTACAACCAAAAATCTTCTAATAATGGCTAAGAACAATACTAGGAAAGTGACTAAGTAAGGATTAAAAAGAACTATGAGATTAAGATGAAAACTAAGGAAAGATTAAAGTTTCTAAGAGAGTTTTTGATGGCTAAGTGTAGATGAATGGAACAGTAAAAACCCTAAAATAAGTATGAAATATCTCAAATGTTGTGCATCAAATAATAGACTAAGTGAGGGTTTATATAGTGCGCGAAATTCTGAAATATGACTCTCAGCCGGTCCACCGGCTGCCGGTCTGGAACCGGCTAAGAGTCCAAATGTAAAATTCTGAAAACTTTCTTCTTTTCTTCAACGAGTGCCATGATCTTCAGCCGACCGGCCGGCTGCCGGTCGGGTACCGGCTGGGAGGCTTGTTTGTGACTTCTGAGTTTTTCCCTCAATTTCTTTAACTAAAGGTACCACCAGCCGGTAGACCGGCTGCCGGTTGGCCACCGGCTGGGGGCCCTTTTGCTTGAATCTGCACAAATGCATGTTTTCTTCAATTCTTGAATTTTGTCTAAGTATGAAACATGAACCCCAACCGGCCTACCGGCCGCTGGCTGTACACCGGCTAGGAGACAAACTTCAAATCCCTGCAACATTCTTCATTTTTCGATCATGGTCAAGTCAAGATCCCCAGCCGGCCTACCGGCCGCCAGCTGGGAACCGGCTGGGAGGGCCTGAAAGGGCTTCTTGCATTTTCTTCTCAATTTCTTCACATTTCGCTCCAAATTCGTCTCGTTTGCTCCCGTTTCATCGCTCCCGCCACAACACCTACAAAATGTAAACCAAAAAGGAATAGTCGAGGCAATGGGCGTAAAATCGAGCAAATGCACGCAAAATGAGGTCGAATCGGGACCCAAAATGAAGAATAAACAGTGGAAAACATGACCAAAATATAGCTCATCAAACGTGTTCCATGTTTCGCAACTGAGGATATATATCAGTGACCCTTCGCATATCCTTGATCATGATATTATTGAGGTCGACGAACAGTTGACCTATGAGGAGCGACCCAAGGAGATCCTTGACAGAAAAGTGAGGAAACCCAGAAATGGGGAGACCGCGCTTGTCAAGGTACTATGGACCAATCATAATGTCGAGCCTACTTGGGAGACTGAGGTTTCAATGAGAGAGAAGTATCCTGAGCTGTTTACTTAAGGTATGTTACGAGGACGTAACTTTCTTTTTAGGAGGGTAGAATGTGACAATTCGTGTTTAAAGTACTTTTATTAGTTTTAACATTATATGATGTCACTTTAGGTGTTCGTTACATGCTTAATGATCAGTTTGGTTGACCTTAGGATGGTGAACTTGGGGACGAAGTTCATTTTAAGGAGGGAAGACTGTAATACTCCGTATTTTCTTTTAGTTTATTTTATATTTAATAATTAATAATTTGATGTGTTATAGCAATTTGGATATTCGTATTCAAATAATTGGTGGATCGAGCAAAGTTTTATATTTCACATGTGTTGTTAAGGGGTCGGATTTACCGTTAGTAGTAAACCGTGTTAAGTTATAATTTTGGGCCTTGTTTTGCGTGCCATCAAACCTCAGCCCACTCGACATATTACCTTGACAACGTGAAACACCTCAACACAAATGAGGATACACAACTTCCTGCCGCCTTATAAGAGGCTACCTAAAACCTAAACCTAAACCATCGACACCCAATCTCTCACTCTCAAAACGCTGCCGCCACATCCATGGTTGAAGGGAAGGGGCTTTCACGGTGGTTGCAGGGACCTAGGGTTGCTCGTTTACTCCAGAAAGTAGGTGCACTCATCACAGTTTTCCTTTCCTTCTGTTGTTTTTTTCCGTTTAATTCGATAGTTATAATCATAGAATTCATGCTATAGGTTTGATCTTTGCATAAAGTTAATCTGTGATATGTAGTGAGTATATTTTGATCATAAAGATGACGTTTTGGACAACCTAGGGCCGTCGTATAGGGTGTTTTGTAGACGGTGTCAGTTTTGGTATATTTCGTTTTCAGAACAGAGTATTTTCGTTGAATGTTAAACTATGATTCGAGGGAGTTCGGTTTATGGGTTGTTATGGGTGTTTGGATATTGGGATAGGAGGTGGTCCAGACGTTTATATGGTGGTGAGCACGGTGGTTGGTGGTGGTTCAGTACGTTTTTATAGCAATCTTTGTCGAGGGGGTTCGTACGCGGGTTTCTGGGTCAGACTGTGAGGCTGGGTTTGTCGCGGGTTTTCGGGCGGTCGTTAAGGTGTCGACGGCCACCACTGACTTCCCTTGAACCACCGTGGCTCAGAGGCGAGCCTGGTGGTGTCTAGATGAAATTCTATATGCTACGCCGTCATGTAAATCTCAACCATGTATTGCATCTTTCCTATGCCCATGTTGTGTTCGGGATTTCGTCTCACAATTGTTTCATTAGCTAAAATTGGGATTTGTAATTGATGGGATTTTGGAGATTCATTTTCTTGTCTTGGTTTATTTGAGCTTGCTTGAGGACAAGCAAGGGTTTAGCTTGGGGGAATTTGATATGCTCTATTTTTATATACTTTTCACCCCCATTTTAGCTCATGTTTTATCATCGTTTACATTATTCTTCAATGTTTATTGAGCTAATTCCGTGTTCTAGGTAATTTGTATGTGGTTTAGCGGTTTTTGTAGGAATTTCAGATTTCTCTTGCATTTTGACATTTACCGAGCATCGGAGCTAACCAAAGTCGAGACAAGCATTCTTCGGGTAGTAGATGTGACGGAAAAAGAAAGAAAGTCAACAAAGAAGTCAACTCATGAAGAGCATAATGAGCAAAGCATGACAACTCAAGCATTACATCATCCTTGCAACGTCACCCATGTTCCCAAATGTAAACAATTGAGCAAATACGGAGAACTTGGTCAGTGTTCTCACCCCGGTAGGGGTGGGCTGCCGCGGTATACCGGGGTGGCCTTGATCTCGCCATTTTTTGGTCCATATTCAAAGAATGCATACGTCATGTTCTTGCCCCGGTCCGGGGTGGCTGCAATCTACCCGTCTCCTCATCTCTATAAATACCCCATGCTTTCATTCATTTGGGGAGGATCACTTAGCATAAAATCATCAAAATTAGGAACTTGTAGCTACATTAAGTTTGTAACAAAATATTCTAAGTCTTTCCTTATTTTCTTTATAAAATAGTTCTTTGTTTATTCAAGCATTTTCCGAAGCTATTCGCATTTCATCTTCCGAGTTCTTATTCCGTTAATTCCCGGTATTATCTTTCTTTACGGTTTTATTTCGTTATCGTCATTATGTTTATCTTAGTTAATAGAATAGATAATCTAGTTCATAAAACCATGTGTGAGTAGTTTTTATATCTAGGGGGAAACCATGCTAGATTAGTTGTTAGGTCATGTTAAATTATTGATTTTGCATTGTCGTATGGTTGGTTATATACATGCTTGTTTCATTTGATTAATATATGATTTTGACCATGATTATTGATAAATCATTATTCTCATCCTAAGACCGAAAGCCGGGATAGAACTTGATCATTCGATAGTTGTAGTCATAGTCATAATTGTTAATTGTGTTGTTCTTATCCTAAGATCGAAAGTCGGGATAGAATTAGGCATGGCATGTTATAGTATTTTGTTCCAATATACGCGAGAGCTAATTGGTAATCAATCTACGGTTAAACTCTAGGCCGAGAGGAAATTGTTATAAACCTAATCAACTATCGACAATGTATTTTCTTTAATTTGACATGACTAAGCTTCTATATGCATGTGTAACCCCAATCCCCTAGATTCTTCCCTATAATCGTTTACATCTTTACTCTTATCATTTCCGTTTTAAGTAAATCTTCAATCAAAACAACAAACAACACGTAACCGACCTTGATAGAATTCTCTCCATAGCTAATTACAATTACATCACCGTCTCCCTGTGGTTCGACCCCTTCTTCCCTATCTACATTAATTTGTATGTTAGTCAAGTCTAGGGACTTTTATCTTTGGCAGGTGTTGCGATTAGCCTGGCCAAATTTTGGCGCCGTTGCCGGGGACGCACGGTTTTATTTTTGTGATTAGTAGAATTCTATCTTGTTTTCTTTTGTCTTAAGGAACACTTTTTCCTTGAGACCGTTACTTACAATCTCCCCTAGGTTGTTGTCTTATGCCCAGGTCCTCTCGAATTGGTGAACTTCTTCCCGTTGATCCCGAACCCGAGAAGTCTTTGCATAGGAGATTACGCTTCCTTAAGGAGGTTTCCGAAGCCGCAACTCTTGCGGAACTTGATAACATTCGAAGTTTTTATCTAGAGGATCTCAGAAATCTTGAGGAAGAAGCCTCTACTTCTCAACCACCAACGGAAAAGATGGTGCGTTTGTCTGATCATTCCAAGCCCACTGCGGCTATGCTCCCAAGAGGAATAGTTACGTCTCAAATTGGTGCGGTAAACTTTGAAATCAAGCCGGCCTTTATAAGCATTGTTGAAAGAAAACAGTTTGGGGGAACTCCTACGGAAGACCCCAACTTACATGTACAAAACTTTTGTGACTATTGCTCCATGATTCGGCAACCGGGTGTCACACAAGAGCAAATAAGGGAGATACTATTCCCTTTCTCCCTAAAGGACAAGGCCAAAGTTTGGATAAATAGCCTTGATCGAGTTGCATTGGGAATCAACGATTGGGATAGTCTAGCCCTTGCATTTTATCAAAAGTATTTCCCTCCTGAGAAAACACAACAACTAAGAAGTCAAATCACCGGTTTTCGCCAAAATGGTCATGAAAGTCTACATGAAGCATGGGAAAGGTACAAAGAACTTCAAAGGGAATGTCCTCATCATGGTTTGGATTCATGGTTTCTTGCCATCACATTCTACAATGGGTGTTGCGCAGAGTCTCGTCGAGTTTTGGACTCCGCAAACAATGGGAGATTCGATAATATAGATGTGGAGTTAGCTCACTCAACCATAGAATCTATGGCGGTGCACGACTCTCAATATGTCAACTCGAGAAACATCCCATTAAAGGCAAAGGAAGAAGATCCCGGAATTGCTCTCTTGAAAGCTCAAGTAGCTCTTCTCCAAAGACAAGTCGAAAATCAAGGATCAAGTTCCTCTCAACCTCATGAACAAGTAAACGTGACAAGCCAAGTTGTAGTATGTGAAGCTTGTGGAAGTGCGGGTCATGGATTCCAAGAATGTAGAAGCAACATGGAACAAGTCAATGCCTACCAAAGCTTTAGGCAAAATTTCAACCCTTTCTCCAATACCTACAATCCGGGTACAAAGTTCCATCCAAATTTCTCCTACAAAAGTACAAATGTCCTTAACCCACCACCACCAAGACCACCACAAAACACTGCACCACCAGGTTTCCAAAATCAAGGACAAAAGAACCAGTTCCAACAAAACTTTCAACCTTTCCCTCAACAACAATTTCAAAATCCACAACCATTTCCAAATCAACAATTCCAAAATCCTTCACAAAATTCACCACCATTTCAAAATCCCCAAAATCAACAAAGTCAACCCTCACATCCACAACAATTGAGTGAGATAGGAGCTCTGTTGGCCCAAGTGGCCGAGACTCAAAGGAACATGGTCCTTCACATTCAAAAGACCGATCAAGCAAGAGATGCTTCAATCAAAATGCTTGTGACACAAATTGCTCAACTTGCTACATCCAACCCTCAAAGACAACAAGGTCAATTGCCACCACAAGGAGCACAACCTCACGAGCAAGCTAACGCTGTCGCTTTAAGGAGTGGTACTACTTATGAGGGACCCCAAATGCCCACTGAAGAAAGTGATCAAATGGGTAAGAAAGATGACGTTGGGAACAAAGCTACTAGCTCAAAAGAAGTTGAGAAGGAGCCCAACCAAATCAATGAGCCTGTGTTGGTAGAGATTGAGGAGGAGCCCCCAAAGGATAAAGATAAAGCTAAGGAGCCGGAAAAGATTCAAGTGCCTTTTCCCCATAGGTTGGCAAAAGCTCACAAGGAAACTCAATTTGGTAAATTCATGGAGGTGGTGAAAAACTTACAGGTAACAATCCCTTTTACCGAGTTAATCACCCAAGTCCCCTCATACACCAAATTCATGAAAGACATCTTAACTAGGAAAAGGACAATAGATAGCATTGAAACCTTGGCCTTCACCGCTGAGTGTAATGCCCTTTTACAAAATTTGTCCCCACCTAAGTTAAAAGATCCAAGAAGTTTTTCAATCTCATGCACCATTGGTACTTATACGATCGACAAAGCTCTTTGTGATTTAGGTGCTAGTGTTAGTGTCATGCCATTTTCCATTTGTGAGAAATTAAACATGGGAGAGTTAAAGTGTACTAGTGTCACATTGCAAATGGCAGACCGTTCTGTAAAACACCCTCTAGGTGTTTTGGAGGATGTTCCCGTCAAAGTCGGCAAATTTTTCACTCCAGTTGACTTTATTGTTCTTGACATCGCTGAAGATTCGCAAATCCCAATTATTTTGGGAAGACCATTTTTACATACCGCAGGCGCGGTCATCGATGTTAAAAACGGTAAATTGACTTTGGAAGTTGGTGATGACAAAGTAACTTACAATTTGAACAATGTTGTGAAAAGTCCAATGTTAGAAGAACCATGTTATTCCATAGAGGTCTCAGATTTAATTGATATTATTGTGGAAGATTCATTGCCCCGATCTTTGAGCAAGGATCCGTTGGAGGCTCTTTTGTTGCTAGAATCTTTTGCAGGTGATGATGACATTAATGGTGATGAGATAGATGCTTTGGAGTTGGAGCTTGATGGAGAGGAGCTAGCCCTGGAGGAAAACTCTAATTTCATAGGTTTGGTTGATACTTCTACTACGGTCGAGGTACAAAAACCCGAACTAAAACCCCTCCCACTGAATTTAAAGTATGCTTTTCTAGATGAATCAGAAATGTGCCCAATCATTGTAAGTACCCATCTAGATGAAAGTCAAGTGTCTAGGTTGTTAGATGTGTTGAGAACCCATAAGAAGGCTATTGGCTATTCACTCGATGATTTGAAGGGAATAAGCCCCGATTTTTGTATGCATAGGATTCACTTAGAAGAAGATCATAAGCCATGTGTACAAGGTCAGCGTCGCTTAAACCCAAACATGCAAGAAGTTGTCAAAAAAGAGGTCATGAAACTCTTGGATGCGGGAATTATCTATGCAATTTCCGACTCCAAATGGGTTAGTCCGGTCCAAGTGGTCCCAAAGAAAGGAGGGACCACGGTAGTCAAAAATGATAAAGATGAACTCATCCCTACTCGTGTTGTGATGGGATGGCGCATGTGTATTGACTATAGGAGATTGAACTTGGCCACTAAGAAAGACCACTATCCCTTACCATTCATTGACCAAATGTTGGAGAGGTTGGCATGTCACAAGTACTTTTGTTACTTAGACGGTTACTCGGGATTCTTTCAAATACCCATTCATCCCGATGACCAAGAAAAGACCACTTTCACTTGCCCTTATGGTACCTTTGCTTACCGTAGGATGCCTTTCGGTCTATGTAATGCCCCCGCAACCTTCCAACGTTGCATGACTAGTATTTTTTCAGATTTCATTGAGTCCATCATGGAAGTTTTCATGGATGATTTTAGTGTCTATGGCACTACATTTGATGCTTGCTTGGCCAATTTGACTAAGGTTTTGAAAAGATGTGAAGAAGTGGACTTAGTTTTGAATTGGGAAAAGTGCCACTTCATGGTAAATGAAGGAGTGGTACTCGGTCATCTTGTTTCAGAAAGAGGTATAGAGGTGGACCGTGCCAAGGTCCAAGTGATAGAGCAACTTCCCCCTCCCATAAATGTCAAAGGTATAAGAAGTTTTCTGGGACATGCGGGATTTTACCGCCGTTTTATAAAAGATTTCTCCAAAATTGCAAAGCCTCTTACCGAGCTCCTTTTGAAGGATGCTCCATTTGTTTTTACTGATGCTTGTCTTGAGGCTTTTAACAGGATTAAGGAAGCTTTAATTTCAGCACCCATCATCCAATCACCGGATTGGAATTTGCCATTTGAAGTAATGTGCGATGCTAGTGACTATGCGGTGGGTGCCGTTCTTGGGCAAAGGAAAGATAAGGTGCTTCATGCCATTTACTATGCAAGTAAAACATTGGATGCAGCTCAAGTCAATTATGCCACTACCAAGAAGGAACTTCTTGCTATTGTCTATGCTTTAGACAAATTCCGTTCTTACTTGGTTGGCTCTAAGGTCATTGTCCATACCGATCACGCCGCCTTGAAACATCTACTTTCAAAGAAGGAGGCAAAGCCGAGGCTCATTAGATGGATCTTGCTTTTGCAAGAATTTGACCTTGAGATTCGTGACAAGAAAGGAGCTGAAAATGTTGTGGCCGATCACCTCTCCCGTTTGAGGTTTGATGATGAAGGTATTCATATACCTATTGATGATTCTTTTGCCGATGACTCCTTGATGACGGTCGAGGAAAATACACCATGGTATGCCGATATTGCCAACTATCTTGTTGGTCATGAGTTGCCACCTAACCTTTCATATCAACAAAGAAAGAAGTTCATGTATGATGCCAAATTCTATCTTTGGGATGATCCTCATTTGTTCAAACATTGCTCCGATGGGTTATACCGGAGATGTATCCCACAGTGGGATGTGAAAGGAGTGTTAGAAGGTTGCCATTCTTCTCCCTATGGTGGTCATCATGGACCATCTAAAACTGTTGCTAAGATTTTGCAATCCGGTTTCTATTGGCCTACTATGTTCCAAGATGCTAAGAATTTTGTGATGTCATGTGATGCTTGCCAAAGAACCGGTTCTATTTCAAGAAGGCATGAGATGCCTCAAAATGGAATTCTTGAAGTTGGAATTTTCGATGTGTGGGGTATCGACTACCAAGGCCCTTTTCCTTCATCAAAAGGTAATCGTTATATCTTGGTAGCCGTTGATTACGTTTCCAAATGGGTAGAAGCCATTGCCACTCCCACTAATGATGCCCGTCATGTCATAAGATTGTTTAAGAAGGTCATTTTCCCACGCTTTGGTGTACCTAGAGCGGTGATTAGTGATCGTGGAACTCACTTTGGTGAAAAACAACTTGATACATTGCTTGCTAAATATGGGGTTTTTCATAGAAGAGGTTTGGCTTACCATCCGCAAACGAGTGGCCAAGTCGAGGTCTCAAACCGTGAAATCAAATCCATTCTTGAAAAAGTTGTTGCAAAATCAAGGAAAGATTGGAGTACAAAGCTCGATGACACATTGTGGGCATATAGGACCGCTTTTAAGACACCTATTGGTACTTCACCATATAGGTTGGTCTATGGAAAAGCTTGTCATTTGCCGATTGAGATGGAGCAAAAAGCTTTTTGGGCTATCAAAGAGCTCAATTTTGATGCTACTCTTTGTGGAGAGAAGAGATTATTGCAACTCAATGAACTCGATGAATTTCGGCTTCAAGCTTATGAAAGTTCCCGTCTTTACAAGGAAAAGACAAAACGGTGCCATGATAAGAAGATTCTCAAGAAAGATTTTGAGATTGGTGATAAGGTACTATTGTTCAATTCTCGTTTGAAGATTTTTCCGGGAAAACTGAGATCACGGTGGTCCGGCCTGTATACCGTCATTAATGTGAACAAGCTTGGTTTCGTCGAAGTGATGACTACGAACGGCGAAAGATTCAAAGTGAATGGCCATCGGTTGAAAGTTTATCGTGAGAATGCTGTTATCGGAGTAGTGGAGGAAGTTTTCTTGGAACTTCCGTCCGTTCAAGCTTAATTCATCAAGGATTCGTGACGTCTAGCAAGACTTAAAATTGCGCTTCTCGGGAGGCAACCCGTGTTTTACTCTTTTATTTCCCTTTTTGAATAATATTTCGCTTTAGGTAGTATAGGAATAAGTAGATTTGTGGTATATTGAATTGAATTTGCAGGTACCATACGAGGCAAGAAAGAAAAAAGAAAGCTGAAAAAGGAAAAAGAATGCTGAATGCGGAAAAGAGGGCACAGACTAGTCTCACCCCGAGGGTCCGGGGCAATCCACCCCGACCGGGGCCAAAGCAACATCATTCAGCATTTGTGAAAAAAATTGAAATTTGGAATTAGAAAAAAATGAAGAAACCCACCCCGGTACACCGGGGCGAGCCACCCCGACCGGGGCAGGAGCAATCGTGCTCGGTTTTTACATTACAAAGGCTGCTCGAATTTCTTTCTTTTCATTCTTTCATTCTTATTTCTCCTTCCTTTTCCTCCTCAAGGTAACTCTTTTCTCTCTTTATACTATCAAATTTCATCTTAGCAATCATTCTTCAAGGATTTCTACTTCCATTTCCACTCTCAAGTAAGTTATTTTGCATATTCTACTCTATTTTATCCTTCATTTGCTTAGAAATTGAATTTTTCACTAACCCTAACTTCAAATTGGGGAAAATTGATTTTGCTCTTTTTGGGTGAGGAATTCAATTTCTAGTTTGAATTAATGCTTTGTAGAGTTAGTATATGTCATTGCTAGTGTTAATTCCCCTTACTTGAGTGCCATTTACATTGTTTTAGCAAATTTGTGAGTTTCTTCTTTGTGGTTGGTATTTTTCTGAAATTTTCAGATTTATGGCTCCCTTGAAGAACTTGTTTCGTCGTAGTAAGAGGGCTAGAGCGGAACCCAGTCCTAGCAACCCAATTGAGGTGGAGGAAGAAGAAGAAGTAGAGGAGGTACCAAGGTCACCACCGTCGGTATGGCAAGATGAAGACTATCCTACCGTTGTGTTTGTTTCTGAAAAACAATTCAACAATTGGAATGCCTTAAAAGCCAAAGGTTTGAGACCAACTCGTTTTGTTAATTTTGATTCTTTGAATTTCTAAGCTCCTTCGAATTTCATAAATCTAGGAGGCAAGAACATATCCATTCGGTGAGTTTTAGGCTGTTCAATAGAGATTATAATAAAACCCTTAACCAATTCGCTTCGATCTTTGGCTTACCGGCGGAAGGGATTCCTATTGACCCTCCCGATCATTATAACCCAGTCGTGACTTGGAATGCCATTTCCCATTTCCCTTACCCCGGTAATTGGAACCATCTCCCCCATGCCTTGCTCCATAGACCGGACTTTCGTATTTGGCAACGGTCTATGGGGTGGACTTTCTTCGGGAGACTTGAACCTCACTCAGTGAGGTTAATAGAGGTTCAGATTCTTGGGTCTTTCTTGAATGTTGAAGGACATGACAAATGGCAAATCAACATCCCTTACCATTTTGCCAATCACTTGTCCAAACAAGTGAGTGACCGCTCCAAATGTGTGGTCCTAGGTGGGTTAATAACCCGCATAGCCCAAAATCTCTGTCGGTTCAACCAAGAGACCACCGAGCTTCCACCTTTATTACCCGGACCTAGGGATGTGGGAAATGGTTTGGATTATGATTACTTTGTTTCACTTGACTGGTTTAGGAGTGCCCCACCTCAAATGATTTGGAAAATAGGCAAGTATGATTCTCTTCGATTACCCGATGATTTGCCTTTAATTCCAGTGCTAACACAAGGGGAACCTGCTGGGGGAGGGGTACCATTTGTTCGTAAAAGTTTTCATTTGCCTATTGGAGGCCTATCGCCCATTGCCCCGACTATGACTTATGCTAGTATTTATACTCGTCGGGGGAATCCGGGTAATTCTTCACGTCAGGAGGAGGTAGGACAATCCTCTCAACATGAATCTTTTCAACCTCCCCGCCACTCTAGTGCGGATCTTTATAGTATGATGAGAGGATTGCAGGTTAGTGTGGACACAATGCGGGACGATCAAAGACTTGCTTTGAACCCCATTTATACTCATTTTGCCCGTCAAGGGGTCATCCAGCAAGAAGGACCTCACCCGTCCTTCTTCACTTGGCCCGAGGGTGGTTTTTCTGGTGGTTATGCAGGTTATCCCGCACCTCAAGTTCCTCCTCACGTTGCTCCTCATGTTGCCCCTTATTCCGACCCTCAATTTGCTAGCGGAAGTGGAAGTGGAGAAAGAGAAGTTGATGATCCGCCTCGCAATGTCAACTTCACCGATTTCTTTGATGGTCCTGTCTGAATGGTTGTTGCCCCCCTTGTACATACTAGCTTGGGGGAAGCTAGTCGGTTTAGTAAGTTTTCTTTTACTTTTATTTGTAGTTTCCCTTTCCCCATTAAACTTGTTGTTTGATTGTCTCTTTGGTTCACATTGAGGACAACGTGAAGTTTAGCTTGGGGGAGGGATCGCTTTGCTTTTTCTTTTTATAGGTTAGTATAAGTTTAATGATGGCAAGTTTCATGATGATGTGAATGAATCACCTACTGTTTTCCTCTTGCATTTCCCAATTTCATGCTCTTTGAAATTTTTTGTGAGTCTTCTATGACGGAATTTTGGCTTACATGGGGATGTCTTGACATAGTAGGTAGAGAATGGATTTTTGATGTTTTTGGCTTGATCTTTTGGCATTGGCAACCTACAAAATTTGAAAGTTTTAGAGCCTCCTAAGACCGTTACATCCTTTTTCGGTCTCATCTAGGTGTGTGAGTAGGTCTCCTCATGGCTTTGTGTACACCAAAAGGCATAAATATGGTTTTTGTTCCACTTCATAGGCATTGCATTCATCTTGTGAGTATTTGTAAGCCTTTCACATGATTCTATTTGCCCATTTTTGCCCCTTTACACATGTTTTTATTGATTTTCTAAGCTACATTCAAAATTTACCTACCTTGTCAAGTTAGTAGCTTATTCTTAGTGTTTGGGTGCTCAATTGGGATATGGTTCAAATGTTGCCTTTTATCATTGTGATTGGCATTGAAAGAAAAAAAAAAATGATGGTCAAAAAGTCGAAAATATATACCATCCATGAGAATAAAAAAAGAAAAAAGATGAAAACAAAAGAAAAGAAAGAAAAGAAGCATGAATTGAAAAGAAAAGGAAGAAGAGAAAAATATGAAAGTTTCCATGACATTCATCATAAACATATTTTTGGGAAATTCTCATTTGCTTTGTCTTGATAAAGAAGTCATTTTGCTAAGTTTTGACTTCAACATTTGGTAATGAGTTGGGTTTGATTTTGGATTGAGCATCCTTGCATTAATGGTTAGTTGCTAGCTTGAATTAGCTCCAATTACCATAACTCACATGTTCCCTTTCTTACCCATCACATATTGCTTCCTTCTTATGGCTTCTCTTATATACTTGCATTTTGAGCTAGTTGACTAGTGGATTGGAATGCTTAACATATTAGATTGCCGGCACAACTTCATGAGTCGAGGTTAGGAGAGTGTTTTCACATACAAACCTCCTTTACATTTATATGTGTGCTTGAGTGTACCGTGAGAGTCCTTTGTCAAAATGATCATGCAAAAGCCAAAGAGTCTAGATGAAATTCTATATGCTACGCCGTCATGTAAATCTCAACCATGTATTGCATCTTTCCTATGCCCATGTTGTGTTCGGGATTTCGTCTCACAATTGTTTCATTAGCTAAAATTGGGATTTGTAATTGATGGGATTTTGGAGATTCATTTGCTTGTCTTGGTTTATTTGAGCTTGCTTGAGGACAAGCAAGGGTTTAGCTTGGGAGAATTTGATATGCTCTATTTTTATATACTTTTCACCCCCATTTTAGCTCATGTTTTATCATCGTTTACATTATTCTTCAATGTTTATTGAGCTAATTCCGTGTTCTAGGTAATTTGTATGTGGTTTAGCGGTTTTTGTAGGAATTTCGGATTTCTCTTGCATTTTGACATTTACCGAGCATCGGAGCTAACCAAAGTCGAGACAAGCATTCTTCGGGTAGTAGATATGACGGAAAAAGAAAGAAAGTCAACAAAGAAGTCAACTCATGAAGAGCATAATGAGCAAAGCATGACAACTCAAGCATTACATCATCCTTGCAACGTCACCCATGTTCCAAAATGTAAACAATTGAGCAAATACGGAGAACTTGGTCAGTGTTCTCACCCCGGTAGGGGTGGGCTGCCCCGGTATACCGGGGTGGCCTTGATCTCGCCATTTTTTGGTCCAGATTCAAAGAATGCATACGTCATGTTCTTGCCCCGGTCCGGGGTGGCTGCAATCTACCCGTCTCCTCATCACTATAAATACCCCATGCTTTCATTCATTTGGGGAGGATCACTTAGCATAAAATCATCAAAATTAGGAACTTGTAGCTACATTAAGTTTGTAACAAAATATTCTAAGTCTTTCCTTATTTTCTTTATAAAATAGTTCTTTGTTTATTCAAGCATTTTCCGAAGCTATTCGCATTTCATCTTCCGAGTTCTTATTCCGTTAATTCCCGGTATTATCTTTCTTTACGGTTTTATTTCGTTATCGTCATTATGTTTATCTTAGTTAATAGAATAGATAATCTAGTTCATAAAACCATGTGTGAGTAGTTTTTATATTTAGGGGGGAAACCATGCTAGATTAGTTGTTAGGTCATGTTAAATTATTGATTTTGCATTGTCGTATGGTTGGTTATATACATGCTTGTTTCATTTGATTAATATATGATTTTGACCATGATTATTGATAAATCATTATTCTCATCCTAAGACCGAAAGCCGGGATAGAACTTGATCATTCGATAGTTGTAGTCATAGTCATAATTGTTAATTGTGTTGTTCTTATCCTAAGATCGAAAGTCGGGATAGAATTAGGCATGGCATGTTATAGTATTTTGTTCCAATATACGCGAGAGCTAATTGGTAATCAATCTACGGTTAAACTCTAGGCCGAGAGGAAATTGTTATAAACCTAATCAACTATCGACAATGTATTTTCTTTAATTTGACATGACTAAGCTTCTATATGCATGTGTAACCCCAATCCCCTAGATTCTTCCCTATAATCGTTTACATCTTAGCTTTACTCTTATCATTTCCGTTTTAAGTAAATCTTCAATCAAAACAACAAACAACACGTAACCGACCTTGATAGAATTCTCTCCATAGCTAATTACAATTACATCACCGTCTCCCTGTGGTTCGACCCCTTCTTCCCTATCTACATTAATTTGTATGTTAGTCAAGTCTAGGGACTTTTATCTTTGGCAGGTGTGCGATTAGCCTGGTCATTATGTATTATGTGAATTGGATGCGGTGAATGCAAGTATGATATTTATGAGATTTATATTCAGTGTTGGTTCTTTATTATTGCATTCATAAGCATGGCATGAGCATGGTTACATATTGAGATGATGATGAGGTATTATTTGGCCCAGGCTAGCTCTGCAGGGCTAGACCTGGTGACCTCAACTGTTATGCTGGTGTTCGGCGACGGCCGATGATACTCTGCCGGGAGGTTCGGTAAGGGTGGGAGTCACGGGTTTGAGAATGAAAAATGAGAATGAGAATGAGATTGAGATTGAGATTGAGCTCGAGCATATCATGGCATTGCAGATCATTTATATTGCATTTTGTTATTGTGTTATCCTACTCAACCGCGAGGTTGACAGTGTATTCGTGTTCACCTACGATGATCCGGAATGGGGAGTAGATTTTTCAGGGCAAAGACAAACGGACTAGGATCTGGGCTTGGAGGAGAGAAACTTGGATCAGACTCACCTAGCTTGTAATAGTTCGTTTGTACTTTTCATATCTTGAGTTTTGGTTTTTAGACTATGCATGTAACAGTTTAGTTTCGACTCTTGGTTAGGTAACTTAAAGTACTATTTATCTTTCACTATGATTATCTCTTACCCTGGGTTATCCAGGATGGTAACAGTCTTATTTACCCTGGAAGTCCTAGTTCAGGCTCCCAGGTAAATGGGGGTGTTACACATAGGCCGAAAGGAGATATTAGATAACATAGACCGAAAGGATTTGTTATACCCCTTACGCGACTGTAATACATGTTGACCTAGACTATATGCCATCGTAGCTATAACGAACCGATCATCCTACATCTTTTTATCATTATCTTTATTCACATCTTTGTTTTAGTTTTGTCTTGCTTTAATTTATTAGACTTAGTGACAATCAAAACCAATCATCAACCCCCAATTTGTTACATTAAGACTTAGACCTAAAACAATAAACACTCTCAACCTCCTTGTGGTTCGACCCTAACTTTCGCTATCTATAGTTAAAGCTAGGAATTATAAATATTATCTTTGATACCCACAATAACGACGGGTATCAAATTTTGCGTCGTTTCCGGGGAGGTAGCGCTAGTGCTAGTTATTTTTTGTTTTTAGTCTTTATCTTTTGCTGTCATGACCATCTCCCCTTTCCCACAATGCGAGCATGAACCATTGCATATCTATTGTAATAGATTAACCTCTTTCCTTTCTCAGTCTGACTATCCTTTTAGTATTGGGGAGGTTTGTCGTATCATTTATGATGGACTGGTAAGACCTTGATCAAAATTGAGGGGAGTTGTGGATGGGACTTTCTTGACCTACCCTATGAGGAGCAATGGGAGCTTCTCAAACACTTAATCCAAGCTAGTCGAGAAACAGAGAGGGATGAGAGAGTTGACATCAGTGACCTGAATCTTTCTGTTGAGAGTGATCTTATCACCCCCGTTACAGAAGATTCGCTCATTCTTGATGAGGATGAGTATGACAGGTTACTTGACTCCCTTTCCCTGCCTGTTGATGATGCTGACTTAGATGCAGCTGATGAGTTAGAAATTCACCCCTTGACTGAAGAACCTATTTTTATAGGTATTAGTGAGGAACATGTTTCTGAATTGATTGAACCTTCTGATAATGAGTCTTGTTATGTGCAGGATTCCTTTGTTGACATTTCTGATGTTTTAGATAATATTAGTGAATGTTCTGCACAAGGATCCTTTACAAAGGATCCTTCGGAGGCTTTAATGTGTTTTGAGACATGTGCAGGTGAAACTCTTACTTAGAAAGCTGAATTGGATGCTCCAAAGGTTGCAATTCATGAGATGGAAGCCATAGTCGGCAACAAAAGAAGTGTTCTCGATCGAGTAGTACCACTTACTCGATAAAATGATACAGAGAACGAGATCACTCAATCGAGTGATCCCATGGCTAAAGAGAAGAGCCCGAGGAAGAAGAAACCGAGGAAGGTGTCGGCCCATGACTTGGGCGTTGACGACCCCGAAAGGTGGAGAGCTAGAGTAGTGGATGATGACCCATCCATATACATAGTGGAGAGGAGCTCATCTACCCAGATCACCATAACAGAAAGAGTAGCTTGCAATCAGAACCCGTGGTCAAAGAAATTCCGCATCCTTCACGGATAACTTCTCCTTGTTGCTCATTTTCAAGTCTATTTTTTCTGTTTTAAGACTTTTGTTGTTTCTTGTTTTGTTTTAGACTTAGACATTTTGCTATGTTGTTTTGTTTTAAGACTTTTTAGACTTAGTACTACGGGATTGTGCGCAAGTATTGGGTGCGTATCACTGTTTTTACAGGTTTGGGAAACATTTAACTCAACCCGAATAAGTTAATTCAGAGAAAAAAAAAGAGCACTGCACAGGAATTCTGGTCGACCGACCAGATGCATCAGTCGGTCGACCAGTCACTGCAACCCAGAAGGTCATTGTAACCCGACACTTGGTTAATCGACCAAGATTTGTGGTCGGTCGACCACAACAGCTGCTACAGCCTGTTTCTAGAACCTCGAGAAGCGTGCAAGCAAGACTAGAGAGTCTTTCTCGCTATCCTTTCTTTTCTGCTTTCATTTTCTTTTCCATTAAAAAATCTTGTAATTATCATTTACTACCCAAACGCTTTTAAATCTCCGAAAAGGGTTTGTCTTCTTGTTCCTTTCCAGGTCTATAAGGTGGCACTGCTGGCCACCGAAACCTCCTAGCTCACGCTGGTTTGGGGAGGTTTCTGTTCGCGCATAAGTCTTGTGAGTTCCTTCTATGTTCCTCCTTTGTTTTCATTTTACGCAAATTCCCATTTTTCATGATCTTTGCTTATGCTATTGCACAATGAGGACATTGTGCAATTTGGTTTGGGGAAGGGTTTTGCGTCGCATTCATATGTTTTATTGCATTTCTGTCACAGGTTTATTGCATTTCCGTCTTACATCGTTTCTTTTATTTTCCCTTGCATATACAAAAATCCAAAGAAAATTTCAAAAAAATGCACGTTTAGTTTAGCATATAGGTCGAGTCGGAACGATAATATTTCTAGGATGACTTTGCATTTTCATATGTTTATGTCTGAGCCTTGCTTGTCAACATGTTTTAGTAGTAGAATCACATGCATATCTACGAGTTCTTTGTCAAACTAGTTGTTAATCTTGAAACTTGACTTTCATCTTTGGCAAACTACTATACATTCTGAGTTTTAGAGCCCTTTTACTGGTGTCATTCATGACCAGTTGTTTAGGATGTGAGTAGTACTGCCCTTTGAGACATGTTACATCAAAATGCATAAACATGAACATAATCTGCTTTATACATGTATGTTATCTTGTTTTGTGATTTGTGACACGTGCATTTGCGGTCCCTTTTTCTTATTTCACCCATAACCCTCACATTACCAAATTTGCCTTTGTGTCCCTAAAACTACATCCCATACTTAGCCTACCTTAACCAAGCTAGTATTTTTGGTCACGGGAACTTTTTGAGTCATCTTTGGTTGTTGTGTGTTCATGTGAGAAAAGAAAGAAAAGAAAGAAAGAAAGCAAAAGAAGGAAAAAGAAAAGAAAAACAGAAAAAAATCAAAAAAAGAAAGAATCAAAAAATCACTTCAAGTCAGTCGACCGACCGCATCACCTGGTCGGTCGACCAACTCTCCGAAACAGAAACATGTAGTTGTTCAGAAAAACGCCTTTCTTTAACATTTATTACTCCAGTAAATCATTCATATCACTTGAGAGTCTTTTCCTTGGAAATTTTGTAAGATTTGTGCTACAAAATGGCATCGTGCTTAAGTTCTTTGGGTTGGAAGTTATGAAATTCATTGTTTGGATCCCGGTTTTGCTAGCTTGGCTATCTAACTCCACTTATCCAAAAACATCTTAACCTTTCTTACCCATTACCTCACACATCTTTCTTTACCTCAGCGTGTGTCAAAGTCACTTGATTGGTACGTATATGCACGGTTGTAGAGTTTATTTTCATGTTAGATTGCAGGCATGTTTTCATGGGTCGAAGTTAGGTGAGTGTCTTTACAAAATACTTCTTTCTATCTTTTACATACACTCACCTTATGCTTATTGTGTGATATGAGTGACCCGCGAGAGTCCATTGTGACAAAGTCTTTATGGTTGATAGATTAGCAAAGTTTTGACAACTCAATAAATCGTTTGCATGATTCATCTACTAGTTTCTTGTTGACTTAGCATTAAATTGGTTTAGGCTTTACATTTGCATTTCGCTCTGAGATTGAAATCGTTCCATTAGTTTAAGATCGAGTCTAGTTCTTGCTTGAGGACACGCAAGGGTTTGGTTTGGAGAATTTGATGCGTGTCTATTTTATGATGTTTTACATCTATTTTTACACGCATTTCAGAGCTCATTTATGAGTTTTTGGTTATTATTTCTCCTATTTCTTCTACTTTCGTATTTTTATGCTTTATTGCAGATTTATGCGGAAACAAGCCGATTTTTAGTTAAACCCATCCTTAAGTGGATTGCATGGCTAAGGACACGAAGGGACAATGAAGGGACAAAGCCTAGCGCACACTTCAAGGCCTGAAGATAGCATAAGCAAGGGTGCATACAGTTTACAAGCTTCAACAAGGAAAGAATTGGTTCACGATATTGCAGCCTGTTTCAAATGGCTATATCTCAAGTTCTAGAGCTGATAATCGAGTGATTCCAATTGAAAGTGAAAGCTTATCCTCTTAGCTTTCCAACGCCGCGAGAATCGCTTTATTCTGATGAGTAACGAAGAAATGGCAACTGTTTTAAGATCGACGCGCGCTGCAGAACTGCATCCCGATATTTGGTCGATCGACTGGGCACTATGGTCGATCGACCAAGGTATCTGATGCGCGAGATTTCAGAAACCCAATAGTTGGTCGACCGACCAGCATCATCGGTCGGTCGACCACATGGCCCATTACGGAAGATTTCAGACGCCTAATTAAGCCCGTGATTAAGCTAGGTTTTGAAGGAAGCATCGACAAATCTTTATAAAAGCTAATAAACCCTTTTGTACTAAGGATCCAGTTTACTACTCATAAAAGCTTGGTTAGTTTAATATAAAGTTTATTAGTTTTTCTTCTTAATTAGGTTTTAGATTTTTCACACAAACAATCAGTTTCCCACGCATTATTTCAATAATATTAAATCTTTCAGTTCTTCCACTTCCTTTGTTACGGTAATTTACTTTCTCAATTCAGTTTGTTCTTATTTTGTTAGTATTACACCGGATAGTTAGAATCCCAATCCTCGTTTTTGTTAATTGCATAATTGTTATAGTCTTAATCATGTTATTTACTGTTGTTATTATCATAGTTTTTGCTTTCATTATTGTTATGAGTAGCTAAACCCCCAATTGTTAAGATGTAGCCGAGTTGTAGCGTAGATGGCGTAAATTAGGGCAACCCGTAGCAGACCTCGGTTGACCGACTGGCTTATCTGGTCGGTCGACTGAGGTAGTTAGTCGATCGACCGGAATAGCTCGTCGGTCGACCAACTCTGTGTATGATCAGACCTGTTTTCTTATGTTAATAACAATATCTTACATCGAGACCGAAAGGAGACTTGTAGGATGCTTAATAATGACCACCCCGGGATCGAAAGATAAGGGAAGGGAATTAGTTAACGTTTTAAGACAGCTAGGTTGCTAAGACTGAAAGGTATGTGACCTAGACGTTAGGAATTACCTATATTGTTGACACCCGATATTTGTAAGACCTAGTAACTAATAGCATAGGCCGAAAGGAGCTATTAGATAACATAAACTGAAAGGATTTGTTATACCCTTTATGCGACTGCAATACATGTTGACCTAGACTATATGCCATCGTAGCTATAACGAACTGATCATCCTAACATCTTTTTATCATAGTTTTTACTCACATCTTTGTTTCAGTTTTGTCTTGCTTTAATTTGTTAGACTTAGTAGAGACCAAAACACAATCAAAACCCCCAATTGTTACCCTAAGACATAGACTTGAAACGACTAACACTCCCAACCTCCTTGTGGTTCGACCCTAACTTTCGCTATCTATAGTTAAAGTTTAGGAATTATAAATTTTATCTTTGACGCCCTCAACGACGGTTATCAATTAATGAAAAGAAGGGAGAAAGAGTAATAAAAGGACCTGGTTGTGTACCTGGTCGCTAGACAGCGACCAGATGAAGCATGCCCATTCCAGACCTTCTGCTTTGGCAACAACATTCGACCCTTCAACTGGTCGCTGTCTGGGACAGCGACTAGATGCACAACCACATTTCCAAAGTTTCTGTTTTGGCAATATAAGCAGTCCTTCAACTACATCCCCACAATTCCAAAGATTCTGCCCAAGTTTCGTTATTTTTCAAAAACTAGTCGCTATCTGGGACAGCAACGTGTTTACAAATTTTTTAGGAAAAAAAAACAAACAAAAAAATGGTGACGTAAAAACATTTTAAATAAATAGTTTAAAAAGAGCACTAGTTTGTTAAATAGTTTCGTTTTAAGCATTATTTTAGTAAAAACTTTCATTATTAAATCTCACTCAATCTCAGAATTACATACATATATGATACATATAGCATTATTATACATCATATTCATCGCGTCTTTTACTAGTTTAGCAAATCTAGATGGCAACTAAAAACAAGATGATGAAAAGCATGCAACAATCTAGACACAACTCATTACAAATCCATATTAATAGACAATTTAGAAGAGTGCGTGGGTGTTAGTTAATCTTGATCAAGGATGATTAACTTGTTCAACCTTAGCTGGTGGTATACCAATGCCAGGGAAACCAGGCGGGAAGAATGGCGGGAACAGTGACGGCGGCGGTGGTGGAGGTGGTGATGGAATTATCCCGGGAATTGACGGTAATCCTGGAATGTTGGGTAGTGGGGGTAGTAAACCTGGGGGTGGAGTTGGAGGCTGAAACGGGTTTGGAATAAGGGGTGAAGGCGGTGGCTGAAACGGGTTTGGAAGAAGCGGTGGCGGGGTAAATGGGTTTGGAAATGGTAACCCGGTTGACGGCGGGGAGATCACTGGTGGAATGAGTGGGGGGAACAAGAATTGAGGTAGTGTAACTAACCCATTTTCTAAATTTCCATTATCACCCTTGAAAAAAGGCGGTAGAGGTGGTAGTTCGGGCAGTGGAGATAGGGGTAAATTTGGTAATAAAGGAGGGCCTGGGATAGTTGGAGTGAATGGGTTAGTGATAGGAAGAGGGGGGGTTCCAGGGAGGGGGAGCAAGGGAGTTTCGGGGAAGGGTAAAATTGGAAGAGTAGGGAGGGTAATTCCAATAGAGTTGAGGAGGTTAGATTTGGTGAGACTGGGTTGTTGGTTGCAGAAAGCAGGTTGTTTAAGTGGCTTGAAGGTGAAAAAAGCTGCAGAGTTAATGTGTTTGGCATGTTGTGTGTTTTTGAGGTGGATTAATGTTGAGGTTGCAGTAGAAGTAGATGCTGCTGCACAGTAAGGGTGAGTGCTTTTTAACAGTTTTAGTGTGCATCCTTGGTTTTGAGTGAGATGTTTGGCGAGTGTGAATGGTAACTGCACTCTGAAATTCCCTTGTTTATCTGTCTTAACCTCCTGGTAAAATGCTGATCTTGCCTTGCCTTGTGCACATTCTAGTGCTATTGTTGCACCTGAAAAAAGAAGACACTCTTTCGATTGTAACATCATTTCATTTACACAAATTTGCAAGAGAAACCGTCTGAGACTTGTCTGTTATAACTTATAACTTAGAAGAGGTCTGTTATAGCCTCTGTATACCTGAGATGTAGTGGGTGGCGGTGGGCTTAGAGGCGGGATGTTGGAAACAAGTGTGACAATAAACAGCAGCAACAACAAGTGCAGAAGGATGTTTGTGAGGGTGATGTGTTGTTGCATACGAAAGAGTGCAACAAAAGCATGAGAAACAGAGAATTAATAGTAGTAATAATAATAACAAAGGGGATCTCATCATTCTATTTTCAATTCTATTTCTAATTCTTATATTTATGACATGATGAAACCCCTTATATATATATACACAGAGGATAGAGAGGGTTAGGAAATGAGCAAAGCACATCACTTATCTCGGTGTCTATTTATGGTACTCGTGTTGAGGCCACTGGCCTCAACTACAAACTTCACACTGTAAATGCTGCATACTTCCTACTGTAAATATTATGCTCACTTTTTGGTTGGCTTTTATAGTTAACACACATAAAAGTAGACTACTCCCATTTTTCCTATGTTTTATAAACCAAATAAACTCCTCTTATCCAGTGTCCTCTTACAATTTATCAAACAAATTTACCAAAATCATTTGGTATCTCAACCTCCCTACTTGAATCGCCATAATAAACGAGGATTATTCCGTACAATACGAGTGGGTCGAGGCATAAGCCTCGGTTCCTGGCTAATAAGTTTCTACTTCTTACACTTGAAATCATAAAGTAGAAGTTGGATATTACCTTAGTAAAAGTTTGTTTCAGTGTTGGTCAAGTCAGTGTGTTGGAATATAGTTAGAGGGGAATGGGGATAGTAGTTGATTCACGAGATAAGCAGCCTATGCAACCACATACTCCATTTGAATGACCTTTTGACATCTGACTTCATCAAACACTGGTAAGAGTAACTAATTTTGGCGTGGTTAAAAATATAGTTGAAGGCTGTGCTTTTAATGAGCACACAATTAAGAATGTCATGTGTCAAAGTGCCAGGCTATTTTTTTTAAGGACGCAATAAAAAAAACGTTCTTATATAATGCATACCCGACTTTCTAGATCAGACTTTTTTATTACATTATTTGAAAAAGAGACTAAACTAAAAACGCGGCTAGTACAGATGATAGGTCTCTTGGACCTTGGGGGGACGATCTGATCTCTCCAACTAAGCGAAGATTTCTTTTCTCTTTTTAATCAATTGAGCTTCCGATAAGTATCTGCAACAAGACACACTTACGCCACAAGAACGTAGAAATTTACTTGGAGAGATACTTGCTTTCAAAGGAAGTAGATAAATTGTGTCCCGAAAATTCATCCTCTTTGCTATGATTTTTGTAGTTAGAAATTGTCATCCTCTTCAATCTGCAAGGCATATATGTGGTAGGGCCACGTATGTAGCAGTTTACTAAAGTCTTGCTTTTCTTAGGATTGGTCTAAAAACAAAAAATCTGGTTAGCAGGTTAGAAGGGGACAAAGGGCAAGTACAGAGGGTAGGTGTATCATTCTTCAAAACTAAAGACTCCGCAAACGAAAAACTCTCTTTAGGGGCTTGAGTACTAAGAGAGGGAAAGTTGTCTCCAAAGGAGGAGGAGTTTAAGCTTGTATCACTAATGTAGGACTTCTTTGAACCACAATCATTAGCCATAGTGATGACTTCTGCGGAAAGAGACATATCTTCCTTTTGTACCTCATCTTACGTTTTCGGAGTTTAGAAAGTCTCTCTCTTCTTCTTATCTTTCTTCTTACAAAACCCACTTGTACTTTATACTTCCTCCTTCGTAGGCTTAATATGACAATTCTGAACTGTTATAGTTGACAAATATTTTTTGTGGTAATACATCACCTTATTACCTTGAAGAAGTTGTTGATAATCATGTCCCTAAATCCTTAGTCAAATGCCCCCCCCCCCCCCCCCCCCTTTTGAAAACTCAAGAGAAGACTTGTTATGACAAATCTTCTCCAAACCAATGTTCGGATTAGTCCTCCCACTATTTTCAGCTTCGGCCATCTCCAAATACCCACTCATATTTTCCTTTACACTCACCTTTTCATGGACTTCCGTCGCCTCCATGATCACACTCTCACAATCTTCTATATTATTTTCAGAAGCATACACTGTATCTGAAGTATACAGCTGCTTCTTACTGTTCACTTCCATTTCATCAGACGAAGCAACCTCCAGCACTCTTTTACCATTAACCTTAATGAGTAGGTGACCTTTCACTACCGCTAATTCCCTTATAGCATCTTTATTCCTAGGTTCCACCCCCAAAACTTCCACCAAATCCATTTTTCGATATGCTTATAAATGTATGTACATAGGTTGTTTTTACAACCCATGCCCATGAGTTATGACATTAATGGGCATGTTATGTTTTGTAAAACCCATGTCCATGATAAATAACATTTGTTTTTAATCAACCAATGTGTATACATATGAGTATACACCTTAACTCATTAAGTCCTCCTCAACATTCAGTCATTCATCACCTTATACTGCTTCTTCTTTGCTACCAAGAACGTGCATTTCCTCTTCATTGTTCATAATCCATTCTCTCAATTTCAGTAATTCGATTTTCCTAATTCACTCCAAACGATTTCCCCAATTCACTCCAATCGATTACCCCAATTCACTCCAATCGATTTCCTCATTCACTCCAATCAATTTAGCCAATCGTATAAGCTCTAATTTCCCCAATTTACTCCAATCGATTTTTTCCAATTACTTCCTCGCTTACATTCTATTACTTTTTAAATTATTTCAATTTTATCTACGCTCAGTTTTTTTTTTGTTTTGTTTTCTGGGTGTTTCAGTGATTCACAGCCAAAGTTATCATTTTTTACGGTTTAATTCGAAGAAATTAGGCCACTTCATCTACTTCATTCACTCTAATGGCGCTTGTCATCTTCTTCATCTTTTTTGTTCTCTTCAATTGGTAAGTTGGTTATTTTCATCGAATTTTTCATTTTCAATTTTATGTAAACCCTAATTCCCAATTTCATTAATATATAGCGAGTATATCGGAAAAATGGATTGATGGCCTTCACTTCTCATCATTATACTGATGTCCGCCTCTTCCAGAAGCTTACCAGAGGAAGGTCAGATCGATTTATGTATACTATAATTTACATCTGTAGCTACTGTTGAAGGTAATTCTTGGGTTTGATGGTTGCCTGTAAAAAAATTAGAGTAGTTGGGTAACCTTTGGGCTTTGGCTAATGCAAGCAATCTTAGGATTAATTGCATGTGATAGGGCGATGTGGGAAAACCCATTTGCTGTAGCATGTGTGAATATCACATTCATGCTCATTCAGATGCTGGACTTAGAAACAGGTATCCAACCCTGTTTTATGTGTGATTGACTTGTTTACATCTTTTATCAACAACCGGATGCTGGACTTAGAAACTTTCTGACTAGATATATTTTTTTCTTGATCTCTGAAATAAACCTGGATGAACTTTGGGCATGCTAACTTTTATCGCTCACTTACAGTTAGGGATGTCAATTGGGCGGGTCTTGGCGGGTCTCGCCCCGCACCCACCCCACGTGGGGAGGCTGTGGGTAATGATTTGGTGGGTCGTGGGGCGGGGATGAGTTTCAAAAGCATCATTCGTCGCGGGTCGCGGGGCGAGTGCGGGTATCACATGAGACCCGCCCCATACCCACCCCGCTCGCCCCGCCCCACATGTCCCCACCCCGCTTATACCCACCTAATAAATAATAATATCTAATAGTAATATATATAGATAAAGAAATATAACTTAAAACGGTAAACGGAGCTGAAGAACTGAACAGTGTTCATTTGTTTTGTAGTGTTGTTTAATATTCTAGTACTCTATAAGAATTTGCACTTAATTCCAACGATTAGTGATTTTCTTTGGCTCAAAACATAAGATCACGTACCTGTATTTAATCTACTTCTTTTACTTTTGGCATCGTTTCGAACCAGATCCAGATAAAGCCAGTCTGGATTCAAAGTTCTTGCAAGGTGATAGGCCACTTCGGTCCTCTCCCTGTTTGTGCATGTATTTCGTGGTATATTTGTATTTAAAACCGTTTCATGGCTCAACAGACTCTAGTTAATTGAATGTTAAGGCATTTTGCGAAAACTTTTTTGTATAAATACTACGACTAGTATATTTTAGATTCACGATTTACATTTCTTGAGGAGATAAGCGGGTCAACGGGTCCCCGCGGCGGAGACGGTTTTGAAAGTTTCAACCAGCCGCGGGTCGCGGGGCGGGCGCGGGTACGCATTTATAGTTCGCGGGGCGGGCGCGGGTTGATTCCCCTCCGCACCCGCCCCGCCCCATTGACATCCCTACTTACAGTCAAGCCAAGAACGCTGGTAGGAACAATTTTCTCAAAGCTTCTTGTAGGTATTTTCACTTGGTTATTTTACACTTACAATTGTAATTGTCGTATAATTGCGTTTTCCTTATGAAAGTTGCCCTTTCTTTTGGCAGAGAATGAGCAAACCTTTGATCTATTGTATTGTATCAAATTCAAGTTGTTGGATCGGCAATGGGTTCAGATGCATGCTTCATACATGGATTCTTCACATGTTCAGCTTATAATTGCTGCCACTTTGGTTTTATTGTGTAGCAGACCGCCCAAAATTGCTCTCCTCTGAGATGTGTCATGGATGTTTCTAGTACCAGTAATTGCCATTATAGGAATAGAGGTCCCTTTAAAATACACTTACTCTTTTAGCATATTTTGCTTTTGTTTTCCATAGACTTTGCTTCCTTACTTTTATATCTTCTACAACTGTACATTTGCATCGTATTTGTAAGGGCTGGTCTGTTCTTTAAAGTGTTGTGTATCGTTGTTTCTTGAAGACTGTGCTGAGGTTTTGACTTGTGTAATTGCTTTTAGGCAGCTGAGATGTGCAAGTGAACTGATTCTAATATTGGCTAACAATAGTAATTTATTAGGAAGTTTGCAGTTGATCCAAACATAAATGAAGGTATGTGTGTCTTGTGAAGTATAGTTTAACTGGAGCTGAAATTTGTTATCCGTTTGCCTAGGTATGGTATGCAGGTATGTGTTTCTTCTTCCTTTTTCTAGTTGTTTCACATTGGATAGTACTTGTCTTATATCTAGTGATAGGTTTAAGAGGTGGTACTTGTCTTTGTATATCTACTAGCCTACCTGAGCAATTCTTGTGCAGATAATTTGGTTCACGCAGAGACTTCAGTCAGTAACAACAGCCAGTAACAGCAACAAGCAACAAGCAATAGTAGCAAGCTGTAACACCCCAAGAGTGTGAGAGGAAAGTTATCCCACATCGGTAGAATGTGAGGCTTGGTAACAAGGCTTTGTGCTTTTGGGCTTAAGAGAGGACAAATAACGGGCCTAAAAGTGCACACTCATCTTAATGGGTTTGTGCTACGACGATGGCCGATCGGGTTGTTACAAATGGTATCAGAGCGACCCTGCGACCGTGTGGTGAGCCTGTGGTCGGGAGTACCCGCCGGGTCACACACCTAGCGGGGGAGGATTTTGGCCCTGGTTGTGGTCAAGTTTGAGGCACAACGAGGACGTTGTGTTCTTTAACTGGGGCAGTTTGTAACACCCCAAGAGTGTGAGAGGAAAGTTGTCCCACATCGGTAGAATGTGAGGCTTGTGATATGTTTATCATAACTTCCACCCACCACTTAGTAACAAGGTCTTGTGCTTTTGGGCTTAAGTGGGGACAAATAACGGGCCCAAAAGTGCATACTCATCTTATTGGGTTTGTGTTACGACGGTGGCGGATCGGGTTGTTACAAAGTAGTAGCAAGCAGTAGCAGCAACAACCAGCAACAAGCAACAGTAATCAGCAGCAAGAGCCTACAACAACCAGCAGCATCAACCAACAACACTAGCAGCAAAACAGTCAGTAGCAGCAGCAACCAACAGTCAGCAGCAAGAGCCTACAAGAACCACTAGCATCAACCAACAGCCAACAGTCAGCAGCATGAGCCTACAACAACCAGCAGCATCAACCAACAGCACTAGCAGCAAACATGGTATGAAGAACGACCTTTGTTGTCATAGTAATGTATAGTTTGATTTTGAAATCTTTGTACGTCTCGTGATGTTTGACGGTATGTTGTATGAATTGTATGACAAACGACCTTTGTTGGGTTAGTTCTTGAATTCAAACAATGCATGAAGAACGGCCTTTGTTGTCGTAATTTGTTATGAATGACCCCCGTTTTGGTACAATCCCAGTTTTGTATTGGCATTAGCATTATCGATTCCAATTTTTTTTTTAAAAAGCCACAATAAAGGACATCGGTTGAAAACAAATTGGATGTACACTAGCCATTCATAGACATGGGATTTACGTAAAAATCTAATGTGCATAACTGCAATAGACATGAGATTTTTAGAAAGTCTGATGTACAAAACAACAACAGACATGTGATGTTTTTTAGAAAAGTTTGATGTATAAAACAACAATAGACATGGGATTTTTACGTAATAGACATTGGATTTTTTGAAAGTCTGATGTACATTATATGATATAGACATGGGATTTTTTGAAAATCCGATGTCCAAATAGTAATGGACATCGGTTGTAAATACGTTGTCCATTACAAACACATGGACATGACTAAACTCTACATCGCAGCAACATCCCATGTCCATTAGCCTTAAAATCCGAGGTAGTAAGGGGGTTTTGTAGTAGTGTTTGCATCTAAAAACCTGTTTAACTTCATATATGCAATTCAATTGCCTTACGAAAAAAAGCCTTAGCATTTCGTCGAAATGATTCCAAAATCATGGTAGACAGATCCATAGCTGCCATGAATTCTTCAAACTTCAAGGCACAAGCAGCCAATTAGAATTAAGGGAGATTGCAAGGTTAGACAATTGAATATCCTCCTTTCCAACCCTTGCCAAGCTTAGACCAAAAGGTTTACAAGCCTCATTGTAACAGAAAGCAGCCTTATCAAAGTGATTTTGTTGAAAAAGGCAATTTCCTTTGTCTTAAGTGTCCTCACCTCAGACAAGACCAGTGTAAATTACTCCTTCATTTTTCGTAAAGTGATCTATCATTCTTTCCAATCAAACTCATCACTAACATGGCACACGCGAAATTATCCAAAAACTTATGATATACAATAGATGATGCCAAATCATCAGACCATGCCATTTTCATATCCCCAGACGTAAGGCGGCCAGATGGAGCACAACCCAAACAAAACAGAAAACTACAAAGAGAAAAACCTCACCCACAACCCGACAAACAACGACGACACACAACCCACAAAACAACCAGACCCAACGACGCACACACAGAACAAAAAAAGATCGGAGAAAAGAAAGTTAATCAGCCATGGATGGACCAACCATGACGAGAAACACACGATCAAAAAACAAGACAACGAAAAACAAACCTGTAAAAACACAAAGACGAGCGAGACTAATCGAAAGATGGCGTAGGGATGACGGTGAAAAGTAAGAAGAAAAAAGAGGACAGAATTTCGGGCGAAAATCCAGGTCATCAGCGAGGTAGATGCGTTCGTTTAATTTTTAGGGTTTTCAATTTAGGGTGATTTGGGTTTTTTAAAAACTTTCTCTCTCCTTTCTCTAACTTGGTCATTATTGTTAAGTTGGTTGTGGGTTAATCAAAGTACCAGGCCATTGTATCACAACTATAAAACAAAAAGGAAGCAACTAACGAGTCAGTCGTTTGGAAGTTAATGAATATATCAAGTTAGCTCAAAATGACATTATATTTATATTGGAAAATTTAGCAAATCAATCTCATAACTTTGATATTATGTGAAATTAACCCCTTAACTTACAAAATATAGCAAATTGATCTCATAATTTCTTTCAATGTGCAATTAACCACATGACTTGTTTTTAAGAATTATTTTTACTAAACTAAATATTTTAGTATTATTTAAAGTCAAAATTATTGATAAATTTTAATCCTAAAATTCCTAATTATTAAAAAAATAAGTTCAAATATTTTTTAGTTAATTTAGTGAAAACTATTCATAATATGAGAATTTTTAGTGAAGATAAATGAAATTTTACATGATCTAATTTTTGTTTATATTAAATTTGGTTCACATTTTTCTTTGAATAGGTAATATTATATTAAATTTTTAACAAATATATTTAAAATAATTTTTATAATATAAAATAACAGGTTTTAGTTTTAAAAAAATGGTAGAAAATTTGATTTGTGCTTAAATGCACATTTATGAAAAGTTATAAGGCTAATTTACTACAAATGAAGCATAAGGAGTTGATTTGCACATAGTATATATAATTTGCTACATCCCCGATATAGATTGTGAATTGCAAGCTATTGTTCACATTTCCTGTCAAATTCTACGGCGCATATCTTGTGTTCAAAATGAAATCACAATTTCTCATTGACAACAGACACTATCTGTCTCAAGCAACTAAAGACAGATAGTGACCCTCTCACAAAATGCAAGTTACAAACCCGTGAAATGCTTCATTTCCTCCCACTTGTCTTCTCACGTGTGCAATTGTGAAAGAAATATATCCGCCTTCACCCTGTGACGGATAGTAATCATCACAAGCAAGACTCACTAAAATCAAATATCTGTGACAAACATGTTCATGTTGGAAATTTGGATGCTACCTTGAATCTAACAACTTATATAAAAAAAAAAAAAAAAACTGAAGGAGCAACGGACCATGGCGCAAGACCTAAAAGTAAGGTGTAGGGTTTGAGAAAGATAGAGAAGTTATTCAAACTTTCACTCACGGTCACGGGTGTGCATTCCAAGTCCCCACCTTATCTATCTGTCACTCACATACTCACTCACGGGCTCACCTTGAAGCACATAATCAAGAGTAATGACAAACTGATTTGCTGCAATAACATAACATATATAACAAATATAACATTCTAGTAACATTCTGCACCAAAAACTGTCCCATGTATATATCGGTTACTGAGGCTTACAAGCACAATGCACAACCCTTTACATTATAAATAACACAGCCTCCCTCACCAGATTAAAAAACAAGAAATGGGAGAAACATACACAAGTTTAATCTAGAAACAATACAAGTACCACAAGAATAAATGTACATAGAAACACAATTCAAAGACCGTGCCAACATTTTGTACCTCCTGTTCGAACCAGAGATGCTTCCAGAAAGAACATGGGACACGACACGGTGAAGTCAATCCATTCTCTAATCAAAATTTGACGTCACAGTAGTTCTTGGTCAATTAGTGTAAGTAGTTGCTTCACATGATTTACCCAAGCGCCAACATTTTGCCCATCAACTGCAACCCAGTCAACCACTGTCGAACCTGGTTGCTCCCACCATTCATCAAGCTGCAATGCAACATCACAAAAGCTTAATTCATCAAACATACCAATCATTTTGGTAGATGACAAACCAAATGCAGCAATACGTCACTCGATCCTAATTTTACTATTCCCACTTGACTTCACTTTGGATTTCAATCAACATCAACTTTGACCAAAATTTTCTCATAATATACACTATGCACAACTGTTTAAAAATGATATTATAAAAATAGTGATTTTGAATAGATGGAACAGGACTAGTATACATTTTTATTCATACATTAGGAGAAATCAATGATCGAAGTTAAGATCAGTTGGCCATCAAAGTCAAATAGGGACCAAAAAGATGGGGAAAAGGGGATTTTATAGCTACAGGAGCACTTCAGGTTGTTCCAAAAGGATATACCTCTAGAGAGGTTCATTGTGTATGGTATAAAGTGAATACATTATACCATGGCATCAAGCTATGATTTTATCTTGATGTAATCACTTACCAGGCCCCTAACATAGTTACAATCCTCTAAGCTCTTCTGAGCAAAACATTATAGCCTTCTTAAGCTCAGGCAACCATTTCTCAGCCACTGTCCTCTCTTGTTCAGAAGCCAGTCTTAGACAGCTGCTTGTAGATCTGCCAAACAAAGTTCATAAATGAAAACCTGTGACTGACAGAAGTGCAATAATGACATGCTGGGACATGAAATTGCGAACAGCATATCAGAAGAACCATACGCTACCAGAAGATACATAGAAAATTATTTAAATATTTAATCTTGAACAAAAATGACATATATTGTCATAACCCCGCTCTCTAGCCACCCCACTACTACAAAACAACATTACCCCAGTGCCTCAAGGGCTCCCGCAAATTGCGAGGTAAAGTGGGGTCGGATGAACACACCCTTTTGTGCTAGCAATAGAAAAAGGTTGCTACTCTCTAAAAAATCCCTAGCTCCCATATTAGAGCCGCCGTCTACTAATTTTATTTAAAACATTGACGTCAAGTAATATAAAGTTCATGTCAAACCATTCTTGTCTCCAATGGAACGAGAAAGGGTCACCAAACAACATTACCCTAGTGCCTCAATAGCTCCCGTAAATTGCAGAGTGAGGGGGTCGAATGTACGTAGCCTAACCCTTGTGTTAGCAACACAAGGAGACTGTTTCCGAATGATCCGAGATGAAATGAATTTTCCTTGAAGAATAGAAGTATTACAATGGCCATAAGGTATCATATTGCCTTTAAGGCCACTTAAACCTCCTTCCTGCTCCCACTATCTAGGTTAGCAACTATAGATTAAGGTGTCAC
This sequence comes from Silene conica, assembly GCA_029255685.2. Lineage (NCBI taxonomy): Eukaryota > Viridiplantae > Streptophyta > Magnoliopsida > Caryophyllales > Caryophyllaceae > Silene > Silene conica. Next base: position 29,246,491 of record CM055312.2, on the reverse strand, counting down.
AAAACATGAAAGACGTGTAAACTAGAATTATTACCAATTATTTGTAACTTTATATTAACGGAGTAATACAGAGGGATTTTGGCCAAAATTAATCAATCTATTTTCTTTTTTGAACAGAATTGATCATATTCTTTAAATGCACATATGTTTGGAGTTACAAATTTGGAAGAGAGGGATAATAAAGTAAAACAAAAACCAATAATGAAATATAAAAGGATTCATGTTACCTATCATACTCCGTCATTGCATGGTGAGCATGGTCTAGCAATGTGCGACCACTTTCAACAAGATCTCTTCGAATGTGAACCAAATTGATAGCCTTTGCCAAGTCTTCCATAACACATGCCTCCGAACCACGCAATTTTAGACAGAATTCCAGAGATTTTAATACGGATGCCAAAGCATCATCTGAACCTTCAACACATGAAGATATATTCACAAAATAACCCAAGACAGAAAGGTCGATGCAGACATAAAAGATGCAAATGTTCCCTGGTCTACCATATGGAATTATAGATGCTAGAGACCAAGCATCAGAAATATAATGGAATTCTTAAAAAAGAAAATCTACAAGAACACAAAACTTGAAGAGGAAAAGGAAGCAAAATTGAAATTACCACGCCTCACAGCTCGCCAGTAAATAAACTTTCTATTTTTTAATACAAGCTCACACTTCAAAATTAAGCTGAAATAACCTCAGCTGCTGTATTGTTTCGAAATAGACACAAGACAATACATCTCCAAGAACTCGTACGATTTGTGACTGAAATGAATGATGTAGTACTCTATAAGCATAATTTGATACTTGTTGGCAGACACCTTGATCCCTCCTACCCACAGAGATATCCTATTGTCCACCAGTTATAAGTTTAATTTACACAGCCTTACCAGAAGGATACTGAAGTGCGGCAGATATGCGACAAATTGAGGGAATTGCAGATGGATCCCCTGCACCAGCCCTTGCAGTCAACAAAGCAGCATTTTTCTCCACAGCAGCATGAGCTTCGGGTCCAGTAGACCCACTAGCACCCATGGACTCCATAAGAGCCTACCAACAGATCAATTGTAGGAAATTCCAATCATATATAAAGAAATCAAATGGCCTGAGAAGCAAAGCCTATATCAATAGAGATATCAGAGGTTATTTCTGCCTTCTGCTAGAATCTGTTATTTTTCTAAATCACCAAAGAAGTACCCTAATGCCTGCATAGCTCCTGCAAATTGTGGAAGGGGGGGGGGGGGGGGGGGGGGGGGGGGGGTTGTCGGATGTACGCAGCCTTACTCTTGTGTTAGCAACACAAAGAGGTTGTTTCCAAAAAAAGAAGTCATTCATGAAGGTGGAAAATATGCCTAGAAACAGAATGGCTCCATCACAGATTAGTAATATCAGATCAGGAAAAGCAAAAGGGTAACTGTGTGCTATAAGTGACGGAGCAGTGAGCACAGCTGGGGGAGAGTGTGTATGTGATGAGGGATTAGGGGTCCAATGCGCCGACCCCTAGATGTGATTTAATAATACTCTCTCTACATCTATTTGATCCTCCCATATTCTTTTTTAGGACACATCTTTCCGTTCCTCCCAATTGAGAGCATTACTTATTTAGTAAATATTAAGGACTACTATAAAACTTGTTTTCTTAATCTAAACAACTTACCAACATATAACGTACTACACTAACTCTCTAACACAGCTCCTCATAACCAGCACCCTTAACCCCCACACCCACCCCACACTCACCCCTGCCTCCACCCCCACCTCATTTGTGTTCTGCACACCACCTCGAATGGCCCAGTCGCCTGCAATCCACGAATACCCTCACCCGCTCACTTTCTCCCTCTATGCGACCTCGACTACCTGGAAGGCGACCTCGAAGCCCTTAGTCAGCCAACGAATACCACCATGAGCTTCTATCTTTGCTTTCTTCAACTTCAACCCCTAGACCTACAACATTACTTTGGAAACGACCACGAGCCTCAAAACCTCGATTTACCACATAACACAAGTTATTTTGGAAAACGACCACCATAGGAGTCTTCTTCGGCTACATATGCAGCTGGTTGTTACAAGATGATACCACGGTGTCCGCTTTATTGGTTGTGGTGGTCGGTGTATTGACGGTGGTGGGGGTGTGGTGGAAGTTTGATGGAGGCTGTGTTGGCTCATCACTGGGGGTCTTTTGGGTGGTCAGCCAAGAGAGCGATGATGGCACGGTGGGGGGTGGTCTGAGAGTGGTGGAAAAACAGTGAAGTTGTGATGGTAGTTGTTTGTGTTTAGTACTCTAACACAATGTAGTTAGTTTTAATGTAGGTTCACTATCGTTCTTTAAGAAGCGGCGAAGCGCGTATAACGCAAAGGAATGGAACAAAAAGATACGGAGAGAGTACATTGGTAGGAGTTAAAATAAAAGAGGCTCAGCAATGAAAAGCCATTCATAATTCTTTATACCAAACCCATGGGCTAGACTCTAGAGCCATTGCTAGTGATTAGAGCAAGCCATATAAAATCACATATTAAACCCCTTTCTTCCTTCAGAAAGCAAACCCTATCAAACTAAAGCTTCCATGTTCTCTACTGAGGACAAAACATGAATATTGACCAGTCTGTGTCATATATGTACCATCAACGAATTATGAATAGCAACATATACAGATTACTCAATTTTCGTATTACCTTAACTACTTATGGGCAATGCTCAAAAATCGCAAATGGGTATGAAATGTATACTGTTCACAAGTTAGACAAGTCCACCACTTGGATGCACGTGTGTAGACTACTTCTAATCAAATATGAGAAATCATACATGTTGGACCAATGAAATACCTGAGGGCTTGCTGGCAGCATATAAATGCTGTTATCCGGACTTTGCAAAAAGGATGACATTTCCTTTTCAATAAGATCCATTGCACTATTTGATAATTCTGCTACAATTCTGCAAGCTGGAATAATAGTACTAGACGCATATTCCCGGGCAACCAGAGGCTGTTGACTCCAAAATGCAGCCGCAGCCTGAGAAAAATAAAGAAAGGAACCAGAAGAGCACAAACTTATATTACATCAAACAGAAATATTCTACCTAGTGAAAAGAAACTGGACAACAAATGAGAGATTGCAAAGAAGAACAAGGAGGTAGTTACCCACAATCATAATAAGCCACACAAAATGCAACAATTAGATTATTGCCCAAGATGATTCAATTTTCCATAACAAACATTGAACAGGGATGAGACATCAAAAGAATCACTCAAAGAGTTCTCGCCAAATGTTTACAACCACTCACCTTGTTTGCATCAAGTAGAGCAGTGTATATCAATTCGAGTTCAGATCTCCGAGAGTTAAACTCCTCAATTTTTTTCCATTTCTTTCGTAATGATTCTTCAGCCTCTTTTCTTTCTTCACATAATTTATTTAACCGCTCCACCTCGGAAATCAGTGTATTTACACTTGCCCTTAATCCAGCAGCTTCTCTTTCCTTAGCCCATACTTCCATCTACACGGCCCAAGAGAGAAGGAAAATGTTAGTGAAAACTCCTCTCAGCATCCAAATAAAATTAGATGAGCAGTGTATGATATCAGATGAAGAGACATTGCGAATCATATATGAACCTACTTGGGGAACAAGGTGCCTAGACCATAGACCAAGTTCAGACAAAAATAAACCAAACAAATTTGAAAAACTATAGCTGTCTGTCTTGTCTAATAAACCTGGTGCTGGTGGTTATCAAATTTGGTTTACACTTTTTTATAGAAGGATATATCTCCTTGCTTTACTTAATGACGTAATCTAGTGCTGACTAGTTGTTGTAGGTTCATTATAGGGAGCCAAGACCGGATGTTCATCCTCTAAGCTGCTCCTTCGCATTCCCCAAGAGATCTCAGCCTCTCGAAATGATTTGCTATCAGCAGTTAAAGCGGTAGCAGTTAAATCTACCGCTCACCTTGAAAACAAATTGATTAATGAAAAGCCACACTTTATTCAAAGTTTAAGAAATTGTCTTATTGCATTGAGGGCAATAAAAATACCAACCTGAAATTGCCTGAGACTCCCAACATTCTGTGACATCGCCCCAACACCTGTAAGATGAGAATTAATTACATCTCCACTTCCATGCAGACGAACTAGAAGCTTCTGACACGTATTTCGAGCTTCTGCAGCTCTATTTAAGGCATCCTCAGTAGCTACAAATTGTTGAACATGAGCTTTCTGCGACAATAGGAAACAAATACCGGTATCAACTTCCAATGACAAAGAAATTTACTCGTAGAGTGTAGAGATTATGGGGCTTCAGATCATTTTAGAGCCCAACATCATACATATCTCCAGTCCCAGAGCAAAACAGAAACTCAGCATAACAAATGTTTGGTCCCAGAGGGTCGTATTGCAAGATAGAGTTAGTATGCGCAAACCTGTCTTTCAAGCAACTGATTCTCGCTTCCTTTCGAAGGCAAGTCTGCTCCTACTTTTCCATTCCCATAAAGCTGATAATGCAATGGTGCTGTCCCATCCTGAGATGAAACATCTAATACTTGGTTGTTCTCGTACTTGTATCTGACCAAGAAACACACACATAGTATTACGCAAAGTGACCGAAAATTGTATGACCCAAAACCCAAATAGGTTAACCTGACCCGAGGTCGGGTCACCTGACGCATAATTGACCCAATTCGAGATGGCCATAAGTGACCCAAAGACCCAAAATAATTAGTATTGTTAAGGGTGTGTTTGTGTAGCAAAAGGAGAAGGAAGGGGGGGAAGGGAGGGAAGAGGAGGGGGAAAGAAGAAGTGGAGTTTTCCTTCCAAATCCTCCGTTATGGTGGAAGGATTTTGCGTAGCCTTGGAGGAGGGAAAATCCCTTCCTTTCCCTCCAAATCCTCTCATCCAAATAAGCCCCAAGTCTTATTAATATTATATACATCAAAATATAGTATTATTAGTTTCAATGCTCCATAATAATACTTTCTCTGCACAATCGTTTTCACCCCATTTCTCTAATATATGTGAGGAATATTTTATTGAAATGGGGTAAAATTGAGTGTGGAGGGAGTAATAATTTTGTAAAATACTACCGTATTTTTTAGCCAAATTCGAACTAATTAAAGTGTTTGAACCACTAACCAGAAAATGGCCTAAACCGAAATGACCTGACAACTTGACATCCGATATTGACCCGAACCAACCCAAAATGTGTAGAAGATGTGGAATGACCCAACCCAAATTGGCCCGACCCAAATCAAAGGATTAACTCATTGCCACCTCTAATACTCAATTTGGAAAAAGTTATATGTTATATGTTATCGTACACCTTATTAATACTTCAAAATATAAGAAGGCGCCGCATTACAAAATAAAGAGGTATGCTCTATTCCCAAAGTTTAGACATGTTGAACTATGAGCATGACCATTTTTAGACATGTTGAACTATGAGCATGACCATTATACTTTCAACTAAAACATCAATGACAATAGGATTGTTAAGGGGATCAAAGAAGAACCTCAGCGTTTCCGCATCAGCTCTTACATCAACTTTGTCGGTTTCTCTTGTAATCAATGACTTCAAACGCTGAGAATATGAAGTAATAGCTTGAAGTAGCAATGGTGGACTTCTCAAACAATGCTCAACAACTAATCTGACTTCTTCAGGTATTTCCCCATCAAAGTCATAGCCCAATTTAGCGGCTTCCAACTGTGGATTTGAGTGCACACCATTTCCTTCAAAAGCCGGAAATGAGCATCGTATTTGATCAAGTGTCTGTGACGCAAGATATTCACAAGTTTTTCGAATATTTCGTTCACGAGTGGTTTCAATAAGAATGACATCTTCAGCAATTTTTGCTCCTTTGACAGTCGAATACCCAGCATCTTTCTCACTGGCAGCATGGATGCTGCTGGCAACTTCAGTAGAAAGATCAACACTTGACCTCTGAGAATTCCTAGCCTGATTAGCATAGTAGCGTAGACGTTTATGGTATTCAGCAAATATTTTAGCTGCTTCATCACATTGACGATCGTATGCCTCCAACGTAACTTGTTTATGCCTGCATAAATGACTCATCAGGCATCAAAACAGCATCTTGACACAAACAAGATACTTTTGGACCTTCCATTTCTTTAAACAAAGTGATTCTCTAGTTGCACTTTTTTCTCCTTGTCCCAACCCCATTGCAGTTTCCCAATTAGTAGCTATTACATCTACTAATCCAAGTAATCTTTTCTTTTTTTACCAGATAAGAGCCCAATAAACACAGGGACGGGTTTTAAATCGACCATGTAGACATGTCGTAGATACCTCTAAGCCTCTTAGGGAATACCTCAACTGTTACCGAGTAAAATCTGCAATTCAATATAAAAACAGGTTTAAGATACACCCACGAAAGAAGAGAGCTTCTACTTCGTAAGCCCGCAGGGTTCCAGCTAACCAACGGCCCGTAGGAAGAATAACTCCTTTGTTAACATAGTGTTCCGTTCTCATCATTTATTAACGTAGAACACTCATATGCGAGACTAATACCATGTAAAATTCCGCACTAAACGAGCCTTAGTGTGTACAAATTAGGTAGATTACTCATCCTTTCTCAATCATGCGGTCATGCCTATTGATAAACCGTCTAACTCAGGTACTTCTCCCCCAATCTACTTGTTGCAATCAGCACAAAATACATCCAATTCTCCAATCTTTACCATGAATCACTGAGTCGACATCATAATCATACATGACGACAACAAAGCAGTAATTCCAAAATGATAACAAAATACTCCAATAATGATTTGAGCTCCGCTAACACGAAACTTGAAGCATCAAAAAGAAAACAAAACAACAAAAAGAAACACAAGAAATCACTGAAAACAGTTCAAACGAACAAACCTGAGATTACCACGATCATCAAGCATCCGCTTCCGTTCGGCCTCCTCCCTGGAAACCTCAATCATTTTGGCCTTCAACTCCTTCCTTTGCCTCCTAAGCACTTGCCTTAACCTCTCCACCTCCCTCTCCGCCGCATCTCGCTCCTCCAACGCCGCCTCTTTATTACCACCACCACCACCCACCTCGCCTCTATCACTCCTCCGACCACCAGCGCCATTACCCCCGTGAACAGTAATATTCCGGTGAATCTTCTCGACCGTTTTCTCCGACTTAACCCTATGTAATAAAAAATTCCAGACCGGAATCATGTTCCCCCTGCAAACCTTCCGAATGGCCTCGGAACCGGGGCGTGTTGGACCAGAAAAGGGACCGGACGGTCTGTAGCCCATTTCCTTATGTAGCCACTCCAGTATCGCATCCGGTTGCGCCGCCGCCGCGGCCATGGCAGATGATGAACTCGTTGAGCTCTGCATTGTGCTTTAATGGCGGTGAATCGGGTTTGAAAACCCTAGAAATAGGAGATTAGTGATCGGGTTGAGGATGAAATCATTGAGAAATGTAAACCCTAATTTGGATTAATTTAGGGAGAAGCTTAAACCCTAGATTAAAAGAGTGGATCTGGGTGAAAATTACAAGATTGAAAGAGGTGAACAAAATAGAAAATAGAAAATGTAAGGAGAATACGAAAATAAATTTGAATAAAAATTGGAACTTTATTACTGAGAATGAATGAATGTTCGAAGGCTGAATCGTGAATTGTGTGATAGTGTAATGCGAGAGTATGTATGAATGAGGAGACTGGTTTGTGATCAAAACGGACAAGCTTCTAAATTCGTTGCTTTTTGATTCAAAATTATGGTCCCGCTTATGCTTTTATGTGTTTATTTCCACTTTTCTCTTTTCTGTTCCAAATCCGTTTTCAAAGCAATGCAGAATAAAGTAAGTTCGTTTTTGGTTTGTTTTAGACATAATTGTCAAAATGATATTCACGTAAACTCGAGATTTTGAAGCCTACTAAGCTTAAACACGTTATTAGGAATAACGTGTATTGCGTGTTTACTCAACCTAGAAACTTAAAAAATACAAAACTTTCCAAAAACTTTTTACACCTAAGCTACATAGACACGCCAACAGGTATGTCGTGTTTTGCTTAATAAACCTGTCATGCTTAATGGTGTGTTTACCTTGTTTTATTTTTTTTCGCACAAAACCCTTATGTCTGTGTTATTCGTATTCATTCAAAAAAATATCAACTCTTGTCACTCATTACTCATCAATCATCACTCATATTCATTCATCCACAAATCTTTCTCAACCCTCACTCAAGTTTCTTTTTATATTTCACTCATCACTCAATCTTCTCCTCCGACGTATCCTGATGTGGAAGAATACTCAGAGCAAGCATATGAAGTTATTCTAAGCAGACATGTGACTCAGTTAGTTCGCGGGTTCAATATTGGATAAAATACAGTGTTCAAGATCGCGTGGGACGGAATTGGAGAAGGCCCTTAGACACGCCTTGGCCGTGTGAGGGTTTGGTATTATTAGTCCTAGTCGTAGTAGAATTTTCGATATTGAATGAAATTAGTAAAGTTAGATGTTTCCTAATACTAGTGGGTTGTAACTTCCTAATTTTAAGGGAGTTAGTTAATTAGATTCTTAGTTTAATTAGGAAATTTGTTTCCTAATTAGTTTAGGGTTGTCGAAAGGCAATTTAAGTGTGATGCGGAGCATTAGAGTTGACAGAAAATGAAGTCTTAATTTCTCGAAATGTAACTCACCTTTCCAAAGGTTTCAAAATGGGCTCGAGTTTAGTAAATATGATAACATGGAGGAACGAGGATGGCGTGTTGATGGACACGGTTAAGTGAACTGCTAGGCACGCATCTCAAGGGGGCTGTGTCAGTTTTATAGCTAATATTTTTATATGTCCTTATTTTATTTTAGTTAATAAGTTTAAGTTAGTTGTTGTTTATTTCCTAATCCTAGAGAAGTTGTAATAAGGCAATTTGCCAATTCTTTTAAGATCGAGTTTAGGAAAGTTCTTTGAGTCAGTTTAAGGAAGGCTTACATGCCTGAATTAAGAAATCCTTAGAACTATAAATAAGGGTTATTGTATTCAGTTTTATTCATTCAAGTTTGTGATGATAATACAAGAAGTTTCTTGTTGAGTGCTTATTACTTGCGAGTTCTAAGTTCTATTATTTATTCCCTGTGGGTTTGAGACACTTTAGTGTGATTCTATACTTGCGAGGTGTGAATTACTATTCGTGTGTATTATCAAGTTTCTTGCGAGGAAGGAGATCTTATTCACGTCATATTCTTTTAATTTTCATTCTATTCCTTCAAAATACAAAAACATTGTTCTTATTAATTATCTTATTTCCACTGCAATTTTACTCATCATATCTAAAGCTTAATTCTTATTGAGTTTTACATCAAATTGGTATCAGAGCTAGTTTGTGATTTATTTTCTAATAAATCAATCTTGGGAAGTCATGGCGATTTGGGATGAAGCCGAAAACAGTGGCGACAACATACCTCAAAATTGGTAAGAAGGACAAAACTTCTTGAAACAAAAGATGGCTAAGATGTCTTATGTTCTTAAAAATATTGCTCAATCTTTGAAGATCAACGAGAGATGTCAACAGTGTAGGAAATATCGTATACTTCATAATGAGATAATCGTATTAATGTCATAAGGAAGTATTATATCAAAATTAACTTCAATATGAATGCAACAACGGTAATTAAATCGATATTGATACGAATTCTTAAGCAAAGAAATCGTCTGCGGAAGCTTTTAGAATCTGTAAGAACAATCAAGAACGAAAACAGTATAATATGTGTTAGTTATTGAACGATCTTGATGAATCTAGAATAGTAATGATGATAATGATGCACTCGGTGGTGATGGTTGATGGTGATGGACGCCGTTGATGGTGGTAATGGTGGTGGATGGATGATGGACTTAAGGTGAATCCTTAAGATAGAAGGATATTTGTCTAACCTATACCTATAGGTTAAAACAATGGTGAATTATACCCTAGACCTATAGGTTATAACCCGTGCTACTATTTGAAACGCGATAAATAATAACGATGCAGATCCAACACTCGATGAACCCTAGAATATAAGAAAACCTTATAAACCTGAAAACTTGTATTTTTTTTTAATCTTAACTTGTTTGTAAATAAATCTGACCGAGACTCCCTTATATAGGGTAGTACATGATTGAGTCCCACGCCTAACATAACTAGGAATTTGATTCCACATAGGAATCTAACTAATATAACAACTTCCCCAATTTAAGAAGAATTGTAACTACCTAATCCTAAATAGAGCCCAATTAGATCTTTATTTAAATAAATAACTAACCCCTACATCTGATTGTAACAACCTCCTAACTAACTAATTTGTAACAACCTTGCAACAACTAACTTGTAACAAACTAATTGTAACAAACTTAACTAACTAATAGTAACTACTTTATTCTAACAACCTAAATATAACTAACTTTAATATGATAATTAAAATAATAATTCCAATACATAATCGGAATAACCGAATATGTATTCGGTTCTTGGACCGTGCACACATCCTAATGCTTCTTGGGCCGCACGCACATCTACGCCCTTTCTTTGATCAGCCCAATCTTCTTTGTAATTATCTCGTTGGGCCATGGTTGTAACATTCACCGTATTATAAATTGATTATTAAACAGCCCCGTTCTTGGATGCACTTTGAATACACATCCTCCCTTCGAATCCCACGCATCACTTAAAATACGAGCCCCTCATTCGCAACCAAAGCATACTCCTTACCATAATTTTTTTGCCCCACACATGAATCTATCTATGTATGATTTGTAGACAGATTTGTATGTTCTCTTCCTTGATAGTGGTTTGGTTCGTTTGACTTTGGAATGGCTCGGGCCTAATAGCCCTCGTTTCAGCCTATCACCTCTCGCTTTAGCCTCCACATGTAACTCCTTGATCTGGCCGCTCCTATCAGCGACCTGAATAGGAAGTGCAGCCCTTGGAACTAAAACTAATGGGTGCTCCATTTCCCTTCCTAATCCTTCTAAAGCATCCACCCCTTTTTCCCCTTCCATGGCTCGCTCCACCTCTTTCCCACTCGCAAACACCGCACTCTCGGCCTTCTGTTGATTCTTGGTAGTCATCTCCAACACGGGTTGGGGTGTCATAGGTTTTAATATGATGTTCTTACCCTTATCCCTCAATACGTATTCATTGAATCTCTCTCTATGTACTACGTCCCTATTAAACTGCCATGGACGCCCTAGAAGTAGGTGACATGCATCCTAAGTATTACATCACATAGAATATTGTCTTTGTATGATCCCATGGTAATCTCTACCCTAACCTGCCTTGTTACTCTTATAACACTCCCATCATCTAACCAATGTAACGAATATAGGTTTGGGTGTGTGGTTGTAGTCAAGGCTAATTTAGAAACCATCTCCTCCGATGTTATGTTGGCACAACTACCCCCATCTATGATCACGCTGCGCCACTTGTCCCTAACTTGACACTTGGTGTGAAGAATTTGTGTTCTTTTATCGGTTGAGATTGAGTCAGTTTGAACTTGGAGGTTACGTAGCATTAGTTTCCTTGAAACCGGTAATAGAACCCTAATTTCGGTCTCCCCTTCGAATCTCGCGCCCTCTATACTACCTCCCTTCGTCCGATCGTCTTGTAGATAAAGAAATCAAGAGCCAAAGCTCTGATACCACTAATGATACGAATTTTTAAGCAAACAAATCGTCCGCGGAAACTTCTAGAATCTGTAAGAACAAACAAGAACGAAAACAGTATAATATGTGTTAGTTATGGAACGATCTTGATGAATCTTGAATAGTAATGATGATGATGATGCACTTGGTGGTGATGGATGATGGTGATGGACGCCGTCGATGGTGGTAATGGTGGTGGATGGATGATGGAATTAAGGTGAATCCTTAAGATAGAAGGATATTTGTCTAACCTAGACCTATCGGTTAAAACGATGGTGAATTATACCCTAGACCTATAGGTTATAACTCGTGCTACGATTTGAAACGCGACAAATAATAACGATGCAGATCCAACATTCGATGAACCCAGAATATAAGAAAACCTTATAAACGTGAAAACTTGTATTTTTATTAATCTTAACTTGTTTGTAAATAAATCTGACCGAGACTCCCTTATATAGGGTAGTACACGATTGAGTCCCACGCCTAACATAACTAGGAATTTGATTCCACATAGGAATCTAACTAATATAACAACTTCCCTAATTCAAGGAGAATTATAACTACCTAATCCTAAATAGATCCCAATTAGATCTTTATTTAAATAAATAACTAACTCCTAAATCTGATTGTAACAACCTCATAACTAACTAATTTGTAACAACCTTGCAACAACTAACTTGTAACAAACTAATTGTAACAAACTTAACTAATTAATAGTAACTACTTTATTCTAACAACCTAAATATAAGTAACTTTAATATGATAATTAAAATAATAATTCCAATACATAATCGGAATAACCGAATATGTATCCGGTTCTTGGACCGTGCACACATTCTAATGCTTCTTGGGCCGCACGCACATCCACACCCTTCCTTTGATCAGCCCAATCTTCTTTGTAATTATCTCGTTGGGCCATGGTTGTAATATCCATCGTATTATAAATTGAGTATTAAACTGCCCCGTTCTTGAATACACTTTGAACAAGACCATTACACATCCTCCCTTCGAATCCCACGCATCACTTAAAATACGAGCCCCTACCCTAATCGGATCAGATATAAGAAGGGAAGAAATAACCTTGGGTCCTTTGCTTTTGGCCTAAGAACAATATAGTATAATAGATTTCAAGGCAGAAATCCTCCTACCAATTGCACTCAAGATGATGCAAGAATATGCCTTGCTCAAATTTTGTATATGCTAGACAAAATGTGACACCCCGCAATTTAGCATAAAAATAAACAAATAATTTGCAGCGGAAATACGATACTTTTAAAAACTTTTCGACATATTTATTAAAACTTTTTCGCGGAATATCAAAACAACATGTGGAAGACTAAAAACTAATGAGAAAGTATAAATTATACACAATAACTTAAATAGATGAGGGATAAGGAATCCCACGATAACAACATGAATTAAATCTAAACTAAGCGTAAGGGTAATTGTCGAATTATCAACAATGCTCGCTAGCCACACGTCTTCCCCAAACAGCATCAACCTACATTCATGAAACATGAACGCCACAATCAGTGGGGAGTAACTCAGGGTTCTCCCAGCCACTTTACGTCAGAAAACATGTAAACGGTAATACTAAACATCTTATACATATGAACATGTATATAATTTCATAAACAATCATATATATTACCAAACATGAACAACATGATCAATGCGTGGGCGATCAGTCAAAAACATGTGAAAACAGCATGAATCAACATGTATAACAGAATTAAAGCCAGCATATGAGATAGAATCAAAATCAAGGAAACATCCAAGCAAAGAATACACATAGTCAGAGCGTATAACCACTGCCTCTGACATACGAGAGCGTATAACCACTGTCTCTGGCTACTGGAGCGTATAACCACTGCCTCCAGTTACAGAGCGTATAACCACTGCCTCCGATTACAAAGCATACAACTATCAAACAACACAGGAATAGAATGAACACCGTCAGAGCGTATAACCACTTCCTCTGACGTACCAGAGCGTATAACCACTGCCTCTGGCTACTGGAGCGTATAACCAATGCCTCCAGCTACGGAGCGTATAACCACTGCCTCCGAATACTAAGCATACAACTATCAAACAACACAGGAATAGAATGAACACCGTCAGAGCGTATAACCACTGCCTCTGACGTACCAGAGCGTATAACCACTACCTCTGGCTACTAGAGCGTATAACCACTGCCTCCAGCTACGGAGCGTATAACCACTGCCTCCGAATACTATGTATAGCGTATAACCACTGCCTATATGCCTAAGACCTGACCAGACCTCTCGATGTAATGCCTTACACCGAACGACACACGGGGACCGGAGCGTATAACCACTGCCTCCGACCAATCCCGAATATAGATAAATTCCCATTGCATGGGTGGCGTTAGTTCATTACACTGATACACAAATCGTACCACCGCTATCTATTCACATGTCAAGGCAACATAACCGTCGCCAACACAATTTTAGGATGACATAACCGTTAACCCACTCATTTAAACATACATGACCCAATAAAAGATGAATAATACAACACTTATATCCGTTCCATGCCAAAAGAGAACACACGGGATTGAATAATGAAACAAAAGTTCTAAACGCATTTCACATTACAGCTGTCCTCTGCCGTAAAATTCATAATTAATTATAAAATCGAAATGATACAAGGCCAATTGGGTCGGATTAATAAGACTTTTATCTATAATATTTGTCAAGTAAACATTTCCAAAAGACGAACTTAACAGGGGGTTATTGTCTGATCTTTACAGTGTGTCAGAAAGCGTCACACAAAATGTATTGCTTCATAAAACGGGTTTAACAAGTCATTTTGGGGCAAAGCAAACTCCTAAAATCATCTAAATGCTTCATAGTTTAATTATTGAAAAGGACCAGAATAGTTTCAAAGTATAAAAATGATTTTTGAAACAATCTTTGAGCTACTATCCATTCTGCGAGTATTTCAGCGCAATGTTCGTAAATAATTTATTGTGAACAAACGACATGCAAGAAAATTGCGAAATTTTAGAGGTAGATTTAACACTTAAAATAAACATTGGTCTATTTTCAACATTTTCAAAGATGGATACTCTAAGATATCGAAATAAATTGTACAAGATAATGGACAGATTTGTCAAGGTGCTGAAACTTTATCAAACAACCAAAGTAAACCAAGCATTATGGACTTGAAAGACTATCAAACTAATCATCCTCAAAGATCACAACCTCATTTAACAATACAATTCTTAATGAATTTCCAACTAGAATATCATCCAACACAACCATGCAAAATGAAATTCATCCAAACATATAATTTATGAACTAAATCATGTCACTATTTAACCAAACACAATTCTAGTATACTAAACATTACTAGCATATAGAACACATGCAAACAAAGACGATAAGTCGACTAACCCATCACCGTTACCTTTTAGCTCTTCAATAAGCATGATTTTGACTCAAAGCCACTCCGGTTTGGACAACCGAACTAGCTACACATAAATAAACGAGGTTAGCTAAGAGAACCGTGCCTTAAAGGCCACGACCAGAGTATATTAAGGAATAAATTTGATACTTTTATTACCTATAAAGATGGAAGGCGAGGAGAGGAAGATATAGGCGTGAAAATCGTCGAAAACCGTTAAGAAACGAAGATTTTACGATCGTTTTATGGTTGAAGGTGTGCATAACAATGTGTGTGCATGTTTGGTGCATTCAAGCTGAAAACATGAAGGAAGGAAGAAGAATGAAGAAGTCCTTGGGCAGCAAGGAACTTAGTTTCATGTTCAAGCCAAGTGTCGGAAGCTATTGCCATGTGTTGAAGCTTTTACGCCATGTGTCGAGACGATCACAACATGTGTCGAAGCTTACGACTTGTGTCGAGAACCTTATGCCACGTGGAAGAAGTGATTAGGGCAGGTGTCTAAATTCTTAGGCCAAGTGTAAGAGGTACCAAGCATATGTGTCGAAGGTTTTAGGCCAAGTGGAAGAGGGTAGCCACGAGCGAGCGTCTCGTCGGAGGATATTCTGCGACAGCCTTTCGTATTTTCGGCATAATTTCCTCCACAGAACTCCGATTGAGGTGTTTTCAGTGGCATTGAAAAGCTAAGAAAAAGAGGTAAAACGTTTATGTTATAAGCCATAACTAAATATGCCTTTAAAATATCTCAAAATTAGTAACAAGGACAGAGCAGCGTTTCACAAGTTTAAGCAGTATAAGTTTAAGACGGACATATTAATATCATTGTCAAAAACGATATATTTTAAATGGAATTTTATTTATTGTGGAACATTATTATTACTAAAATAATATTTTAATAATATATAATGACTTGGAAATTACGGGGTGTTACACAAAAACTGAACACCTCTCCTTTCTTTATGTTTCACATGAAATTCCCTTTTTATTTTAAAGGTTAATCTCAAGTCTTTATATAAGGAGGAAATAATAACAATGTGTAAATCCAAACAAGAGTAGGACTCTTGTTTGTGTTTGGCACGAGTCCAAACGGTCCAAAAAAGAACTACCATAACCGAATTTTGCATAAAATAATAAAAATTACTTTTATTAATTATTGGAAGATATCATTTTGAAAGTTGTTATATTTATATATTAATAATATATGGACCAGAATTTCGGTGCACTTGGAAAAGTAATTTTCTAAGACTTATCCAATATTATAATTTAACATATATAAATATGGCAGGAGAATATAATTAATTATCGTATAATGAATTAATTTTAATATCGTATATTAAAACTTATAAAATATAACATTTATATTTATTTTGAATTAACATTTTAATTCATTTCTCCTAATAATCATTTAATCGTATTAAATAATTATTTGTATTATTTCCATGACTAGTATTTAGTCAATTTAGGCATATATGTAATATATCAGTATATTATTATTATTAATTTTTAAACGATATCGTTATTATTATTGTTGACACCCGTCCTTGAGGGCGTCAAAGATAAAATTTATATTCCTAAACTTTAACTAGATAGTGAAAGTCAAGGGTCGAACCACAAGGAGATGGGGAATGTTTATTGTTCTATGTTAATGTTTTACGGTAACAAATGTGGGGGTTTGTTTGTTTGGTTGTCACTAGGTCTAACAAAATAAAGACAAGGTAAAACGAAAATAAGATAAAGATAAAACTTATGATGAAAGAATGCTAGGATGTTCAGGTCATAAAAGCTACGATGGTATAAATTCTAAGTCAACATGTATCGCAGTCGCGTAAGGGGTGTAACAAATCGTCTCGGTCTATGTTACCTAATAGCTCCTTTCGGCCTATGCTATTAGTTCCTAGGTCTCACAAATTATTGGGTGTCAACAATAAGGGTGATTCCTAAATTCTAGGCCACATACCTTTCAGTCTTAGTAACCTAGCCGTTTTAAAGCGTTAACCAATGCCCTTCCCGTATCTTTCAATCTTGGGTAAGTCATTACTAACATCCTATAAGTCTCCTTTCAGTCTCATTATAGGGTATTATAATTAACGAAACAAAACAATCTGAAAACATGCGCGAGGTCAGTCGACCGACCAGCTAACCCAGTCGGTCGACCAACTACCTCAGTTGACCGACCAGATAAGCCAGTCGGTCGACCGTGGTCTGCTACAGGTCGATTCTGATCTTATACCATCTACGCAATTTAATCACCTATATCCTAACATGCGAAATTAGCTACTCATAACTATGACAATAATGATAATAACGATAGAGAAAACGGAATTCATAGCAAACAATAACATAAACATGCGATAAACAATAAGGTCTTGGGATTCTACACTAAACCGGATGCTAGTAATTCTATTGAAATAACAAAAAACAAAACTGAAATTAAGAGAGAATTACCACAAAACGGAATTAGGGCAGAAAGGAAGAACTTTATTGAATCCGTGGAACGATTGTTTGAATAAACTAAACAACAATACTAAAAACTAAGAAACTAAACAGAAAATTGTAGAGGATTATTGTATGATTAAGAACTAAGAACTTGCGTAAAGATTAGATGATTAGCCCTAATCACGAAGTCTTGCTTAAGTAGGCGAAAAACAAAAGCTTCTTTCATAACCTAATCACGCGTGGGCTTTGCGGAAAACTTTCTGAAAACTACGCCTCGGTCGACCGACCATGTGATACGGTCGGTCGACCGGTTATCGGGCCCAATAGCCTTCTGCTTTCGTAAGTTGAATTCTGGGTTTGAGATAACAGGTACTTTGGTCGACCGACCAGGGTAGTCGGTCGGTCGACCGGTTTTCCTGTGTGTCAGCCTTGAATTCGTCTTGAATTGATCCTATGGTCCTTGCTTTGCGCTTTGGGTTGTTTCCTCCTCGTTCCTTGGTTATGCAAAAATTCCGAGGGTAGTATTTGGCTTAAACTCGCCTCTTTTCCGCATAAAACTGCAAAAGAGCATAAAAATACGAAAGTAGACAATTGTTGGGAAATAAAGGCTAAAACATCGTAAATGAGCTATAAAATGCGTGTAAAAATAGATTTAAAACATCATAAAATAGACACGCATCAATTGTGTCCTTCGATAATATTTTACTGTTTAGTAGTGGTTAAGTGACATTACTATTTTGGGCAAATTGCTATTTCGGGAAATTTCTATTTCAGGAAACTTTCCACTTTTAGAAGTTACTATATTTAGTATCTTTACTGTTTTAAAGTAGGGGTTAGGTGAAGGTTTATTAATCGTTAAATAATATATGTTTAGGTGACGGTTTCCGCATGGAATATTTCTAGCAGCTGTTCGGTTGCCATTTCGCATTTGAGGTAGGGGAATAGACTGTGAGTTATATGTGTTCATGAAATAAGATTGTACATTTATTATGATAATGGTATGTGATGACTATTATTGTTGAGGTGTTATTATTTTGCCGTGAATATTACTATGTGATGCAGAGAGGAGAATTGTGGCTCTTGTGATAATGGGTCTTGTGATATTGGGGTCTCGTGATATGGCTATTGGAGGAGTAGGGACTCATTAAGGAGAAGTGGTGTGTGATCGGTAAGTGGTTGTTGAGACGGTGTGGAGGTGTAAGTGTGTTGTATTTTATTGTTGTTCATGTTTTATTATCCTCCTACTCAACCTCGGGGTTGACCCTATGTATTTCTGAACACCTGTGATGAACCAAATAATTGGGGAGCAGATTGACAGGTGCTTGAGACTATGGGAGCTGTATGGGAAGAGAGGGCTTGGATCCGGACCAGACTAGAGTCTAGATCACCTTAGAATCTCATTTACAAGTTTATTCAGACATTTACTTTGTGTTTATGAGACAGTTGTATTATCAGAGGTTTTGACATTTTATATACTTAATAAAGTACTTTGCTTATTTCCCTTTGTTATCTACTACCTCGGTATTCCGAGATGGTAACACCCTTAGTTATTTGAGGAGTCCTTGTACATGCCCTTAAATAAATGGGGGTGTTACATTATTTCACATCGCAATGGATTCCACCGACTCTTTAACACCTATCACAATTGAATCATGTCTCGAATCATTTGACGATATTTGCTCACTAAACAATCTCGATACGACAAGAGAAATAAGATTTGGCATGGGTTTCGATGGAAGCCTCAACTTTATAACTACCTCCCAACCTCCCAACTTGGTGAAAAATTCTTACGAAGATAACATCAACAAGAAGCTTAAAACCTTGGCTCTGGCAGGAAAAGGTAAGAAGGCTTGATACCCGTCGTTGTGGGTGTCAAAGATACAATTTATATTTCCGAACTAAGACTAGCATAAGCTAGTGGAAGTACGGGTCGAACCACAAGGAGGCAATGTCTATTTGCGGTTTTTGGTTGTTCAGTCAAGAAATGGGGGGGTTTTGAAAGTGTTGAGAATTAAGCTAGCGACGAAAGTAAAAGCAGTGACTAAAATAAAGATGTAAACAAAAGAAGAAAGAATGCTAGGATGATCGGTTCACTATAGTTACGATGGCACATAATTCTGGGCAGGTCCGTTTTGCAGTCGCGTAAGATGGGTATATATAACGAGTCCTTTCGGTCCAGGTTAACTAATAGCTCCTTTTGGCCTATGCTACTTGTCCCTAGGTCTCACTAATACTAGGTGTCAACACGATTAGTGATTCCTAAAGCCTAAGTCACAAATCTTTCGATCGTAAGTAACTTAATCGTTTAAACCGTTAACTAAAGCCCTTCCCTGTCTTTCGATCTATGGGTTGGTCAATACTAAGCATCTAACAAGTCTCCTCAAAGTCTCATTGAAAGATATTTCACTTAACGGGATAAAAAAACCGATCAGATGCGAAATCGGTCGATCGACCAACCTACTCAGTCGATCGACCATAGAAGCCAGTCGGTCGACCAAACACTATTACGGGTTACCCTAAACTATGCCATCTACGCTATAGGTCGCCTACATCCTAACATGTGGGGTTTAGCCAATTATAGCTGGTATTGGAAGAAGGTGTGTAAGGTTAGAGATGCTATTAAGGATAAAATTGTGGATGGACATGGGGCATGATGCCCGTCGTTGAGGGTACCAAAGATAAAATTTATAATTCCTAACTTTAACAATAGATAGTGAAAGTCAGGGTCGAACCACAAAGAGGTGGGGAATGTTTATTGTCTTAATGTTAATGTTTAAGGTAACAATTTTGGGGATGATTGGTTGATTACTATATCTAAGGCAAAGATTAAAATAAAACAAGAATTAAAAGATGAGAATAAAATATAATAAAAAAGGGATGCTAGGATGTTTGGGTAATAAATAGCTAAGGTAAAATAAATCCTAAGGTCAACATGTATTGCAGTCGCGTAAGGGGGTGTAACATATCTTTTTAGGTCTATGCTACCTAATAGCTCCTTTCGGCCTATGCTATTAGTTCCTAGGTCTCACAATTATTGGGTGTCAACAATAAGGGTGATTCCTAAATTCCAGGTTACATACCTTTCAGCCTTTAGTAACCTATCCGTCTTAAGGTGTAAACCAATGCCCTTCCTGTATCTTTCAATCTTGGGTAGGTCATTACTAACGTCCTACAAGTCTCCTATTGGTCTCATTGCAGGATATTATAATTGACAAGAAAAGACGAAATAAGAAAACAGACGCGAGTGGTCGACCGACCGGCTACTCCAGTCGGCCGACCACGGCCTCGGTCGACCGACCAACTATTCCAGTCGGCCGACCGTGGTCCTGCTACAGGTCGATTTTCGGATTTTATTTACCTATGCATATTATTCCCTACATCCTAACATATGAAAATTAGTTACTCATAACTGTTAAGACGAATATAAAATTGGGAATAAACATAGAGAACATAGTAAATAATCTAAGCATGCAAGATTCAAATAAAGCTTGGGATTCTAACTTAACAATTGTAATAAAAGCAATAAGAAAAATAATGAAACTGGATCAAAGAAGAATTACCACAATTGGAATTAAGGCAGAACGGAATTAACTTTATTGAATACTTGGGAACTATTGAAAGATTACAAAACTAAAGCTTGAATAAAACTGAATAATTGAATCTCTCTGAAACTTATTGTCTGTTAAACTGGATTCTAATGGATGTCAAACCCTAATCATAAGATTAGTTTATATAGGATAAAAACTAAGAGTTTCCTAAAAGCTAAAACTCTACTTTATTTCCGAAAAAGAAATCGTATGGGCTTCGTGCTGGTCGGCCGACCCGTATAGCTGGTCGGTCGACCACTTCCTGCTGGGCTTCTTTTATTTTCGGCCTTCTTCGAGATTTGGGCTTTATTGAAAATCGGGCCTGGTCGGCCGACCCGTTTAGATGGTCGGTCGACCGCTTCTGTACGGAAATCTTCGGATTTCTTCTGTTTTGACTCTTGGTACTTGATTTTGACTCCAGTTGACTTTCCATTTATTCCTTAATTAAGCAAAAGACTTGAGGATACGAATTTGGTGCTAAATTGCTTCTTTTCCGCATAAATCTGCAAAAGTGCATAAAAATACGAAAGTACACAATTTGTGGGAAATAAAGGCTAAAACATAGTAAATGAGCGACCAAATACGTGTAAAAATAGATGTAAAACATCATAAAATAGACATGTATCAAATTCCCCAAACCAAACCCTTGCTTGCCCTCAAGCAAGAAATAGACTCGATCCTAACTAATGGAACGATTTCAATCTCAGAGCGAAATTTACATGTTAGCCTATATCAATACTAAGTACAAAATGAGAAAGCATTCAAATCATGCAAACGAGTTATAGGGTCGTCAAACTTGAAAACATAAAGACCATAGAGACTTATACCATGGACTCTCGCGGTACGCTCGAGACACTCATGAAGCAAAGGGTGAGTATATGTAAAAGATAGAAAGAAGTAATTTTGTAGAGACACTCACCTAACTGCGACCCATGGAAACATGCCTGCAATCTAACATGAACAAGAATTCTACAACCTTGTATAACAATCTCATTAAATGGCCTAGATACATGCAATTGAGGTAATAAAAGATATGTGAGGTAAAAGGTAAAAGTGGTTAAGATGTTTTTGGATTTGTGGGGTTAGTAGCCAAGCTAGTAAAACTGATTCCCAATAACATATTTCACAACTTTTTGATATTAAGAAAGTGCTCTTTTGTAGCACAACTCTCACATTTGAATATAAGAAAGGAATTTCTGGAACGAAATATTTTTTCTGATGGTGTCAGTTGGTCGGCCGACCTGTATATGTGGTCGGTCGACTGACTTTCGTATTTTCCGGATTTTTTTTTTTCTTTTTTCTTTCTTTCTTTGAATTTTTCTGTTCTTTTCCTTTTCTTGCTTTCTTTCTTTCTTTTCTCTTTTTGCTCATGATAGCACACAAACCAAGATGCCTCAAAAAATAATCCAATGACCACAAATACTAGCTTGGAAGGGTAGGCTAAGTATGGGATGTAGTTTTGGGGGAATAAAAAGGCGAATTTAGCTATGTGAAGCTTATGGGTAAAAATGAGAAAAGGGATCCCAAATGCACGTATCAAGACTCACAAAACGAGATAGTAAAACAAGTATATAGCAATTCAAGTTCATGTTTATGCATATTGATGTAACATGTTCCAAGGGGAGTACTACTCACATCCTAGACAACTGGTTTAAGAATGAAACCAGGAAATAAGCTCTAAACCTTAGAATGTATAGTAGGTTGCCAAGGTATAAGTCAAGTCTCAAGATATGCAAGTTGACAAAAACTCGTAGATATGCAAAAGACTCTTATACTAAAACAAGTTGACAAGGCAAGGTAAAGGCATAAACATGTAAGAAAGCAAAATCATCCTTGAAATACTCTCGTTCCGACTCGACCTATATGCTAAAATAAACGTGCATTTTTTTGGAATTTTTTTGAATTTTTTTGAATTTTTTTGTATTTTTTTCTTTTGTATAGGTAAGGAAAATAAAGAAAAGAACAATGCAAGACAGAAATGCAGTAAACGTGTGACAGAATGCAATGCATGTAACACGAAACCATTCCCCAAACCAACCCGCACAATGTCCCCATTGTGCATTAGCCTAAGTAAAGGTTTCAGAAAAATAAAAGAAAGATACAAAGAGAATAAAACCTAGGAAAAACTGGAAAGAACTCACTGGATTATGAAGCGCATGAGAAAAACCTCCCCAAACCAGCGTAAGCTGGGAGGTTTTAGTGGCCAGCAGTGCCACTCAAGTACCCAAGAACGGTTGCACGGTTCCCGAGGAAGAGAAACGAAAGACTGCAGCGGACAGTAGGTCGACCGACCGGTGTTTCTGGTCGATCGACCTCCTGTGAACAGCGGAAAAATCTGCGATACAGCGCCTCTGGTCGACCGACTGATGGTTCTGGTCGGTCGACCATCTGCGTCCTGGAGGTCTTCATTTCTTCGTAAATCCTGAAAAAGCAAGAAAATATGTGCGCCCAACAATGCGCGAGATGCCAAAATGATTCTAAAAGTCTTAACTACTAGCAAACCGAACTAAAAAGTTTCACACAACATAAAATAAATTGTCTTAAAACTGCAATTTAAAAACAACTATCCGCTAAAGATGCGGAAGATATCCGACCACGGCTTCTGACGGCACGCCGTAGTCTCCACAGTTTTTGCTTCAGTGGCAAAACACATCTTCTTTCCTCCATCGCAAAGCATATGCGACGGTCTCTCTTCTTGAGCCTGCCTCCTCTTCTTTCTCTCCTCTCGATCCACGACGTCTGGATCCTCATCCTCTTCATAGCTCAGGCATCCCATTCCTCCTCTCTGGATGATGACTTCCTTCTCCTTGGGTTTCCCCAAACCAGTCCCTGCAATAGTCATAATAGAGGTGCTCTCCCGACTGCTCCCAATCTGGGGCGGAGGTGTAAAAACAGATATAGGAACAGGTAATAAAGGTGGAGAAGTAGTGATGACCTCATACTTCTTTACAGAAGTGATAGCATTACATGTGATGGGGGTCATAGCATCCTTCTTCCTATAGGATAGGCCATAGATGATAGAATGTTTGCCTACTTTGAAGGTTAGAGTTCCAGTGCCTACAGCTATAATGGCACCTGCAGTGTGGAGAAAGGGTCTTCCTAGAATTATGGGTATATGGGCATCCTCTGGGATGTCCAAAACAACAAAGTCTACTGGGAAGAAAAACCTGTCAATACGCACAGGGATGTTTTCTAACACCCCTACAGGTTCCATTGATGTGCGATCAGCCATCTGGACCGTCATACTGGTCACTGCAAATTCGGTCATTCCTAGTTTTAAGGCAACGCTTAGGGGCATGACACTTATACTAGCACCTAGGTCGCATAAAGCCTTTTTAACTGGAAAGGTTCCTATATTACAGGGGACAGAAAAACTTCCAGGGTCTTCTAATTTATGGGGGGCAATTACATGTGTTAAATAACTAGATGACTCTTCAGTGAGAGCCACAGACTCAACCTTTTCTAGAGACCTCTTTCTTGACAAAAGCTGTCTCATGAATTTTAGATAAGAAGGAACTTGTTGAACTAATTCTAAAAATGGAACTTGAACATTTAATGAACGAATTACATCTTTAAATTTATCAAAAGATACTTGTTCCTTCGAAGGCACGAGTCTCTCTGGAAAGGGGGCAGCTGAGGATTCCGTATTTGCAGCCCTTTTTAGAAACCTGGGGGTCTTATCACCCCGGAAAAGAAAATCCCGCAAGTTGTTTGGCAATTCTGGACGAAAGGGAACTTCAGGTTCTGCTTCAGTGGTCGGTCGACCAGTATCTTCGGTCGGTCGACCAGTCTCCTGTTCAGGCGAAATTTTCGGATCCTGCTCTGCGGTCGGTCGACCAGATTTTTCGGTCGGTCGACCGACTTTACTGCTACTCGCCTTTTTTTCTTTCTCAGCCCCCACTTTGGCTCCACTTCGCAGGGTTACGACGTTTAGAGTCTCCTTCTTCTGGTCCGGCTTTGTCGGAAGTTGACCCGGAGCCCTAGTATCATTCTTGCTCGCAATTTGAGCAATCTGGGACTCTAACATCTTCATCCCTGCCTCTCTAGCCTGCGACTCCTTCTGAACCAACCCAATAAGATTTTGGATAAGAGCGTCTGTGTTGGGTGGCGGATTAGAAGGTGGTTGAGGGTTGAAAGGTGGTCTTTGGAAATTTTGTTTATGTGGGGGTACATAAGTGGAATTTTGCTGAGGTTGCATGTGCTGTGGGTTTTGAACATTCTGGCTTGTCCACCTTAAGTTGGGATGGACATTATTATTATTTGGGTCATAGAAATTGTTCCCACGATAATGCTGAAAAGCGGCACATGTTTCATTAGATGAAGTACAGAACTTTGATACATGTCCTTCTCCACCGCACCTCTCACAAGCAAAGGGTCCGTCCTGAACGGCGTTCACCTGGTATATTCCTCCCTTGCTTCCACTCCCTAGATCGAGCTTTCCTGCAGCCTCAAACTTTTCCAACTTGGCCGTTAAGGCCTCAATTGCTGACAGGTTGTACTCAGATTTTCTCTGATTTCCTCTGGAAGTACCATGCTCAGCGCGGTGCACAACAACATCTTCTATTAACTTGAGACCCTTAGTCTCTCCTGAATTATCCTGGAATCTTCCATTAGCTGCAGCATCTAAGTAGGCCTTGTTGTCATCATAGAGGCCATTGTAGAACTGGTTGCAAAGAAACCATTGTTCGAATCCGTGATGTGGTATGGATCGAACAAGTCTCTTGAACCTGTCCCACGCCTCGCTAAAGTCTTCATTGGGACCTTGCTTGAAATTGGTGATCTGCGCTCTTAAAGCATTTGTCTTTGATGCAGAGTAATATTTCCTGTAGAATGCTAAGGCTAAGGTGTTCCAATCTGTAACTCCCGCAGCAGTGCGGTCAAGGTCTCTGTACCACTCTCTCGCAGAGTCCCTAAGGGAGAAGATAAACATGGTCTGTTTAATCTGGTCCTGCGTCACTCCTTCTGGGGGTGCTATAGAACATATGTAATCTGTGAAGATTTCAATATGCTTAGCGGCATCCTCATTGGCCGAGCCTCCAAATTGGTTTCTTTCAACCATAGTAATATAGGCAGGCTTGGCCTCGAATGGCTTCCCAGTACCTGCAGGTAAAGTGAACCCTTTGTATAGGTCCTTTGCCTGAGGCATGGAGTGACTGGCAATAGTAGCTTCCTCTGTCATGTTCTCTTCTTCTTTAGGAAAAACTGGAAAGTAGGTAAAAGATGGTGTTTTTGGTGAAGGTGGATTGATGGGTGAATTTGGTTGTGAAGGTGGTGTTTTTGGTGAAGATGGTGGTAACTCGAAAAGGTCTTCTTGAAATAAAGAGGATGGTGACCCTCCCTCTTGATTTGCTAGAAGTTGCTTTCTTCTTTCCCTAAGAGTCCTCTCAATTTCGAGATCAAGTGGTAGGAGTTCTCCTTGAACTGACCTGCGCATAAGAGGAAACTACAAGAAAAAGGTGAGAAGGTTTAAGGAACAAAAAGTTCCTTAAACAAAGAGAAACAAAAACAAAAAACAATAAACACTGGCGTCACCTCCCCGGCAACGGCGCCAAAATTTGATGCCCGTCGTTGAGGGTACCAAAGATAAAATTTATAATTCCTAACTTTAACAATAGATAGTGAAAGTCAGGGTCGAACCACAAAGAGGTGGGGAATGTTTATTGTCTTAATGTTAATGTTTAAGGTAACAATTTTGGGGATGATTGGTTGATTACTATATCTAAGGCAAAGATTAAAATAAAACAAGAATTAAAAGATGAGAATAAAATATAATAAAAAAGGGATGCTAGGATGTTTGGGTAATAAATAGCTAAGGTAAAATAAATCCTAAGGTCAACATGTATTGCAGTCGCGTAAGGGGGTGTAACATATCTTTTTAGGTCTATGCTACCTAATAGCTCCTTTCGGCCTATGCTATTAGTTCCTAGGTCTCACAATTATTGGGTGTCAACAATAAGGGTGATTCCTAAATTCCAGGTTACATACCTTTCAGCCTTTAGTAACCTATCCGTCTTAAGGTGTAAACCAATGCCCTTCCTGTATCTTTCAATCTTGGGTAGGTCATTACTAACGTCCTACAAGTCTCCTATTGGTCTCATTGCAGGATATTATAATTGACAAGAAAAGACGAAATAAGAAAACAGACGCGAGTGGTCGACCGACCGGCTACTCCAGTCGGCCGACCACGGCCTCGGTCGACCGACCAACTATTCCAGTCGGCCGACCGTGGTCCTGCTACAGGTCGATTTTCGGATTTTATTTACCTATGCATATTATTCCCTACATCCTAACATATGAAAATTAGTTACTCATAACTGTTAAGACGAATATAAAATTGGGAATAAACATAGAGAACATAGTAAATAATCTAAGCATGCAAGATTCAAATAAAGCTTGGGATTCTAACTTAACAATTGTAATAAAAGCAATAAGAAAAATAATGAAACTGGATCAAAGAAGAATTACCACAATTGGAATTAAGGCAGAACGGAATTAACTTTATTGAATACTTGGGAACTATTGAAAGATTACAAAACTAAAGCTTGAATAAAACTGAATAATTGAATCTCTCTGAAACTTATTGTCTGTTAAACTGGATTCTAATGGATGTCAAACCCTAATCATAAGATTAGTTTATATAGGATAAAAACTAAGAGTTTCCTAAAAGCTAAAACTCTACTTTATCTCCGAAAAAGAAATCGTATGGGCTTCGTGCTGGTCGGCCGACCCGTATAGCTGGTCGGTCGACCACTTCCTGCTGGGCTTCTTTTATTTTCGGCCTTCTTCGAGATTTGGGCTTTATTGAAAATCGGGCCTGGTCGGCCGACCCGTTTAGATGGTCGGTCGACCGCTTCTGTACGGAAATCTTCGGATTTCTTCTGTTTTGACTCTTGGTACTTGATTTTGACTCCAGTTGACTTTCCATTTATTCCTTAATTAAGCAAAAGACTCGAGGATACGAATTTGGTGCTAAATTGCTTCTTTTCCGCATAAATCTGCAAAAGTGCATAAAAATACGAAAGTACACAATTTGTGGGAAATAAAGGCTAAAACATAGTAAATGAGCGACCAAATACGTGTAAAAATAGATGTAAAACATCATAAAATAGACACGTATCAGGGCAGTAGAGAGTATGTATTCGGTTAAAGGGTGCTATAATTGGCTGAGGAATAAGCAACAGGAAGTGGGTTGGCATAAATCTGTTTGGAATTGTATAGCTGGGCCAAAGTATAAATTTTTAGCCTGGTTGAAGTTGAAGGGAGGAATGATGCTGAAATGCCAATTGTATTGGTACCATGTCTCTTCTGATGATTTATGTTGCATCTGCCAGATGCAGTGTGAGGATCAGGTGCACCTATTTCAAGAATGTGAGTACAGTCGAAGGATATTGAAAGGGCTTGGTGAGTGGTTGTTAACTGATCTCCATTCAGTTGGGCTGGAGGATATAGTCAGTAAAAGATGGAGTAAGGGGAGGAAGGAAGTGTGTAGTGCTGCTCTTGTTGTTGCGTGGTATAGCATTTGGATGCAGCGTAACTGTGCTCGTATTGAGCTAAAGCTATTATGTCCTAATGTGGTGCTTGGAAATATTAAGCAAGTTGTGAGAGATCGTATGAAATATGTCAAGCCAAAGGGTATGTTTGGGATGGAAGCTAGATGGGAGCAACGAGGTTTAGGGGTCTGATCTCCTAGAATTTCTGTTTATTGTTGGAATTTGTTGATGGTAGTGGAAATAGTGTGTAATTGCGTTTTTCTAATGATAAGCTTACATTTTAGCAAAAAAAAAAAGATTACCGTATACAAGGAAATAAGAACAGAAAAGATTAACTTTATTGAACAGTAATAAGAACTAAAAGATTATCATAAACTAGAAAAACGAAACCCTAAAATTGAATTGTGTTTCTGATACTGGGTCCTAAGAGCATATCTGAATGCCTAATACAAAGGAGGTGATTGACTTTTATAAGAATATGTCGATGTCTTCTCAAAACCTAATCACGCTTAATCGTCTTAAATCTCGTTTTTGAAATTTCCGAAAGGGCTATCGACCAGTTACCGGGTTCATTGAAGGTTCTGATCTTCTAATTTTGACTTCTGAAATCTCGCTCATCAGGGGTCGACCATGGTTGTCAGTCGACCGACCAAATGCCAGGGTACAGTAATGCATTCTGACAAATTCTACAGCGTGCGCCGATCTTAAAATAGCTGCCATTTCTTCGTTACTTATCAGAAGAAAGCGATTCTCACGGCGTAGGAAAGCTAAGAGGATAAGATTTCACCTCCAAATGGAATCACTCGATTATCAGCTCTAGAACTCGAGATATAGCCATTTCAAACAGGCTGCGATATCGTGGAGCGATTCTTTCCTTGTTAAGGCTTGTAAACTCTATGCACCCTTGATTACGCTATCTTCAGGCCTTGAAGCGCGCGCCAAGTTCATTCATTAAGCATCCTCTTCATGTCAAATGTTATGCTAAGAACTCGGGGACGGATTTAGCTCAATATCTACTCATTTCCGCATTAATCTGCAATTTCACATAAAAATACGAAAGTAGACGAAATAGGGGAAATAGTAGCATAAACTACACGAATGAGTTCTGAAATGCGTGTGAAATGAGGTGTAAAACATCATATAATAGACACGCTTTAAACTTCCCCAAACCAAACCCTTGCTTGTCCTCAAGTAAGAACTAGACTCGATCTAAAAACTAATGGAAAGATTTCAATCTCAGAGCGAAATGCAACTGTAAAGCCTAAACTATTTTAATGCTAAGTCATCAAGCAACTAGTAAATGAAACATGCAAACGAGTTATTGAGTTATCAAAACTTGCTAATCTATCAACCATAGAGACTTATCACAATGGACTCTCGCGGGTCGCTCAAATCACACAATAAGCAAAGGGTGAGTGTATCAAAGAGATAGAAAGAAGTAATTTTGTATAGACACTCACCTAACTTCGACCCATGAGAACATGCCTGCAATCTAACATAAAAATAATCTCTACAACCGTGCATATACATACAAATCTAATGACTTTCACACATGCCGAGGAAAAGAAAGGATATGTGAGGTAATGGGTAAGAGAGGCTAAGATGATTTGGATATGTGGAGTTTAAATAGCCAAGCTAGAAAACAACGAGATCCAAACAACAGATGATTCATAAATTCCAAACCCAATGTCAATGAATGCGGTGCTATTTTGAAGCACAAAACTCACAATTTTTAGGAAAACAACACCCCAAATGATATGAATGAAATATGGGAGTACCAATCGCTAAAGAAAGGAATTCTTAAACATATTCCGCATCTGATTCTGACAGTTGGTCGACCGACCAAGGGTTGCGTTCGGTCGAGTGACTTGCAGTATACTTTTTTCTCTTTTTTTTTCTCTTTTTTTTTTTTTTTTTTTTTTTGTTTTAATTTTTTTTTTCTGTTTTCCTCTTTTCTTTTCTTTTTTCTTTCTTTTTCTTTTTCTTTTTCTTTCTTTTCCTTTTCTTTCTTTCTCAAATGAGAGCATAACAACCAAAAATGACCTAAAACGTTCCCGTGACCACAAATACTAATTTTGATAGGGTAGGCTGAGTATGAGATGTAGCTTATGGGACAAAAAGGCAAGTTTGTCCATGTGAAGCGTATGGGTAAGAATAGAAAAAAGGACCTCAATGCACGTATCAAAAATCAACAAACTAGATAGCATACAGGTAAAAACCAGATTACATTCATATTTATGCACATTGATGTAACATGTCACAAGAGGAGTACTACTCACATCCTAACAAACTGGTCATGGATGACACCAGTAATAAGGCTCTAAAACTCAGAATGTATAGTAGTTTGCCAAAGATAAAAGTCAAGTCTCAAGATTAACAACTAGTTTGACAAAAACTCGTAGATTATGCATGTGATTCTACTACTAGAACATGTTGACAAGCAAGGCTTAGGCATAAACAAATGAAAAAGCAATGTCATCATTGAAATACTATCGTTCCGACTCAACATATATGCTAAATAAACGTGCATTTTTTTGAAATTTTTCAAATTTTCAATTTTTTTTGGATTTTTGTATATGCAAGGAAAATAAACAACAATGTAAGCAGAAATGCAATAAACGTGAAACTGAAATGCAGTAAAACATGAATGCGACGCTAACTTCCCTAAACCAAATTACACAATGTCCCCATTATGCAATAACATATGCAAAAGAACATAGAAATTGGGAATTTGTGTAAACTTGACTAAGGAAACAAAAAGGAATGAACTCACAAGATATTTGCGCGAAAAGAAACCTCCCCAAACCAGCGTGAGCTAGGAGGTTTCGGTAGCCAACAGTGCTACCAAAAGGACCTGAAAAAGACATAAGACAAACCCTATTCGGAATTTAAACGCATTGGGTTGTATATGAGAATTAAAAGGAGTGGAATAGAAGAAAGCGAGTGCAAAAACGAAAGAATAGGAAGAAGGACTCCTTAAAATTCCATTCACGCTCCACGAGGTGACCAGTTTCGGTCTTCAGAACAGGCAGTAGCAGTAGCGGTGGTCGACCGACCAAAGGGTCTGGTCGACCGACCATTGATCGAGAAATAGTAGCTACTGGGTTACAGACACTGGTCGACCGACTGGTGTATCTGGTCGGTCGACCACTCTTCCTGCAACATAGCTCGTCTTTCTTCTTCTAATTAACTCAACGGATTGAGTTGATCATTTCCCAAACCTGTAAGACACAATTAACGCGCCCAAACTTGCGCAATACCCACAAACACAAAGTCTATTGTCTTAAACAAAACAACGAAAGCAAAAAGTCTAAGTCTCGCGCAAAAACCGGTAAAAAGTTTTAAAACAAAAATAAAAAGTCTTGAAAACTGAGCAACAAGGGAAGTCATCTGCGAAAGATGCGGAAAATCTCTGACCACGGCTTCTGACTACAGGCGACTCCTTCAGCGGCACTAATCTGGGTAGTGTAGGAATAATTCTCAAATTTCCATTTAAAGTATTAATCAAATTAATACTGCCAAGGATTATATCAAAAACGAATTGATACAAAAATTATAAAATGAATTAAAAGGACATGGATATAGAACTAACATTAAGATATATGAGATAACGGCCTAAGAACAACCAAGTAAACCCAAATTTCAATGTAGAAATTCTCCTTAGATTGCACCCAAGATGACCGAGAAAATTGCCCTTCAAGTTACCACCTTGATTACTACTAATTTTGGAGGCTTTTGTTTTTAGGGTTTTTTAAATGATAAAACTCATTACTCTCAAAATAAGAGAAAACTATTCTCTTATATTTGTGATTTCACACGGCCCAATACTACTACCCACCATGTGATTCACACGGCCCAATACCACCGTGTGATTTGGTGTGGTTATTTCACCTATCCGAACTTCTATTAAAATATCTACATATATTTTATTGCATGTTCTCGGAACTAAATATCCCATTTTAATTTCCGGAGAATATTTTCGGAAATGTAACATAAGCACAATTTTAAGGGAATGTTAATTAATTATCTTATAATTAATTAACCTAATTATATTATTATAATATATCATATATTAAAATATGAACATTTATATATATTTGTTAGAATTAACATTTAATTCATTTCTCCTAATTATTATTTAATCACATTAAATGTTTATCATCTATTTAACTACATTTAGCTAAGTTTGGTAATTACGTAATTATATCAATATATAATCACATTTCTCAGTACTATCCTATAGGTGTAACCTTTAGGGATCAGCTGATTACCGCCATCATATGACAGTAATGTCAAACTTCTAGTAAGCCAACCGTTACCGATAAACGTTAACCAACTGATTAATATACTAAGTATTCCTGTGTGATCCTATAAAAGATTTATTTAAATAATCACACACTGTGGAGGACATTTACTCCAACAATCTCCGACTTTTCCTACAAGTGTGTGTGCGATTACGATTCTCATATCCATAAATTTCTCCCACTCAATGGAAGACAAGTTGCAAAGTCTCACCTTACAAGGTCGTATCTCCGAAGTAATCATACTAAGAGCGGTTTCCTCGATTAGAGAGTAACATAACTGATATATGAATCATATTCGAGCATGGCTATGCATTTAAGTTACTACTCCTCGAGTGGCCTTGAGAATATATATATAAAACCTGATAAAGGTTGGATATTTTACTTGACTTATAACCTGCCGATGGAAGCACAACATGAAATGGCCCAGTAAAAGTCCGATTGGCCTCCTTTTATGGTGCGACCTAGGACATAAACCTAAACCACCCAAAAACTGTCTATATCGCAAGAAATAAACAATGGTCAAAAGAACCGACTTTAGGAACCACAATAGACGTCCTATCCATGACCAAGTACCTAATGTATCTTAACATTTAAGACTCTATGTTGTGGTCACCATGTCCTATGCGATATCAGATACCCATATTTGTTATTGATCAGTCAAACGTTTGACTTATGGCATATTGAACCATCCATCCTTCAACTAATAAATAATCACCCGAGTTATCAACTCATTTTGGTGTTTACGGACAAAATAGACATATATAGTAAAATAGTTCACTTTGTGGTGTTTAAAATTGTCATACAATCCACATGAATTACAATATAAAAAAATTCAATGATTTTATTAAGTAGTAATTGAAATGATCATATATCAACCAAATAATATCTAATACAACTCTAGAACACGTTTTATCCCCATGGATGTGATGTGCCCTTCATGTTTACTATGCGGTAGTGCCTTAGTGAGCGGATCTGCAATGTTGTTATCCGTTCCAATCTTGCACAACGCTATCTCCTTTTGCTCCACGTAATATCTTATTAGATGGGCTTTTCTGAGTACATGTCTAGATTTGTTACTAGACTTGGACTCCTTAGCCTGGAAGATAACACCACTATAATCGCAATAAAGGGTGATTGGATCTTTCACACTAGGTTCTACTTTTAGTCCTTGTAAGAAATAACACATCCAAATAGCTTCCTTTGCAGCTTCAGAAGCTGCCATGTACTCAGACTCTGTTGTAGAATCTGCTGTAACGCTTTGCTTTGAACTCTTCCAGCTGACTGCTCCACCATTAAGAGCAAAGACAAAACCCGACTGAGATTTGGAATCATCATGATCGGTTTGGAAACTAGCATCTCTGTAACCTTTAGCACATAGCTCCGTGTCTCCACCATATACCAGAGCCCAATACTTAGTCCTTCGTAAGTACTTAAGGATGTTCTTGACGACCATCTAGTGACTTTCACCTGGATTCTTTTGGTAACGGCTGACTATACTCCATGCATATGCCACGTCTGGACGTGTGCACATCATGGCATACATGATCGATCCTACTGCCGAAGCATAAGGAATCCGACTCATGCATTCAGTTTCTTCCGGTGTTGTAGGTGATTGAGTTTTACTCAGATGCACCCCATGAACAATAGGAAGGTAACCCCTCTTGGAGTTTGTCTTACAATCTGTCAAGAATTTTATCTATATAATCTTCTTGACTCAATGCTAACATCCTTTTCGATCTATCTCTATAGATACGGATGCCTAGAATCCTTTGTGCCTCACCCAAATCTTTCATTTTGAAATGGTTCTTTAACCATGTCTTAGCCGACGAGAGCATGGGAATGTCGTTTCCAATCAGTAGTATGTCATCTAGATACAATACTAGGAATACAATTTTGCTCCTACTTGACTTGATATACAGACATGGTTCCTCGACACTTCGAATGAATCCGTTCCGTTTATCATGTCATCAAAACGATGATTCCAACTCCATGATGCTTGCTTAAGTCCTTAGATGGAACGCTTAAGCTTTCACACTTTCTTAGTATGTTTAGGATCTATGAAACCCTCAGGCTGTATCATATACAATTCTTCTTCCAAAAACCCGTTTAGGAAGGCGGTTTTCACATCCATTTGCCAAATCTCATAATCATGAAATGCGGCCATCGCTAAGATAACTCGAATAGATCTAAGCATTACAACTAAAGCAAAAATCTCATCATCGTGCAACCCGTGTACTTGAGTGAAACCTTTTGTTACCAATCGTGCTTTATAAACATCTGGTTGTCCATCTAATGCGTGCTTTATCTTATAAAGCCATTTGCACCGAAGGGGTCTCACCTTTTCTGACAAATCAACCAAATCCCATACTTGATTCTCGTGCATGAAATCTATTTCGGACTGCATGGCTTCGAGCCATAGCATAGAGTCAGAACAGGTCATGACTCCTTTGTAGGTAAATGGTTCATTACGCTCAAAGATTAAAATGTTTTCTACACCACCCTCCTCAACCATACCAATGTATCGGTCTGGGGGGTGAGAAACTCGAACCGTCCTCCTAGGTTCCTGTGGAATGGATACCCTAGCAGATGTGGAAGGAACACTTTCTTCCAACACACTGTTGGTTTCTGGTTCTTAAACCTCTGACAGATGAAAAGTCCTACTACTTTGCTTGTTCGAGAGAAACTCTTTCTCTAAAAACTATGCACTAGCCGCAACAAAAACTATTTGTTCGGTAGGTGAATAAACGTAGTGACCAAAAATTCCTTTTGGATAACCTACAAAGTAAGTCTTGACCGATCGTGGGCCTAGCTTGTCTTCGTGTCTCCACTTGACATAAGCTTCAGAGCCCCAAACTCGAATAAAAGACAAGTCATGAACTTTTCCTTTCCATATCTCATATGGAGTCTTGTCCGCTGCTTTAGTCGGACTTCGGTTAAGTATTAAAGTAGCCGATTGAAGAGCAAATCCCCATAATGAATCAGGTACAACCGTGTGACTCATCATGGATCAAACCATATTTAATAAAGTTCGGTTTCTCCGTTCGGATACACCATTTAATTAGGTGTTCCAGATGGAGTCAACTGTGATACAATACCACGGTCTTTTAGGTGTTGATCAAACTCAGTCAAAATATATTCGCCACCACGATCAGATCGAATTGCTTTAATCTTCCTATCCAATTGGTTCTCAACCTTGTTTTGGAATTCCTTGAACTTGTCGAAGGATTCACTCTTATGTTTCATTACGTAGACATACCCGTATCTACTCAAATCATCCGTAAAAGTGATAAAATATCTATAGCCGTCTCCTGCTGTGATTGTCATAGGACCACACACATCTGTATGTATGAGTCCTAAAAGATCACTAGCTCGCATCCCAATACCTTTAAAGGATATACGAGTCATCTTTCCGATGAGGCATGATTCACACATACCAATTGATTCCTAATGAAATGGTGGTATTGTCCCATTCTTAATGAGTTTCTCTACGCGTTTTTCATTGATGTGTCCCATTCGACAGTGCCATAAATACGTTTGTTCTCTATCACCTGTTTTAACCTTTTTATTATTCACATGATAAACCTCGGTGGTTTGGTCTTAAACATATATTCCGTTTATGGAAACAGCTTTGCCATAAATCATATCGTTTAATGACAAAGTACAACAGTTGTGCTTAATATTAAAACAAAATCCTTCCGTATCCAAAACAGAAATAGAAATAATGTTTTTCGACAAACTAGGAACAAAATAACAATTATTCAAAAATAACTCAAAACCACTAGGTAGTTTGAGTACATAAGTTCCTATGGAGACAACTGCAACCTTTGCTCCATTTCCAACGCAAAGGTCTACGTCCCCCTTCTTAAGTTTGCGGACGTCCCTTAAACCCTGCAAGTGATTACACAAGTGAGAACCACAACCAGTATCAAATACCCATGTTGCTAAACTTGCATGGTTTATTTCAATCATATGAATAAATGAAGATATATCTGTAGCTGTCACACGTCCAACCTTGATATCATCGAGGTACTTAGGTCAGTTTCTCTTCCAATGCCCGGTCTTGTGGCAATGGTGACACTCTCTCTCTTTCCCTTTGCCCTTAGCTTTGACCTTTGAGTTACTGGTCTCACCAGGTCCACTCTTGGGCTTAGGCTGCTGCTTCTTTTTAAACTGTGGCTTCTTAACATTAAAGGGAGCCTTTGCCTTTCCTTTCCCTTTCCAATTGGATTGTATGACGAGGACGTCCTTCTTAGCACTCCCACTCAAATTGAGATCCTTCTCAGCTTGCACGAGCTAAGAGTGGATTTCATGAAGACTTTTCTTCATGTCGTTCATGTTGTAGTTCACCCTGAATTGGGTGAACCCATCATGAAGAGAATGCAAGATACGGTCTACAATGACTGACTCCTCAATCTTGCAACCAAGAGACTCCAGAACTTCCACATTCTCAATCATCTTGAGGATGTGTAGGCTAACAGCTTGGCCCTTTGTCAGTTTAGCCTCGAAGAAGCGAACTGCAGCGTCATACCTCATAATTCTCGGAGCTTGCGAGAACTCATTAGTAAGGGTGGAGAAAATCTTATTTGCACCTTGAGAAATGAAGCGACGCTGCAAATTGCTTTCCAAAGCATATATATGTACGTTCTTAATCGTACCTGCTTCACGAACGAACTCATCATATGAGTTCAATGGGCTCCAGTCCTAGCAGTTGGTTCAGCCGGAATCGGCTCAACCAAATACTTTAGTATACCATCAGCAATGGCAACATTCCGTAAAGCTGCCTCCCAATCGGTAAAGTTACTCTCATCATTCTTAAGGCGGGAGTTTTGATTATAGGAGATGTGGTCCATGAAGAAGCGTAACCACGACTCCCTTGTGAGGGTGGCACTAGGCCCCAGAGTTGCATTTGAATCAATCATTTTTCAAACACAGATTGATACCCGTCGTTGTGGGTGTCAAAGATAAGATTTATAAACCAAACTAAAACTATAGATAGTGATAGTAAGGGTCGAACCACAGAGAGACAAGGTTAATTATGTTTGATAATTTTTAGTCTACAAAGTAACAATAGAGAGGGGGTTTGATTGTTGCTAAGTCTAAAACAAATATAAAATACAACAAGTAAATAAAGATGAGAATAAAAATATAATAAAAGAGATGCTAGGATGTTCGGGTAATAAACAGCTAAGATACTATAAATCCTAAGTCAACATGTACTGCAGTCGCGTAAGGGATGTAACATATCCTTTAGGTCTATGCTATTAGTTCCTAGGTCTCACAATTATTGGGTGTCAACAATAAGGGTGATTCCTAAATTCTAGGTCACAAACCTTTCAGTCTTAAGTAACCTATCCGTCTTAAGATGTAAACCAATGCCCTTCCCAAATCTCTCAATCTTGGGTAGGTCAATACTAACATCCTACAAGTCTCCTTTTGGTCTCATTGTAGGTTATTATAGTCTACAAATAAAAGCGAAACAAAATTCATACGCGTGTCGGTCGACCGACCAACTAACCCGGTCGGCCGACCTCCACCCTGCAACACGTCGATTCGGAATTTATACTACCTTCGCATATTTACTCCCTACATCCTAACATATGAAATTAGCTACTCATAGTTATTAAAACAATAATAAAAATAGGAATAAACATGAAAGTTATAAAGAACATAAATCTAAACATGCAATAATAATAAAGGAAATTAAAATAAGATGAAAAGGAGATTAGGAACTTCGGTTCCCCATGGTTAAAACAAGTTAATGAAAGGTAAAATAATCAAATAACACAATCCCAAGGAACAAAGAATAAACCTTTAGGTCAATATTCTACCCAATCCTTACGGTCTTAGGGTTCCTAGAAAAGCACTAAACTTTCGTTCAAGGGCAATCCCAAAGTTGTTGTTAAACTAATCCTAACAATCTTTCAATCTAAAAGAATTAGTTTACCAACAACAATGGGGGATTGGTAATTTAATCATAAAACTATCAAAATCAAGTCTTTACCATGGTTCCCCTAATTCCTAATCACAAGAATTAGCTATGCATAATCTTAATCATAAAATTAACAATAACAAGAATTAAGAATATCAAAGGAATTAACATAATTAAAGATGATAATAAAGAGGAAACATGAATTGAGAAATAACAAATAAGATGAACAACAAGATTAATTGAAAAGGAAAGATTGAATTGTAGCAAACTTACAACTTAATTGGAAATCTAAGAACAAAGATGAAAACTTGGACTTGATTATTCTATGATAGAAAACTAGATTAAGAACATGATGGATATCTTCATGATTAACCCTAATTACGAAATTTGGCTTAAATAGGCAGAAATAAAGAGTTTCCCAATGACCTAAACACTTTAATGGGCTTCGCGGAAACTTCTGGGTCGGTGCTGTGGTCGGTCGACCAATATTTTCGGTCGGTCGACCGCTTTACGGATTTTATGCAATTTCTGGGCTTCAGGCAAATTCTGAGCTTTTTCAATAGGCACCTGGTCGATCGACCTACTTTGTTGGTCGGTCGACCAACTGTCGGGACTGCAGCGCGCATCGTTCTTAAAACAGCTGCCATTTCTTCGTTACTTATCGAAATCAAGCGATTCTCGCGGCGTTGGAAACCTAAGAGGATAAGCTTTCACCTCCAACTAGAATCACTCCATTATCAGCTCTAGAACTCGAGATATAGCCATTTGAAACAGGCTGCAACATCGAAGATCGATTCTTTGCTTGTAAAAGTTATCTTCAGGCCTTGAAATGTCCGCTAAGCTTCGTTCCTCTTTATCCTTAGTCATGAAAAGTCCCGAGGGCATAAATTTGGTATAAAATCGTCCCTTTTCCGCATAAATCTGCAAAAGAGCATAAAAATACGAAAGTAGACAATTGTTGGGAAATAAATGCTAAAACATCGTAAATGAGCTCTAAAATGCGTGTAAAAATAGATGTAAAACATCATAAAATAGGCACGCATCAAATTCCCCAAACCAAACCTTGCTTGCCCTCAAGCAAGAAATAGACTCGATCTTAACTAATGGAACGATTTCAATCTCAGAGCGAAATTTACATGTAAGCCTATACCAATGCCAAGTACAAAATGAGAAAGTATTTAAATCAAGCAAACGAGTTATGGTGTTGTCAGACTTGCAAAAATAAAGACTATAGAGACTTTATACCATGGACTCTCGCGGTACGCTCGAGACACTCATGAAGCAAAAGGGTGAGTATATGTAAAAGATAGAAAGAAGTATATTTGTCATGACACTCACCTAACTGCGACCCATGAAAAACATGCCTGCAATCTAACATGAACAAGAATTCTACAACCTTGTATAACAATCTCATTAAATGACCCAGATACATGCAATTGGGGTAATGAAAGATATGTGAGATAAAAGGTAAAAGTGGTTAAGATGTTTTTGGAATTGTGGGGTTAGTAGCCAAGCTAGTAAAACCGGTTCCCAACAACATATTTCACAACTTTTGATATTAAGAAAGTGCTCTTTTGTAGCACAACTCTCACATTATAAATAAGAAAGGACTCCCAAATATTTTGAATGAGGTACGGGAGTGATAACACATAAAAGAAAGGATTTGGAACAACAATTTTTTTTTTTCTGATGCTGTCAGTTGGTCGACCGACCTATGAAGGTGGTCGGTCGACTGACTTTGTACGTTTTTGACTTTTTTTCGTTTTTTTCTTTTCTTTCTTTCTTTTTTCTGAATTTTTCTGTTCTTTTTCTTTTCTTGCTTTCTTTCTTTCCTTCTTTCTTTTCTCTTTTTGCTCATGATAGCAAACAAACCAGGATGCCTCAAAATAAACCAAAGACCACAAATACTGGCTTGGAAGGGTAGGCTAAGTATGGGATGTAGTTTTTGGGGAAATAAAAAGGCAATTTTGGCTATGTGAAGCTTATGGGTAAATATGAGAAAAGGGATCCCAAATGCACGTATCAAGACTCACAAAACGAGATAGTAAAACAAGTATATAGTAATTCAAGTTCATGTTTATGCATATTGATGTAACATGTTCCAAGGGGAGTACTACTCACATCCTAGGCAACTGGTTTAAAAATGAAACCAAGAAATAAGCTCTAAAAACTCAGAATGTATAGTAGGCTGCCAAGGTATAAGTCAAGTCTCAAGATATGCAAGTTGACAAAAACTCGTAGATATGCGAAAGACTCTCGTACTAAAACAAGTTGACAAGGCAAGGTAAAGGCATAAACATGTAAGAAAGCAAAATCATCCTTGAAATACTTTCGTTCCGACTCGACCTATATGCTAAAATAAACGTGCATTTTTTTTGGAATTTTTTTTTTTGAAATTTTTTCATTTTTTTTTGTATTTTTCTTGTATATGCAAGGAAAATAAAGAAAAGAACAATGCAATACGGGCATGTGACACGAAACCATTCCCCAAACCAACCCGCACAATGTCCCCATTGTGCATTAGCCTAAGTAAAGGTTTCAGAAAAATAAAAGAAAGATGCAAGGAAAATAAAAACTAAGGACAAACTGGAAAGAACTCACTGGATTATGAAGCGCATGAGAAAAACCTCCCCAAACCAGCGTAAGCTGGGAGGTTTTGGTGGCTAGCAGTGCCACTCAAGTACCCAAGAACGGTTGCACGGTTCCCGAGGAAGAAATCGAAAGACTGCGATAGATCGGTAGGTCGACCGACCAAGAGAACAGGTCGACCGACCTTCCTGTAAAGTATAGAAAATTTCAGCAATGCGGCGACTAGGTCGACCGACTGGTGTAACTGGTCGGTCGACCGTCTTTGTCCCAGCGGTCTTCGTTTTTCTTCGTAGAACCTGAAAAAGCAAGAAAAATATGCGCCCAACAAATGCGCAAGATCCCAGAACCAAGCCTAAAATGTCTCAAACGAAGCAACAAAAGTAAAAAGAGTCTAAGTCTAAAAACAAGAAAATAAATAGTCCAACAAAAAACTGAAATAAAATACTAAACAAGAACTACGACTCAGCAGCAAGATACCCCAAAGTAAGGCACTTGGCTAAAATAGGTCCTTTCAGCAGTACTGACCGCTACTCTGGGCTTCCAGACAACAGGCCTAGCCGGAGGAAGGGTATCTGGTGTCGCATAAGCTATGACACGCTTCTTTACTTTGCCCGGCCGGTCTTTTTCAGCAACTTGCTCCAATTTCGTCTCCCCAGTATCTCCAGGATCTCCTATGCCCTTTTTATCATGACCTGCAACAACAGAAATAATGGGATGGTCCTCCAATTTCCTCTTACGCTCAAGGCCCTTGACGATCTCCAATATTTTTCCGAACTGAAGCTCCAATTTTACTTTCTCTAAATAATCCGGATACGGGACTGCAATGCTTGTCGCAGAATCAGCAATCTTTGGCTCTTTTAACTTCAGAATCTCCGTCGAGTTAGTGATGAGAGGAGAGTTAGGTAGCTCAGGAGGCGAATCCACAATAGGAACACTGGTGAGGTCTTGAATGAGGGAAGGATCCAGCGATTCGGGAATAGAAACTGCATTCTGCTCAGGAACAGTGGTCGGTCGACCGGGTACAGCGGTCGGTCGACCAGACTCTGTATCATCGAAAATTTCCTGTTCTGCAGAGACTGATCTCACGTCAGGTGTCGAGGTCGGTCGACCAGATGTTGTGGTCGGTCGACCTTCTGACCTGTGCACGGGATCAATTTCTTCGTCCTGAACTACGACAGCATCATCCCTTGGGGTTGGTCCCTCATAGGCTTTCTCAAGTTCTTCGGAACAGGCGTTATTGGATGTTTCAGGTGTGGCAACATGACTTATTTCAATATTTGTTTTCAGTGAATCCCCACATGAATTTCCATTTTCACCTCTACGAACCGCCAACTCCTCAATAGTAACCCAACCCTTGTTAGCAGCTACATTATAAAATCTACCAATTGTAGTTGAATCAAGGATGGCTCTGTAGTCATCATACAAAGAGCTATAGAATCGGTGGCAAAGGTACCACTCCTCAAAGCCGTGGTGAGGAACGGATCGAACCAACTTCTTAAAACGGGCCCATGCTTCAGGGAATTCCTCATCAGATCCTTGCCGGAACATATGAATTTGATCTCTCATAGCTTCGGTTTTTGCCGGCGAAAAGTACTGTTTGCAAAAAGCCAATGCCAGAGATGTCCAATCTGTAACGCTAGCTGCTTCCATATCAAGGTAACGAATCCATTCACGCGCAGAATCTTTCAAGGAGAAACGAAAAAACATCTCCTTAACCTTATCTTGCTCTCCCGCCGATACGGGTGCAGAACAAAAATAATCTGTAAATAGCTCCAAATGCTTCAAAGGATCCTCATCTGGTAGACCTGCAAACTGTTTTTGCTCCAATAATTTGATATAGGAGAGATAAAAATCAACGGGGGGAATAAATCCCCCTGGGAGGTGGTGTGCTGCTGGCTGAAGATTATCAGAAATAGTAGACATGATCGCAATAGCACTGAGAGTACTCAAGCCTTCCTCTCAAAAACCTGTCTTCTGAAACAAAACTAGAAGACAAGGTAAGAACGGTCTTAAGGAACCTAAGTTCCTTAAGACAAGAAAAAAAAATAAACTAAAAACTAACAAACAAAATTATACCGTCTCCCCGGCAACGGCGCCAAAATTTGATACCCGTCGTTGTGGGTGTCAAAGATAAGATTTATAAACCAAACTAAAACTATAGATAGTGATAGTAAGGGTCGAACCACAGAGAGACAAGGTTAATTATGTTTGATAATTTTTAGTCTACAAAGTAACAATAGAGAGGGGGTTTGATTGTTGCTAAGTCTAAAACAAATATAAAATACAACAAGTAAATAAAGATGAGAATAAAAATATAATAAAAGAGATGCTAGGATGTTCGGGTAATAAACAGCTAAGATACTATAAATCCTAAGTCAACATGTACTGCAGTCGCGTAAGGGATGTAACATATCCTTTAGGTCTATGCTATTAGTTCCTAGGTCTCACAATTATTGGGTGTCAACAATAAGGGTGATTCCTAAATTCTAGGTCACAAACCTTTCAGTCTTAAGTAACCTATCCGTCTTAAGATGTAAACCAATGCCCTTCCCAAATCTCTCAATCTTGGGTAG
The DNA here is from genome assembly GCA_029255685.2 of Silene conica. Classification (NCBI taxonomy): domain Eukaryota; kingdom Viridiplantae; phylum Streptophyta; class Magnoliopsida; order Caryophyllales; family Caryophyllaceae; genus Silene; species Silene conica. Next base: position 29,202,537 of record CM055312.2, on the reverse strand, counting down.
GTCAATACTAACATCCTACAAGTCTCCTTTTGGTCTCATTGTAGGTTATTATAGTCTACAAATAAAAGCGAAACAAAATTCATACGCGTGTCGGTCGACCGACCAACTAACCCGGTCGGCCGACCTCCACCCTGCAACACGTCGATTCGGAATTTATACTACCTTCGCATATTTACTCCCTACATCCTAACATATGAAATTAGCTACTCATAGTTATTAAAACAATAATAAAAATAGGAATAAACATGAAAGTTATAAAGAACATAAATCTAAACATGCAATAATAATAAAGGAAATTAAAATAAGATGAAAAGGAGATTAGGAACTTCGGTTCCCCATGGTTAAAACAAGTTAATGAAAGGTAAAATAATCAAATAACACAATCCCAAGGAACAAAGAATAAACCTTTAGGTCAATATTCTACCCAATCCTTACGGTCTTAGGGTTCCTAGAAAAGCACTAAACTTTCGTTCAAGGGCAATCCCAAAGTTGTTGTTAAACTAATCCTAACAATCTTTCAATCTAAAAGAATTAGTTTACCAACAACAATGGGGGATTGGTAATTTAATCATAAAACTATCAAAATCAAGTCTTTACCATGGTTCCCCTAATTCCTAATCACAAGAATTAGCTATGCATAATCTTAATCATAAAATTAACAATAACAAGAATTAAGAATATCAAAGGAATTAACATAATTAAAGATGATAATAAAGAGGAAACATGAATTGAGAAATAACAAATAAGATGAACAACAAGATTAATTGAAAAGGAAAGATTGAATTGTAGCAAACTTACAACTTAATTGGAAATCTAAGAACAAAGATGAAAACTTGGACTTGATTATTCTATGATAGAAAACTAGATTAAGAACTTGATGGATATCTTCATGATTAACCCTAATTACGAAATTTGGCTTAAATAGGCAGAAATAAAGAGTTTCCCAATGACCTAAACACTTTAATGGGCTTCGCGGAAACTTCTGGGTCGGTGCTGTGGTCGGTCGACCAATATTTTCGGTCGGTCGACCGCTTTACGGATTTTATGCAATTTCTGGGCTTCAGGCAAATTCTGAACTTTTTCAATAGGCACCTGGTCGATCGACCTACTTTGTTGGTCGGTCGACCAACTGTCGGGACTGCAGCGCGCATCGTTCTTAAAACAGCTGCCATTTCTTCGTTACTTATCGAAATCAAGCGATTCTCGCGGCGTTGGAAAGCTAAGAGGATAAGCTTTCACCTCCAACTGGAATCACTCCATTATCAGCTCTAGAACTCGAGATATAGCCATTTGAAACAGGCTGCAACATCGAAGATCGATTCTTTGCTTGTAAAAGTTATCTTCAGGCCTTGAAATGTCCGCTAAGCTTCGTTCCTCTTTATCCTTAGTCATGAAAAGTCCCGAGGGCATAAATTTGGTATAAAGTCGTCCCTTTTCCGCATAAATCTGCAAAAGAGCATAAAAATACGAAAGTAGACAATTGTTGGGAAATAAATGCTAAAACATCGTAAATGAGCTCTAAAATGCGTGTAAAAATAGATGTAAAACATCATAAAATAGGCACGCATCACAGATATTAAATGATCTACAAATGAGAAAAATAAATAAACATGAGTAATCATAGGATTTAAAATCTTTTAATCAAAGATATATAACATAATATAATCGATCTCACTCAAAGAATTATATAATGTATGCTAAGACCCAAATCCCGATTTGGTGAGTTAACCTTTTAACTGGTTCTACACTAGAACTCTCAGTTGTCAAATTTCTTAAATTTGTCTTTTAGTCCACAATGACTTCAATAGCTTGATTGAATCATCGTGTTGAGTTCAAGTAGGTCACAACACTACTTACCCGAGGTAGAAGGGGTCCATATGGAGGTAACAACAGGTCCTATATGCCCACCGACGAACAAGGGATTCATAGTAGTTTTGACTTAGAAAGGCTAATTTCTCAATTTTATGTAGAGTGAGATCCCATCATCATTTTAAACTCATTTAAGTGAACTATTTAAGGTGAGTAGGAATGACTGATGGCAAATATAAAACATCATATGTTAAAATGCAAAATAAACTACATGGGTCATTTTACATGCATATAGGTGGTTTGGTTTAGGCGGAATATAATGATATGCAAAAACAGGCAATGAAGAGAATAAAACATAAAATCTTAGTGTGGCCTATCCTATGAAAAACAGTAAATATAACTTGGGAATCCAATCACATGGACCCGAGAAGCTTCATGGGATCACCGTTCTTCATCTTGTGATGTAAAATGGACATGGCACTTGAAAGAATGCTTCAATCTCCTCTTCTTCTTCTTTATTCTAAACTATTACAATGCAAATCCTATTTACATTTAATCTAAAATAAAGAATAAATAAATTACAATGGGGAGATGCGAGATCTCATAAAATACATCACCTGATTACTTTCCACCATTACCGAAAAGTAACCAAAAACTAAGGCCACACTAGATTACATTATTAAATTTTACAACAATTGCAAAAATAAATAAAAAAAACTTCATTGTAAAGCAATATAAAAAACAATATAATAAAAACATTCATAATGCAATATTATCAAAACCACCTTTACTAAAAATGTGAAAATTACATGTCATACATGTAAATCATAATCCAATTAAATTCTAAACATATTTATAATCTAGTGAGTATCATCAAATTAGATATAATAAATATTTTAAAATAAATAAATGATTAAATAACCGAAAATTATCAAATAACTCTCGGTTTTTTTTTCCCTTTCTTTATTCCTCACGGCAAAAGGGTGTTTTTTTTTTATTTTTTTATTATTTCTATTTTTTATTATAAAAGTTGATTTGTCATAATTATAAATTAGTTAATACAAATATTATCCTATAATATAAATAAAAACGATAACAAATCAAGAAACCCTAAAATCGTATTTCATGGTTTAAACACCCCTTTTATTATCTTTATATATTTGTTCTAATTATAAATCTATATTTATAATTTAGTTAATATAAACATTATCATATTAAGGGCCAAAAAAAAAAATTTAAACTCACGGTAAAAATAAAAACTCGCGTTTTTTTTAAATTACAATTACACATATTATCAAATAATAACATGTAAATCGACATCTTCATAAGAAATTATACTATTTCCTTAAATGGTATAATCAAGGTAAAAATAGATTTTGGAAACTTTACTAATTCGTGAGCTTTCTTAAAATTACTCATAGTAGCACAAAAATGATCTCATAATTTATGTGTTATAGTTCTAATCATATAGATCTTAAAAATTCCAAATATTGTCATTAAGATTAACCTTTAAAATCATATGATCAATATTCATTCATCTTAACAATTTAAAATAAACAAAATTAATCTAAAACTACTTATGTCGATTGGTTCTTTTAATAATCATTGATCCACATCAATATTATGTATATCATCACATGACAATTATTTTAATAACTAAAATAACAAAAGCAAAAACCAAAAAGAACCGAAAAAAAAATTGTCGTGACATGATAAAAAAATGGTTGTGTTCTAAAAATCATTGATCTATATCAATATTATGCATATCATCATATGAAAATTATTTTAATAATTAAAATAACAAAACAAAAAAAATTACCGAAAAACAAAAAGAAAACCGCCGTGGAGAAGAAAGAATTTTTTTTTGTCAATTTAATTCTCAATTATTATCGAAACGATTTATGAACACTGCTCTGATACCAGTTGTAGGAATAATTCTCAAATTTCCATTTAAAGTATTAATCAAATTAAAACTGCCAAGGATTATATCAAAAACAAATTGATACAAAAATTATAAATTGAATTAAAAGGACATGGATATAGAAATAACCTTTAGATCTATGAGATAACGGCCTAATAAGAACAACCTAGTAAACCGAAAGTTTAATGTGGAAATTCTCCTTAGATTGCACCCAAGATGACCGAGAAAATTGCTCTTCAAGTAACCACCTTGATTACTACTAATTTTGGAGGCTTTTGTTTTTAGGGTTTTTTAGATGATAAAACTCATTACTCCCAAAATAAGAGAAAACTATTCTCTTATATTTGTGATTTCACACGGCCCAATACTACTACCCACCGTGTGATTCACATGGCCCAATACCACCGTGTGATTTAGTGTGTTTATTTCACCTATCTGAACTTCTATTAAAATATCTACATATATTTTAATGCATGATCTCGGAAATAAATATCCCATATTAATTTCAGGAGAATATTTTCGGAAATGTAACATAAACACAATTTTAGGGGAATGTAAATTAATTTTCCTATAATTAATTAACCTAATTATATTATTATAAAATATCATATATTAAAATATATATAATTAATAAATATAAAATATATATATATATATATATATATATATATATATATATATATATATATATATATATATATATATATATATATATATATATATATATATATATATATATATATATATATATATATATATATATATATATATATATATTTGTTAGAGTTAACATTTAATTCATTTCTCCTAATTATTATTTAATCACATTAAATGTTTATCATCTATTTAACTACATTTAACTAAGTTTGCCAATTACGTAATTATATCAATATATAATCACATTTATCAGTACTATCCTATAGGTGTGACCTTTAGGGATCAGCTGATTACCGTCATCATATGACAGTAACGTCAAATTCTAGTAAGCCAACCGTTATCGATAAACGTTAACCAACTGATTAATATACTAAGTATTCATGTGTGATCCTGTAAAAGAATTATTTAAATAATCACACACTGTGGAGGACATTTACTCCAACAGGTAGATGTTATCCACTCCACTTTGTCATACATGTAAATGGATGGGTCATCGTCTGCCGCTCTGGCTCTCCATATTCTGGGGTCGTCCAGCTCATCAAATACCAAATCAAAGGCTGACACCTTAATTGACTTCTTTTTCCTTGGGCTCTTTTCTTCAGCCTAAGAATCACTCGACCGAGTGATCTCGTTCTCCGCATTATTTGATCGAGTAAGTGGTACTACTCGATCGATAACTCTTCTCTTTTCAGCAAGTTCCTTGGCAATCTGTGATAGTAATTGCTCCTTCTTGTTCGCGACTTGCATCAATGAGTAAAGCTCAGAAAATGGGGCTCCTTGCTTATACCTCTCATAGACAAAAGCTCTTTCGCTCACAGCCAAGCAATAGACATGTGTGTGACCCTCGTCACCACATCTTTCACAGATTACCTCCTGCTACCGAAGCATTGTCAATAAGACCTGTAGATCTATCAAAACAACACTAGGGAAGAAGATAAAAACGGCCTTAAGGAATTGAAAATTCCTTACGACTAAAACAAACTAAATAATCAAATAACACAATAAATAATTGCCTCCCCGACAACGGCGCCAAACGTTGTGGGTGTCAAAGATACAATTTATATTTCGAACTAAGACTAGCATAAGCTAGTGGAAGTACGGGTCGAACAACAAGAAGGCAATGTTTATTTGCGTTTTTGATTATTCAGTCACGAAATGGGGGGGTTTTGAAAGTGTTGAGAATTAAGCTAGCAACGAAAGTAAAAGCAGTGACTAAAATAAAGATGTAAACAAAAGAAGAGATAATGCTAGGATAATCAGTTCACTATAGTTATGATGGCACATAATTATGGGTAGGTCCGTATTGCAGTTGCGTAAGATGGGTATAACGAGTCCTTTCGTTCCAGGTTAACTAATAGCTCCTTTCGGCCTATGCTACTAGTCCCTAGGTCTCACTAATACTAGTTTTCAACACGATTAGTGATTCCTAAAGCCTAAGTCACAAATCTTTCGATCGTAAGTAACTTAATCGTTTAAACCGTTAACTAATGCCCTTCCCTGTCTTTCGATCTATGGGTTGGTCATTACTAAGCATCTAACAAGTCTCCTTAAAGTCTCATTGAAAGATATTTCACTTAACGGGATAAAAAAACCGATCAGATGCGAAATCGCTCGATCGACCAACCTACTCAGTCGACCGACCAGAGAAGCCAGTCGGTCGACCAAACACTATTACGGGTTACCCTAAACTACGCCATCTATGCTATAGGTCGCTTACATCCTAACATGTGGGGTTTAGCTACTCATAACGGAAATGAAAACAGAAACTAAAATAATCAAAACAACGGAAAACATGATTACGATGATTGAAATTGTAAATAAGAACAATAATGGCATTGGGATTCTAACTACCGGAGTTAATCTACGAAAACTGTAAACAAAAGGAATGAAGATTACCGTATACAAGGATATAAGAATGGAAAATATTAACTTTATTAAACAGTGATAAGAACTGAAAGATTATTATAAACTCGAAAAACGAAACCCTAAAATTGAATTGTGTTCTGGGTCCTAAGACCAGATCTAAATGCCTAATACAAAGGAGGTGATTGGCTTTTATAAAAATATGTCGATGTCTTCTCAAAACCTAATCACGGTTAATGGGCTTAAATCTCGTTTTTGAAATTTTCGAAAGGGCCGAGTGGTCGACCGACCGATGGCATTGGTCGATCGACCAGTTATCGGGTTCATTGAAGCTTCGGATCTTCTAATTTTGAATTCAGAAATCTCGCTCATCAGGTTCCTCGGTCGACTGACCATGGTTGTCAGTCGATCGACCAAATGCCAGGGTACAGTCGATTATCAGCTCTAGAACTCGAGATATAGCCATTTGAAACAGGCTGCGATATCGTGGAGCGATTCTTTCCTTATTAAAGCTTGTAAACTGTATGCACCCTTGATTACGCTATCTTCAGGCCTTGAAGCGCACGCCAATTTCATTCCTCAAGCATCCTCTTCATGTCAAATGCTATGCTAAGAACTCGGGGACGGATTTAGCTCAATATCTACTCATTTCCGCATTAATCTGCAATTTCACATAAAAATACGAAAGTAGACGAAATAGGAGAAATAGTAGCCTAAACTACACGAATGAGCTATGAAATGCGTGTGAAATGAGGTGTAAAACATCATATAATAGACACGCATCAAGGCTAGTGGGAGTTCTAGCAAAAGAGGCAAGAACCTCAAACAGAAGGAAAAGATTGAGTACCATGAAAATTCAATGAGTAGTACGACTACAAACACGTGCCTTTATTGTAAAGACACAGGACATTGGGTAAGGGATTGCCCTATATTTTTCGAAGATTCCCAAGATGGTCAGGTTTCTCCAATTGTTAACAATTCTTCCGAAATATATGTTATAGAATTAAATTATACTTTCACATCAACTTGGATATTAGATACCGGTTGTGGTTCTCACTTTTGCAATCATGTGCAGGGGGTTAGAGAAGTGGAGAAGCTGAACAAGGGAGATATTGATCTTCGACTAGGCAATGAAGCTAAAGTAGCTGCCACCTTGAAAAGAACCTAGGTACTTGTATTAGCAAACAATTTTGAGTTGTATTTATATAATTTTTATTATGTACCGACTTTGTCAAAGAACATTGTATCTGTGGCTACGTTAGAGATGGACAGATTTCAATTTGCTATTAAAAACAATTGTTGTACTATAATGCGGGACAACTTGACCATTGGCCAAGGGAAATCCATAAATGGCATATACGTTCTTTAAACCAACAACTCAAAGATAGACGTCTATAACGTACAAACCAAAAGACTCAAAACAAGTGATCCAAATGAATCGTACATTTGGCATTGTCGAATTGGCCACATAAACGAGAAACGCATCAAATGGCTAGTAACGACTGGCATTATTGAACCATTTGATTTCCAATCATATGGAGTGTGCGAATCTTGCCTCCTTGGCAAAATGCCTCGTGCTCCCTTTTATGGCAAAGGAACACGAACAAGTGATCTATTAGGACTAATATATACCAATGTATGTGGATCATTAAACATCACCACCAGAGGAAATTATGACTACTTTGTCACCTTCACCGATGACTTGAGTAGATATGGGTATGTCTACTTGATCAAACACAAAAGTGAAGCGTTTGAGAAATTCAAGGAATTTCAAAGCGAAGTAGAAAACCAATTGAACAAGAAAATTAAGACATATTATCACAACTCACTCCGCCTGGAACACCTTAGCTAAATGGTGTGTCCGAAAGGAGAAATCAAACCCTACTTGATATGGTTCGATCAATGATGAGTCAAACGGATCTTCCAGATTTGTTTTGGGGTTTTGCAATCTTAACCGCAATAAAATCATTGAACCAAAGTCCAACAAAAGCTACCGAGAAGACACCATATGATTTATGGAAAGGAAAATTTCCTAACTTGTCTCACATGAAGATTTGGGGCTGCGAGGCTTATGGCAGGATTAAGTCGACCGACAAGCTTGCACCCAAATCAGACAAATGTCTTTTCGTAGGTTATCCCAAGAACACACGTGGTTACTACTTCTACAATCATCATGAGAACAAAGTGTTTGTGGCTTATGAGGCTATCTTTCTAGAATTTGATCACATTTCTAGGAGACAGAGTGGGAGAAAGTTTGAACTTGAAGAAATTCAAGAACCCCAAACAAGAGAGGAAGAGACCGAAAATGTTCCCTCGTCTTCGAATGAAGATGTTGTTCCTTCCGAACCAAGGAAGTCGGGAAGAGTTATTCGACAACCCGATCGATACGTAGGTATGATCGAGGAGAGTAACGAATTGGACGTCTTACTTTTGGAAAGTGACGATCCGATAACCTACCAAGTTGCAATCTCTAGTCCTAGTTCCACTTTATGGCAAGAGGCCATGCATTCCGAAATAAATTCTATGCAAGAAAATCAAGTATAGGACTTAATTGATTTGCCACAAGGTGCGAGACTTTTGCAGTGCAAATGGATTTTTAAAGTAAAGAATGTCATAGAAGGACATGAAGATGTCGACAAGGCAAGGTTAGTTGCAAAGTGTTTCACTCAAGTTCATGGTCTTCACTACGACGAAACTTTTGCACCCCTTGCCATGCTAAGGTTTATTCGGATTTTGTTAGCGATTGCTGCATTTCATGATTATGAAATATGGCAAATGGATGTCAAAACCGCCTTCCCGAATGGTACTTGAAAGGGGAGGTTTATATGACTCAACCTGAGGGTTTTGTACATCCAAGAAATCCTAACAAGGTATGCAAACTTAAGAGGTCCATCTATGGCCTTAAGCAAGCATCAAGAAGTTGGAATCTTCGTTTCAATCATGTAATAAAAGAAAATGGTTTCACTCTTAGTGTCGAGGAACCATGTTTATACATGAAGTTTAGTGGGAGCAATGTTGTTTTCCTAATCTTGTATGTAGATGACATACTACTCATTGGTAATGATGTTCCCATGCTCACCTCTGTGAAGGGTTGGCTGGGAAATCACTTCCAGATGAAAGATTTAGGGGAAGCACAACACATATTGTGTATTAGGATTTATAGGGATAGATCCAAGAGGATACTGGCACTAAGTCAAGAATCTTATCTTGATAAGATCCTTCGACGTTTCAACATGGACAAATCCAAGAGAGGTTTTGTTCCTATGGGTACTGGGATTCAATTGAGCAGGTCTCAATCACCCACAGACCTTGAGGATGTTGAACGCATGAAATTGATCCCATATGCTTCCGCCATTGGATCAATCATGTATGCCATGATATGAACTCGTCCTGATGTCTCGTATGCTATGAGCATGACGATCAGATTTCAAGCCAATCCAGGTGAAAGTCACTGGATAGCCGTCAAGAATATCCTTAAGTATATAAGAAAAACTAAGGATCTATTCTTGGTGTTTGGAGGTAATACTCAGTTGAGTGTAAAAGGTTACACTGACTCGAGTTTCCAAACTGATAGGGATGATTTAAAATCCAAGGCAGGGTTTGTCTTCATGGTTAATGGTGGTGCGGTTAGCTGGAGAAGCTTCAAGCAATCGGTCGTTGCGGATTCTACAACGGAAGCTGAGTACATTGCAGCATCTGAAGCTGTCAAGGAAGCCGTGTGGATTAGACAATTCTTGGAAGGACTAAGAGTAGTCCTTAATGCCAATGATCCTGTCACGATCTTCTGTGATAACAATGGGGCGATCTTTTAAGCTAAAGAGCCCAAGTCTAGTAATACGTCTAAACATGTACTTAGGAAATATCTTATAATAAGAGATTTAATTGATAGGAAGGAAGTCGAAGTTTGTAAGGTTGGGACAGAAGATAATGTATCTGATCCTCTGACCAAACCCTTGTCACAAACTCAGCATGACAAACATGTCTCATCTATGGGACTTAGGCGTATGCCGAACTTGTATTAGATTTTGAAATGAAATGGAAATGATTCCTTGTTTTTGGTCACATCTAATTGTCGTATTTATCGTTTGAGTTTTCTTAGGAGAAACTCACCTTATACTTTGTTTTATCCAAATGGGTTGTAAGGGACAATGTTGAACCCCATTAAAGTGAACTGGAACAACTAAGTATAGCCCCTAGTAGCTTGAATGAGGTAACGTCTCGAAGCGACTAGAGTGTGAGGCGATTGATGGCAAGTTCAAATGCCATAGATTCATGTGAGATGACTAGTGACCGCTTATAGAGTTCTGGAAATTTTATAAATAGCCTGATCGTGGCAAGTGATACTATAGTATTTGTTGAACAATATATTAATAAGTATATATATTAAATATATATGTATGTTTTAATGATGACAAGTCTAGGTAATATATTATAAACTCATGCGTATAATCGTCTGTTGAGTGTACAGTTTATAAGATTGGAAGATCTCGTCAATCAATTTAAAGATACAAGAGTTTTCGATATTAGAAGATTCAAGATTATTAGTCAAGGATGTGACTAATCGAAGATTGATGGAAGATTTCAAGCTCCTTTCAAGTCTTTATGAAGATTAGTTAGGATAGACATAGAGTAACGGAATTTCATTTAGTCGAAACAATATTAAACTAAAGTTATAGTTCTCAACTATAACTTTTGTAAGTTATTGTTCAAAGTTATAGCTCGTACCTATAACTCTATAATAGCAACAAGAAATGCATAGATTAGCACATGGCAGTTGAAACGATTTTAAATCTAAAATCGGTGTGAAAATCAATGTATTATTATCATCCTATCTTTCTATATTGGATTATTAATCTTAAATGGTTATTATAAATAAAATATCCAAATAGTTTAAAGGAATAAAATAATTATCTTATGAGTTAATTATTTTTTTCCTAATATACTAAGGATTTTATTTTAACCAAAATTGTCAAATATCTAAATATAGAAACGCGTGTTGACGGTTATGGAAACCGTATCATCCCACACGTTTCTTCATTGTTGAGGTTTATTTTAAATAAATATTATGTATTTATTTAAATATCTTAACAAACTAGATTACGGTATAAAATATAATTTATTATATTTTGACAATATTTAGGAGATTTAATTTAACGAGGATATTATATATTTTATGATATAAGATCTTTCCTAAATATGATTTAGGAAATTGGTTTTATATAAAACACTTACATATCTTATTAAATCTTTTCTAAATTAATTAAGATTAGATTTAGGAAATAGTATCTAAAGACTAGAAGTTAATATAAAATAATATTCTTAAATCTTCTAGGGTTTGAAATACCTAGATATAATTCTATATAAATAGGATGCTTATATCACATTGAACAATACACATTCATACACACAAAATCGAGACAAACGCCATTAAAGAATCCATGTACTACTTGTTGGAAACTAAGTTCCTCATTTTATACTCAAATCTAAAGTGAGTTTTGTTTCTATAAGTTTAGGTTATAAAACTTAATAAAATCTTATGCATGCATGATGATATCATAAGATGTGATTGTCCTTACAATGGTTTTAGAAGGTTTATACTCAATAATCACCTATTACTTGAGTCTTCAATACCGAAATACCCTTAAAACGATCTAACAAAAATCATCTCCAAAAGATACGTATCAAGGACCCAATCTCAAACTAAAACTATTTTTGTTACTAGAAAAATAGAATTAGTATACTAGAAATATTAACAATATTACTCTTAATATTATTAATATAGGAAATAATTATTTTCTTAGTAAAAACTATTTTAGCTAAGGAATTATGGAGAATGAGGTTTGTAGTGTGTTGGATGAACAAGCATCAACTAAAAGACTAGCTTTTGTAGTGTGTAGTATGGTGTATTATATAGAGCAAAATATGCTGACAATCAAGAGCATATGGCCGGCCAAAACAAGCCTCTTATGGCCTATGCATGCTCTTCTTACACTATGTTGTGCTTTTTGTATTACAAAAGATTACAAATATTACAAATACAAAACAAAGGCACAAAAACAGAAATGAAAACAATATAAGACGGTATATAACACCCAATCGAATCACGCTAAACACGTTTTCCTTAGAGTATTTTGTCCCTTATAGCCTTCGGGTTACACAAAATCGCTGTAGGATAAGACGATTCCTTGATCTTAAGGCAAGAATCAAGAACAAATAAACAATAAGAGTATTTTGTTTTACTTATTTTGTCAAAATCAGACACTTTTATAAAGAAACAGAAAGTTTCCTCTGTTTTCTTTTTCCTTCGGCAAAAACAGAAGAATAAAGTTCAGTTTTATGTAACTGTTTGAGAAAAACAATTATGAGATTATCATGCATGCTTTTGTCAGTTACCCACACAATATTTATACGTGTGTTTGCATGGAAAAGATTATTGGTTGCCACCAACCAATGATTGCCAATTATTAGTAATAACTACCAATAATAACTTCCGTTGTATATTACGTATAACATAACTACAACCCCGATCCGAGTCGTAACTATTACCCCGAGTATATAATCTCGATAGGATACATAATATACTACAACACTTTTAATTAGTGTCCCTTATCCATTATATACATGAACTCGATATACGATTATATGAGCGTACCCTCCGTACTCTCTGACTCACATTATATCGATTTCGAGCTCAAACCGATTTTGACATGAAAAACCCGAATACGCTTAAATGACCTTGTGATTAAAATCACTAACATTCCTCCCCCATTTAAGTGTATCCCTTGTTTCCATTTAAAACAACAAAGTAAGCAAATCTATGCATAAATGAAAGTGTCCCGAGGATTGAACTTCCACATTAGTATATCACACATTCCAAATATTCGAGAATCAAGGTGTCCCACGGATTGAACCTTTCAACCCATATTGAATACATGAAGATAACATACACATAGACTCAATAAAACTCTTAAAGTTACAAACTTGACACTATTGACCGCCTTGTGTCCATATCCTTTCATGAGAGTATAGAAAGCCAAGTCCAAGCCTCTTGAAGCGGCTACACTTCACGCTCACATAGGTAAATCTTTCATCGTGCACCTGCAAAATGCACTTTGTCAAAGATTTTATTAAGAAGTATTAAACTTCAACCTCTTGTCATGCAGGTCAAGCACATACCTTTCGGGATTATAACATGTGTCTCAATCTTTCACAATAAGCCTTCCACATTGAACTTAGCCTCTAAAATTTGTTAGAGGGAAGTTGGGTATCTTATCATAAAGATCTAGATGGACTTTAAGCCCATCCCGATTACCGACTTTAAAACCAAGTCTTTAGCTAATCCCTTCGTCAAGTGATCAGCTAAATTATGATGTGTTCTCACGAAATCAACGGAAATAACCCCATGAGTAATCAGCTCACGTACCGCGCTATGTCTAACACCAAGGTGTCTAGACTTTCCGTTGTAAACTTCACTATAAGCCTTAGCTAAAGTAGCTGAACTATCACAATGGATAGAGATAGGAGGAATAGGTCTTGGCCAAACCGGAATTTCATAAACCAAATTCCTTAACCATTCCGCCTCTTTACCGGCCGCAGCTAAAGCAATGAATTCTGACTCCATAGTCGAACTTGTTATACAAGTTTGCTTCTTAGAAGCCCATGAGATAGCTCCCCCACCAAGTAAGAACACCCATCCACTAGTAGATGAATGATCCTCCATGTTGGTGATCCAACTAGCATCGGAATATCCTTCTAAAACCGAAGGAAATCCAACATAGTTCAAACCATAATCCATGGTTTGTTTCAAATACCTCAATACACGTTTTACCGCAACCCAATGCTCAAGACTAGGATTACTTGTGTATCTACTCAACTTGCCAACGGCAAATGCAATATCCGGTCTTGTGCTTAGCATAGCATACATCAAACACCCAATCACTTGAGAGTACTCAAGTTGTGAAACAGCTTCACCTTTATTAGGCATAAGCTTAACACTAGGATCCATTGGAGTGTTAACCGGAGAACAATTTCCATGATTAAATTTCTTTAACACTTTCTCAATGTAGTGAGATTGTGTCAAAGAGAATCCCATGTTCTCACGCTTGATCTTTATACCAAGTATCACATCCGCCTCACCCATATCTTTCATGGCAAAACTTGATGACAAAAAGGCCTTAGTAAGGTCTACTTGACTTTGGTTGGTACCAAAGATCAACATGTCATCCACATATAGACAAATAATGACTCCATTACCGTAGTCATCAAATTTGCTATACACACATTTATCCGACTGATTTAGTCTATACCCATTAGATAGAACAACCTCATCAAACTTGTGATGCCATTGTTTAGGAGCTTGTTTAAGTTCATACAATGATTTGATTAACTTACAAACGTTATGCTCATTACCTGGCATAATAAATCCTTCCGGTTGTTTCATATACACCTCCTCTTTAAGCTCACCATTCAAGAACGCTGTCTTGACATCCATTTGATGGATCACTAGTTTATTAATTGCAGCAAGAGTAATCAATAATCTAATAGTAGTAATGCGAGATACGTGAGCATAGGTATCGAAATAATCAATCCCTTCCTTTTGTCTAAAGCCTTGGATAACCAATCTAGCTTTAAACTTGTCGATGGAACCATCAACTTTCATCTTCTTTTTGAAGATCCACTTGCAACCCAATGGTTTACGACCACGAGGTAAATCCGCAAGCACCCAAGTGTTATTGCCCATTATGGAATCCATTTCATCATTCACAGCCTCTTTCCAAAAGGAAGAGTCATGAGACCTCATTGCCTCATTAAATGTCTTAGGGTCCTCATCAATGTGAAAACAATATGGATAATAGTTTTCACATCCATCCCTTGAACTTTCAACCAAATAGGTATGAAAATCGGGACCAAAGGATATAGCAATCCTTTTCCTCTTACTCCTACGAATTTCAGGTGTTACTTCTTGAGTTGTGACATTGTCACTTCTCTCAATAGCTCCACTAGAACTAGGTACTAGATCTTTTGGCTTCGGCATTGATGAGAAACGACTCTCATCAAATATCGCATCCCTTGACTCAATTACGGTGTGAACCGAAACAGAATCATTAGGTTCAATTACATAGAACCTATAAGCCTTTGAATGCGCAGCAGATCCAATGAATATGCAATCGATGCCCCTTTCCCCCAAGGTTTTAATCTTGGGATCGGGTAGTCTTACAACAGCCCGACAACCCCAAACTCGAAGATAATTCAAGTTTGGTATCTTTTTGTACCAAAGTTCATATGGAGTGTCTTTATTCCTTTTATTAGGAATCCTATTTAACAAATAGCAAGCCGTCAACATGGCTTCACCCCAAAATCCGTCACTCAAACCCGAGTAAGACAACATGGAATTAACCATTTCTTTTAGGACTCTATTCTTTCTTTCCGCAACACCATTTAATGATACCACTTGACTCAAAATACAATGGGTCATAATATTCACCACCTCTATCGGAACGCAACCTTTTAATCAAACCCGATTGTTGCAATTCCACTTCATTTTTAAAAACCTTAAACTTATCAATTGTCTCATCTTTAGCATGGAGTAAATATATGTAACAAAACCGACTATAGTCATCAATAAAAGTCACTACATATTTTTTACCACCTAAAGACGGATAATTGGGAAAATCACATAAATCACTATGAATAAGTTCAAGCACATGTGAGATCCTAGACACATTACCAAATGATTGCCTTGTGATTTTTGTCAACATACAAGTATTACACTTATTAATGTTCATGTTAAAAGATGGAATTAGACCATCTTTAGACATAGTTTCCAATCTTTTATAATGTACATGTCCTAATCTCACATGCCAAAGGTATGAAGTATCATCCATAGAGGAAGCAATAAATATGGAACTTTCATTTGGAACAACATTCAACATAAACATGCCATTGCAATAATAACCAAATCCAATAAACACACCATGTTTAGATAAAACATACTTATTAGATTCATACACTTGCTTATAACCAAGTTTACATAAACAACTACCAGATACAAGGTTTTTTCTAATTCCGGGTACATGCAATACTTTATTTAAATTTACAACATTTCCGGAACTAAATTCCAACACCACCGTGCCACGGCCAACAATAGGAGCGGTAGACTCGTTGCCCATATAAAGAACGGATCCATCCTTCACTAGTTCATAGTCCTTGAACCAATGTCGATCCTTGCAAACATGATTGGTTGCACCTGAGTCTATCCACCATGCCACTACATCATCCTGCACATAAAATCCTTCAGAAATTAGTGGTACATAATTCACAACCGAACTAAAACCATAGTCTAAAATCTGACCTTGATTAGTGGGTGGACCTTGGTCATTAGACCCTTGTCCTCTTTGGCTAGTACTTGCACCCTTGTTCTTTTTGTGCTTCCTAACCTTGCAATTTGCTTTCAAATGCCCGGTCTTTCCAGAAATCCAACAAGCACCTTTTGGTGCCTTGTTAGACTCATCATTGGTGTTCTTAAAAGAGCGTTTTTTACCCTTAAACTTGTTATTGGAACCATCTCCCTTTTCCATCATATTGACAGAAGAAGATCCCATCATAACATCCTTACCTTTACCCTTGCCATTATCTTGCGCCCTTAGAGATTCCTCTATACGCAAATGGCTACCAAGTTGAACAAGAGACAACTCTTCCTTTTTATGTTTCAACATATGCTTAAAATCCTTCCAAGAAGGAGGCAACTTGTCTATAATACTAGACACCGAGATAGATTCATTCATCTCCATTTTATGTTGTGCAAATTGTCCCAAAATTCGGAGCAATTCATTGTATTGTTCCATAACCGGTCTAGCATCAACCATTTTATAATTCATAAAATTTCCAACAAGAAACTTCTTACTAGAAGCATCCTCATCCATATATTTCGACTCAAGTTGATTCCATAAATCTTTAGCGGACTCTACATTTTGATAAATGTCAAAAAGAGAGTCGGACATACCGTTCAAGATGTGACCGCGACATATGTAGTCATCATTTTCCCACTTGTTTTTCTTTCGTTGAATTTCTGCAAGAGTTTCATCACCAACAATTTCCGGCATAGGAGTACTCAACACATACACAACCTTCAAAGCGGTGAGAAGGAAGTGCATCTTCTTTTGCCAACGACGGAAATCAACACCCTCAAATTTCTCCAACTTTCCAAACTTACTAGTCATCTCTTTGATTGAATCCATTTCCAAAAGTAGAAAATACTCTAAGAATGTTGTGCTTTTTGTATTACAAAAGATTACAAATATTACAAATACAAAACAAAGGCACAAAAATAGAAATGAAAACAATATAAGACGGTATATAACACCCAATCGAATCACGCTAAACACGTTTTCTTTAGAGTATTTTGTCCCTTATAGCCTTCGGGTTACACAAAATCTCTGTAGGATAAGACGATTCCTTGATCTTAAGGCAAGAATCAAGAACAAATAAACAATAAGAGTATTTTGTTTTACTTATTTTGTCAAAATCAGACACTTTTATAAAGAAACAGAAAGTTTCCTCTGTTTTCTTTTTCCTTCGGCAAAAACAGAATAAAGTTCAGTTTTATGTAACTGTTTGAGAAAAACAATTATGAGATTATCATGCATGCTTTTGTCAGTTACCCACACAATATTTATACGTGTGTTTGCATGGAAAAGATTATTGGTTGCCACCAACCAATGATTGCCAATTATTAGTAATAACTACCAATAATAACTTCCGTTGTATATTACGTATAACATAACTACAACCCCGATCCGAGTCGTAACTATTACCCCGAGTATATAATCTCGATAGGATACATAATATACTACAACACTTTTAATTAGTGTCCCTTATCCATTATATACATGAACTCGATATACGATTATATGAGCGTACCCTCCGTACTCTCTGACTCACATTATATCGATTTCGAGCTCAAACCGATTTTGACATGAAAAACCCGAATACGCTTAAATGACCTTGTGATTAAAATCACTAACACACTATTGATTAAAGCACACAAGATGCCTTACATACTCTTACACACTCTTACACATTCTTACACACCTAATCTTAGGCTTTGTAAGACTTAGTGTACAACACACATAATCACAATATGCATCTATTTTCACGGTTGAAATGGGTCTTATTATAGACCCATTTTATCTTTGTCAATTGTGTTAATTTGTAACATGTCATACATGTCTCATAACACATGAACCAATTTGTTAATTATGCAATTTTAACTCTTTAAAATTCATAATTCACAATTTTATAACATTTAAATAATCCTACTAGTAATTCGAAATTACTACCTTATAAAAATGTAATATCATAATTTTAATTACAACTCTTTGTAATTTTATGATCAACCGTGTTCATTCTCAATTTAATCGTTTCCCAAACGAATAAATGAAACCGAGTAATAAAACGATTTTATTACTTTGACTTTTATTATTATAATCTCATTATAAAAATATTCGTAATGTAAAATTATTTCCAAAATTTCTAGTGATTAATTAATTCGTATCCAATACAATATTAATTTGAGACGGAATTCCCTAAAGATATGACCTTAAGGGATCAACTGATCACCACCATCATATGACGATAATGTCAAACTCTAGACAGCCAATCATTATCGATAAATGTTGATCAGTCAACTTTAAAAGAGTAACGCTCCCAGTTGTGTTTCATTCAAATGAGTTTTAATTACGTCAACACACTATTGTCGAGGACACTTCCTCCAACAATCTCCCACTTGTCCGAGACAAGTGTGTGTCACCAATTCTCTTGCCCTATTACTATCTCCCACTCAATGCATGGCGTCCTATTAGGTCGTGCCGGCAATTGATTTAACTCTAGAGTGGTTTATCTCGATCTGGAGTTATAACTAGTGACCGGAATTATCTACCATAGATACCTTTCGTGAGTTATAAATAACTCAAACAATTAGTGGATTACACCATCCAAGTGGTCAACCTTTGAACACCATTTAATTTACAATTAGCTTAAGGGTCTCTCATTCATATCCCTTAAAATTGTAATTATCTTCATTTTGAGTAAACCAGGTTTACCATGGTTCGTGCGAGCGTTCACTTTGCGGATCATATCCATACATTGATCTTTCATCTGAAAGAGACAAGTCATTCTCATGACTAGCGAATAAGATTATGTGCATTGTGTAACTCCCAGCCACAGCAATGCCTTTACATAATTTTTGAACTTACACATTTTGTAGAATCTTGTGATGACCATGTAGTTAAAATACAAGTCATTGAGATGCGTGCATAGTCAATGAATGTAAGCCAAAGATTATCACAAATCTTTGCTTGGTTCGTTGGAACTTGAGTCGTTGCAAACCTTTTTCCATACGACAAAGTTATCTACCAAAATCTTAAATTTGTCTTTCATCTTCATTGGAGAATACTTTGACAATTGATCAAGGTTTAATCATTGGTTTAACACCTGCTCAACAGGTTGTCCTGCAAGCTGCGCACATCCACTTTACACGATTATACTAATGGCGGAAACATTAGCGATTTAAACGTGCAAACAATAGTACTTAAGGTTCGATAAATTTCCATGATCCCATCATGGCTATACTATCTTCATCTCCATGAACAACCTTAATACTAATAACAAGATGTCTCTTATAATCTCAACCAAACATCCCATGTTCAATTAGATTTAATTCATATCAATATGTCATCTAGAACCAAAAACTCGTGTACCTTTCATAAGTATCAATGCTTCATTCCAAACGAGCAATGAGTTGTTTTAGATAACGTTTACTCCCACTAAACTCTTGTTCTTGCCTGATTCTGAAGATCCCGAAGTCATACCCATGACTCAATAGCTTCAAATCCTGGATCGAGAACTCCCACTGAACTTTACATTTAACCGTAAATCATAAAGCTCCCACTCAATTCAATGTTCCTTAACATTTAATGAATTGAAATGGTTGGGACTTAACCATATGTGCTAATAGTCACATCCCTTTCAAATACCCTTTTGAAAAGCGGTTACTGAGTTTACTGAATTCATTCTCAATGAATTACTTTACTACTTTCAACAAAGTTACCCTTAACTTTGTAGATTGCTGGCATCCTCATGTCAACCTATGCTTCTCCCAATAAATCTCATTTATTGGCATATATATCTTATAAATTTCATGGTCTGAGATTTTGCATTGGCACATTTAGATCACCATCTAAATCCAAGAACCCTTTCTTGAGCCTTTACAAAATCTTTTGAATAATTTTCTTCGAGTGTCCTCCCGTAGTTTCTATAAGAGTCTTTTCTTATGGTATATAATTTTTGTGTGTGGGAACTTTCAGTTCCCCACATTTATCTTATCTTATACTGTACGAGGACTCTATCATGGATCTTATCCATGTATAGAATTTTTCCTTACAAACTTCAAGAATTTATTCTTGAAGTATCCCCCAGGGCCGGGGCCGTTGGGATATAAGGCGTAGATTTTTACCAAACCGTAGATTTTATCCACAACTTAATCTACCTTTATAATCATAAGGCGTAGATTTTTCAAATCGTAGATCCCATCCACAACTTTGTCTACCTTCTAAATCTCTTACACAACCAAAACACAATAAATCCTACTATTCAACAATAGATCATATCCATTGTGCTAATCAAAATCATATGCTATTTATGGCCTTTTTCAAATTTCTCCCACTCTATCTTTGTAATAATAATCTTATTTCATTATCAAAGATAGCCACTAAGGCCACAAGCAATGACTTTGAAGTTGGTTTGTGTACCCTTATGATTTATTACAGAAATTATTCGATTTAAAGCTTAGATAGTTTTGGATGGTTGATAGCTTTTCCTCTTAATTGAGTTCTAAACTTAATTTTATTTTGATTTGATTTGAATTGGGTATCCTATACCTATTCGGTTTCAATGGTCATACATTGAAATGTGACAATCAATTCTATTTTATGTTTTTAAGATTTGCAAGTGTTAAACTAAACAAGAACATGATTATAAGACCGATAGTGACTTGGGTTGAAAACCAAGTCACTACATCATCCAAAATACAACAAGTTGTTCAAGGATTACCCTTTCCTCGTCCAACAAGGAAATAAAACATAGGTTCTAAATTGTTCATACAACACTTGAAATACTAGCAAAATAAGCGAAAAACAAAGCTCCTTGATCATCCCGAGTGGAGCTACTCTTAGTTCCCTTGATCCATCAAGCTTGTTTCTCCTTTCCCTTATCTTTGCTTTCATGCCCTAATTCAAGTAAGAAGAGCATTCACATCACAACTTGTATCATAATACATAAGTTGAGATTAACATAAAATTGGGATAGTTATCGTACCTACTGGAAGAATTTTCCCAGCTTTGAGATCGCTGAGATACTTGGAACAGTTCCTCTTCCAATGTCCTTTGCCATTGCAATAAAAGCACTTGGCCCCTTGATGAGGGCTCTTCTTGGAATTTGAGGTGCTTGCCTCAGAAGATACTTAATTTGAACCTTTGGAAGGTTGTTTCCCCTTTGCCTTACCCTTCCTCTTGAACTTTCCCTTGCTCTTAACATCAATGTTGAGCACATCCTTAGGGGCACTAACATTTAGGCCCATATCCCTTTCTACTTGCGCGATCATATTGTGCAATTCATCGAGAGAGATGTCTTGGTTTCTCATGTTGAAATTCACCCGGAATTGCACATAAATTTTCACCTTAAACAAGGAGTGGAGGATTCTGTCAATCACAAGTTCCTTAGGAATGTCCACTTGATTCAACCTTAGGGTTTCTACATGCTCAATTAACTTGAGCACATGTGGGCTAACCTTTTGCCCCTCCTTAAGGTTGAGATCAAAGAAGGCCGATGCCGCCTCGTATAGGACAATTCTCGAAGCCTTCGAGCACATTGTCACAAGTCTGGAGTAGATCTCATAGGCCGTGCCAATCTTTATGGCACTCCTTTGGAGTTCCGGCTCCATCGAGAAGATTAAAACATTTTTGATTTCCGTAGACTCCTTCTGATAAGTATCATAAGGTCGTCTTGCCGCGGCGGTGGCATTTTCTGCAGGTTCGGGAGGTGATTCTTCGATGAGGAATTCGGTCTTACCGTCACCTTCTGCTGCCAACAATAGTTGGGCATCCCAATCGACAAAGTTTGCCCCATTCTTTTCTAACTTACAACGATCCATGAAGGAACGTAACCATGAAGTGTTTGTAGTAGTGGAAGCGGTCATGATTGATATTGATTCGAAGACTTAACTACAAAATTTTAAACATATGAAGAAATTAAATGCTAATCGTTTTCATGTTCATTTTAACTTGTAAACATATTTATCAAGCTAATGCATCTATAAAATGACCTCTATCCAATTTTATAAATGATTCCAAGACCCAAACCCATACCCCCGAAATCGTGAACCACTGGAACTCCGACCCAATGATATGGTTTGGTGGGTTAAAATAAACCGGTTCTACCCTAGAACTCTTGGTTGATGACAAATCATAATTTATACATCTTAGCCTGGAACACATTGACCACTGGTCCTCTACACTTCCGTTGAGTAAAAACCAAATTTCAATTGCATCGAAATGCGATCCGCCCACTGGACTAAATCCATCTCATCGCCCCACTTATCCTACGTGATGAGGTTCGTACTGC
This sequence comes from Silene conica, assembly GCA_029255685.2. Classification (NCBI taxonomy): domain Eukaryota; kingdom Viridiplantae; phylum Streptophyta; class Magnoliopsida; order Caryophyllales; family Caryophyllaceae; genus Silene; species Silene conica. The sequence goes on along the minus strand of CM055312.2, from coordinate 29,179,610 downwards.
CCACTGGACTAGCACCACCCCACGAAATAGAAGCTCATGGGTTCTACTATTTGGTAAGGCTATTTCTCAATTGTTTTGTTTAATATAGAGGTCTTGTCAATTTATTATCTATCTCCTTTAAGTGAATTAAATCGGTGAACTCGATAATTATAATTGACACGGTCATTTTTAACGATCTAAACTAATATGCATGTTTATGGCGATTTGGCTTATGCATGCAAACATATTAAAAAATGCAAAAATAAAAAACAATAAAGCAATAAAAATCCTAGTATGGCCTTCCTAGTAATAGTAAAAACTAATTAACTATTAAAAATTCGGAAACCAACTCCATGGTCCCTTGAACTTCATTGGCACGCCATCCAAGAAAACACCGTCTTGTCGGAACTCCTTTCCGTATGGCATCGTCTTTAGGATCTTCGGAATTACAGTAAAATAATAAAACTATTCTATTTTTAAAACTGAAAAATTAAATTTAAATTACAAACCCGTGATACGAGATCACATAAATTACAACCGAATCAATATTCCCTTACATTACGGGTAATATTGATTAAAACTAAGGCCATACTAAGAAAATTACATAATTCCAAATTATATAAATAACATTCAAATATGACATTCATTAAATTGCAGTAATAAAATATGTATGCACATGCTCAATTTTTAATGCCAAATCGCCTTATGGGAGCAAATATCCCATATTTGTTTACGGTTTTTACGGATATGCGCGACTTTAACTATTAAAATCATCAAAATTACATAAATCTAATTTATGTCCAAGTTAATCATCCCAACATACTTTAGGAATCAATGTTTAGTCTCTACTAATGTTTGATCCTGATTTAACTTGATTTTGCATTATTGTTCATAAATTACTTGTATTTTCGGGAAAAATAAACAAAATATGGCCAAATGAGTCAATAAAATTCGAAATTTAAAATTCCAAAAATTTAAACTTTCTGGAAATTTTCTAAAAAATTCAGAAATTAATAAAACGGTCTTATGCAAATATTTATAGTTTATTTGTTAAATAAATCGTATAAAAGCCGTTTTTATGGTTAAAAATCCGATTTAAATTATAAAAACTTTCAATAATTTGCCATAAATTTTTAGTCATCCTAAAATATATATTAGAACCTGAAAATGACCAAAAATTACAGACCATGCTCGAAATTTTATTTTACGACTCATAAATTACGATTATTAACTAATTAACTCATAAAAATTAATAATCATAAAAACAGAAAATTTTTGATATCCAACTTTTAGATCTGATGTTACTATTATATAAGACATCCATGGGTAAAATTTTATGCCATAATATTAAGATTAACTATTTTTAACACAATAAGTCATTATTTAGCCGATTTTAACTATTAAAATCACAAAACATGCATCACTTGAGAATAAATTCCCAATAAACTATATACATTAAGTAAATATTGCATGTGACATTGTGTTAAATGTTTATGGCAAAATTCCAACTATAACTATTAAAGTCGAATTTGAGTCACTATTAATACGATTTTTACTATAAAAATCATTAATCATGCAAAATAAGTCCATTAATTTCGAACATTCATACAGGTACTTTATATATTGCATGTGACTTCTCATAAAATTTTTAAGGTCAAATTCGAAATATAACCTTCTATACCCATTTTTACTCATATTATGACTATTTATCTCATAAAATTCATAATTCATGCATAATAACTCCATTTCTTACGAAAATTCATATGCAATATATTAAATATGCATGTGAGAACATATCAAAAAATCTCGGCCAGAAACTATGTTTAGCTATTTTCCCATTAATTGTTGTTTAAAACCGATTTAAACTACAAAATATACAAATAAATATAAAAATGAACAATAAAAATCCATAAAATTATTTTTATGTCCTAAAACCATTTTAGAATAAGAAACTTTAACATCCAAAATTATTTTGTGATTTATCATAATAAATACAAAATTTCGAAATTAGTATGTTAATCCGTTTTAACATAAATCATGAATCCGATCATGCATGCAACAACCGTAATGCTCTGATACCACTTGTTGGAAACTAAGTTCCTCATTTTATACTCAAATCTAATGTGATTTTTGTTTCTATAAGTTTATGTTATAAAACTTAATAAGATTTTATGCATGCATGATGATATCATAAGATGTGATTGTCCTTACATTGGTTTTAGAAGGTTTATACTCAATAATCACCTATTACTTGAGTCTTCAATACCGAAATACCCTTAAAACGATCTAACAAAAATCGTTTCCAAAAGATACGTATCAAGGACCCAATCTCAAACTAAAACTATTTTTGTTACTAGAAAAATAGAATTAGTATACTAGAAATATTAACAATATTACTCTTAATATTATTAATATAGGAAATAATTATTTTCTTAGTAAAAACTATTTTAGCTAAGGTATTATGGAGAATGAGGTTTGTAGTGTGTTGGATGAACAAACATCAACTAAAAGACTAGCTTTTGTAGTGTGTAGTATGGTGTATTATATAGAGCAAAATATGCTCACAATCAAGAGCATATGGCCGGCCAAAACAAGCCTCTTATGGCCTATGCATGCTCTTCTTACACTATTGATTAAAGCACACATGATGCCTTACATACTCTTACACACTCTTACACACTCTTACACATTCTTACACACCTAATCTTAGGCTTTGTAAGACTTAGTGTACAACACACATAATCACAATATGCATCCATTTTCACGGCTGAAATGGGTCTTATTATAGACCCATTTTATCTTTGTCAATTGTGTTAATTTGTAACATGTCATACATGTCCCATAACACATGAACCAATTTGTTAATTATGCAATTTTAACTCTTTAAAATTCATAATTCACAATTTTATAACATTTAAATAATCCTACTAGTAATTCGAAATTACTACCTTATAAAAATGTAATATCATAATTTTAATTACAACTCTTTGTAATTTTATGATCAACCGTGTTCATTCTCAATTTAATCGTTTCCTAAACGAATAAATGAAACCGAGTAATAAAACGATTTTATTACTTTGACTTTTATTATTATAATCTCATTATAAAAATATTTGTAATGTAAAATTATTTCCAAAACTTCTAGTTATTAATTAATTCGTATCCAATACAATATTAATTAATTATTCCATTGAGACGGAATTCCCTAAAGATATGACCTTAAGGGATCAACTGATCACCACCATCATATGACGATAATGTCAAACTCTAGACAGCCAATCATTATCGATAAATGTTGATCAGTCAACTTTAAAAGAGTAACATTCCCAGTTTTGTTTCATTCAAATGAGTTTTAATTACGTCAACACACTATTGTCGAGGACACTTCCTCCAACACTACTTGTGCTTAAACTGTCATATTCCGTTACAAGATTTAAGTGCAAGAAATTGTTCTTATTCGTTCAGTTTGTGAACACGAAGAACCATAAAAGATTTACCTTATTTACTTAAGATAGTTAAGTATTTCACGGTACTCGTTGTATTCAAGTATTTGACGGTACTTGAAGTTAGCTAGGTATTTTACGGTATCTAGATTGACTTACAACTAACGTCTAGTTGTACAAGTAGGGTTGATAAAATTATAATCCGGAGAGAGGTACTAATTTTATTAATCGAGAATAGTGGACGTAGGTTTCGATTTGTGAAACCGAACCACTTCAAAAATATTGTGTCTCCTCTTATTTATTGTTTTTGTTAGCTACTCATTACACAAATATCTACATTGAAGAAGAAGCGAAAAAGTTGGCATACTCAATTCAACCCACCCCCCCTTCTTGAGTATATTTAGATCAATAGACTCTTCAATTGGTATCAAAGCCTTGTGTTCTTGATAGCCTAACCGCTTGAGATTGATCACGCTATTGATTCTATCAAATATATTATATACCTTATTTATAATGGATTCCTAACACCTTAAGTGTCCTATCTTTGATGGTAAGAATTATAGTTTATGAAAAAACATGCTGACCCACTACATCAAAGGATGTTATTAGGAATGTTGGAAGATCATCCAAACCAGATCAAAGAAAATCTTAGTCGCCGCCGCAAACGGAACCACTTAAGAGAAGATGGAAAGCGACTACGTTGAAGCGGATTACAAAATTGCTGAGAAAAATTCAAAAGCTATGAGCCTTCTACAAAACGGTATGATTATTTCTGAATTTGACCGATTCTTATCGCGTAATTCCGCTAAGGAAATATGGGATGGTCTAGAACTTGCCTACGAAGGAACCTCCGTAGTCAAGAAACATCGCATAAACTTGTTTATTCAAAGATATGAACTTTTCACTATGGAAAAAAATGAATTTATTGATAGCATGTCTGCACGATTTTTTTGTATTATCAATGAACTACGAAACCTTGGTAGGAAGTTCGATTCTAAAGATATCGTTCGAAAGATTCTTTGAAGTCTCACTAAGAAGTGGCAACCCAAGGTCACGGCTATCGAGGAAGCTCGTGATCTTTCAAAACTTACTTACCAAGAACTAATAGGATCTCTAATGGCTCATGAGATCATGCTAAATAAGGACGATGATGACAACTCTAAAGGAAAAGGCGCCGTCCTTCAAGCTTCTATAAGCGAAGAATGAATGCGAACCGGAACTAGAAGACGTAACAGTTCTATTCGCAAGACGTTTCAAGAAGGTTGTTTTTAAGGGAGGTACAAAAACCCTAATAATAAAACAGTCGAAAAAAACGAAGATTGACTCTAAGCAAACGTTTTTTAAAAGAGGATGCTTTAAGTGTGGTCAACAAGATCAGATGATCAAAGATTGTCCGAGCTGGGATAAGATCAAGGACAAATGCAAAAGAGAAATGACCAAAACCGAGTTCAAAAAGGTGATGCTGGCTTCATGCTGGGGAGAGTTAGAATCTGAGGACGACGAGCACTCAGAAGAGGATGAGGTAGCTAACCTATGCCTAATTAACGTTAGCTTAGATCTAATCTCCGACGACCATGATGAGGACAACGTATCACAATTCTGTCTTCTTGGAGATTCAGAATCCGATGACGAAGAGCAAGAGGTAAACTTTTTACAGTTTAAGAGTCAAGTCAAAAATTTGTTTAAGTCTACGTTAATTAAATACTTTGAGAAAACCCTAGATCAATGTCATGAACAAAGTCTTGAAATAGACGAGTTGAAAGAACAAATACTTGATATTGCGGAGGAAAATCAACTTCTTAAAGCCAAAGCTAAGAAACTGAAATCCAAAGTTAACATTGAAACAAATGTTAAATTGGAAACGATAATGTCTGAGAAAAAAATTCTTGAGTCTAAAGTTATAGCTAATGAAGCTATAACCTCAAAATTAAAACCCAACATCAAAGAGCTTCAATCCAAAGTTATAGCTAATGAAGCTATAACTTCAGAATTGAGAAAGACTAATGAACTTCTAAAGTTCAAATCTACAACAATCGTTGAAGATGAGACCATCTAGAAGAAGTTGAAATTCTCGAAAAGAAAATCATGGATTTGGAGTTCAACTTATCTAACATTAAAAATGAACATGCTAACATAGTGTTCAATTTTAATAATGACATTCAAGACTTAAAAGAATCTAACAACGTTGACCATAGCGCCTGTAAAAAGGAAATAAATTCTTTAAAAGATCTCCTTCTTCATGCACGAAAAGTACTTACGTACTAAACTTTCTGACTGAACAATCCGATAATAACATGAAAATGGGATTAGGTCATGAATGCTATGGCAGAAGGGATCACTCTAAATGTAAACAAAGTCCCATAGACTAAGACTTTGGAAAAAGGAAATATGTCGACCTACCTGAGTATTTGATATGCAATTATTGCGGTCATACTGGACACCTTCGGGAAAATTATGTAAAACACGCACAAGATTTTAAAACCGGAGTTAAATTCGTCAAATCCTTAGGTATACCAAACGATGCTATTTCTATTGTTGATAGTGATGAAAACGATGTCGAGGAAAGAAACAATGACCACAGATGGTTCTATGACATGTCCTTTGACTACGCAGAAAAGAAAAATAGAACTAAACAAAATTTTCAATCCGCGACACAAAAATCGAACACCCAATACAAACTCTAAGACGAACACAAAAAACATCAAAACCCTACTATTACAAGTCTAAAAGAACCTACGTAAGACAAGTTTGGGTTAAGAAAGAAGATGTATTTGTGATAACTAACTACAAAGGTCCCAAGTATGCTTGGGTACCTAAATCGTGTCATTGAATTTATGTGTGCAGTTCGTCGCTAAGGAGAACAATTTGTGGTATCTCGACAGTGGATGCTCAAGAAATATGACAGGCAACGTAAACCTATTCCTATCCCTAAAACCCTTTGACGAAGGAAAAGTTACCTTTGGCGACAATAAGAAGGGAAAGATCATAGGAGTCGATCATCTTTCAAGCCGAAAAGAGTGGTAAGTACAAACCAAGCTCTTGAACTAGTGCACATGGATCTGTGTGGCCCTATGAAGGTAAGAAGCAGAGGTGGTTCCATGTACGTCTTCGTTCTAGTTGATGATTAATCTAAATTTGTTTGGCCAATCTTTCTACATTCTAAAGACGAAACATTCGATGAATTTGTCAGTCTCATGAAACTTGTTCAAAACAAATATAAATCTAACCTATTAAATATTCGTACTGACCATGGAACTGAGTTTGATAATCATGCCTTCATTGAGTTCTGTAAGACTAACGGTGTTGGGCATAACTTCTCAGCACCTAGAACCCCACAACAAAGTGGAGTCGTAGAACGGATGAACAGAACCCTAGAAGACATGGCTAGAACAATGCTTCTTTGTAGTGGTCTATCTCGAAACTTTTGGGCTGAGGCTATTAGTACAATTTATTTTATTCTTAATCGTGCCATGATTAGACCTATCCTTAAATAGACACCTTATGAACTCCTATGTGGTCGTAGACCTAATATATCTCACCTAAGATGTTTTGGGAGTAAATGCTTTGTTCATAACGATGGTAAAAATAAATTAAGCAAATTTGACCCTAGGAGTGATGACGCAATTTTTATAGGATATTCTGATCATAGTAAAGCCTACAAAGTATTCAACAAACGTACCTTATGCATATAAGAGAATATTCATGTTATCTTTGATGAAGATAATGCCTTTGATAAGCCTTTATAGGACGAAGAGGAAAATCTAGACGAACCGGACTTTCAGTTCTCAAGGGAAGATCCTCCTGAGCTAGAAAATGAAGAAGGCGAAATTCAAGGAATTCATGACGAACTTAACTTGGGAGAAAACGGTTCGAGAACTGAAACTATAGTTGATGATACTATAAATCATTCTCAAAACAATGACTTGGAACCTAGAGTTTTAGTTAATGAAGCTATAACTTTGAATCAAAACCAAAGGGAAGAGGTCAGAGTTAGAACCGGCCCTACTATAACCCCAGGTTTGGATTCAGGTCCCGAGTCAAGTAGAGGCAACAGAAATAATCAATCAAGGAACTGGAGATATAAGGACTCCAATCCTTTGGACAATGTTATAGGAAGCCTGACAGATGGAGTTCAAACTCGAAGAAGTTTACACAACTTCTGCTCGTCCTACTCCTTCCTCTCCACAATTGAACCTTCAAATATAAAGGAAGCACTCGTTGAACCAGACTGGATAGTTGCCATGCAAGAAGAACTCCAACAATTTGAAAGAAATAAAGTTTGACATCTTGTTCCTCGACCTAAGAACCGATCCGTCATTGGAACTAGATGGGTATTCAGGAAAAAGCTGGATGATACTGGAGTCATTGTGCGCAACATGGCCAGATTAGTTGTTCAAGGATACAACCAACAAGAAGGGATCGATTATGACGAAACCTTCGCTCCTGTTGCTTGTCTTGAGGCAATAAGGCTACTCATTGCCTTAGCCGCACATAAAGGAATGAAGCTATTTCAGATGGCGTTATGACTGCTTTCCTTAATGGCTATCTCCAAGAGGAAGTATTTTTTGAACAATCTCCTGGATTTCCTGACAACAAACTAAAGGATCATGTATTCAAATTGGACAAAGCTCTTTATGGCCTAAAACAAGAACCTAGAGCAAGGTACGACAGACTTTCAAAATTTCTATTGGAGAGCGGATTCAAGAGAGGATCCGTGGACAAAACCCTATTTCTTAAAAGCGAGAACTTGGATCTACTAGTCGTTCAGATCTATGTTGACGATATTATTTTTGGCTCAACAAATAAGAAGTTGTGCAAGTACTTCTTTGAGTTGATGACTTATGAATTCGAGATGAGTATGATGGGAGAACTGAAGTTCTTCCTTGGTCTTCAAATTCAACAAACTGAAGAAGGAATCAAAGTTCATCAACAAAAATACGTCAAAAAATTGCTAAAGAAATTCGGCATGGAAACCTCTCACCCAATGCCTACTCCAATGGTCATAGATAAGAAGTTAACCAAAGATGAATACGGTAAGTCTATAAATGAAACAACTTACAGAGGTATGATTGACTCACTTCTTAATCTTACTGCAAGTCGTCCAAATATAATGTTTAGTGTCTGCGTTTGCGCAAGATTTCAATCCGCACCAAAAGATACCTAATTCGAACATCAAAATTATACTTATGGTATCCTATGGACTGTAACTTTAACCTAGTAGGATATTCAGATGCGGATTATGCAGGATGTTCTCTAGATAGAAAAAGCACTCCTGGTATTGCTACATTCGTACGCCAATGTATAATATCATGGGGATCCAAGAAACAAAATTCCGTCGCTCTCTCAACTGCCGAAGCAGAATATATTGCAGCTGCACTGGTATGTTCCCAACTCTTATGGTTAAAACAACAATTACTAGATTATGGAATCGATGTAGGTTGTGTGCCCATTTTATGTGATAACACGAGTGCGATAATTATATCTAAAAACCCAGTCCAGCACTCGAGAACCAAACATATTGAAATTAGACATCACTTTTTCCGAGACCATGTTGAAAAGAAAAATATAAAATTGGAATTTTGTAGTACGGAAAAACAATGGGCAGATATCTTTACTAAGCCATTGGCTAGAGAACATTTTGAGACATTGCGATTGGAAATTGGTTTAATCGGTGACACCTAATCAATCTTAAAAGCTAAAATACCCAATGATTGACTACGGTTTAGACAAGATTGTATGACTGTGTCCGTATATTCCGCTGCATGTGTATGTGTGTAATTTACAGTTATGTATTCATTGGTAACATAAAAACAGAATGTAATATACGTATGTTATGCACAACCATATTATCCCAATAATAAAAAACTTCAACAATTACCACGTACCCCACCACTTTTACCATAAATGTCCACTAACCCACTTTAGGTAATGCATCTTCACCATCCACTTGCACATAAATTACCCCACCTGCAATCACTTTTACCCATAACCAGTCGTCTCCCTCAAAAAACTCAAGAAACCAAGAAAAACACCCCACTCAACCTTTGCAACTTCTCTAATCATGACGCCATCTCATGCAACCCGTCCTCTCGTCACAAAATCTCTTCCAACACAACTTCACCAAAAACAAGTCCACCCTCATCATCACCTTCATTGACACCAAACTCTCCACATTCCCAAAACCCCGAATCCATGAAACTCAAGAAGCGTAGGCTCAACAAAGGAAAAACTACATCTATTATCCAAGAAAATATGGATGACGATGTCCCTAAAAGTAACATGGTTGAAGATTCATCTCGTCCTCTATTTCTAGAAGCATCCAAAGAAGCTACAATGGAGGGTCTTGACAAGGTTCGTATGACAAAAATGGAGGGTATACTCATAAACTGCGTATTACCTTATTCAATCCATACTGGGAGGTTTTATCCGGAATCTTGGGTGAATAGCTCTGTGAACCTCAAATTCTTTAAAGATTTTCTGGAGTTTCAGGGATGGCAACATATTAGTAAGTTTTCTGGTCCAACTTATCCGATTGAGTTGATCCAGTTCTTTACATCTGTAAAAATTGAACAAGAAAGTTTAGTGGTTGTGGTGAACAGAATGGATGTGTCTGTGTCTGTTTGGCACGCATTTCCATGCATTTTCATGCGCTTTACGTGCCATTTCGCCCCTATTCTGCTTCTTTTTGTATCTCTTGTTGTTTTGCAGGAAAATATGCTAAAGTTATGGAAACCGAGCTTTTCTTGTCCAAAGTAGGCTACTTTTAGAAGATGGAACAAAGTCAAGGAGTCCCATAGCCTCAGAAGTGCAGTTTAGAGCTGATAAGAGCATCAACCGAGGGAAGAACGAAGGACATAAGCAAAAAACAACAAAAGGAGCATTCTGGTCTGACAGGAGCTCGATCGAGCTCTGGCTTCTGCTCGATTGAGTAGATGCAGTAGAGGAAGTACTCGATCGAGTGATTCTTACTCGATCGAGGAGTCTGTAGGGAGGACAATGGTTTCGAGGATTTTGGAATCACTTGATCGAAGGGATGCAAGACTAATGTTGCTCGATCGAGGAGTTTTCGAAGAATCGTTACTCGATCGAGTGATTCTGTCACTGATACCGTCGTTTAGTATCAAAGATAAACCTAGGTCTACTAACTAGAAGCTAGTGGAAGTAGGGTCGAATTCCACAGGGAGACACGGTTGTAAGAAGAAGGTCAGTCTATAAGTCACGAATTGGGGGGGGGGGGGGGGGGGGGTTGTTGTTGAGATTGTAACTAAAATAGATAAAAAAGAATTAAAACAAAGATAACAAAGATGAGTTTAATCAATAAATAGGGAATATGTCAGGATTCAGGTTGTCGCGGTAAAATATGTCACATAACAATTAGGTCAGTCGAAATATAAACGAAGTGGGAACGATTAATATCCGTTCGGTCTAAAATCACCCTGGACTCCCCTATCAATCTTTCGAACTAGATAGGTTACATAAATCATCCTAAACAAGCCTACCTACCAATCTTTCGATCCAGGTAAGGTTTTACTAGGTAAACTGGTCTCTTGCGTGCACTCATTTGACAAGTTTAATAATTAAATTGTTTATGGGTAAACTTCGTCGCAAAGACGACTAACATGCAAAACTTATAACATTACTACCGCGAGTCCCTTAATCCTAATATACTATAGGGATTAGCTACGCATGATTATGGGATCTATACTAACAATGACGATAATAACGATATTCAACATGATTAATAAAGACGAAATACTAGAAATCATAAAATTGTTGGAGTAAATGTCTTCCACAGTGTGTGATTATTTGAGTAAATCTTTTACAGGATCACGCAGGGATACTTAGTATATTAATCAGTTGATTAACGTTTATCGGTAACGATTGGCTCACTAAAAGTTTGACGTTACTGTCATATGATGGCGATAATCAGCTGATCCCTAAAGGTCACACCTATAGGATAGTACTGAGAAATGTGATTATATATTGATATAATTACATAAATGCTAAACTTAGCTAAATGTAGTTAAGTAGATGATAAACATTTAATATGATTAAATAATAACTAGGAGAAATGAATTAAATGTTAATTCTAATAAATATATATAAAAGTTATATTTATTAATTATATTTTAATATATGATAGAATAATATAATTGGGATTAATTAATTATAAGATAATTAATTAATATTCTCCGGGAATTAAATTTGTACACCGAAAAGTATTAAAATATATATGATATTTTAAGGAAGTTCGGAATAAGGAAACTGACTCAAAATATTATATTATAATGAGGTTTCCTAATTGAAGTACAATACCAACACAAACCAAAACCCTATATATAGAGGGTTTCGGCCGTGAGGTTGGTGACACAAGAAGAAAACGTTTTTCCTCTCTTATTCTCCTTGATTAGTTTATCATCTTAATCCTAAAATAAATCCTCTAAAATAATTAATAGTAATTTAGGAGGAACTTTGAGGGAATCTTTCTCAGTCGTCTTGGGTGCAATCTAAGGAGAACTTCTACCTTGAAGTTTGGGTTTATACTAGGTTGTTTCTTAGGCCGATCTCATATAGGACCAAAGGTTATTTCTATGATCCTTGTCCTATTATTTCAGTTCTATTGTTTTAATATCAATTCGTTTTTGATATAATCCATGGCAGTATTAATTAAGTTAATACTTTTATGAGTAATTTAAGAAATTATTTCCTACAAAAATAAACAAAATAATAAGAAACAAAGGTAGAGAAAGGAATTACAATAACTACGGAAAGGTTGAACGAAATCCAAGTGCTTATACTAGAAACTAAAAGTTTGAGAAATGTAAAAAGTAGAAGCAAAAGTGTTTAGATCTGGAATGATAAATGAAAACTGAAATGTAAAAACTGAATGATGAAAAGTGTGAATAGTCAAAAGTAAAAAGTAAGGTCTCCCATTAATTTGCTAACCTAATCCTTAAATAGGGATTAGGTTAACTCCTTAATCACTAAACCTAAAACGAGAAATGCATATCCAGCAAGTTTTGATGTGTTCTTCTTAATGTTTCTGATTTTTGTTTAAGAATGATGTTTAATGGACTTAGTAACATGTTTAGGATTGTCCTTACTTGTGGAATTCATGCCTTGTTGTTGTTTCACATGTTCATAAGCGATTTTCAGAATTTACATGTTTTGCGACGGATACTTGTTATAATCATTTTGAGGATTGTTATGGGTTGAATTGCTGTTAGTTAGTGTTACATTGTGATTAATGATGTTGAGTAAACTTTGCTTGTAGCGATTCTCAAGTTTTAGTATCGATTTTATGAAGTTTCGAAGTAGCTGGAAAATGCGAAAATTGAGAACAGGCTCTCTGAGCCGGTCGACCAACCGGCCGCCGGTCGACCGGCTGGGTGTGTCTTTTGTGTGAGTTTTGCGAAGACTGACCTTTAGTGTATTTGCGTGCCCAGCCGGCAGACCGGCCGCCTGCCAGCCGGCTAGGAGTACATTTTAGTATATCGCGAAATTGTGAAGGCTAGGGAAATTGGGTTCCCAGCCGGCCGACCGGCTGCCTGCCGACCGGCTGGGAGTCCCTTTGCATTGTGTTTGTTTTAAAAAGTTGAAGGCTGAAAGGACCACAAGCCAGCCGACCGGCCGCCTGCTGACCGGCTGGGGACCCCTGTAGCTTGTTTTCAATTCGTATTTCGTTCATAACTTTCAAACGGTTGATCGGTTTTGATTGAAACTCGTTCCTTGCATCTTTGACATGTGTTTGAGGTCCCCGGAGGATGGGCGACACTATATTGGGTTCGGGAATGGAGTGAGGATAGAGACCCCCCGGTCGGGTAACCGAAAGGGAAACCGGCTCTCCCTCAACTTAGTTCCCGGGGTCAATTAAGTGTTGTTTAGTGGTTTGAGAAGTTAGAACTATAGGTTAGTTTCTATCTCTGGATGTTAATGGTTAAGTTGGATGTCGCGTGATGGGATATGTGTTAAGCTCACCTCTGGACCCATTACGTGTTTTGTATGTCGCGTGACGGGATTTGTGTTAAGCTCACCTCTGGACCCGTTACGTGTTTTGCTTGTGGCGTGTCAGGATATGTGTTAAGCTCACCTCTGGACCTGACACGTGATCGGTTATTGTATACTGGGATATGTGTTAAGCTCACCTCTGGACCCAGTGTGCGATAGCTGTGTATTGGGATATGTGTTAAGCTCACCTCTGGACCCAATACTTGTTTGTAGCATTGGGATATGTGTTAAGCTCACCTCTGGACCCTTTGCTTATGGATGTATGTTGGGATATGTGTTAAGCTCACCTCTGGACCCGACATTTGTTTGTAGTGGGATATGTGTTAAGCTCACCTCTGGACCCATTACTGAATTGTGATTAGGGATATGTGTTAAGTTCACCTCTGGACCCTTCTCTTGAATTGTATGTATAGGGATATGTGTTAAGTTCACCTCTGGACCCTTTACTTGATTTGCATGTTGGGATATGTGTTAAGCTCACCTCTGGACCCGACATTGTTTGGTAGTGGGATATGTGTTAAGTTCACCTCTGGACCCATTGCTAGTGTTTATTGATGTTTATATCTGCTTGCCTTGAGATTGGTACAGTGTCAGATATGCATGATGGAGTTGATGATTATATTGCTTGAGTTATAGTTTGTTCATCCAAGGCATTGGATGACTCTATGATCGGTTTCATAAATAGTTGGACTAAAAGACCCCCCGACTGGGTAACCAGTAGAATAACCGGCTCTCCTTCCTAACGGTTTATGAAGTTGGTTGAGAGCCGTGTATTAGTGTTTGCATGATAGTTGATGATCAGTTATTGAGATATTGTTATACTTCACATGTTATATATGTTGGAGTATTCTGTTTGCTTTACTTGTTACGTGACGTTACAAAAGGTGGCTAGGAGAACTCTAGTCACTCCCCACTGATTGTGGCGTACATGTTTTCATGTATGTAGGTACATGCAGGTTGGACGGGGTTCACTTGAGAGCTAGCGAGTGATGATCCTTATCATCTTTCGACTTACACTTCATCGATTAGCTAGACTCTTAGTTTTGTTACAGTTTATGTTTTGTGCCTGTAGGGATGTTCCATCCCAGGCTTTGTATATATTAGGTTTTCGTACTTAGAACTGTTATACTTATCTATTTTGTTTATATCAGTTTCAGTTTACGTTTCAGTTTTTAATTCACCTCGCATGATGTTTATGTTTAAAAAGTTTTAATTCCGCTGCAATTTTAGTACTTTGTGTGTTTTATATTTCCGCTTTCGCGAGGGGTTTTACAATACCGAACCTCCCGGCAGACTATAATCGATCGTCGCCGAACACAAGCATAACAACTGAGGTCACTAGGTCTAGTCCTGTAGAACTAGCCTGGGCCCAATAATAGTTCATCATCTCAAATCCGTATCCAATGGATATGCCATACTCGTGAATGTAACAATAATAGTAATCATACTTATGAATACAACAGTAATAAAATTTACTCATAATCATATACCATCCTCATATCATTCATTCTCATCATTCATATCATACACCCAACATCCATTCATAACATGCAACAGTAGTATAGTGACAGTGTAACCTACCTGGATAGCAATATAGTTCAATATCAAGCCAGCGAGTAACAGAATAATGCCACTTCAAAATCGTCACCTAACAATATAATATACGAAATCACTAACTAATCCAATTATGCAACTAATTTTAATATATCTAGTATTAAATTAATTATTTAAATAATATATCACACGTAACGAGACCGTATAAACATGATTTCCTCAATTAAATAATCGAACATAGAAATATCATCGAACTATTGATCACTGTCACATTCTTGTATAATAAAATTTACATAACAATTTAATAAATAAATACCATGAACAAAATTACTAATAATAACATGTCCACACTAACAACATTAGGACCATAATATACTAAATGATAACTGTTTAGCCCAAAAATCACCAATTACACTATTGGGCCCAAAGACAAATAAGGGGTATAAGCAGCCCACCACAAAAGCAGACCAGACGCAGGAAAAGAGTTGTTGGAGTAGGAAAACCCTAAAGGGATGTGCCCCTATATTATCTCCTACATTCCACGACCAGAGCAGAATCAGTTGAGCAAAAATCCGCAACTATAAAAGGAGAAGCTAGGACATTCTTTTATTCATTCATGCATACGTTGTAACCTAGCTACTTACGCAAACACCTGTAATCCGTCTCAAACAGCGAATATCCTCGATCATAGTAAAAATATTGGTGGGATTCCGTTCCCCCCGCGGTTGTTTCCCTCATCGTTTTTTTCCGCGTCACCAAAAACCTCTTGTGTCACTCTTTATTTATCTCGTTTTCTATATTTGTTTTCTACGTAAAATCCGAATATTGGTTGGTACTTTGACCCGCATCACAAAAACTTGACCCGGTAGAAATTTTACCAAAACAATTTGGCGCCCACCGTGGGGCATAGTGCGCATTCCAATATCTAAAATCGTTATCTCGTCACAACAAGCATGTCTGGGACCAAAGCTAACCCTTCCAGTTCCCAGAGCATGCCAGCCCAGTCCAGTGGGACCAACCCTACTGTGTCCGTTGGTCTCACAGGACCACCCTCCGTCGTAAGCCAGACCACAACCTCAAGGGTTGCGGTTCCATACAGCAAACCTCCTCAGGTTCCCAAATCACCACCTGTGTCTGCTTCCCCGAGGCAGAGCAGAGAGAGCAGCCCCAGCAGGGGTGGAGAAGCCCAGATACCCGGAGTAGGCCAGCAGCCGCAGGCTCCCAGTACAGATCTGATGCAGATGGTGGTCCAGGGAATGAGTGCTCTGCAGGAAGCCATAGAGGGCCTGAAGAAGGACAATCTGAACCTGAGAGAGCAGATCGTGGCAGTCGCACGTCCAGAGCAGCCGTTCAGAATGTTACAGCCAGGGCCTGGACAGACCTTCAATCCCTTCGGGAGAGGAGGGCTGAATCGGCCAATTCCCTAGGAGATCGTCACCAGGCTGGATCTAGGTGTCACCACCCCGAGTAGTGGCCCAGAGATACTGGACCTGGATTCATCTGTGTTTGGAGCACCGCAGTCCAGACCAGTTGAGCCTGCAGGTAATTCTATACCTTGTTTTCCCCCCGGGACTGATTCTCTGAATTTTTCAGGTACCCCTCCGCAGCCTACCATTGGACGAACGCTAGAGATCCCAGTAGGGGTAGCATACGAGAACCAGCCCAGCACTGGAGGATGGGCAGGAGGAGCACCAGCACAGCCAGCAGTTGGGTGGCATCTAGGACCAGGTTTCAACCTACCCGTAGCATCCAACCAATCAACCGCAGGCCCTTGGGGAGGAGCCCCTCCAGGATTCTTCCCTCCGCCTGTCAACCCGACCTCTGGTCCCTGGGGAAGAGCCACTCCAGGCTTCTTCCCTCCACCAGTCAATCCGTTCCCTGGAGTAGGCAGTCTCTCAGACCAGCGCTACCAGGAGCTGAAAGACATGATCACCAAGATACCTGGTATGCCAAGGCCCATGGAGAAAGCTTCCCAGGACAGTTATGCAGATTCACCCTTCATTGACAATATTGCCCTGATCAACATGCCCAAGGGGTTTGTGCCACCAACCATGACACTATACGATGGTACGGCCGACCCCCTGGACCACATCAATCAATATAAGCAGAAAATGATGGTGGTGACCGCAACCGGAGCACTTAAGGAGGCTTGCATGTGCAAGGGATTTGGATCAACCTTGTCCGGAGCAGCCTTGCACTGGTTCGTGGGATTACCCAATCGCAGCATCTCCTCCTTTGCAGATCTGGTTAATGCCTTTAATCAGCAGTTTGCTAGCAGCATGAAACCAGAAAAGCAGACCAGTGATCTATACAGAATTGTTCAAGGATTCGAGGAAACAACTCGAGATTACCTCACCAGATTCAACAAAGAGAAGGTTGTCATTCCACATTGTGATGTACCCACCGCCATCGAAGCCTTCCGCAGGGGGTTACATCACGATTCAGACCTGTACAAGCAGCTGACAATGCACCCGTGCACTGCCTTTGCTGATGTACAGGCCCAGCCAGTTGCAGCCATGAGGCTGGAAGAAGAAGCTGCCTCTAGAAGAAGTACCTATGACACAGAACCTGTGTCTAGGAAAGCACCAGTAGAGAAAAGAGGCGAAAGACCAAAGCCCTATAGCAAGCCAGTAAGCAAAGTATCCGAGAGCACTGGTGGTAAAAGCGATGTAGACCCACCTCCGAAGGTCAGTGAATATGGCTTTACCACCGGGATGGCTGGTCTGTTGAAGGCCCTGAAAGACCTCAAGGGAGTCAGGTGGCCAAAGAAGAAAGAGGAGCGACCCAATGACCGTCGTGATGCTAGCAAAAGATGTGAATTTCATGATGACATAGGTCATACCACAGATGAATGTTATACCCTCAGGAAGGAGGTCCGATTCCAGGATGACCGAGGCAACTTGGATCATCTGCTCCCAGAGAAATCCACCAGAGTCAATGCAGCCAGCCAGGTGCAGCCTTCACCAGTTCCTCCTTGCAACAGAATTGTCAATGTGATCCCTGGAGGATCAGAGCTGTGTGGGCTCACCTACTCTACAGCCAAAAGACGTGTGACAGCAGCAAAAGGAGACAAGCCAGAGCCATCATGCAGAATAGCGCGGCAGGACCTCCCAGCAGTCACCTTTGACGAAACAGACGCAGAAGCTGTACCAGAGCAGCACCATGATGCCCTGATTATCACATTGAACATTGGCAATTGTGAGGTCAAGAAAGTCATGGTAGACACAGGCAGTTCCGTCAACTTACTAATGCTGGATGCACTAAAGAGCATGGGGTTTGACGAGAAGGACCTGACAAAGAAAGCCATTCCTCTGGTCGGATTCAGTGGAGAAACAGCGCATACCCTGGGGGAAATCACCATCCCCACCTACGCCGGAGGGCTGAATAAACAGGTAAGATACTTAGTTATTGATGGTCCATCTACTTACAATGTTATTCTTGGCAGGCCCTGGATCCACGAAATGCGAGCAATCCCGTCAACGTATCATCAGTGCCTGATATTTCCTACACCGTGGGGAGTCCAGGAGATACGGGGAGACCAGGAGGAGGTCAATGATTGCTACAAAGTAGCTCTCAAAAGGACCACCAGACCACCAGCTGCCAGAGCATAGCAACTACAGCAACTGCACATCCAGGAGGAGTACATCGAGCCCCAACAGGCAGATATCGATGAGGTCCGCCTGGATGAGCAGCACTCAGAGAGGACCGTGTTCGTAGGCTCAGAGTGCTCTGAAGATCTGCGCCAGCAGCTCCTCCAGCTGCTCCGAAAGAATGTAGATTGCTTTGCCTGGTCCTACAAAGACATGATTGGCATAGACCCAGAGATCATAACACAAAGCTCAGCATAGATCCAGGATTCAGACCAGTGCAGCAGAGATGTAGGAAATTTGCAGTAGAAAGACACCAGATCATAAACCAGGAGGTGGATAACCTTCTGGAGGCAGGAAATATTAGGGAAGTCAAGTACCCAGAATGACTATCTAATGTAGTGGTGGTACCAAAAAAGAATGGTAAGTGGCGGGTCTGTGTGGATTTCACAGACCTGAATAAGGCCTGCCCCAAGGACCCATTCCCCTTGCCACATATAGATGCTATGGTGGACACCACTGCAGGCCACGAAATGCTGACTTTCCTAGATGCCTGGAGCGGATACAACCAGATCAAAATGGACCCGGCAGACCAGGAGAAGACAACATTCAGGTCCGAAAGAGGCATTTACTGCTACAATGGAATGCCCTTCGGTCTCAAAAATGCTGGCTCTACATATCAGCGGCTCGTCAATATGATGTTCAAAGACCAGATAGGCCGCAATATGGAAGTATACATAGACGATATGGTGGTCAAATTCAAGCAATCGGCGGACCATACCCATCACTTGGAGGAAACATTCAACACCCTCCGGAAGTGCAAGATGAAGTTAAATCCAGCTAAGTGTACCATTGGAGTCTCCAGTGGGAAATTCCTGGGGTATATGGTAACACAGAGGGGGATAGAAGCCAGCACAGAACAGATCAAAGCAGTTCTGCAGCTGGAATCACCCCAGAAGCCCAAAGATGTGCAGCGTCTGACGGGAAGAGTAGCAGCCCTGAGCAGGTTTATCTCTAGATCCTCAGACCGGTGCAGACTATTCTATGATATTCTTAGAAAAAGCCAGAAGTTTGATTGGACGCCAGAACACGAAAAGGCATTCCAGGAACGAACTAAAGCAGTACCTGAGCAGCCCACCCCTGCTATCCAAACCAGAGCAGGGGGAGGTACTTCTCTTGTACCTCTCAGTAACCGAAGCAGCAGTGAGCGCAGTTCTGGTCCGACAGCACGAAGGAGCTCAGCATCCGGTATACTACGTCAGCAAATCATTACTGCCAACAGAAGCAAGGTATACCTCGCTTGAGAAGCTACTACAAGCATTGGTCACATCATCCTATAAGCTGTGCCCATACTTTGAGACCATCTCAGTAGTTACTAATCACCCACTTAAGACGGTTATGAGAAAGTCAGAACTATCAGGACGAATGGCTAAGTGGTCTGTGCACCTCAGTGGATATGATCTCCAGTTTGAACCACGCACAGCCATAAAGTCACAAGCCCTCGCAGACTTCGTCTCCGACTTCAGCCCAGCACTCCAGACCCAAGCAGAGCAGGAAATCCTGCATCTACACCAAGATGCCAAGTCAGGCACCTGGGAGTTACGAGTAGATGGGGCATCAAACGCCAGAGGGTCAGGAGTTGGGTTGATCCTTAGATCATCAGAAGGTGACCTGATCACCCATGCAGTCCGATGTGAGTTCAAAACCACTAACAACGTAGCTGAGTATGAAGCTCTGGTCCTGGGGCTACAATTAGCCCTGGACATAGGGGTCAGCTGCATCAATGTATACAGTGATTCACAATTAATTGTGAATCACGTCAATGGAGCATACGAAGCAAGAGACCCCACAATGGTGGCCTACTTGTGTGCGGCGAAGGAGCTAATCGGCAGATTCGCAGAATTCTGCATCCAGCAAATACCCCGGGAGCAGAACGCAGAAGCAGATGCACTGGGAACCCTGGGGTGAACCTTCAAACCAGCTGACATAGAAAACATACCAATCACCCATGTTCTCAAACCAGCCATTCCTGGACCAGATTCGGACCAGGGAGAGTTGCCAATCTACAGCAATAACCCAGACTAGGGGTCGGAGCAGGATTGGCGAAAGCCATACCTGGACTGGTTGCAACTTGATGTCCAGCCCAGCAGTAAGAAAGAAGCACGCAGTTTCAGGATGAAGGCTTTCAGGTTCCTACTGATTGATGGAATCCTGTTCCGGAAATCATTAGCAGGGCCATATCTGCGCTGCCTGGACCAGAGCGAGGCACAGACAGTCTTGCACGACCTCCACAGCGGAGACTGTGCCTCCACATCGGAGACTGTGCCTCCACATCGGAGACTGTGGAAATCTTGCAGGGGAAAGAAGCCTGTCCAATAGAGCCCTCAGAATGGGATACTTCTGGCCCACAATGCGCAAGGATGCAAAAGAGTACGCAAGAAAATGTGACGCCTGCCAAAGGCACGCATCTGTCAATCACCAACCAGCAGAACCCTTACACCCGGTCATATCCCCATGGCCTTTTATGAAATGGGGGATGGACATTGTGGGATCCCTCCCCAGAGCACCAGGAAACAAGATGTATATGCTGGCCATAACCGACTACTTTTCTAAATGGATCGAAGCAGAATCATTCACCCAGACCACCGAAGCACATGTCATCTATTTTATTAAGCGCAATATATTCACCAGATTTGGCATACCTTCAGAAATAATATGTGACAATGGTTCCCAATTCATTGGGAAGAAAACCGAGGCTTTCTGTGCTGGGTGGAATGTATCACTCCAGAAATCTACCCCCAGAAACCCCCAGTCCAACGGACAAGCTGAGTCCAGTAACAAGATCATCATTGAAAATATGAAAAAGAAACTACAAGAAATGGGAGGGAAATGGGCAGAGGAACTCCCTCTGGTCCTGTGGGCTGACAGAACTACTCCAAAAATAGCAACAGGTCAGACCCCCTTGAGCCTTGTCTTCGGAGCAGAAGCGGTAATTCCTTCTGAGGTCAAAATCCTAACCCACAGGTACGGGTGTATAACTGAGGACCGGAACCAACTAGAAATGACAAGTAGCCTGGACACTGTTGATGAACTCAGGACCAGTGCCCACGTCAGAATGGCCTTATACAAACAGATGGTGGCTCGAAGCTACAACAAAAATGTCAGAATCAGAAACCTGCAAGTAGGAGATCTGGTCCTGAGAAAGGTGTTCCAGAACACCAAAAACCGACAAGCTGGAAAGTTTGCCTACAACTGGGAGGGCCCATACCAAGTTGAAAGCATAGTTGGTAACGGGGCCTACAGGCTAATGACAATGGAAGGGGAAATGATACCCAGATCATGGAATATACTTCACTTAAAAAAGTATATCATTTAAGAGGTGCCTCCACCAGATCAGAGCAGTTCCCTTAGACCTCAGGTTCTACTCTGTATAAAGTCTACTCTGGTTCAGCTGAAAATGTTGTTTTGTCTTATATTTTTATAACCTAAGTCCAAAAAGTTGTCTTACCCTTATATATATTTTACCTAGAATCTAAGTCTTATAATTACAAACCTTGGTGCGCAAGATATCAGTTATCGAGTCTTTTTAAGAGAAAGAATTTTATCACTTATTTTCTGGACCAGAGTTTACTTATCTTAGTGGACTGACCTAAAGAGGAAATCTGCACTGATCGCAGGAGAACCTAAGTTAAAGCCTGGCACCCCAGTATAGGGATGGGTATCTAAACACCAGGCCAGCACACCAAAACAGCGATGGCCAAAACACAAACGAAACATGCATGTACAAAAGAAAAACGCCAGAAAAAACGGCAGAAAAGCAACAGATAAAACAAAGCCCCATACAATGGGAATCATACGATTAAAAGCTGCCCAAGGCAGCCCAAAAGCGGAATTGTTTTTACTGGTCCACCCGGATCAACAGCAAAAAGTTACAACAGTTAAGCCCACGCAGGGGCACCCAAAGTTCACGAGTAAAAAATATTAACGCCCATATCAGGGCCCAGCAGATAAATTTTTAAAAGGAGAACCTACTCATCAGGAGTAGGTTCAGCAGCAGCAACATCAGCACTGGTGGGGCCAGAGGACACCTCCTCTCCAACATCTGGGGACTCCACCATGCCCTCTTCTTCATCATCCGAAAGCAGATCCATGTTCAGGCCATCTGGGAAATCTGCAGCAAAGGCCTCCTCCAGAGCAGTTAAGTCCCATGCAGTATGATTGCCCTCTTGGAACTCCTTAACACATTTAATCCGGGTCTCAGCAGCAGAATAGGAAACAGCATCAATCAAAGCTCTCTGCAGACCAGCCTTTTTGTGCTCCAGGGCCTCCATCTTCAGAACCAGGTTAGCCTCAGAGGCTAAAGCCCGCTCCAATCTAGACTGAGCTGTGGCCAACTGGTCCTGGGATGTCTTCTCCAGGGCCTTGATCTCCTCATCCAGGGCCTTGAGCTTCTCCTCTTGGGCCTTGAGCTTTTCCTCCTGGGCCTTGAGCTTCTCCTGGCCCGCAATCACCTCCCGACGGAAACGCTCGACACCCTGTCGCAGATTCCCTCTTAAGACCTCCTCCGAGCTGAGCTTCACCGCCATCCTCTCCAGAGCAGCATCATGAGCCACCTTCATACGCTGAAAATCAGCCATCAACGCCTCACTTTGTTGATTGGCACACAATGCCAGCTCCAAAGCCTGAGCACACCAAACCAAATAAGGTACAAAATATATATATATATATATATATATATATATATATATATATATATATATATATATATATATATATATATATATATATATATATATATATATATTTATATATAAAACTCCAAAAAACCAAAGAAAAGAGCCTACCTCAAAAGAAACCTCCGCAACGTGCCTAGTCAGGTCCTGAAAAGGACGCTTCTTCAAAATAGAGGCAGAGGCAGGGAACAGCAAAGAGTTCAAGGTAGGCCAGAGCTTTGTCTTGGATCCTCCAAAACCTCCAGGAATCTCTAGTTGTAGAGGAGGAGAGGAGGACTCTCCAGAGAATGTCCGCGGCAATTGCTCTAGTATAGGCTTAAAGCCAGGAGTAGGAATGGTGGGAGGGATTTCAAGAGGAGATGGATCAACAAAAGAAGTTTCAGGAACAGGTTCCTGGACCAGATCAACAGTGTCAACTTCAATCGGGGCAGCCTTGGACCCAGCTCCAGTAGGGCTCCGCTCAACAACGTCTATTCTCTTTTTCTTTGAGGACCCCGCGTCCCCAGGAGCTAACCTTTTCCTCCGCAGCTGCATCACCCTGCTCACGTCAACTCTGGGCTTGCCTGAAAAGGTAACAGCAGAAATCAGAACAGACTAAGCACAAACCTACCCAAAGAGAACAACCATATCGAAAATATCATACCTTCCTTCTTCACCGCCGGAACGGCAGAATCCCGGACCAGCTTGGAGAAAGATCTCTCCTCCGCAGGAAGGTCCAGGAGCTTGGCCTTTGAGGCAGCAGGATCCGCAGACTCAGGGAGTTTGGCCAGGCTATTCCCTAGGAAAACAAACCAGCTGTCAGTACAGATACGAACATCGAAAGAAAGCCAAAACAGGAAAATAAACCCAAAGTATACCTTCAACCGGCTACCATGCAGAAAAAATATAGTCTGGAGAGGAAGGCAATGTGTCAATCTTGACAAAAATGAAACGGGTGAACCATTTACTGTCATCCGGAGTAGTGGGAAAGACGATCGCAGAAGGCATATTATCGTGACCACGAATTGTGCACTGGGAATGGCCCAAGGAACGTGGGTTAAACCACTGGCCCAGATCCGCCAGCCCAATATTCAAGCCACGCTCCCGGTTCAGAGCACATATGCTAAGCAGAATACGCCATGCATGAGGGGCGATCTAGCACATAGCCAGTTTTGTTAATTTTAGGAAGTCAACAATTAAATCGGGAAAAGGGAACCTCAAGCCCAAGCGGAAGGGATACTCATAAAAACAGGTCCACCCCTCCCTCTCAAAGTCCGCCTTCTCACCGGCGAGGGGGAAGTGGTAGACAACCCCGTCCGGGAAGCCGGACCTGACCTTGATCAGGGCAGCGTGGGATTCATCAAAGGCAGAGTCACATAGATGCTTAGGAGCCAGCAGCTTCTGCGATGGAAAGGGCCCAGAGTAGACTCCCAGAGCAGCGGAGGACCCAGATGAGCAGCCAGTGGGAGTAGCAGCGGAAGAGCAAGGAGCAGACATTATGTAATTTCGAGAATTGTGGTAAAAAGATTTTTTACTGCGATAAGAGTTGAAACTGAAGGGTAAAATTTGAATTCAAAAGTTAAAGAGTAAATGCAAGTAGGAAGTTGAAATAGTTGAGGAGACATACCATTAATGGGTGGTTGAAAAAGCAGCCTAGTGGGTAGCCCACGTGAGCAGCGTCAGCAATCCCTAAACTGCCCATATGAATTCCAGAAGCACGCTTGGAAGCAAAGTAAAATTCCAGCCCAATTGAAGCCAAGTCAGGCTGAAATTTGGGGGAAATTGTTTAGCCCAAAAATCACCAATTACACTATTGGGCCCAAAGACAAATAAGGGGTATAAGCAGCCCACCACAGAAGTAGACCAGACGCAGGAAAAGAGTTGTTGGAGTAGGCGAATGGGTCAAAACCCTAAAGGGATATCCCCCTATATTCCCTCCTACATTCCAAGACCAGAGCAGAATCAGAGGAGCAAAAATCCGCAACTATAAAAGGAGAAGCTAGGGCATTCTTTTATTCATTCATGCATACGTTGTAACCTAGCTACTTACGCAAACACCTGTAATCCGTCTCAAACAGCGAATATCCTCGATCATAGTAAAAATATTGGTGGGATTCCGTTCCCCCCGCGGTTGTTTCCCTCATCGGGTTTTTCCGCGTCACCAAAAACCTCTTATGTCACTCTTTATTTCTCTTGTTTTCTATATTTGTTTTCTACGTAAAATCCGAATATTGGTTGGTACTTTGACCCGCATCACAAAAACTTGACCCGGTAGAAATTTTACCAAAACAATAACCATCACATAATTACATTTATAAGTACTAATAACTTATACTAATAGTACTACCATGAATAATATAACAACATTAGTAGTAGTGGTAATAATAATCAGAATAATACACAAATAATGCCAACAACAAAGAATACTAATAATATTGATAATAATAATAATAATAATAATAATAATAATAATAATAATAATAATAATAATAATAATAATAAGAGTCAACGGCTAAGGGGATTTGCGATTTAGGGCTTCGCGTCTCTGCCGCCTTCACACCACCCTCACCGACGGTGACCTCACATCGCCGCCGTCAACCCATCAACTCCTCGGCAACCTCACGTTCCAGCGACTATATTGTGGGTGGTGGTGTTTCCCTGAGAGTGAGTGAGAGCGTTTCGCGTCGGAGGCTGCTTTTAGGGTTCCGGTTGCTGGGGTCGTCGGTAACCGGGGTCCTCAACAGTGGGTTCTGGGTCCTCAAAAGTGGGTCATCGTTCCTCTGTGCAGTCGCCGGCGTCGGATTGTTTGCTGGGTAGTCGTGCAGTTTCTTTTTTGCGTTTTGTGGGGTTGGTTTCGCTGGTTGCAGGGGTCATCGACGTTGGTTCTGGGTCGTCGATTCTCGGGCAGTCGTCGCCATCGTTTTTTATCTGGGTTGTCGTGCTGGTAGGGTTGTGCTGCCTCCTTTCGTTACTTTTTTTTTGTTTTTTGCGCTGTTTCTGTTCTCTTTTTTTTTTCTTTTATCTCCGCGCTGTTTCCGTTGCCGGGGTTTTGTTTCTACCGGTTGTGATGGGTTTGTAGTGGTTGCCAGGCTGGTGGTTGCTGCTGTATGCTCCGTGTTTCATGCCTGAACTACTACGGTTTCACTGCCCTTTGGTGGGTTGTAGTGGGTGTCAGAATGGTGGTGGTCGAGGGCTTGTCAAAACAGCCTTGATTCGGCACCTTCGTGATAGACACTGCACTGGTGACGCTCAAGTTCTTACTCGTCAAACTCTATCTAATAGTTTGACTGTTTATTCGGCTGCGGAAATTACCTTAAAGCGTATGAGGGTTTGGTTATGTGGGGTGTGTCTTAGAACACACGCTTTTCGTTCTAAGTGTCGGCACAGTCGGAATGACTTCGTGGCTCCTCCGGATTGTGGTGATGGCCTTGTTCGCTTTGTTATTTATGCTATTTCTAAACCCGCTGCGCCGTCTCCATCCGTTCCCTCGTCCGATGTTGGGGCGGTACTTGTTGGTTTTTCTATCTCTCTGCTTGATCAGTTGTTCTCTTTGGGTTTACGCACTGTCAAATCTATCCCTCCTAAGTGTTGCCTTGGTTTCTCACGGGTCCTTAAAGGGGCGTTGGATGATGTGGTTGACTCTCCTAGTGACCTTTCCTCCTGGATTCGCTTGCTTGTGTTGCCTCTTTGTCTGCTTAAGACCTTCACTCCTCGGAGCAATCTTGAGTGTCGGACGACTGTTAGGCGACAGTGTCAGGAGGAGAGTATTTTTAGTGCTATTCTTGCATGGGGTATGCCTGGTGGCAGTTTGCAGCTTGTTCTAGAGACCTTAGCTGAGGTCCCCCCTTCATTTGGGGTTGAG
Source organism: Silene conica (assembly GCA_029255685.2). Lineage (NCBI taxonomy): Eukaryota > Viridiplantae > Streptophyta > Magnoliopsida > Caryophyllales > Caryophyllaceae > Silene > Silene conica. Next base: position 29,152,465 of record CM055312.2, on the reverse strand, counting down.
GAGGACCTCGAGTTGAGTGAGCTTAACCTCCGACAATGCCCGCGAAAGATTTGTGATGGTCATTATACTGTTGCTGTTCGGGTGCTTTCTTCCTCAGGTATTGCCCCTTATTCTGATGTCACTTTGGCTGCTTTGCGTGATAAGCACCATATTGCCCCATCTCCTTCTCTACCCCCTTTACCTGCTGATCACCATCCCCTAGTGGTTTCCTCGGCTGTTGTGTTGGATATGATTCGGAGTTTCCCTAGGGGGACGTCATGTGGGAGGGATGGGTTTCGTGCCAAGCATCTTATGGATTGTTTGAGTGGGGCTGTCGTTGCTCTTTCTGATGATTTAATCGCCTCCATTACTAAGGTGGTTAATCTTTTTCTTGAGGGCCGATGTCCCTCTGTTCTGGGTGAATATATTGTTAGTGCCCCGATCACGCCACTTGTTAAACCAGGTGGTGGTATCCGTCCTATTGCTGTTGGCACTATTTGGAGGCGTCTTGTCTCTAAGGTTGGTGCGTGCCTTGTTGGTCCTTCTTTGTCTGGCTATTTTGCAGGTCTTCAGTTTGGAGTTGGGGTCTCCGGTGGGGGAAAGGCCATCCTGCATGTCTTGAATCGGCTGGTGGAGGCTCGGGGAAGTGATGTGGGTCTCTCTATGTTGTTGGTTGACTTTCAGAATGCCTTCAACTTAGTTGACCGTGGAACCTTATTACTGGAGGTTCGGCGTCATTGTCCGGTTCTTTCTCGATGGGTGGAGTTTTGTTACTCTCGTCCTGCCCGACACTATTATGGGGAGCATAGCCTTTGGTCGTGTCGTGGGGTTCAGCAGGGTGATCCTTTGGGCCCTCTCCTCTTTGCTTTGGTCTTGCATCCCTTAGTGTGCAAGATTCAAGATTCCTTTGATTTGAATTTGCAGGCTTGGTACTTGGATGATGGCACTGTGGTTGGGGACACTTTAGTTGTGGGGAAGGTCGTGGCGTTAATTATGGAGGATGGTCCTCGTTTTGGGCTTCATCTTAATGTCGATAAGACTGAGGTATTTTGGCCCACTGAGGATCCTCGGAGTCGTCTTCCTGTGGTTTTCCCCCCCTCTATTGCTCGACCTCTGCTTGGTGTCACGGTTTTGGGTGGCCCTGTTAGTACGTGTTCCGATTTCAGTGGTGCTCTAGTGGTGAAGAGAGTAACTAAGACCATAACGCTTATGGATCTGGTTGCGAGGATTGATGATCCACAGTCTGAGTTGCTTCTGCTTCGGGCCTGCACTGGTATTTCTAAAATTTCCTTTACTTTGCGTACTTGTCCTCCGGGTGTCTTTGGGTCGGCTCAGTTGTCCTTTGACGCTGCCCTTCGTTCTAGCCTGGAGCGTATTGTAACTGCCTATGGGCCGGGCTTTGGTGATTGGCAGTGGCGGCTTGCCACCTTCCCCTTTCATCTGGGTGGATTAGGCGTCTATGCTGCGGGGGACATCTTGCATTATGCTTTCTTGGCTTCCCGTTTGCAGTCTGCCGAGTTGCAGGCTAAGCTCTTACGCCCTTCTGTAATTGTTGATCCTGGCCCCGCTTTTGACGCTGCTCTGCGTGTTTTCCAGGAAACCACAGGTTCTGACTTTCTCCGTGATTCAAGTGAAATCGCTGCCCCAAAACTCATGAAGAAACTGGCAGATATATATTTCACTCGAGTGGCTGATTCAGCAGAGTCTGTTTTTTCTTTGACTTCTCGTTAGATGGTTTTATGGAAGTCTCAGTAGGGAACCCACTCTTCGGACTTGTTACGTGCTGTTCCTATCTCTGGGTTGGGTCAGACAATGAACGGGAGGACTTATCGTTCTGTGCTTAGCTATCACTTGGGTGTCCCTTTGTTTTCTGTCTCTAGGCCTTGTTCTGCTTGTTCGCGGGTCTTTGAGGGTGATGTTTTTGATGACCATGCTGTTTCGTGTACTGGTACTATGGGTGTCAAACATCGTCACAACCTTGTTCGGGACACATTGTTGGATATCTGCTCTAGGTCTGGGATTTCTGTTGGCCGGGAGGTTGATATTGGTTTGGTTGATGGGCACGGCAGGTCTCTACGTCCGGCGGATTTACTACTTTATTCATGGGACTTGGGGCGTGACGTGTGTATCGATTTGACGGGTTCTTCCCCCTTGACTCAGTCTGGGATGTCTGATTTTGTGCCGGGTCAGGTTGTTATAGATGCTGCTCAGCGTAAGTGTGCCAAGTACCGGGATTTGTGCATGGCGGCGGGTTATGGTTTCCTCCCCTTCTCCTTCTCGTCTTTGTGAGAGCTAGATGTGGGGGTCGTTGCTTTGCCCAAGCGGATTCAGAAATTCTCTGTATCTCAGGATGCTGGGGCTCGTGCTGCCGCTTATATTTTTTCTAGACTTAGCTTTGCTATTTCTAAGGGAGTGGGTGCCCAGCTTGTTTCTCGGGTGCCCACTAATTTCTTGTAAATGTTTTTCTTATCTTTATACAAGTTGATTTCAAAAAAATAAAATAATAATAATAATAATAATAATAATAATAATGTTAATATCAACATACAAAACAGCCCACGACAAGAGACCCATACAACACAAGTGACTCATGACAGCCCCCCTACAACAGCCCCCATCGACACCTTTTATGCCGCCATAACCACCACCAACCATGGTGGCTGCCACCCTTGCACCACGGTGCACCACCATACACTACCGATAGACCCTGACTCGAATATATAGGCCATCGATTCCCCTACAACAGCCGCGGCAGCAACAGCCATTCGCAGTTCAGTAGTGAAATACGCAGACGACAGGTTCGTTGCGGCCCATTTCCCGACACCACCACCACCAGCCTGGTCCCCGAGAACCACCACCACTGGACCCAACCTCACCTATGTACTACCAACTACAACTTCCACTCTTTGGACACCACTAGGAGCCACCACATCGACCACCACGACGACTGTAAACAACCTGCATACCACGGTTTACTCTGTTTTTCCAGCAACAGTCGGTGTCTTCCTCCCCTGTAAACACCTCTCCAGCCACCAGCACCACTACCCTAACCACCACCTGATACCACCCTCGACTTCTCTTATCTCCCACGACTCTCCTGGTGGTAACCACCATCCCTCGAAACCACACTAGCCACCTGTAAAACACCCTCAAACACTCGCCCTCACAAACCCCATTTTGAATACGACAGCAGACCCTACCCCTTTTTGGTGGTGCTCCGGCCACCACGCACCACCCCACAACCACCAACACACCCTAAAATAAACACCCTACTACCTATCCCATATATTCGTACCAGAATTAAAAACACAACAATAAACGAAAGCAATTATAACGATGTATGTACGATGATGATAATATCTATATACGAGTACTAAGATAGATGATTTTATGTACTACAACGAATGCAAATATAACTTACTATGACGATGGTGAGGACGATGGTGATGGTGTCTCTCGTTTCTCCTCAATCCCACGCTTCTCTAAGCTAGATTAGGGGGTGTTTGTCGAAGTTGGGAGGCACAATGTCGAGGTATGGTATGTTTGTCGATGTAGGGTTTGGGTTTGTCGATGGCCAAAAGTATGAGGTAGGGTTTTGGTTTTGTTTTGCTTGCATACACGGTTCCAATAAGCATTACTCATAAGCCCAAGCCCATCACGCAACTCGAGGTCATATACGACTACATCCCGATCCTTAACTCGTAACTTAAAATTAACAAGACATATAAATAATTAATATTAATTAAATTATGTAAATATTAATTAAATTAATAATAAGAATATAAAATTATTAGTAATTACATAAGAATATATAAAATAAAAATTAAATTATAATTAGGACTTAAATAATAAAACAAGTATAAATGAGAAATAAACATAAAATACGAAGTATATTTAATTATAAATATATTATCAAATTAAAGAAATCCGAATGAATTGTCATTTTATGAAATAATCATCAGATATAAAGTAATTATGAAATACGAAATAATCGTAGAAATACGAGTTATAAAATAATAACGGCTTACGTAGAATACTTTATAAACATTCTGTAATACCTCGTCTTTTTAGCTAATTTTGTTGCGAGATTTACTTTTATAATTGTTTTACATACGATAAATATATTATCGAATAGTGTTAAAAATGTCGATGGTGGGGATTGATCATGAGACCGTTGGACACACGAGACTTGGGCCTCGTTTTGCGTGCACGACATAAACAGCCCGTACACTATACCCTAGAGAAACACAAAACACCTTCTCCATACCACCAGCCATCATGCCGCCATATAAGACCTAGTTTCTTATCGTCTGCCCTAATTCATACACAATCATCACCACAAATTTGTAGCCGCCACCACAGAGAGGGGATAGGAGGTTGGAACAGTGGTTTTAGATCAGTCTAGGGCTCTCGTTTGGTCGTGAATCAGGTATGTCTCACCCCTGTTCTTCGTTGCTTTACATCTGTGTGTTTTTTTTTGTGGGGATTCGAGTCGTGTCTTGTCATCAACCTTAGTTGTGGCTAGCACCACCTTATTGGTGGTAGTCAGGGGAGTTAAGGGGTGGTTGTCACGGCGAGTTTGGGTGGCTGTGTAGGCGTCAAAGGACTATCTCGTGACCCCTGGTTATAAGGGTTTTGTTTAGGCGTTTCCAGGGTTGAGTTGGGGGTGGTACCACCATTGACTCGGGGGAGGTCGACGCGGTGGTACCACCGTTGTTTATGAGTCGTGTGTTAGAGAGGGTGTTAGTGGTGGTCACGGGTGATGCTAGTGGTGGTAGTGGTGACGGCAAAGGGTTTCGTTCTGGTGGGTTGTAGGGAGAGTTGCAACGGAGGGGTGAGGGACCGGTTCCTGTATGGGTTCTGGCCACCTCACCGGCAGGTTTTCGGTGGTGTTGGGGTAGGGTGGTAGTTGGTGGTCGAAGGGCCTGTACACGGTGGGGTTGCGTTTTGAGTCGCGGGGGTTGCGTCGGGATGGGGGCTGTTTAGTTCGTTTATTATTATTATTATTATTATTATTATTATTATTATTATTATTATTATTATTATTATTATTATTATTATTATTATTATTATTATTATTATTTTTATTTTTATTTTTATTTTTGTTTTATTTTTATTTTTTTTTTTATTTTTTTTTTGGTAACGAGGGAACCCGCAGCCGCCACCTTCAGTGCGCACTAGGTAAACCCTCGCGTATATGTAATAGCCTGCAAACCACATACACCAGGTAAGCCACCCGAAGGTGACAGGCTCAAAGTCTATTTAGGCATGGACTCGGGCCAAGAATGCTCCACAAGATTTTGCTCTTGAGGAGGCTTGAACCCGGGTCTCCTGGGAATTTCACCCAAGTTTCATACTATAATATTGAATGAAGTCTATTATTGTTATTATTATTATTATTATTATTATTATTATTATGATTGTAATTTTCATTAATATTCATATTCATATTATTATTACTTTTATGGTGGTTATTAATATTTTGATGAGGTTTTATTATAATATGTTAGTAGATATTAATATTAGTATCTATGTTAATGTCGTTAATTTGTGAAGTGTAGTAATTGGTTGTTTATGAGTCGGGACGTTTATATTTTGAGGGAACTTCTATTTCGGGAAAGTTTCCATTTTGGGAAAGTTTCCACTTATAGGAGGTTACTAATTACAATAAGTGTAAGTTGACTTAAGGGGGTTCGGGAAGTTTATTAATTCGTTACCTATACATGTTTAGGTGACGGTTTTCGCGTGGAACACTTCTAGCTAGCTTGTGATTGACTGTGCTTCTCCAATTTGAGGTAGGGGAATACTGTATACATGTTGATGCGTAATCTTATTATTATCTGATGTTAACTTTGAATTTTTTATTGTATGAATGGTACTATATTGTGTTTAATTGATTGCATATTTCTGTGATACGATACAGTGTGGTGATTACTGGGTCTTGTGATATGAAGCGGAGTATATTGGGTCTTATGATTGATGTGGAGATAATGGGTCTTGTGATTGGTGTGGAGATAATGGGTCTTGTGATTTGGTGCGAAGATAATGGGTCTTGTAATACGGTGTGGAGAATATTGGGTCTTGTGATTCGGAGTGGAGATGATCGGCTTTCTATTTATAGTAATGCTTTGATTGCTTATTTTTCCTCTACTCAACCTTGTGGTTGACCCTGTGTATTCGTGATCACCTGTGATGAACCAATTTATTGGGGAGAAGATTGACAGGTACTTGAGTTTACGGGAGCTAAATGGGAGTGAGCTTGGATCCGGACCAGACCAGACAGTGTCTAGATCACTATAGTAGTTCTATCATGAGTTGTAGAGTTTTCTTTATCTTTAAAGACAGTATTGGAAACAGTTGTAAGAACTTGTTTTGAGTTTAACATTTAATAATAAAGTACTGTGTTCTTTCCTTTGTATCTACTGCCTCGGGAAACCGAGATGGTAACACCCTTATTTATCTGGGGAGTCCTAGTTCAGGCCCTTAAATAAACGGGGGTGTTACAAAGTGGTATCAGAGAGAACGATCCTCAGGCCTAACCTAATGAACCCAATGAATGTAGGATGAGTCTAAATAAAATGAACCCCGAGACAGGACTGTTAGGAGCACACTAAAGGAAAAGTATGAGTCTGGGGCCCCTCACACCGAACCATTGGCCCTCTCAGTTTTACCCGGGAACCCACAGTGCATACGAGAGAAAAAGGGTAGAATAGGAAGAGATGGAAGTAATGGTGAATTGCGATAAAAGGTGTTATAAGAACTTTTCTTATATGTGAATGACCTGAATAAGCCAGTAAGGGTATGTGTATGAAGGGATTTCGTACGTGTGAATACATAAGATGTATGATATTTTGGATGCATGAGGTGATTTGAATCATATCAGTAATTTTATCATGTCTAGCGATATGCGATTATGTGATCCCTGAGCCATGTTATAGATAAGTATTACTCAGCTATGTTATTTGTTTATGAAATCTGATGCTTAGGGAATATAGCCCTAATCCAAGTGAGTGCCCACTTGAGCCGGGACTCATTTCCTTTCTTTTGTGTTATGTGATGCCTCCGAGAAGAAATAACGTTGCTAACATCACTCAAGAGGAATTAGATCGATTGATAGCTGAGAATGAGGCCCTAAAGGCCAAACGCATGGATTCCGCGAAGATGAGCACTATCATTGCGAGGCATAACCCTACTCAATTCACCGGGGAGGGGGAACCTCACTTGCTAGGAGCATGGTGCCGGGAATTTAGTAACTTGTTCGAACTGGTGGATTGCCCCGAAGAACTGAGGGTTGACCAAACAGCCCACTATCTTAGAGGTATGGCCGGTGACTGGTGGACCGCAAAACAAAGGGGAAATTCGTGAAGCAAGTAGAGAGGATGGGACCGATTATGTCGCCTGGATCGCGTTCAAGAGGATCCTATATGAAGTGTTCCTACCATAATTTCAGAAAAGTAAGTTGAGAGAGGAGTTCGACACCTTCAGAAAGACGGAGGATATGACAGTGGAGGGCTATTATCGTAAGTTCATCCAGTTGCTGAGCTATGTGGGGGAAATGGGTTTTGATGATGTGATGCTGGCAATGAAGTTTGAAAGGGGGTTGACAATAAATATCAAGAAGAGGCTTATTGCGGCTCCGCCCACCACAGTCCGGGACATCTACCTAAGGGCTGGGGCGGCGGAAAGGCTCTCGGAAATGATCAAGGAAGACAAGAAGACTAAGTTTGAGAAGAGAAAATCTGAAGTGGTGAATGAAATTTCAGGGTCGAAAAAGCAAAGCACCCATAAGTACAGTGGGTACTTCAACAACAGTGCCTCAGGTAGTGTGAGGAATCAGAATGAGAGTAACTACAGGAGTGAAGGTTCTGGTAGTGGTTCGATTGAAATAGTTTGCTTTGGCTGTGGGAAGACGGGGCACAAGCAGGCGGTGTGTCGCTCATCAGGGGGAAACCAGTCTGGAGGTTATCGTAAGCCGACATCAGGGTATAATGGATCACGCACTCAATATTATGGTAGTAGTGGGTACCGTACACCCATGTCAGGCTATGGTGGGGGTGCGAAGTCTGGAGGTAGCAACAATTACCAGAAGAACTACAACAATTATCAGAACCGTTCGTATCAGAAATCAGTACAGTGGAGGTGGAAACAGCCAGAAGACCGGAGCGGAAGGAAACCAGCAGGCTGGGACATCTACTGTCAGTCAGAGTGGGGCTAAATCCAGTGGCAAACTTTTTGCCATGGGAAAACAGGCGGCTAAAGATGATGCCCATGTTGTGACCGGTACTTTTCTCGTGAACTCTAAACCTACTTTTGTACTTTTCGATTTGGGGACTACCCAATCTTTTGTGTCTAGAGAGCTTGTTAGGGCCTTGGAACTTGAGAGATTTGATTTGGTCGCGGACTCAGTGACCATACCTTCAGGAGAGTCGATAACTTATAATAGAGTTTATAGAAGTGTACTCATCAAAATCGGAGAAACAATTTTCCATTGTGACTTCATAGAATTTCCACTAGGGGGTTTTGAGGTGATTCTGGGGATGGATTGGCTGGGGAACTACCGAGCTTTTATTGACTGTATCAACCGAAGATTTCCTTGAGGGGACCTAAGGGAGTAAGGGTGTCTTACAAGGAATACCTAGTCAAACCTAGGGTCAAATTCATTTCCGTCAATACCCTTAAGTCTAGCTTGAGGAAAGGAGATAGTCTGATCTTGTGTCAGATGTGGGACTGCGAGACTGAGACTCTTAAGACCAGTGAGATACCTGTGGTGCGAGAGTTCGAGGGAGTGTTTCGAGATGACGTTCCAGGGTTGCCGCCAAGGAGGGAAGTGGAATTTTCCATTGACCTAAAGCCAGGGGCAGGACCGATATCTAAATCACCGTACCGTATGGGACCGAAGGAGATGGAGGAATTGAAGAAGCAGTTGGATGAACTAGCTGAGAAAGGATTCATCCGACCCAGTGTGTCACCCTGGGGAGCACCCGTGTTATTCTTGAAAAAGAAAGATGGGAGTTTGAGGCTGTGTGTTGACTATCGAGAACTGAATAATGTAACCATCAAGAATCGATATCCTTTGCCAAGGATTGACGACCTGTTTGATCAGTTCAGTGGAGCTGGGGTTTTCTCTAAGATTGACTTGAGATCAGGGTATCATCAGTTGAGAATCAAAGATGAAGACATACCAAAGACCGCTTTCAGAACGAGGTATGACCACTACGAATTTGTGGTTATGCCATTCAGATTGACTAACGCTCCAGGTGTGTTCATGGATTTGATGAACCAAGTCTTTAGCCCATATCTGGATAAGTTCGTGGTTGTATTCATTGATGATATCCTAGTGTATTCCAAGAATGAGGAAGAACACGAGGATCATTTGAGGAGAGTACTTCAGACTCTGGAGGAGCATAAGCTAAACGCTAAGTTGAGCAAATGTGACTTCTGGCTGAAGAAAGTTACATTTATGGGACATGTAATTTCTATGGAGGGGGTGTCTGTCGACCCTAGTAAGATCGAGGTTGTGACTAAGTGGCGGAGTCCGAAGAATGTAAGTGAGATTCGAAGCTTCCTGGGATTGGCTGGTTACTATCGGAGGTTTGTCAAGGATTTTTCGAAAATAGCAAAGCCTTTGACATCGTTGATGAGGAAGGAGAACCGTTTCGTCTGGAATGAGAGCTGTGAGAAGGCATTCCTAACCCTTAAGGAACGTCTGACAACAACTCCTATCCTCGCTTTGCCTGTCGGGAGTGATAATTTCGAAGTTTATACTGACGCTTCAAAGCATAGACTGGGTTGCGTGCTAATGCAGAATGAGAGAGTGATCGCGTATGCTTCTCGCCAATTGAAGACCTATGAGGAAAATTATCCGACTCATGATTTAGAATTGGGAGCAGTGGTCTTTGCACTTAAATTGTGGCGCCATTACCTTTATGGAGCCACTTTTAAGGTGTTTTCTGATCACAAGAGTTTGAATTATATCTACACCCAGCGAGAGTTGAACATGAGGCAGAGAAGGTGGATATAGTTGATTGGAGACTACGACATGCAGATTGTCTACCACGAAGGCAAGGCAAATGTGGTAGCAGATGCCCTAAGTAGGAAGTCTGTTCATGCTTTGAGTTGTGCCAGGTCGAGAGTGAGGTTGCATGGCGAACTAAGGGAGAGGGGAATTTTCATGATCCGAAAAGGGGATACTCTTAGTGATTTGACTGTGGAGCCTGAGTTGTATGGGGAGATTCAGGAGTTACAGAAGAATGATGCGAGGATCAAGAAGTGGCGCCAGATGATCGAGAGTGAGGGTGGAGAGGCTGCATCCAAGTTCAGTATCCATACCGACGGTAGTTTGAGGTTCAGTGGGCGTTGGTGTATTCCGGATATTGGAGAGCTAAAGAAGAAAATCCTAACTGAAGCTCACGCTACGCCATATTCCATTCACCCAGGGGGTGATAAGTTGTACAAGGACCATAAGAAGACGTTCTGGTGGCCAAATATGAAGAAGGAAGTCGCTGAGTTTGTGTCGAGATGTTTGACATGTCAAAGAGTGAAAGAGGAGCATAAGAGACCTCAAGAAAAAATCCAGCCATTAGATGTGCCAGGATGGAAGTGGGAGAACATCTCGATGGACTTTATTGTGGGGTTGCCTCGGACTCAGAGGAGCAACAACATGATTTGGGTAATTGTGGATCGGTTGACTAAGTCTGCTCACTTTATTCCGATGAAAGATACCTGGAGTAAAGCCGAGTTGGCTAAGTCTTATGTGCAGAATGTGGTCAAATTGCATCGTGTACCCAAGGACATTGTTTCAGATCGAGACTCGAGGTTCATATATAGGTTTTGGCAGGAGTTGCAAGCCGCTTTGGGTACCCAGTTGAAGATGAGTACAACTTTCCATCCAGCTACCGACGGCCAGACTGAGAGGACGATTCAGACCCTTGAGGATATGTTGAGAGCGTGCGTACTCGAGTTCGGTGGATCTTGGGAGGATCGACTGGGGTTGATAGAGTTCTCTTATAACAACAGTTATCATGCCGGTATAAGGATGGCCCCTTTTGAGGCTTTGTATGGGAGGAAGTGTCGGAGCCCTGTGTGTTGGGATGATCGAGCCGATGTGGTGGTTTTGGGGCCATATATGATCCAGGAGATGGTGGAGCAGGTACAGATCATTCGACAGAAAATGAGGGCCGCCCAGGATAGACAGAATAGCTATGCGGACCTAAAGAGGAGCGATGTTTCGTTCAATGCGGGAGAAAAGGTACTGCTGAAGGTATCTCCAATGAAGGGTGTGATGAGGTTCGGGAAGTGTGGCAAACTGAGTCAGAAGTTTATTGGACCATTTGAGAATTTGGACAGAGTTGGAGAGGTGGCATACCGATTAGCTTTACCTCCAGCGCTATCAAAGGTCCATAATGTGTTCCATGTGTCTCAACTGCGGAAGTATCTGAGTGACCCATCGCATGTTTTGCGCCATGAGGTGATTGAGGTGGATGAGTAGTTATCCTATGTTGAGACCCCAAAAGAGATTCTGGATAGGAAGGTGCGGAAGACTCGGAATGGGGAAACTGCATTGGTGAAAGTTCTGTGGACCAACCATAATATGGAAGAAGCTACTTCGGAGGCCGAAGCATCCATGAGGGAGCGTTACCCACATCTGTTTGATTGAGGTAAGTTACGGGGACGCAACTCTTATTTAAAGGGGGTGGAATGTAACATTCTGTGATTTAATTAATGTTTTGTGTTCCAAGTTCGCATGAGTAGGTTTGGTTGTAACCTAAGTATGGTTGAACTTCAGGACGAAGTTCATTTTAAGGGGGGAAAACTGTAATACCTCGTCTTTTTAGCTAATTTTGTTGCGAGATTTACTTTTCTAATTGTTTTACATACGATAAATATATTATCGAATAGTGTTAAAAATGTCGATAGTGGGGATTGATCATGAGACCGTTGGACACACGAGACTTGGGCCTCGTTTTGTGTGCACGACACTAACAGCCCGTACACTAAACCCTAGAAAAACACAAAACACCTTCTCCATACCACCAGCCATCATGCCGCCATATAAGACCTAGTTTCTTATCGTCTACCCTAATTCATACACAATCATCAACACAAATTTGTAGCCGCCACCACAAAGAGGGGATAGGAGGTTGGAACAGTGGTATTAGATAAGTCTAGGGCTCTCGTTTGGTCGTGAATCAGGTATGTCTCACCCCTGTTCTTCGTTGCTTTACATCTGCGTCTTTTTTTGTGGGGATTCGAGTCGTGTCTTGTCATCAACCTTAGTCGTGGCTAGCACCACCTTATTGGTGGTAGTTAGGGGAGTTAAGGGGCGGTTGTCACGGCGAGTTTGGGTGGCTGTGTAGGCGTCCAAGGACTGTTTCGTGACCCTGGTTATAAGGGTTTTGTTTAGGCGTTTCCAGGGTTGAGTTGGGGGTGGTACCACCGTTGACTCGGAGGAGGTCGACGCGGTGGTACCACCGTTGTTTATGAGTCGTGTGTTAGTGAGGGTGTTAGTAGTGGTCACGGGTGATGCTAGTGGTGGTAGTGGTGACGGCAGAGGGTTTCGTTCTGGTGGGTTGTAGGGAGAGTTGCAGCGGAGGGGTGAGGGACCGGTTCCAGTATGGGTTCTGGCCACCTCACCGGCGGTCGGCGAAGGGTTCCATGGTGTCATGGTGATGGCAGGTTGTCGGTGGTGTTGGGGTAGGGTGGTAGTTGGTTGTCGAAGGGCCTGTACACGGTGGGGTTGCGTTTTGCGTCGCGGGGGTTGGGTCGGGATGGGGGCTGTTTAGTTCGTTTATTATTATTATTATTATTATTATTATGATTGTAATTTTCATTAATATTCATATTATTATTATTATTACTTTTATGGTGGTTATTAATATTTTGATGAGGTTTTATTATAATATGTTAGTAGATATTAATAATAGTATCTATGTTAATGTCGTTAATTTGTGAAGTGTAGTAATTGGTTGTTTATGAGTCAGGAAGTTTATATTTTGAGGGAACTTCTATCTCGGGAAAGTTTCCATTTTGGGAAACTTTCCACTTATAGAAGATTACTAATTACAGTAAGTGTAAGTTGACTTAAGGGGGTTCGGGAAGTTTATTAATTCGTTACGTATACATGTTTAGGTGACGGTTTTCGCGTGGAACACTTCTAGCAAGCTTGTGATTGACTGTGCTTCTCCAATTTGAGGTAGGGGAATACTGTATACATGGTGATGTGCAATCTTATTATTATCTGATGTTAACTTTGAATTTCTTATTGTATGAATGGTGCTATATTGTGTTTAATTGACTGCATATTTCTGTGATACGATACGGTGTGGTGATTACTGGGACTTGTGATATGAAGCGGAGTATATTGGGTCTTATGATTGGTGTGGAGATAATGGGTCTTGTGATTGGTGTGGAGATAATGGGTCTTGTGTTTTGGTGCGGAGATAATGGGTCTTGTGATACGGTGTGGAGAATATTGGGTCTTGTTATTCGGAGTGGAGATGATCGACTTTCTATTTATAGTAATGCTTTGATTGCTTATTTTCCCTCTACTCAACCTTGTGGTTGACCCTGTGTATTCGTGATCACCTGTGATGAACCAATTTATTGGGGAGCAGATTGACAGGTACTTGAGTTTACGGGAGCTAAATGGGAGTGAGCTTGGATCCGGACCAGACCAGACAGTGTCTAGATCACTATAGTAGTTCTATCATGAGTTGTAGAGTTTTCTTTATCTTTTGAGACAGTATTGGAAACAATTGTAAGAACTTGTTTTGAGTTTAACATTTAATAATAAAGTACTGTGTTCTTTCCTTTGTATCTACTTGTTGGGAAGTGTGTCCTCAACAATAGTGCGATCACGTAATTAAATCTCATGACGAGAATGTGCAAGGGATGATACGAATTATTAGTCAACTGACCAACATTAATAGGTAATGATTGGCTAGCTAGAGTTTGACATTACTGTCGTATGACAGTGGTGGTCAGTTGATCCCTTTAGGTCACACCTTTAGGACAATTCCCTTAATTGATAAAAATGATCAAATGTATATTGATACGATTTGCTCATATTCCTTAAACTCGTATATCGAGAAATTAGAGGTTAAATCTTATTGTAAGATTTATGTTTAAAATTGAAGCGTGTCAATTATTAAACATTAAACGATATTTTATTATATCGTAATTAGAATGAATTGGGTCGAAATTAATACAAAGGTTGTAAATCGTATTGACGATAAATTATCATTTTATATTTGTAATTTCGAATTGCTTGTCAATTGATAAATATAATTTATTTAATTATATATATATAATATTTATATGATAAATATTTATATTAAGATAATTTTATTACTATGTGACATATAAGATGTCACATTATACAATTGACAAATTTATAAAATGAAATCCATTTTATGTTGGTTGGCACCGGTTTTGGGGTTGCAAATAAGATGATTTGTGTGTGTTAATTGTTTTAAAAACACAATCATAAAAGTGTCTTGGAAACACTATCTAGAGCCACCCTAAGAAGCATGGGTAAGGCAACATGTCCCCTTGTTGCTCTTCCCATAGCCGGCCTCACCATCTCCCAAAACCCTACCCACTTAAATATATGACATGCTCATATTATTCATTCTAGTGTTGTTGTTAAAATTTTCTAAGGGTGAGAAAATATTTTACATAAAATCCTCTAAAATATTATAAGATAATATTAGTACTAATTGTATAAGAGATATAAAATTAGTATAATAAGTTCACATTAGAACTTATATTGTTTTAAGGAAAGAACCGATTTTGATACTAGCTTGTTCCAAGTTTCGGTTGATTAAGGGATTGTCTTGGTGCATCCAAAGGAGGTATTCTTATTTGGGTACTAGGAGGATCATCCTTGCTCTATATTCGGACCGAGTGTAAGGGTTCGAAAACTCTCTCATTTCCGCATTTCATAGCATGCATAAGATCGTTAACAAGTATCTTAAAATGTTAATTAAAGGGTTAATTAAAGGTTTATGTTAGTATGACTAAAAGATTAGTTTATGAGTAACTAATAAAACCTAACAATTGGTATCAGAGCAATAGGTTGTTTTCATGCTTTCCGTTTACGTTTTTACGGAGTTATAGTGATAACAAAATAAAATTTGAATTTTCGTTTGATATATGATATGCACGAAATAATTTTAGCATGATTACCTACTGTTTTCTAAAATGTTTTAGAATATTTGGAATATATTTTGCATTAATATTGGTTAATGGTATATTAAATCTCGGTTTTTATAAAGTTTTAATGGTTAAAGTCGTTTATTTTGGAAAAAATAGCTAAAATCATCTTTTGGCAGAGATTTTCTAGTATGTTATCACATGTATTTTCTACAATATGAATATGAATTTTCGTAAATTATGGACTTATAAAACGTGTGATATGAATTTTAAGTGTTAAAATGCAATAAGATGAATAAAAATGGGTTAAAATAGTTATATTATGAATTTGACTATAAAACTCTATGAGGATGTCACATGCAATATTTAAATTTTATGATGAATTTTCCATAAATTTATCTCAAATATTGCAATATTATAGATTTTTAATGTAAAAATCGGGTAATTAGTGACATAATTTCGACTTTAATAGTTTAAGCTGGAATTTGGCCATAAAAATTTAACACGATGTCATATATATTATTTCCAGCATGTATAAAATTTTCGAGAATTTTATCTTATTTTATGCTTGAGAAATAATTTTAAAGGTTAAAATCGTACGTTATATGACGTAAATCGTTAAAATTTGCAAAAGTTGTTAAAATGGCCGAAAAATGCAACCCATATTAGTCATATATGATATGTTCATCATGAAATTTATCTTGGGAGCCAAAAGTTTCAGATTTGATTTAATTTTAATTTGTTAAAAGTAGCATTTAAAATTGCATAAAAAAAGTCATGTAATTAAAATTTCGGTTCTTGGGCAGTGTGTAATTTAATTTTCTGTCCATTTTATGTTCTTAAAGTGTTTTGGAAAGTGTAAAAGTATTATTAGTATTTTATTCGCATTTATGGAGTTAATTATTGAATTTTCCGATTTAAAATGCTCGTTTTACATCTTATTTACGAAATAATGTTAAAACTGTATAAATACTAATATTTTTAAGGTTCTGAAATTTTAAGAACATTCTGGAATTTTCAAAATTTGAATTTTGAATTTTTTCGAAATTTTTATGACTCTTTTGGATTTTTATATTATTTTTCCCGTAAAACCGAGTAATACCGATCAATATTGAAATATATTAAGTTAAGTCATGTTCAAAGTTTGAGTAAGACTAAATTTTGAATCCTATGCGAGTTAGGATGATTAACTTAAGGACGAAAACCGTTTCATAAAAATGCATAGTGTTGTTAAATGTTAAAACACGTGATTCCATAAACCAAGGTTTACGATAACTATTTAAATAAGTGTTTTAAATAGGACAATTTGGCTTAGGAATTGCATGATAATTCATATTTACATAAGCATTTCATATTATATATATTATGAATGTCATGATTTATTTTTATGTAATTTTGGGAATTATGTAATTTACTTAGTATGGCCTTAGTTTTAAATCGGTATTTCCCGAAATGTAAGGGGTTACCGATTCGGTTGTAATTTTGTGATCTCGTATCACCCAATTGTAATTCATTTCTATTTTATAATGTATAAAGTAGACTAGAAAAGTTGTAATATTTGTAAATTCCGGAGTTCCTTGAAGACGGTGCCATTCGGAAAGGAGTTCCGAACAAGACGGTGTCTACCTCGAAGTGCGTGCCTCGTGAAGTTCAAGGGACCAAAGGAGTTGGTTTCCGAATTTGTACTTTTATTATTTCTTTTCTAGGAAAGGCCATACTAGGGTTTATTTTTATGCTTTTAATTGCTTTTATATGTTTGCATGCATAGCCAAATCGTCATATATCGTCTCATGCATTTTTCGATTTAGTCGACCTAGTCATTTATTTTATCGATAATTCACCGACTTAGTTCACTTAAAAGGAGATAGATAATAATTGACTAGATCTCTTACATATAAATATTGAGACTTAGCCTTACCAAAAAGTACGGACCCATGAATCCCTTCTTCACAAGAACGTAGGCTCGGCTACACCGGGGTACTAAAATTGTCACGTTGGGTAAGTGGGGTAATAAGATTACACCTTGAAATTTTGTTGATCTCAACGAAAGTATTCATAACCGTAGTTGCAATAAGTTCGGGCTAAAGACGATTTTTAGAAAATTGTCGACCGAGAGTTCTAAGGTAGAACCGATTAAAGGGTTAATCCACCAAATTATACCAATACGGGTTGAATCGGCTACACCGTGCCCGAATTAGTATGGGTTTGGGTCTCGGGATTGTTTACTTAATTGGGTAAGAGATCATTAAGTAAATATATAACTAAACTTGTTAAAGTTTCTAGTTTAAATTACGAATTTTAAAATGATGTTGTTTTTCCTTTTATTATTGTAGTTTAATTTTCAACATCATCAATGGCAACCAACGCTCCACCTCTCACTAACGTTTCATGGCTTCGGTCTTTTATGGACCGTTGCAAACTCGATAAGCATGGTTCCAATTTTAAGGATTGATGCGCAATTGCTTTTGGCCGCTCACGGTGACGATAAGAGTCGTTACCTATCCGAAGCCGCTCCTCCCGCTCCAACCGCACGTTCCGCGATTGGAACTCGTGAGGCCTATGAAGCCTACATGAAAGAGTCCTCCGCTCTTAAAAATGTGCTCATCTTCTCCATGGAGCCGGATCTCCAAAGGAGTATGATTAAGTTGACCACATCATATGAGATTTACACCAAGCTTGCGACCATGTTTTCGCAAAAGGGTAATTCAATATGAGGCGGCTTCCGCCTTCTTCGACATTACGTTGAAGGAAGGGCAAAAGATAAGCCCTCATGTGCTCAAACTAGTTGAGCTCGCGGAGACACTAAAATTGCAAGGAGTTGAAATTCCCGACTCACTCATTATTGACCGAGTCCTTCACTCTCTCAACAAAGTGAAATCGTATGCACAATTCCGGGTGAATTTCAACATGCGTAATCAAGAGACCACATTGGATGAATTGCATAAGATGCTTGTCCAAGCCGAGAGAGATATGGGACTTCATGAAAGTTCCATTAAGGATGTTTTGAACATTGAGAAGATAGGGAAAACGAGCTTCAAAAGGAATGCCTCTAAGGGCAAAGGCAAGAAAACGTTCAAGCCCAAAGCGACCAAAGAAAAGACCTTTTCGAAAGGCGTTTCCACCTCATCTTCAAAGGTTGAAGACAAGTGCCTTTATTTCACAAGGATAAATCTTAGGAAACGGAATTGCCCCAAACACTTGATCGATCTCAAAATAGAAATGTTCTTGCAGTAGGTTATAATTCTCGTTTACTTTCATTTTGTTAACTTTTGTATGGCGATCAAGTTGTTGACTATCACCCCTTTTAAAATTGTTTTAAAGGGGCATCTTATAAAGATAAGGACAAGGAGAAGGAAACATGAAGTTCCTTACTTGGATGGCTATGGTAGCATCCAATTGATCGAAGACTTGAAGAGCGAGGCTCTAATTTTCATATCGTCTTCTTTCATATTTTGCATTTTATTTGCTAAGAACAATTTATTTTCTTGTAAGACAAGGATTATAATCCTAAAACAATGGTTGTAATTTTGGATATTGGTGACTTGGTTTTCAACCCGAGTCACTACTTTTGTTCTTAATTAATGTCTTGATTTCTCGAAATAAATTGCATACCTTGTTAAAACATGAATAATGATGATTTTTCCACGAAAAACACATTGATACGATCAATATAATATAATCAAAGTGTTGATTAAAACGGAGAACTACACCCCATGAGATACTTTCAATCAAAATGAGACAATATTATTCATTATAAGATTTTCATTTTAAGTGAAAATGAGAATGTATTCATCATACCATAAACTAATATACATTGGTTCGATCGAAATAAGCTATCCTTGTACAAATAAGGGTTATTTTAAAGGATAGAGTGGGAGAAAATTTTCGACCTACAAACCAATGATATAACTATAGGATCTTAGAGAAGATTCCTGAAAGGGTTCTTAAGAAGAAACCTAAATAAGATAACAAAAGAAACTACGGGAGGACACTCGAAGAAAGGTACACTGAAGAAACTACGGGAGGACACTCGAAGAAAGGTTCTTTGTGTTCATTGTTTCAGTGGGAAACCCCGTATGAATTCGGAAGGAAGATCGGCTCCATGAGATAGTGATTTTTCAAAGAGTATAAGATAATAGAGGAGAAATCATCTATCTATTCGGAGGCAACACCGATTCCTTGAAATAATGATTTTTCTATGATTATAAGATAATAGAGGAGAAATCATCTCAGTCCCCTCGACAGTAGTTTATGTTGTGTCAGAAGGTATGATCTGAAAGATGGATCACTATAGAGATAGTGATAATAATTCGAGTAATAGTTTAACATGCGAGAAATGAAAGGTTCATTTAAGATATCGAGAGATATTGTTTTCAGTGGGAGCGATATTCATCAAAGAATTGAAACCTACCATTTAGAGAGAATGGATGATTATTTAAGAGTAAAGAATAAGAGGTACTCAATTTAGATGAATAAAATAATTTGTATCATATGATGATGGAGTTTTAATGGGAAGGTTTATTATATGGATAATAAAAGGTCGCCCACTAGAAGTTAGAATGGTTGGATACATTATTCATAACGATGAATGAAACCATTATCAAATAGCCAAGATGAGTGAAAATTATTAAAATAATGAAATCATAAATAGACTACAATATAGTTTTCAGTACATAAGTGACTGTAGAGAGTGATTTTTAATCCCTCCAGTATATCGATACGTCACAAGTTATAAGATAACAGTGGGAGCTTTCCTCCGGAAAGGAAACTCAAAATCTAGAAAGAGTTCTAGATATGTACTCAAATAGAATCATATTATACGGGATAATATGATAATAAAGGAGACCAAAATTTGTAAGTTTTGCAATCATGAATAAAGGTTATTCGCAAAACACTAATACAAACAGATGATTGTGCATCAAATGCAATATAATAGTATTGACTATTGTTGCATGACAACATCATTTGAGTTATAATTAACTCAAAGTAAAAGATACTTTGTCAGAATCCAAATGGGTTGTAAGAGACAATTTTGAACCCCATAAGTGAACTGGATTGACTTAGTATGGTCCCTAGCCGCTTACATGAGGTGACGTCTCAAAGCGACTAGAGTGTGAGGCGATTGATGGCAAGTTCAAATGTCATAGAGTCATATGTGATGACTAGTCGATCACATAGGCAGACTGTAAGAGACACTCTGTCGGGCAATGTGACCGCTTATAGAGTTCTGGAAATTTTATAGCCGGGTCGTGGCGAGAGCTGCTATAGTATTCTTGTGAGTCAATTCTTAGACTAAAGACTACTCTCCCAAGATGGTACAGTTTAGGCATAGCCTTGATCCGTTCTCTACGACTTTTCGTAACTGGAGTCAAATGGGACTGCTTCAGGCTGTGACTGACTGTGACTAGTCAAAGGAAGTAGTGCGATAGAAATTGTCCACCCCTTGTCAGGGTTGTTCAAATCTCAAGGCCACTCGAGGAGAAGTTAACTGGAAAAGCGTGGCCACGCTCGGAAGGTATCTATGGTAGATAACTCCGGTCAAACAGTTATTCTCCAGATCGAGGAAACCACTCATGATATGATCGAATGCAAGTACGACCTCAGAGAGACATCTTGCATTGAGTGGGAGATTGTAATAGGACAAGAGAATTGGTGACGCACACTTGTCGAGGACAAGTGGGAGATTGTTGGGAAGTGCGTCCTCAACAATAGTGCGATCACGTAATTAAATCTCATGACGAGAATGCGCAAGGGATGATACGAATTATTAGTCAACTGACCAACATTAATCGGTAATGATTGGCTAGCTAGAGTTTGACATTACTGTCGTATGACAGTGGTGGTTAGTTGATCCCTTTAGGTCACACCTTTAGGACAATTCCCTTAATTGATAAAAATGATCAAATGTATATTGATACGATTTGCTCATATTCCTTAAACTCGTATATCGAGAAATTAGAGGTTAAATCTTATTGTAAGATTTATGTTTAAAATTGAAGCGTGTCAATTATTAAACATTAAACGATATTTTATTATATCGTAATTAGAATGAATTGGGTCGAAATTAATACAAAGGTTGTAAATCGTATTGACGATAAATTATCATTTTATATTTGTAATTTCGAATTGCTTGTCAATTGATAAATATAATTTATTTAATTATATATATATAATATTTATATGATAAATATTTATATTAAGATAATTTTATTACTATGTGACATATAAGATGTCACATTATACAATTGACAAATTTATAAAATGAAATCCATTTTATGTTGGTTGGCACCGGTTTTGGGGTTGCAAAGAAGATGATTTGTGTGTGTTAATTGTTCTAAAAACACAATCATAAAAGTGTCTTGGAAACACTATCTAGAGCCACCCTAAGAAGCATGGGTAAGGCAACATGTCCCCTTGTTGCTCTTCCCATAGCCGGCCTCACCATCTCCCAAAACCCTACCCACTTAAATATATGACATGCTCATATTATTCATTCTAGTGTTGTTGTTAAAATTTTCTAAGGGTGAGAAAATATTTTACATAAAATCCTCTAAAATATTATAAGATAATATTAGTACTAATTGTATAAGAGATATAAAATTAGTATAATAAGTTCACATTAGAACTTATATTGTTTTAAGGAAAGAACCGATTTTGATACTAGCTTGTTCCAAGTTTCGGTTGATTAAGGGATTGTCTTGGTGCATCCAAAGGAGGTATTCTTATTTGGGTACTAGGAGGATCATCCTTGCTCTATATTCGGACCGAGTGTAAGGGTTCGAAAACTCTCTCATTTCCGCATTTCATAGCATGCATAAGATCGTTAACAAGTATCTTAAAATGTTAATTAAAGGGTTAATTAAAGGTTTATGTTAGTATGACTAAAAGATTAGTTTATGAGTAACTAATAAAACCTAACACTACTGTCTCGGGAAACCGAGATGGTAACACCCTTATTTATCTGGGGAGTCCTAGTTCAGGCCCTTAATTAAATGGGGATGTTACACATTACATTTGAAACACTTGTATAAAACATGATTTGACTGTCGTTGACCCAGGCTAAAATACGGGGTATTACAGTCTTCCCTCCTTAAAATGAACTTCGGCCCGAAGTTCGCCACTCTGTAACGATAACAAAACACCCCACAAGCATAATACCAACACAAGTAGTACATATACATAAGCTCTAAAACGCGAAGTGTTACATTCTATCCCCATTAAGAAACTTTGTCCCCAAAGTTTAACATACGATAGAAGTATATGACACTTAAAGAAACGCAACATTGACAAAAACATAACAAATTAAAACAGCAGACTCCATGCATGCATGGTCAATCTCAGTCAGCCAAACATAACATACCACTTAGCCAGATCGTAAACCATCGAGATTTTACAATCCTATCCTCCTTAAACAAAATGGTTACGTCCCTGTAACCCCATTATAAAATTCCACATTCATGCTCAAGAAGATCCGGCTTTTAGCATCCGGCTTCTAAACTGGGAAATTCATTTGACAAGTTAATTACTCTATACTGGGCAACTAGCATCCGGCTTTTAAACCAACAAAACATACTTGTCAATTTCATGCTACGCGGTAAAATCAAGATAACTAACACTTATATATCCTTGGAAATTTTAACACAACATAACACATTACACTAATGTAGGCAAGCAACTAACTCATAGTTCATACTTGACAGATTAACCCATTTCATGCTCATACTCATATTATAGAAGCAAAATCATGTTTATGCACACAAGTTTTATAAAGACATTAGACAATTATTTAATTAACGTATTAATAACATCTCTATAAATGAAACTACTTATTTATAACTCATCGAAATACATAAGATATATTATCATGTAATAAGGTTCACATTCATATCATAGGCCTACTGTTCATGTTATTAATGTCATATCAGAGTATTACATAGTTACATCCCATAATTCAAATTTAATTAAACTTTTATATGGAAAACTTGCATAACTTACCATTTCAACAATCAAACATTATACTACAACTTTCAAAAATTATAATTAAATAACTACTTAGTTATTTTGCAAGCTATTGTAGCTCTTAGAAAATATAAGGAATTGACTAATCATAGGAAAATAATCAATTGCAAAGCTTAAGGAAATTATTTATAACAAATTTTACAACTCAGTTGGTCTGAACAAAAACGTTACAGCACTTAGATAGAAATTTGGACAACATGCAAAAATCCCCATTAAATAACGACTCGTTAAGATTTTACGTGGCTTATCATTTTGAAAATGTGAACGATTATTCTTAAAGTGTAGTTGGAATTATGCATAACAGTAAACACGTTCTAAATGATTTCTTTTGCAAAAACATGAGTCAAAACATAGTTGTACAGTAACAATCTAACCACTGTCAACTCAAATATTTATTTTTCTCAAAATATAAGTCGTTTTAACATGAAATCAAAAGCATTGGAAAGCTAAATCAGAAGGTTATCATACATAAAATTTTCACATTCATAGAGAGAACACATTTTAAATAGCATCTCGTACAAAAAAGGTAACATTCTGGAATTTAAAAAAAAAAATTTGGTTCCTTCAAAATCACTTCACATTATCACACAACCATTCTTCCTCCAAAACATGTTGACATATCATTTGAAGCATATCAATCACATTGCACCATGTAATATGTAATTGTCATCTAGAAAACGGTAAAGATTGCGAAACCGAAAATAAAATTAACTAAGTAACTCAATAATCATGTATGTATAGACAATGCATTAGTTTCTAACACCGTAACAATTACAACTTATTTGAGTACGTAAATATATCCTAGAAATCACTAAGGCGCTGCTTATCAGCAACTCATTACACATATCAGTATACAACACCTCTACCTAAGGGTTTAGGGATCATATAGCCGCATGCATATCACCAAACATGGATTAATATAACATATAAATCTGGTCATTCTTATTCAAATACCAAACAATATATTACATAGTTAAAATAGTCATTTAACAATATATTAATATAACATAGACATTTCGAAACACCAAAATCATATGATCATATCACTCCAAATTATTGTTCAATAAGTATATATCCATTCTCTGATAATTTCAATTCAGTCATTCAGATCAATCATCATTTCAGTATCATTCGTATTCTTTCAATGCACATCATCATATAAGTCAAGCTTATATTTCAAACTCATATTCCAAATTTCCATGCTCTCAATACTTGAAATCATATACCTCAATTAACATTCGATATCAACCTCATATTTCACAATACACATTACCAACGATTGTTTCACATTATAACTTACCTCATTCCATTCCTGCGGAAACGTTAGTACAATATAAATTAGGTCTTTTCCTTTATTTGATACTACCCACTCTCTACATCTCTCAAGGGTGACCAGGTCAGACTGAAAGGGCTAGTGGCTTGGTTTGAGGGGGACCCCTAACTCATCCCAATCCTGGGGCTCCTAACAGTTACTAGCCTGGGGTTCATTTTATTAGACTCTCACTACGTTTATTATTATCCATTTGGTTTAGGCCTGCGGATCGTTCTCTCTGATACCACTTTGTAACACCCCCAGTTGTTTAAGAGCCTTTAGCAAGACATTCTCAAATAAATAGAGCTGTTACCATCTCGGAATGTCTGAGGTAGTGAATAACAAAGTAAAACAAGCCAAAGTACTTTATATAAAACTAATAAAATTTAAATTTTTGTTATTACAATTACTGCTCAGCGGAAAAGAAAATACAACTGATTACTTCTCTGGATGTGATATAATTCTATGTCGGTCCAAAGTCTGCATCTCACATTCCTGCCCCAACTCCTAGCTCATCTATCTCTTTCCTGTAGAATCTACTCCTCATTCCGGATCATCGTAGGTGCACACGAATACACTGTCAACCTCGCGGTTGAGTACGATAACACAATAATAAATAATGCAACAAAGATGATATGCAAATGAAATGTTATGCTGGAGCTCAATCTCAATCTCATTCTCAATCACAAATCTCAATCTCAAACCCGTAACACCCAGCCATACCGAACCTCCCGACAGACTATAATCGGCTGTCGCCGAACACAAGCATAACAGCTGAGGTCACCAGGTCTAGTCCTACAGAACTAGCCTAGGCCCATTAATATCTCATCATCTCAAATCCGTATCCAATGCATATGCCATGCTCATGAATGTAACAATAATAGTAATCATACTTATGAATACAACAGTAATAATAATTACTCATAATCATATACCATCCTCATATCATTCATTCTCATCATCCATATCATACACCCAACATCCATTCATAACACATAACAGTAGTATAGTGACAGTGTAACCTACCTGGATAGCAATATAGTCCAATATCAAGCTAGCGAGTAACAGAATAATGCCACTTCAAAATCGTCACCTAACAATATAATATACGAAATCACTAACTAATTCAATTATGCAACTAATTTTAATATATCTAGTATTCAATTAATTATTTAAATAATATATCACGCGTAAAGAAACCGTATAAACATGATTTCCTCAATTAAATAATCGAACATAGAAATATCATCGAACTATTGATCACCGTCACATTCTTTTATAATAAAATTTACTTAACAATTAATAAATAAATACCATGAACAAAATTACTAATAATAACATGTCCACACTAACAACATTATGACCATAATATCCTAAATGATAACCATCACATAATTACATTTATAAGTACTAATAACTTATACTAATAATACTACCATGAATAATAACAACATTAGTAGTAGTGGTAATAATAATCAGAATAATACACAAATAATGCCAACAGCAAAGAATACTACTACTACTACTACTACTACTACTACTAATAATAATAATAATAATAATAATAATAATAATAATAATAATAATAATAATAATGTTAATATCAACATACAAAACAGCCCCGACAAGAGACCCATACGACACAAGTGACTCTTGACAACCCCCTACAATAGCCCCTATCGACACCTTTTATGCCGCCATAACCACCACCAACCATGGTGGCTGCCACCCTTGCACCACGGTGCACCACCATACACTACCCACAGACCCTGACTCGAATATATAGGCCATCGACTAGCCCTACAACAGCCGCGGCAGCAACAACCATTCGCAGTTCAGTAGTGAAATATGCAGACGGCAGGTTCATTGCAGCCCATTTCCCGACACCACCACCACCAGCCTGGTCCCCGACAACCACCACTACTGGACCCAACCTCACTTATGTACTAGCAACTACAACTTCCACTCTTTGGACACCACTAGGAGCCACCACATCGACCACGACGACGACTGTAAACAGCCTGCACACCACGGTTTACTCTGTTTTTCCAGCAACAGTCCGTGTTTTCCTCCCCTATAAACACCTCTCCAACCACCACCTGATACCACCCTCGACTTCTCTTATCTCCCACGACTCTCCTGGTGGTAACCACCATCCCTCGACACCAAACTAGCCACCTGTAAAACACTCGCCCTCACAAACCCCTGTTTTGAATACGACAGTAGACCTTACCTCTTTTTGGTGGTGCTCCGGCCACCACGCACCACCCCACAACCACCAACACACCATAAAATAAACACCCTACTACCTATCCCATATATTCGTACCAGAATTCAAAACAAAACAATAAACGAAAGCAATTATAACGATGTATGTACGATGATGATAATATCTATATACGAGTACTACGATAGATGATTTTATGTACTACAACGAATGCAAATATAACTTACTATGACGATGGTGAGGACGATGGTGATGGTGTCTCTCGTTTCTCCTCAATCCCACACTTCTCTAAGCTAGATTAGGGTTCTTTGTGTTTGTCGAAGTTGGGAGGCACAATGTTGAGGTATGGTATGTTTGTCGATGTAGGGTTTGGGTTTGTCGATGGCCAAAAGTATGAGGTAGGGTTTTGGTTTTGTTTTGCTTGCATACACGGTTCCAATAAGCATAACTCATAAGCCCAAGCCCATCACGCAACTCGAGGTTATATATGACTACATCCCGATCCTAACCCGTAACTTAAAATTAACAAGACATATAAATAATTATATTAATTAAATTATGTAAATATTAATTAAATTAATAATAAGAATATAAAATTATTAGTAATTACGTAAGAATATATAAAATTAAAATTAAAATATAATTACGACGTAAATAATAAAACAAGTATAAATGAGAAATCAACATAAAATACGAAATATATTTAATTATAAATATATTATCAAATTAAGGAAATCCGAATGAATTGTCATTTTATGAAATAAAATATAAAGTAATTATGAAATACGAAATAATCGTAGAAATACGAGTTATAAAATAATAACGGCTTACGTAGAATACTTTATAAACATTCCATTTGTAACACTTGTATAAAACATGATTTGACTGCCGTTGACCGAGGCTAAAATACGGGGTATTACAAATATCATCACAGAAAACTCCATTCCGACTCGACTATATGTAAAAGTAAACGTGCATTTTTTTGTATTTTTGAAAAAGAAATGCAAAAAGGGAAAAAGAAATGCAAAAAAATCATAAAGGAAACGTGAATGCATGCAAGAAAAAACGAAAAATGCAGACGCAGAAGCATGCAACTCCTCCCCAAACCAAACTAGACAATGTCCTCATTGGTTATAAAACAGGGGAAAGGGGGTAAACAACCTAATACATGTTCCTACGGGGTAATATGTATACAAAACTATAAAGTATAAAAGAAAAACTATGATGGAAACAAGGTAGGAAATACATAACCTCCCCAAACCAGCTGTAGCTGTCACTCCGCATCCTGCTCGGAACTCTCCTCATCACCGATACCACTCTCCTCACTCCCACTACCACTCTCATCCTCCTCACTGGAGCTCTCCTCCACTGGCACTTGCATGTTGGGCGGCCTCCTCCGCACGTCGCCTCACCTCCCTCTGTACCGCTGTCTCCACAGGTGCCTCGGGTGAGGTCTGTGGGTACCCGCCAACTGGGTATCGGTAGAAAGAGGGGTGAGGATCACTGGGAGGTCGGAATGTGCCAGTGCGCATCCTCGCGTCATAATCCAGGAAGCTGACCAAGGCAAGGTCCCTCTGAAGAACGGACTAGGCCCTTAGAAGCTCAAAAAGAAGAGGATCACGGTACCCCCGGTCTGCTGCCGGTGGTACCTCAATAAGTGGAGGCAAAATGAAATGTGCAGGGAAGCCTGGGGTGGATGATGATGATGAAGAAGGGGTAGTGAAAGGTGAAGGTGTAGGCGTGGGTGTAGGTGGTGGTGTAGGAATGGTGGTGGTGTGTGTAGTGGTGTGAGAGGTGGTCGGCTGAGAGGATGATGATGGTCGTGATGAAGGTGAAGGTCGGGAACCTGAAGTGGCTCCGACCTCTCTCTCAGGTGAGGTGGCTCTGGTTTAGGTCCCTCAACAGTGGTGAGAGGGGTGAGTGTAGGTAAAGAGTCAGAGGGGAGGAGTCAAGACTACTGCGGGTGCCCCAGCAATCCTCCAAGTCTAGCGATCAGCATGGGCGAATCAGGTCAACTGGACCATGGTGCCTGTAGAAAGGTAGATGTCGCGGGTGACGGGCTCACCACCAGGCAAAGTCTCAAAGATGTATCGGTAAATCCTGGTGACAATCCCGCCGCCTACAATAGCGTCGGTAACTCTGCGACCTATATCGCCTAGATGGGTAGCCACAAGGTAGACTATTTTAAGGACAAAAGGGGTACCACTGTCAATGTTCAAGTACTTCGCGACTATGGACAACTCAATTTTACGGATGTTGTTTGGCTCAGGTCGCGCAAAGATGGTCTCTCCTAGCAAGCGGAGGAAAATACGAAATAAAGGACTATGGACGTGGGCGACCCTTCGGCTAGCGAAAGGTACGTGTAAAAGGGCCTCCCACATCTACGGAACTAAGTTCCTAGGTGGTCTCATGTATCCGTCACTAACCAGTCCCAAAACCTCCCCAAACCTAGCTAAGGTCCAGGTATATGACTCATTTCTGAGTCGAAAATGAATGCAGGGCTCGATCGGGTGGGCCAGAAAGGTGTCAGCAGAAAACGAATATGAGCTAAAGAACTCCTAGGTGGGTACTCGGTAAGTCGACTCGACCATGGTTGCTAACCCAGCCATCCCCGTCCCAGTCAATAGGTCAACTAGGCGCCTAAGCAAACTAATCTATCTAAGTCTGGACGAAGCAAAACCTACTGCTAAGAATGTAAAAATAAACTAAGACCTTCATTTGATCTCTCTGATGGGTGTCAGTGAAAATTACCTCGGGGATTTCCTCGACTGAGGGAATCACAGGTGGAGCAAGTGGGCGAGGGCGCGGCGAGGTGGCATACCAAGAACGGATTTCCGACCTTTCTGCCCTAGAACTTGGACCTTCTCCTTCCCCTTATCAGCCGAGGAAGAGGCCATTGGTGCCATGGTTGTGACGGAGGTGGCATAGTACGTCGTGGTGTTCGGTGGCATTGTATGTACAAGAGCAGGGACTCGGGGGCTGGCAACCCCCACAGCAGACGTGGTTGCCACGGCAGTGGCTGATGGAGTTTTGCTGACCATTGCGGCTGCCGCCTTGGTGCTGGTGGTGGCCGTGGTGGTCTGTTTTCCTTCCATTGTTGATGAAAATGGGGTTGAAATGAACGAAAAATCACAAATGCACAACCGAAAGTCGCTTATTCGAACGAGCAAACCCTGGGTTTCGAAAATCCCAAATTACTCGAATTTGAGGTTGATTTTGATAGGGCTTTCACTCGATTAGGCTACTTAGGGTGGATTAAAGTGAGATTATGTGAATCGATTAAGGAAAATAAAAGATTTAGAGAGAAATCGAGGAGAAAAGGGGTAGAAAATACTAAAATCGAATGAAATGAGCAGAGCATCGAGTACTTCCCTTTATATAGGCTGAGAAGTGCTCGATCGAGTAGTTAAAACTACTCGATCAAGTGATTCACTTAAGGCAATTTTGTTCGATCGAGTTCTGAAGTCCACACGATCGAGTGGTTGTCAGTACTGAAGCTTCCTCGACTGATTTCTTCTCGATCGAGCTCTTCCAAGCTCGATCGAGTATTTCTTCACCGGTGTTCACTCGATCGAGCAAATTATAGAGCTCGATCGAGGCTTTTTGTAATACCCTGTATATTAGACTCGGTCAACGACAGTCAAACCATGTTTTATACAAGTATTTCAAATACAATTTTATAAAGTATTTTACGTAAACTGTTATTATTTTACAAATCGTATTTCTACGATTATTTCGTATTTCATAATCATTTCATATTTGATGATTATTTCATAAAATGACATTTCGTTCATATTTCTTTAATTTTGATAACATAATTATAATTAAATATATTTCCTATTTTATATTTATTTCTCATTTATACTTATTATTTAAGTCATAATTATATTTAAATTCTAATTTTCATATATTCTTAGGTAAGTACTAATAATTTTATATTCTTATTTATATGTTTCGTTTATATAGTATGTGTTTTAGGTACTTGTTATTGTTTTGATTAATTGTTTTTTTCAATTAGTGTGAATTATGTTATCGATACTAGTATTACTATGATTATTATTTTGTTAATGTTATTACTGTAAATTATTATTATTGTCATTTATATTATTAGAGTTGTTGTTGTGACTATTATTATTTATTTATATTGTTGTGATATCGTAATAATTGATTAATTGATCATATGCTATTTTTAGTAAGTCCATAATTAGTAAGTCTATAAATAGTAAGTTATATTTGGATAATAATAATAATTGATATGTATGATTAATTAATAAAAATTGGTATGGGTATGTGTATATGTATATGTATATAATCACGATGTGCTATAAGTAAATTTTATTATGAACATGAGCAAGTGAATTAGTAGAGTTGGATGTATGAGTAGTATTTAATATTAAGTAATATTTATAGGAATATAATTCGAGGAGGAACATTACTAGACGGTGATTGCTTATTGCTTATTTGCTACTCCAGGTAGGATACACTGACCTTATACTCTATGATGTGATATGAATGGATGTGATATTGTGTGTTACGGCTGCTGAGTATGATTGATATGAGAATGATATTGGTTGGATTGATTGTGGATTATTGGTAATGGCATGAGCATTTCATTATTTGATAGCATGATTAAATAATTATATCGTTGCATGCATGAGCATGACATATGCATTGGATACGGATTCGAGATGATTATATATTATTGGGCCCATGCTAGTTCTGCAGGACTAGACCTGGTGACCTCAGCTGTTATGCTGGTGTTCGGCGACGGCCGATGATACTCTGCCGGGAGGTTCGGTATGGGTTGGTGCAAGGGTTATTTGAGATTGAGAATGAGATTGAGCTCGAGCATATCATGACATTTGCATATGATATTGTTGCATTATTTAATTTTGTGTTATCCTACTCAACCGCGGGGTTGACAGTGTATTCGTGTACACCTACGATGATCCGGAATGGCGAGTAGATTCTACAGGTCAGAGATAGATGGATTAGAAGCTTGGGCATGGAGAGAAATATGGCTTGGACCTACTTAGAATTAGATCACATACTTTGGTTTTAATATTAAAACTTTAAATTAAATCAGTTTTATATAAAGTACTTTGGTTTGTTTTTACTTTGTTGTTCACTACCTCGGACATTCCGAGATGGTAACAACTCTATTTATTTGAGAATGTCTTGCTAAAGGCTCTTAAATAAATGGGGGTGTTACAAAGTGGTATTAGAGCGAACGATCCTCAGGCCTAAACCAAATGAATAATAATGAAAGTAGGAAGACTCTAATAAAATGAACCCCAGGTTAGTAACTGTTAGGAGGCCCAGGATTTGGGATGAGTTAGGGGCCCCCTCAAACCAAGCCACTGGCCCTTTCAGTCTAACCTGGTAAACCGTGAGTGATGCAGAGAGTGGGTAGTAACAAAATAAAAGATCAGACCTTGCCTATATTGTACTAACAGTTTTGCAGGAGTGGAATGAGGTAAGTAACAATGTGAGTTATGTTTAATGTGTGTATTGGAAGAATTTACTGATACTGAAATGTTGATTGATCTGAATGATAGAATGTGGAAATTTCAGAGAATGGATGTATATTTATTGGACAATAATTTGGGCGCTAAGATCATATGATTTTGGTGTTTCGAAATGTCCCTATGATATCTGGTTATTAAATGACTATCATAGCTATGTATTATATTGGTTGCTATTTGGATATGAATGATCAGATTTGTATGTTATAGTAATCCATGTCTAGTGATATGCGGAATGTGTTACTCCAAGCCATGAATGTTATATACTTATGTGGTGCATAGATCGTCGTACTTAAAGTTTACATGACAATTTCTATTTACCCACAATTAGTTTAGTTATTGAGTTAGTATTCAATAACTGGCACCTTGGTGATTTCTGGGATACATATTTACGTACTTTAATGTTGTGATTGCCACGATGGTAGGAACTAATGCATTGTTCATACAAGTATAACTATCGAATTATTTCGTTGATACTACTTTTCAATTTCACAATCTTTACCGGCTTGTAGATGACAATTTCGGTTTGAAATAATAAATACCTGTTCAATTGGTACAATGTGAGTTCAATGCTTCAAATGATATGTCAACATGTTTTGGAAAAATAATGGTTGTATTTAAATGTGATAATGTGAAGTGATTTTAAGGAATAAAAAAATTTATAAATTTTCAGAATGTTATCTTGTTTGTACGGGTTGTCGTTTAAAATGTGTTCTCTATATGAATGTGAAAATTTTATGTATGATAACCTTATGAGTTATCTTTCTAATTATTTTGATTTCATGTTAAAACGACTTATATTTTGAGAGAAATAAATATTTTGGTTAACAGTGGTCAGATTGTTACTGCACGGTTCTGTTTTGAATCATGGTTTTGAAAAAGAAATCATTTACAACGTGTTTACTGTTTATGCATAATTTCAACTCCACTGTTTAATATATTCATTCACATTTTCAAAGTGATAAGCCACGTAAAATCTTAATGAGTCGTTATTTAATAGTGATTTTTTTTTTGCAAGTTGGCCAAATTTCGGTCTAAGTGTTGCAAAGTTTTTGTTCAGACCAACTGAGTTGTAAAATTTGTTATAATTAATTTCCTTAAGCTTTGCAATTTATTCTTTTTACTATGATTAGTTAATTCCTTATATTTTTTAAAAACTATAATAGCTCGCAAATAGCTAAGCGGTTATTTAATTATGATTTTTGGAAGTTGCAACATTATGTTTGTTGTTGAAATTGTAAGTTATGTAAGTTTTCAATATAAAGTCTAATCATATATGAATTATGTGATGTAACCATGTAATATTCTGATATGACATTAGTAGCATGAACAGTAGGCATATGATATGGATATGAACTTTATTATATGATATAGTATAACCTTACTTATATTTTTTGGTGAGCTTTATGTAAAGTTAGTTTTATTTATACCGACACTATTGTTATGCCACAAGGTGAACTACATATTGTTATGTTTAAATCTGATCACAATATATTAAATTAGTAATTGGGTGACATGCGAATTATGGGAGTGTTAGTCTTACTTTCGATCTGTAGCTTGTAAAATCGTCAGTTGATTCGCGTTTATAAATTACAACTTCGTTGTTTGAAAGTTACAAAATGTTTACAAGGTGATAATCCATGATAAAGTTGATGTTTGATAATTATGGTAATTGTTTTGCAACATGACAAAATCAGTAGCTACGTGTTGATGAAATTATGCCTGAATATGAAATTGTTCCGCAAGATATAAAGCTCTTTTTTTTTTTTCAAGTCATATTTGTTACTAATTTTATGATAAATGATGTAATGTGAGTTATGGGAGGAGTAGCTAAGTCATTTTAAGTCATTTATATCTAGAAATGCTAAGCTGACTTGCTGGTCTATGATTGGTGTATATATCGTGATATATGTCATGGCTCCATCTTTAATTACATTAATTAAATTTTGCCTAATGTCATTCCTCTTATGTGCGTAAGCAAGATTTTGTCTCCATACTTTGTTTATGAACATGAAATGTTTTTAATTTGTCAAGTATGTTTGTTGCCTTAAAAGTCGGATGCTAGTTGCCCAGTATAGAGATATTTAACTTATCAGATGAATTATGACTATTGTTTCGGTGATCTCATTAAGCACGGGATGTGGAACTTTGTAATGGGGTTACGGGGACGTAACCATGTCTTAAGGAGGATAGGATTGTAAAATCATGATATTGCTAGTTGTGATGACATGGCAAATTGGTATGTCGTGATTGTTTGACTATACTTGGAAATCCTGATTACTTCTGTTATATGTTATATTGTGGTTCTTTAAGAGTCTTGTACTTCTGTCGTATGTTAAACATTGGGGTCAAAGTTTCTTAAGGGGGATAAAATGTAACATTTCGCGTTTGAAATCTAAATAAGGGCTACTTGTGACTGTTTCATGCTTGTTATATGTTTCGTTACCGTTACGGGGTGGCGAACTTCGAGACGATGCTCATTTTAAGGAGGGAAGACTGTAACACCCCGTATATTTGACTCAGTCAACGACAGTCAAACCATGTTTTATACAAGTATTTCAAATACAATTTTATAAAGTATTTTACGTAAACTGTTATTATTTTACAAATCGTATTTCTACGATTATTTCGTATTTCATAATCATTTCATATTTGATGATTATTTCATAAAATGACATTTCGTTCGTATTTCTTAAATTTTGATAACATAATTATAATTAAATATATTTCCTATTTTATATTTATTTCTCATTTATACTTATTATTTAAGTCATAATTATATTTAAGTTTTAATTTTCGTATATTCTTAGGTAAGTACTAATAATTTTATATTCTTATAATTAATTTAGTTATTATTTACTACTAATAAATTACATAATTCAATTAGTATAATTTTTTATATGTTTCGTTTATTTTAAGTTACGAGCTGAGGGCGGAGTATAGATAGCTCGGTATGTGTGATGGACCATTGGTGATGGGCTTGGACTTGGGTTAGGATACAACCCGTCGACATATATATACCCACCTAATACTAATGTAAACCCTAATCCTACCCACCTCATAAACATATTCATCGACATGTAGTCTTGATACAACCCATCGAAATTACACTATCATCAAACCCTAATACCCCACCTCGTTTTCTGCCTCCATCAGCATAATCAAAACCCTACACTCCCTTATGCCTCTACCTTATTACACAAGAGCCCTAGTGTGAAACTGGGAAGAAGAAAGGAAAGAAACAGGCCATGGCAGTCATCATCATCATCGTTTCACCCTTGCACAGTAGGGTTTTCGTAAGTAGTTTTTGTGCTCTTTTCATGCCTTCGAATCTGTATATTAAGGTTGTGACTAATCTTTGTAGTATATATAACATGTACCTCGTGCTTAAACCACCGTAGAACCACCATAATCGTCATCAAAACCGCCATGAAAGTCGTTGATAGTTGCTGAATGTATACTCTGTTTTTATGCGTGTTGTTCCAATCTCGTTTCAGTTGCTTATTCGTTCATATTTTGGTTTGATTCTTGTCGTGGGTCGTGAGTGATGGTAGTGGTGTAATATTAGGTGGTGTTAGTGGTGGTATAATGGAGTGTGGTGGCCGGAAGAGGCCATTTTTTTACAGCCTGATCAGAAAGTTCAGAAATAGACTTTGAGTGTCAGGGGTTTTGAGGGTCTATTTTCAGAAGGCCTGGTGGTGTCGAGGCTAGGTGTTTGGAATCAGGGGGTTGTGGGTAGTGTGAAGTGTCGAGACTGGTGGTTGGTTGGGATAGTGGTGTTGTTAGCAGGTGGTTAGGGGCGTAGTTGCAGGGGGGTCAAGAAACACGGTACAACAAGTTGAGGTTGTGGCAGGATGTTTTGGGGCTGGCGTCGAGGGTTGTTGGGGTCGAGTCAGAGTCTGCGGTCAGTGTTAGTTGATGCGTCGTAGTATAGAGGTGGTAACCACCGTGGAGGTTCGGCAGTTCAGGCAGCCAGGGGGTGGTTGATGGGGCTGTTTAAGTAGGTGGCCAGGGGGTTGTGGTGTTGTGAGGTCTTATGAGTATAGCTGATGTTCGGGGTTTTGTTGTCTACGTAGTAAGCTACCTTTGTAGTCTTGTTTAGCCATGATTACTATTACCATCATTATTATTATTAATATTATTATTAGTGTTATGGGTAGTATTATTAATATAGTATGTGTTTTAGGTACTTGTTATTGTTTTGATTAATTTGTATTTTCAATTAGTGTGAATTATGTTATCGATACTAGTATTACTATGATTATTATTTTGTTAATGTTATTACTAGTAAATTATTATTATTGTCATTTATATTATTAGAGTTGTTGTTGTGACTATTATTATTTATTTATATTGTTGTGATATCGTAATAATTGATTTGTTGATCATATGCTATGTTTAGTAAGTCCATAATTAGTAAGTCTATAAATAGTAAGTTATATTTGGATAATAATAATTGATATGTATGATTAGTTAATAATAATTGGTATGGGTATGTGTATATGTATATGTATATAATCAAGATGTGCTATAAGTAAATCAATTATGAACATGAGCAAGTGAATTAGTAAAGTTGGATGTATGAGTAGTATTTAATATTAAGTAATATTTATAGGAACATAATTCGAGGAGGAACATTGCTAAACGGTGATTGCTTATTGCATATTTGCTACTCCGGGTAGGATACACTGACCTTATACTCTATGATGTGATATGAATGGATGTGATATTGTGTGTTACGGCTGCTGAGTATGATTGATATGAGAATGATATTGGTTGGATTGATTGTGGATTATTGGTAATGGCATGAGCATTTCATTATTTGATAGCATGATTGAATAATTATATCGTTGCATTCATTAGCATGACATGTGCATTGGATACGGATTCGAGATGATAATATATTATTGGGCCCAGGCTAGTTCTGCAGGACTAGACCTGGTGACCTCAACTGTTATGCTGGTGTTCGGCGACGGCCGATGATACTCTGCCGGAAGGTTCGGTATGGGTTGGTGCAAGGATTTGAGATTGAGAATGAGATTGAGCTCGAGCATATCATGGCATTTGCATATCATATTTGTTACATTATTTATTTTTGTGTTATCCTACTCGACTGCGAGGTTGACAGTGTATTCGTGTACACCTACGATGATCCGGAATGGGGAGTAGATTCTACAGGTCAGAGACAGATGGATTAGAAGCTTGGGCATGGAGAGAGACAGGGCTTGGACCTACTTAGAATTAGATCACATACTTAGATGTTATCAGTTGTATTTTTATTCTTTGTGTAGTAGTTGTAATATTAAAAATCTAAATTTAATCGGTTTTATATAAAGTACTTTGGTTTGTTTTTACTTTGTTATTCACTACCTCGGACATTCCGAGATGGTAATAGCTCTATTTATTTGAGAATGTCTTGCTAAAGACTCTTAAATAAATGGGGGTGTTACACTTTTCTACTGTGAAGCTCGTTCTTTCCTCTTCTCTTCTGTTGTCATCTCTTTTTCTTCGTTTTTGCCCGGTCCATTCCTGCATAATAATACCAAACAACTACAAACATACAAAGAACCACAAAAATTGTCTATTACAAAGTGCACGGGGTTGCAAACCCGACTTTAAAGTTCAGAAAAAAAATTTGTTTATTGCCTACGACAGGGTTGCTGACTGAACGCGATCACTTCGGCGGTCATCAAATTCTCCATTAGCCTCCACAGTATGGCAATGGTAAAACAACAGTCCATTGTACTCTTAATTCGGTCGTTGTCAGCCCTCCTTCGCGGCCTAGTCTTGCGCGGAACATGGTCTTTAAATCCTCCTCCAGGGTCTATTAATTTGTCTAAACCTGTATAAGAAGAAACAAGACGATATTTGTCCAAGTTGCTCTCAAACTGGGGCGGAGGCGTTAACCTGACAGCAAAATTCAATTCAATGGGCGGTGATGAATAAAAACTGTCGGCAATGACGAAAGAGAAAGCCTTACCCTTTATCGTATGGCGGTAGTTTGAGGTTACCGCCTTATCAATGTTCGGAATAGGTGAAACTATAGAATGATTCCTCTTAACTGGCACTGCGTTCGGTTGACTCTGCATATCACTCGATCAAGTGCTTTCTACAACAGAATTTCTCGATCGAACATCAGATTTACTCGATCGAACCTGAAGTATGCTCGATCGAATAACTTCTTCCACAGCTTCAATCGATCGAGTATCAGCATCATTCGACCAAGTCTTATCCTTGCTAGGATAACTCGATCGAACGCTGTCTTCAGCTCGATGGACCATTTGCGCATCCCGCACATTCGATTGGGCACAACTGTCCATTTGTTCAGTTTCCTCTCCGTTTTATGATCCAACCTCCATGAAGTCAGAATCTTCATTCTCAACGTCGAAACGGTAAGGTTGTGCATCAAACATTTCATCGTCGTCATCCATGTCTATCCATCGGGCGAGTGGGATAGCGTGACCGTTCTCCTCTTCCGTTTCTGATGCTTGCTCTATGTAAGGAAAGAAAGTATTCCTCATTCCTCCCATATCTTCCCCATCCTCGTCGTCGCTATCGATCAGTAGAGGATCGGCTGTTACTTGGTTGGACATGTTTTCTTGCTCCGACTCTAACTGAGCAATCTGAAACTGGAGATGTTTGATTGATACATCCTTCGCCTTCTCACTTTCCTGAATTGGAACTGCTAAGGTCTCGATGATGGACCTCA
This sequence comes from Silene conica, assembly GCA_029255685.2. Taxonomy (NCBI): domain Eukaryota; kingdom Viridiplantae; phylum Streptophyta; class Magnoliopsida; order Caryophyllales; family Caryophyllaceae; genus Silene; species Silene conica. Next base: position 29,113,541 of record CM055312.2, on the reverse strand, counting down.
TCTCGCTAATCTCCTTAGAGTAACCTTGTTTATGCTGTTGGTAGGCATAAACTTTGTCACGCTCTGCCAGACAATAAATTGCGTCGTGTCTTGTACAACCGCATCTTTCACAATTTACCACCCATTGTTCCACATAGCGGAACATGGTGGTCTTCTCCCGAAATGCCGTGAAATAGACCTGTAAGACCTATGAAAACAACACTAGGGAAAAGGATAAGAACTGTCTTAAGGAAATAAAAGAAATTCCTTAAGACAAAACAAACAAGGAATAAACTAACACAAAAACTTTAAACCTATTGCCTCCCCGGCAACGGCGCCAAAATTAGATACTGTCGTTTAGTATCAAAGATAAACCTAGGTCTACTAATTAGAAGCTAGTGGAAGTAGGGTGAATTCCACAGGGAGGCACGACTGTAAGAAGAAGGTCAGTCTATAAGTCACGAATTGGGGAGGGGGGGGGGGGGTTGTTGTTGTTGAGATTGTAGCTAAAACAGAGGAAAAAGAATTAAAACAAAGATAACAAAGATGAGTTTAATCTATTACAGACATTTGCTATCTGTGTGGACATGCATCTGAGTCAAGTGCACATTTATTTTCTGCATGTCCATATAGTACTAAGGTGTTGCAGGAAATTCAGGCTATCATCTCATTCAAAATCCCTATACATCACCCATTTCAGTGGTGTACTCTTGATACATGCAGCAACATGAGGAAAGGGGTACATGCAGCAGTGGTTTTAAGTGCTCTGTACCATTTATGGCAGCAATGAAACCAATATAAACATGACAATACTCTTAAACTACCATTGAAGACTGCTCAGCACATTCTGGATGATATTCGTGCTAGACTAAGAAGGCAGGGAAATAAAAAGATTCATAGTGATGATGCGGATTGGCTGTGCCAAAGGCAGTTAATGTAATTGCAATAGAACTAGCTTGTATGCTTCTTTTTTGATTATATATATATACTTAACTTTTACCAAAAAAAAAAAAGATGAGTTTAATCAATAAAAAGGGAATATGTCAGGATTCAGGTTGTCGCGGTAAAATATGTCACATAACAATTAGGTCAGTCGAAATATAAACGAAGTGGGAACGATTAATATCTTTTCGGTCTGAAATCACCCTAGACTCCCATATCAATCTTTCGATCTAGATAGGTTACATAAATCATCCTAAACAAGCCTACCTACCAATCTTTCGATCCTGGTAGGGTTTTACAAGGTAAACCGGTCTCCTGCGTGCACTCATTTGACAAGTTTCATAATTAAATTGTTTATGGGTGAACTTCGTCGCAAAGACGACTAACATGCAAATCCTACGACATTACTACCGCGAGTCCCTTCATCCTAACATATTATAGGGATAAGATACGCATGATTATGGGATCTATACTAACAATGACGATAATAACGATATTCAACATGATTAATAAAGACGAAATACTAGAAATCATAAAATAAACAAAATAATAAGAAACAAAGGTAGAGAAAGGAATTACAATAACTGCGGAAAGGTTGAACGGAATCCAAGTGCTTATACTAGAAACTAAATGTTTGAGAAATGTAAAAACTAGAAGCAAAAGTGTTTAGATCTGGAATGTAAGGTCTCCCATTAGTTTGATAACCTAATGATAGGCTTATCGCGTACCTAACAAAGATACCCTAGGCTTAACTAACAAATAAATGTAGATAAGGAAGTAGGGGTCGATCTTAGGGAGACGGTAGATGCAATATGACAAGCTATGGTTAGAATTCTATCAAGGTCGATTCGATTGATTGTTTGGTTTGATGATTAAAACGATAACAAATTGAGATGTAAAACAATGATAATAAAAGATCTAGGGAAATAGGTGCACACATGTAAATTAGCAATAATTGATGTCGAATTGGGGAAACATATGATCAAAAGTTGTCTAGACTTATTAGCAATTATCTCTCGATTTTATTACTAGTCTTAGAACGATTACTAGCGGGCTCTCGCACTTACTAGGTCGCGCTACAAAACATATTTAGACAAATTATATTCCCGACTTTCGATCTTAGGAAAAGAATTAACAAGATAACCAATAATTGTGATCAAGAATCAAAGGTTAACAATACATAACAAGCATGTTATAGAAACAACAAATTGATAATAATAAATCCCAATTCAACACTTATCAATTACTAATCTAACATGGCTTCCCTAAACCCTAGATTATATGACTACTCACTCATGATAATATATAAACTAACAAAGATTGATTTGATTAACATAAACATAATAACAATATATAAATTGGAATTAAAATGATAATATAAAAGAAAGGAATAGAAATTACCAACTTAAGGAAATAAGAACAAAAACTTGATTATTAAGAGCAAAGTAATCTTTGAATAAAACCCGGAATTAAAGCATAAAAGTTGATGATTGAAAAACTAAGAACATAAAAGAAACTAGGTTTTTGTAGATTTAGGGAAATGTATGAAAAATCATGAATAAAAAGTTCTCTAGTGATGAGTTTTTATACAAAAACTTCTAGGAAAATGAAGAGTTGCTCAGTTGCACAATCCCCGAAGATTCGGGGACCAAACAGTCCTAGGGGGCGCAGCATTTGAGTCCAAGAATTGCTCAAGTATCAAAACCCTAGATTCTGGAGTTTGAACAAGTCTCGGGGGCGCAACATTTGAGGCATATGGCTATCTCGCATCAACCCCGAGATTCTGGGGTTCGAACAGCAATCCGGGGACCTTGCAATTTCTTCTTTTCTTTACTAGTTCTCACTTTCTTTGTCCAAGTACCAACCATCATTTATTCTTCCACGGGAATGAGTGAATCTTCCCAAAATGCCCTTACATGGCCAAAACTCGCTCCAAGTAGCCTCGTGGTGCTCGGTGAATGCCAAAATGATAGAAAAAGGTCGCACCTTGCTCCGTTTCCTACAAAATGCAACAAAACATGTAAAACACCTACAACACGGAATTAGCTCAAAAAATCACCTCATTAAGTGCAAATTATCATGTAAAAATGAGCTAAAAGAGGGGTGAAATCATATAAAAATAGGACACATCAAATTCCCCCAAGCTAAACCCTTGCTTGTCCCAAGCAAGCACACAATATCAAGACAAGGGTAAGGTGTTGGGAAATGTGTCCTCAACAATAGTGCGATCACATAATAAATCTCATGACGAGAATGCGCAAGGGATGATGCGATTTATATTAGTCAACTGACCAACATTAATCGGTAATGATTGGCTAGCTAGAGTTTGACATTACTGTCGTATGACGGTGGTGGTCAGTTGATCCCTTTAGGTCACACCTTTAGGACAATTTCCTTAATTCATAAAGTGATCAAATGTATATTGATACGATTTGATCATATTCCTTAAACTCGTATACCGAGAAATCAGAGGTTGATTCTTATTGTAAGATTTATGTTTAAAATTGAAACGTGTCAATTGTTAAACATTAAACGATATTTTATAATATCGTAATTAAAATGAGTCGGGTTATAATTAATACAAAGGTTATAAATCGTATTGACGATAATTATAAATAATCATTTTACAATTGTAATTTCGAATTACTTGTCAATTGATAAATATAATATTTATATGATAAATATTTATATGTTTTAAGATAAGATTATTATATTGTATTGCCTTGTGACATATTAGATGTCACATTTTATACATATTATACAATTGACAAAATTGTAAAATTAAGTCCATTTTATGGACTAAATGGCCGGTTATGGTAAGGGTGGGTGTGTGGTGTTTTAATTGTTAACTACACCCTAAATCATTATGTTTAATGTATTTCCTAGAGAACACACACTACTTGCCAACCTATATGCCTTGAGAAGAGAACATGTTCCCTATTGAAGCTCCCTAAGGCCGACTCCCCTTTCCCCATGAGCATGCTTAAGTTAATTTGATTATCTTAATTAAAAGCATGCTCAATATATATATATTATATATATATATATATATATATATATATATATATATATATATATATATATATATATATATATATATATATATATATATATATGTGATATATTATACTCATTCCTTCTTCTTCCTCTTGGCCGAAAATTTGACTAAGTAAGAAGAAATTTTACAACCTCAAAATATATATTATAAGATAATAAAACATACTATTAGTAGTATTGAAATAATATTCTAATTAGAGAGATTAGAATAAGTTTAAGGAAAAACCGGTTTTGTGCTAGCTTGTTCAAGATCTCGGTTGGTTAAGGGTTGTCTTGGTGCATCCAAAGGAGGTATTCTTATTTGGGTACTAGGAGGATCATCCTTGCCATTCACTCGGACCGTATGTAAGGGTTCGAGAACTCTCTTATTTCCGCATTTTAGCATGCATAAGATCACTTATAATATGTTAATTAAAGGGTTAACTAAAAGATTTGTTAGTATGACTATAAATTAGTTTTGAGTAACTAATAAATCCTAACAATTGGTATCAGAGCAATAGGTTGTTTGCATGCTTTCCGTTTACGTTTTTACGGAGTTATAGAGATAACAAAATAAAATTGAAATTTTCGTTTGATATAAGATATGCACGAAATAATTTTAGCATGAATATCTACTGTTTTCTAAAATGTTTTAGAATATTTGGAATATATTTTGCATGAATATTGACTTATGGTATATTAAATCTCGGATTTTATAGAATTTTAATGGTTAAAATCGTTTATTTTGGGAAAAATAGCTAAAATCATCTTTTGGCCGAGATTTTTCAGTATGTTATCACATGTATTTTCTATAATTTGAATATGAATTTTCGTAAATTATGGACTTATAAAACCTGTGATATGAATTTTAAGTGTTAAAATGCAATAAGATGAATAAAAATGGGTTAATATAGTTATATTATGATTTTGACTATAAAAATTTATGAGGATGTCACATGAAATATTTAAAATTTATGCTAAATTTTCCAGAAATTTATCTCAAATATTGCAATATTATAGATTTTTAATGTAAAAATCGGGTAATTAGTGACATAATTTCGACTTTAATAGTTTAAGTTTGAATTTGGCCATAAAAATTTAACACGATGTCATATATATTATTTCCAGCATGTATAAATTTTTCGAGAATTTTATCTTATTTTATGCTTGAGAAATAATTTTAAAGGTTAAAATCGTACGATATATGACGAAAATCGTTAAAATTTGCAATAGTTGTTAAAATGGCCAAACAATTTGACCCATAATTGTAATATATGATATGTTCATCACTGAAAGTTTCTTGGGAGCCAAAAGTTTCTGTTTTAATTTAATTTTAATTGTTGAAAAGTTGCATTTAAAATTAAAATAATAAGAGTCTTTAAATTAAAGTTTCGGCTCTTGGGCAGTGTGTAATTTATTTTTCTGTCCATTTTGTGTTCTTAAAGTGTTTTGGAAAGTGTAAAAATTTTATTAGTATTTTATTTGCATTTATGAAGTTAATTTTGGATTTTCCGACTTAAAAATGCTCGTTTTACGTATTATTTTCGAAATAATGTTAAAACCGTATAAATACTAATATTTTTAAGGTTCTGAAATTTTAAGAACATTCTGGAATTTTCAAAATTTGAATTTTGAAATTTTCGAAATTTTTATGACTCTTTTGGATTTTTATATTATTTTTCCCGTAAAACCGAGTAATACCGAACAATATTAAAATATGTTAAGTTAAGTCATGTTCAAAGTTTGAGTAAGAATAAATTTTGAAACCTATATGAGTTAGGATGATTAACTTAAGGATGAATACCGATTCATATTATGCATAGTGTTGTTAAACGTTAAAACACGCGACTCCATAAACCGAGGTATACGATAACTATTTATTTAAATAGGACGATTTGGCTTAGGATTTGCATGATAGTTCATATATTCATAAGCATTGCATATTTTAATTATGAATGTCATGATTTTATTTACGTAATTTTGGGAATTATGTAATTTACTTAGTATGGCCTTAGTTTTTAATCGGTATTTCCCGTAATGTAAGGGGTTACCGATTCGGTTGTAATTTTGTGATCTCGTATCACCCAATTGTAATTTATTTCTATTTTATAATGTATAAAGTAGACTAGAAAAGTTGTAATATTTGTAAATTCCGGAGATCCTTGAAGACGCGGTGCCACTCGGAAAGGATTTCCGACAAGACGGTGTTTATCTCGAAGTGCGTGCCTCGTGAAGTTCAAGGGACCAAAGGAGTTGGTTTCCGAATTTGTACTTTTATTATTTCTTTTCTAGGAAAGGCCATACTAGGGTTTATTTTATGCTTTATTTTGCTTTTTATAGGTTTGCATGCATAGCCAAATCGTCATATATCGTCTCATGCATTTTCGATTTAGTCGACCTAGTCATTTATTTTATCGATAATTCACCGACTTAGTTCACTTAAACGGAGATAGATAATAATTTGACTAGATCTCTTACATATAAATATTGAGACTTAGCCTTACCAAAAAGTATGGACCCATGAATCCCTTCTTCACAAGAACGTAGGCTCGGCTACACCGGGGTACTAAAATTGTCACGTTGGGTAAGTGGGGTAATAAAGATTACACCTTGAAATTTGGTTGATCTCAACGAAAGTATTCGTAACCGTAGTTGCAATAAGTTCGGGCTAAAGACGATTTTTAGAAAATTGTCGACCGAGAGTTCTAAGGTAGAACCGATTAAAGGGTTAATCCACCAAATTATACCGATACGGGTTGAATCGGCTACACCGTGCCCGGATTAGTATAGGTTTGGGTCTCGGGATTGTTTACTTAATTGGGTAAGAGATCATTAAGTAAATAACTAATTAACTTGTTTAAGTTTTTAGTATAAATTATGATTTTTAAAATGATGTTGTTTTATTTCCTTCATTTTATTGTAGTATAATTTTCAACATCGACAATGGCAACCAACGCTCCACCTCTCACTAACGTTTCATGGCTTCGATCCTTTGTGGATCGTTGCAAACTCGATAAGCATGGTTCCAATTTTAAGGATTGGGATGCGCAATTCTTTTGGCCGCTCAAGGTGACGATAAGAGTCGTTACCTATCTGAAGCCGCTCCTCCCGCTCCGACCGCTCGTACATCGGTCCAAAATCGTGAGGCCTATGAAGCCTACATGAAAGAGTCCTCCGCTCTTAAAAATGTGCTCATCTTCTCCATGGAGCCGGATCTCCAAAGGAGTATGATCAAGTTGAGCACATCATATGAGATATAAACCAAGCTTGCGACCATGTTTTCGCAAACTCCAAGGGTGATTCAATATGAGGCGGCTTCCGCCTTCTTTGACATTACGTTGAAGGAAGGGCAAAAGATAAGCCCTCATGTGCTCAAACTCGTTGAGCACGCGGAGACTTTAAAAAACGCAAGACGTTGATGTTCCCGACTCTCTCATAATTGACCGAGTTCTTCACTCGCTCAACAAGGTTAAAGCGTATGCTCAATTCCGGGTGAATTTTAATATGCGAAACCAAGAGACCACGTTGGATGAGTTGCATAAGATGCTTGTCCAAGCCGAAAGGGACATGGGACTTCATGGAAGTTCCACCAAGGATGTCTTAAACATCGAAAAGAAAGGGAAAATGAGCTTCAAAAGGAATGCATTTAAAGGCAAGGGCAAGAAAACGTTCAAGCCCAAGGTGACCAAAGAAAAGACCTTTTCGAAAGGCGTTTCCACCTCATCTTCAAAGGTTGAATACAAGTGCCTTCATTGCACGAGGTTAAGTCTTAGGAAACGGAATTGCCCCAAATACTTGACCGATCTCAAAAATGGAAAGGCAACCGCCGTAGTTTATAATTCTCGTTTACTTTCATGTTCTTTTGTTAACTTTTGTATGGCGATACAAGTTGTTGACTATCACCCCTTTTAAATTGTTTTAAGGGGCATCTTATAAAGATAAGGACAAGGAGAAGGAAACATGAAGTTCCTTACTTGGATGGCTATGGTAGCATCCAATTGATCGAAGACTTGAAGAGCTAGGCTCTAATTTTCATATCGTCTTCTTTCATATTTTGCATTTTATTTATGGAACAATTTATTTTCTTGTAAGACAAGGATTAAAATCCTAAAACAATGGTTGTAATTTTGGATGTTAGTGACTTGGTTTTCAACCCGAGTCACTACTTTTGTTCTTATTCAATGTTTTGAATTCTCAAATAAATTGCATACCTTGTTAAAACATGAATGATGGTGATTTTATCACACAATAAAACGTGATACGATCAATATAATATAATCAAAGTGTTGATTAAAACGGAGAACTACACCCCATGAGATACTTTCAATCAAAATTAGACAATATTAGTTCATTATAAGATTTTCATTTTAAGTGAAAATGAGAATGTATTCATCACACCTATAAAACTTCAAACATTCATATGCATTGGTAAATCGAAATAGCTATCCTTATACGAATAAAGGTTATTGTTAGAAGGATAGAGTGGGAGAAAATATTTCGCTCGTAAACCAATGATAAAAAATAAAGGATCTTAGAGAAGATTTCTACATTGGAGTCTTAAGAAGAGCCCTAAATGAATGAAGAAACTACGAGAGGACACTGAAGAAGCTACGGGAGGACACTCGAAGAAAGGTTCTTTATGTTCATTGTTTCAAAGAGAGGAGACATGAAACCCCGTATGAATTCGGAAGGAATATCGGCTCCTTGAGATAATGATTTTTAAAGATTATAAGATAATAGAGGAGAAATCATCTATCTATACGGGAGGAATGACCGGTTCCTTAATAAATGATTTTTCTAAGTTTATAAGATAAAAGAGAAGAAATCATCTCAATTCTCTCAATGTAGTCATAAAGAAATTATCATGTCATATTCGTCTCGAGGAAACGAAGACATGAAAAGAGGGTGATGATTAATTGAATGGAAATAGATCACTATAGGGATAGTGATGGTGATAATGATTCAAGATCTAAATAAAAGATTTACATGCGAGAAATGAAAAGTTCATTTAAGAGATCGAGTAATATTGATTTTAGTGGGAGCGATATTCATTAAAAGAATTAAGCCTACCATTTAGAGAGAATGGGTGATTCTTTAAGGTGTAAGGAATAAGAGGTTTTCAATTCTAGATGAACAAATACCTTATATCATAAGATGATGGAGCTTTACGGAAGGTTTATTATGTTGATAATAAAAGGTCGCCCATTAGAAATTAAATTGGTTGGATATGATTCATATTGATAAAATCGTTATCAAATAGCCAAGATGAGTGAAAATTATTAGAATGATGAAATCATAAATAGACTACAATGTAGATTTCAGTACATAAGTGACTAAAGAGAGTGATTCCTTAATCCCTCCAGTATATCGATACGTCACAAGTTATGAGATAACAGTGGGAGCTTTCCTCCGGAAAGGAAACTCAAAATCTAGAAAGAGTTCTAGATATGTACTCAAATGGAATCATATTATACGGGATAATATGAGAATGAAGGAGACAAAAATTTGTAAGTTTTGCAAATTATGAATAAAGGGCTATTCGCAAAACACTAATACAAATAGATGATTGTGCATCAAATGCAATGTAATAGTATTGACTATTGTTGCATGACAACATCATTTGAGTTATAATTACTCAAAGTAAAAGATACTTTGTCAGAATCCAAATGGGTTGTATGAGACAATATTGAACCCCATAAGTGAACGGGATTGACTTAGTATGGCCCCTAGCCGCTTACATGAGGTGACATCTCAAAGCTACTAGAGTGTGAGGCGATTGATGGTAAGTTCAAGTGCCATAGAGTCATATGTGATGACTAGTCGATCACATAGGCAGACTGTAAGAGACACTCTGTCGGGCAATGTGACCGCTTATAGAGTTCTGGAAATTTTATAATAGCCGGGTCGTGGCGAGAGCTGCTATAGTATTCTTGTAAGTCAATTCTTAGACTAAAGATTACTCTCCCAAGATGGTACAGTTTAGGCATAACCTTGATCCATTCTCTACGACTTTTCGTAACTGGAGTCAAATGGGATTATTTTGGGTTGTGATTGACTGTGACTAGTTGAAGGAAGTAGTGCGATAGAAATTGTCCACCCCTTGTCAGGGTTGTTCAAATCTCAGGGCCACTCGAGGAGAAGTTAACTGGAAATGCGTGGCCACGCTAGGAAGGTATCTATGGTAGATAATTACGGTCAAACAGTTATTCTCCGGATCGAGGAAACCACTCATGATATGATCGAATGCAAGTACGACCTCAGAGAGACATCTTGCATTGAGTGGGAGATTGTAATAGGACAAGAGAATTGGTGACACACACTTGTTGAGGACAAGTGGGAGATTGTTGGGAAATGTGTCCTCAACAATAGTGCGATCACATAATAAATCTCATGACGAGAATGCGCAAGGGATGATGCGATTTATATTAGTCAACTGACCAACATTAATCGGTAATGATTGGCTAGCTAGAGTTTGACATTACTGTCGTATGACGGTGGTGGTCAGTTGATCCCTTTAGGTCACGCCTTTAGGACAATTCCCTTACTTCATAAAGTGATCAAATGTATATTGATACGATTTGATCATATTCCTTAAACTCGTATACCGAGAAATCAGAGGTTGAATCTTATAGTAAGATTTATGTTTAAAATTGAAACGTGTCAATTGTTAAACATTAAACGATATTTTATAATATCGTAATTAAAATGAGTCGGGTTATAATTAATACAAACGTTGTAAATCGTATTGACGATAATTATAAATAATCATTTTACAATTGTAATTTCGAATTACTTGTCAATTGATAAATATAATATTTATATGATAAATATTTATATGTTTTAAGATAAGATTATTATATTGTATTGCCTTGTGACATATTAGATGTCACATTTTATACATATTATACAATTGACAAAATTGTAAAATTAAGTCCATTTTATGGACTAAATGGCCGGTTATGGTAAGGGTGGGTGTGTGGTGTTTTAATTGTTAACTACACCCTAAATCATTATGTTTAATGTATTGCCCAGAGAACACACACTACTTGCCAACCTATATGCCTTGAGAAGAGAACATGTTCCCTATTGAAGCTCCCTAAGGCCGGCTCCCCTTTCCCCAGGAGCATGCTTAAGTTAATTTGATTATCTTAATTAAAAGCATGCTCAATATATATATGTGATATATTATACTCATTCCTTCTTCTTCCTCTTGGCCGAAAATTTGACTAAGTAAGAAGAAATTTTACAACCTCAAAATATATATTATAAGATAATAAAACATACTATTAGTAGTATTGAAATAATATTCTAATTAGAGAGATTAGAATAAGTTTAAGGAGAAACCGGTTTTGTGCTAGCTTGTTCAAGATCTCGGTTGGTTAAGGGTTGTCTTGGTGCATCCAAAGGAGGTATTCTTATTTGGGTACTAGGAGGATCATCCTTGCCATTCACTCGGACCGTATGTAAGGGTTCGAGAACTCTCTTATTTCCGCATTTTAGCATGCATAAGATCACTTATAATATGTTAATTAAAGGGTTAATTAAAAGATTTGTTAGTATGACTATAAATTAGTTTTGAGTAACTAATAAATCCTAACATAAGGAGCACCAAATCTCATCAATTGCAAATCCCAACATAAGCTAACAAGCGTAATGAATCATAATCCCAAAACAACGTGGGCATAAGGATAGTGCAAAAACATGGATGAGATTTACATGCGGCGTAGCATGAAAGATTTTATTCAAACGTTTCGGCTCTTGTATGATCTTATTGACAATGGACTCTCGCGGTACACTCAAGCACACATTTATATGTAAAAGGAGATTAATATGAGTGACACTCTCTTAAACTCTACTCATGAGAGTGCGCCCGCAATCTAATATGGTGATCATTCCAAGTCCACGAGTCAAAACAATCAAATGCAAGCATAAAAAGAAGAAGCCAAAGATTAGAGGAAGGCTATGGTGATGGGTAAGAAAGGGGAACATATGAATTATGGTAAGTGGACCTAAGTCAAGCTAGCAACTAACCAATGAATGCATGGATGCTCAATCCAAATCCCAAACCCATCCCAAGTAGGAGGTTTGAAGTCAAAAGTAGCATATTGACTTCCTTTCATGACAAATCAAGTGTAAACTTCCCAAATACTTGTGATATAAAACATGGAAGCTAAATCACAAAACCTCTTCTTCTCTTTTCTTTTCAACAACTCAATTTCATGCTTCTTTTATTTCCTCATATTTCTCAACTCTTTCAATTTTTCTCTTCTTGTATTTCAATTCTTTTTTTTTTTCATCATTTTTTTTTCATTCTTCTTTTTTTTTCAACTTCTCATTTTTTTCAACATTCTTTCTTTAACTCACGGAAATCAGTAATTTCGTCTTACCAAGCTCACAATGACACAAAAAATGGACCATATATCCCAAATGAGCACCCAAACACCAATGATAAAGCTACTAACTCGACAAGGTAGGCAAGTTTAAATGTAGCTAGATATGAGAAAATGTATATAAGGGTGAAAATGGGCAACAAAGTCATGTGAATGGCTTCAAATGCTTACAAATTATGAATGCAATGCCCATAAGAAATGGAATAAAAACCATACTTGTGCGTTTTGATGTAACGCACACCACAAGGAGACCTACACACACCTAAGTGAGACCGGGTGTAGATGCACCGGTCTAAGGAGGCTCTACCTTTCAAATTTTTGTAGGTTGCCAATGTCAAGATCAAACCTAATAGGTCCAAATTCCATCCCTCACCTACTATGTCAAGACATCCCCATGTTTGCAAAAATCCCGCCAATAAATGTGATTCAAATAGCTATAAAGCTACAATTGGGATAAGCAAAGAGAGAAATCAAGGAGCGCAAAAGCGAGGGCAAGCATCACAAAAATTCATGGAAAGCACACAATTTTTCAACTTTTTTGATTTTTGAATTTTTTTTTTTATGAAGAAACTACATGCAAGCTAAACTAACATGCTCTAATAAGATGCAAATCCCTCCCCCAAGCTAAACATCACATTGTCCCTAATGTGTTGAACAAGGAACAACCATCAAACCGTCGAAACGGTTCTCACACATAATCCAGCAAGACAAAATGTTTAATGGGGAAAGGGGATAACAACGAAAATGCAAGGGAAATAAAGATGCTTACTAGACTATATAGCCTCCCCCAAGCTAGTATGTACAAGGGGATGAGTGATAGCAAATCACTCGCAAGCGGCATGGTAATCGTCAGCACGACCATCAACATTGCGGGTCTCCCCGTCATCAGCTCCACCGCCTTCTTGGACACCAGAAGTACCTGCAGAAACATCACTAGGAGCACCAAACCCGTCCATGGGCCAAGTAAAAAATGAAGGGTGAGGGCCTTCGGGCCGAACAATTCCCTTACGAGCAAAGTAAGAATAAAGAGGTGCTAAGGCCAAACGGGTGTCAGTCATCATGGTTGTGAGGTCACGCCGCATCCCACTCATCATTTCTCGCATCTCCTCCTCAAAAGGTGACCGAGAGGGTACCGAAGAGGAGATAGGGGTCGGTTCGGACCGACGACTATAAGTACGAAGTGGTAGAGAAGACGCGGCGATATTTTCCACTACGGTGAGCAAGTAAGAGGGTCGGGGTAGAGGCGGTGACTCAGGGTCAAGGGGAACGGGTTGAGGTGGTAATGGCTCAAGGGTAGGGAGGTCGGGGGCTGTGCTTGGTAAAAGCACGGAATCTTTCTCATCAATCCGCCACATGTAATTAGGCGGGGATACCCTAAGCCACTTCAAATGGAGCAAAGAAGCAAGATCAATGTACATACCTCCTTCAACCGGCCGGAGGCGTGTAGTATTCTCATTAAAACGGACTTGCTTAACGGCAATACGGGTGAGTAAACCCCCAAACACAATCTCTTTGGCTCTTACAGCACCAGCCAATTGATTAGCAAAAAGATATGGAATATTAATAGCAAATGGTGTACGACGCTCAACATTCAAATAACCCCCAAGAATGTCAATCTCAGCACGTCGAACGTTATGGGATTCAGCACGACCCAAAAAGGTACCACCCATAAAATGTTGCCAAACACGCAAAACGGGGTGGTGGATTTGAGTATCCGGGACATGATTCCAATCGGACAGTGCAAAAGTAGAATACTCTGCCAAGTAGAGGTACAACTGAATTCATCGGGACAATGAACATCAACATAATAGGGCAGGCCAAACATGTGAGCAAATGTATCCAAATTCAATTCAAAGTCCCTATTCATGAGTCTAAATTCCACAGTTATAACCACACCCTTCCTCCGAGGCTTGTTGAATTTGTATGAACTCAAAACTTCCAATGTCAATTGGGCATATGTGTTATGTTTCATGGTATAAGCAATACCCATACCCACACTGGTAAACAAAGCTTTGGTCTGACTCTCAATTCCTAAAGTACGTAAACAATCATGAGAAATAAACTGAGTGGGTTTAATTATCTTACGCTTTAGCTTCTGGAAAGTATCCCATTGTTGGGACGAGATGAATTTCACATCGGGATAGTCAACATCGGGACCGTACACCACTTGTACAGGGGTAGGACTCTCCGTATTTTCCGGCCTAGCTCTCTTCTTCGTCCCTTTTAAAAGCATTATGAGGTGGAAATATGAAAAAGTTGCAAATTAGAACACAAAGAGAGTGAAAAGCAATCACAATATCGATAAAGAGCGGAAGTGTTCAGCGAATAGCACAATAACAACATGAAATCAATACCAAAAACAGATGGTATAGTGCAAATCCGTCACAAAATAAACCCAATTCGAAATTAGGGTTAGGATGAGAGAAATTGGGAAAGTTAAGTGAAAGGAGAAGGAAGAGGAGGTTGGTGGCCGGCGGTAGACGGCGGCAGCAGTCGGCGGCAACAGATGCAGCAGCAGCGCGCAGTGCACAGTAGAGTAGCGGCGGTCGTCGGCGGAAGGCAGGAGTAGCAGCGTGCGTGGTGGACGTCAGAAATTGCGGCGGAACGTGGGTAGTGGCGGTGAGTAGTGGTGGTTGCGGGGCGGTGGCGGCCGGCGGTGGCGGCCGTCGACAGCGGCAGTCGGGGGTTGGGGGAGAAATTGATGGCGGCAGTAGGATGAGGCTCTATTGTGGTTCTTTGTGGATTTCACGTGAAACCCCTTTGTGTCGCCTCTTTTGTTTTTTTTTTTTTATTTTTTTATTTTTTTATTTTTTTTTAAATGAAGAGATTATTCCGCCCCCAAGATATGTTTGATCCCCGACATCTCGGGGTTCCAACACGTTGGCTTTCAAGCTTGAAAATGCTGCGCCCCCAGCTCTTGTTTAAACCCCGATTTTCTGGGGTTCAAAACCGCTAGCTATTTCCTCCGCAAGACGAAGAAAACATCAAGTGGAGACACCTACAAAATTAACAAGAAGCACAATTAGGCATCATTTCTTACATACTCCAAGGCATTAAAAATTAAAACAAAAGAAGTAAACAAAAAATAAAAACTAGCTAAACTCGGGTTGCCTCCCGAGAAGCGCAATTTAAAGTCTTGCTAGACGTAGAAAGCTTGAACGGATTAATTCTTCAAAGACGGAGGTTCCAAGAAAACCTCCTCCACGACTCCAATTATTGCACTCGCGTGATAAATCTTTAATCGATGACCGTTGACTTTGAATTTTTCACCATTGGTACTCATCACCTCGACGGAACCAAGCTTGTTGACATTAGTAACGGTATATGGACCGGACCACCTTGACCTTAGTTTTCCCGGAAAAATCTTCAAACGGGAATTGAACAAGAGCACCTTATCACCAATCATGAAATTTTTCTTGAGAATTTTCTTATCATGCCACCGCTTTGTCTTTTCCTTTTAAAGACGAGAACTTTCATAAGCTTGCAACTGGAATTCATCAAGTTCATTAAGTTGCAACAATCGCTTCTCTCCACAAAGAGTAGCATCAAAATTGAGCTCTTTGATAGCCCAAAAAGCTTTTTGTTCCATCTCTACCGGTAATGACAAGTTTTTCCATAGACCAACCTATACGGTGAAGTGCCAATAGGTGTCTTGAAAGCGGTCCGATATGCCCACAAGGTGTCATCTAGCTTTGTACTCCAATCCTTCCTTGACTTAGCAACAACCTTTTCAAGAATGGATTTTATTTCACGATTTGAGACCTCGACTTGGCCACTTGTTTGCGGATGGTAGGCCAAGCCCCTTCTATGAGAAACCCCGTATTTAGCAAGCAATGCATCAAGTTTTTTCTCACCAAAATGAGTTGCACGATCACTAATCACCGCTCTAGGTACACCAAAGCGCGGAAAGATGATCTTTTTGAACAAACTTATGACATGACGGGCATCATTAGTTGGAGTAGCAATGGCTTCTACCCATTTAGAAACGTAATCAACGGCTACCAAGATATAACAATTACCCTTTGAGGAAGGAAAAGGGCCTTGGTAATCGATACCCCACACATCGAAAATTCCAACCTCAAGAATCCCATTTTGAGGCATCTCGTGCCTCCTTGAAATAGAGTCGGTTCTTTGGCAAGCATCACATGCCATCACAAAATTCTTAGCATCTTGGAACATAGTAGGCCAATAGAAGCCGGATTGGAGAATCTTAGCAACAGTCTTAGATGGTCCATGGTGACCACCATAAGGAGAAGAATGACAACCTTATAATACACCCTTCACATCCCATTGCGGGATACATCTCCGGTATAGCCCATCGGAGCAATGTTTGAACAAATGAGGATCATCCCAAAGATAAAATTTGGCATCATGCATGAACTTCTTTCTTTGTTGATATGAAAGGTTAGGTGGCAACTCATGACCAACAAGATAATTGGCAATATCGGCATACCATGGTGTATTCTCATCTACCATCATCAAGGAGTCATCGGCAAAAGATTCATCAATAGGTATATGAATACCCCCATCATCAAACCTCAAACGGGAGAGGTGATCGGCAACAACATTTTCGGCTCCTTTCTTGTCACGAATCTCAAGATCAAATTCTTGCAAGAGCAAGATCCATCTAATGAGCCTTGGCTTTGCCTCCTTCTTTGAAAGTAGATGCTTTAAGGCGGCGTGATCGGTATGGACAATGACTTTGGAGCCAATCAAGTAGGAACGAAATTTGTCTAAGGCAGAGACAATAGCAAGAAGCTCCTTCTCGGTAGTGGCATAGTTGATTTGAGCTTCATCCAACGTTTTGCTCGCATAGTAGAGTGCATGGAGCGCCTTGTCTTTCCTTTGTCCAAGTACGGCACCCACCGCATAGTCACTTGCATCACACATCAATTCAAAGGGCAAGCTCCAATCCGGTGATTGGATGATAGGGGAGGAGATCAAAGCTTTCTTAATCCTGTTGAGTGACTCAAGGCAAGCATTAGTAAACACAAATGGAGCATCCTTTAAGAGGAGCTCGGTAAGGGGCTTAGCAATTTTGGAAAAATCCTTGATAAACCTACGGTAAAACCCCTCATGACCTAAAAAGCTCCGCACGCCTTTGACATTCACGGGAGGGGGAAGTTGTTCAATTACTTGAACCTTAGCACCATCCACTTCAATACCTCTTTCCGAAACAAGATGGCCTAGTACCACTCCTTCATTCACCATGAAGTGACACTTTTCCCAATTCAAAACTAAGTCCACTTCTTCACATCTTTTCAAGACCTTAGTCAAGTTGGCCAAACATGCATCAAATGTAGTGCCATAGAAACTAAAATCATCCATAAAAACTTCCATGATCGACTCAATGAAATCTGAGAAAATACTAGTCATGCAACGTTGGAAGGTCGCGGGGGCATTACATAGACCAAAGGGCATCCTACGGGAAGCAAAGGTACCATAAGGGCAAGCGAAAGTGGTCTTCTCTTGGTCATTGGGATGTATGGGTATTTGGAAGAAACCCGAATAACCATCTAAGTAGCAAAAGTACTTATGACATGCCAACCTCTCCAACATTTGGTCAATAAAGGGTAATGGGTAATGGTCTTTCTTGGTGGCGAAATTCAACCTCCTATAGTCAATGCACATGCGCCATCCCGTCACAATTCGAGTAGGGATGAGTTCATTCTTATCATTTTTGACTACCGTAGTCCCTCCTTTTTTAGGGACCACTTGGACCGGACTTACCCACTTTGAATCGGAAATTGCATAAATAATTCCCGCATCTAAAAGTTTCATGACTTCCTTTTTGACAACTTCTTGCATGTTAGGATTTAATCGACGTTGACCTTGGACACATGGTTTATGATCCTCTTCAAGATGAATTCTATGCATGCAAAATTCTTGGCTTATACCCCTCAAATCATCAAGGGTATAACCAATGGCTTTTCTATGTGTTCTCAACACATCCAATAGAGAAGACAATTGACTCTCACTCAAATGGGCACTAACTATGACCGGGCACATTTCCGATTCATCAAGAAAAGCATACTTCAAGTTCAAGGGGAGGGGTTTGAGTTCGGGTTTTTGTACCTCAATTTCTTTAGGGGTAGCAACCAAACCTATGAATTGAGAGCTTTCCTCCAAAGGTAGCTCCTCTCCATCCAAGTCCACCTCCAAAGCTTCAATTTCATCATTGCCGATATCATCATCTCCTGCAAAAGATTCCAACAACAAGAGTGCCTCCAAAGGATCTTTAATTAAAGAATCGAGGCAATGAGTCATCCATTATAACATCAATAGCATCTATGACTTCTATGGAATAACATGGCTCTTCTAGCATTGGACTTTTCATGGCACTGTTCAAACTATAGGTGACTGTCTCATCACCTATTTCCAAAGTTATCTTACCATTCTTGACATCAATGACCGCACCTGCGGTGTGCAAAAACGGTCTTCCCAAAATGATTGGGATTTGTGAATCTTCGGCAATGTCAAGAACAATAAAATCAACTTGAATAAAAAATTTTCCAACTTTAACGGGCACATCCTCCAAAATACCCAAAGGGCGTTTTATAGAACGGTCCGCCATTTGCAAGGTGACACTATTACATTTCAAAACACCCATGTTCAACTTTTCACAAATAGTGTAAGGCATCACACTCACACTAGCACCTAAGTCATACAAAGCTTTATCAATGGTATAGGTGCCAATGGTGCATGAAATGGAAAAGCTACCTGGGTCCTTTAACTTAGGAGGGGACTTGTTTTGCAAAAGAGCACTACACTCGGCGGTGAATGCTATAGTTTCAACATCATCAATAGTCCTCTTCTTAGTTAAAATGTCTTTCATGAACTTTGTATAAGAGGGGATTTGGGTAATTAATTCGGTAAAAGGAACGGTTACCTGTAGGTTTTTCACCACTTCCATGAACTTACCAAACTGAGTTTCCTTGTGAGCCTTTCTTAATCTATGTGGGAAAGGCACTTGAACCTTTTCCGGAACTTTGACCGGAGCATCAACCTTTGGAGGAGTATCCTCCACATCTTCTACCACAATCGGCTCCTCAACTTTATTTCAAACATCTCCCTCCTTTCTTGATTCATCAACCTTGTTGCTATCATCAACATCATCACTTTTCTCACCAAGTACCCCATCATCAATATTTGGCATTGGGGGTTCATCATAAGTGGTACCACTCCTCAATGTGATGACATTTATGGTGTCATGAGGTTGTGCACCTTGAGGTGGCAATTGACCTTGTTGTCTTTGAGCATTGGAAGTGGCAAGTTGAGCAATTTGGGTTTCAAGCATTTTGATGGTTGCATCCCTAGCTTGGTCACTCTTTTGAATATGGTTGGCCATGTTCTTTTGTGTCTCAACCACTTGTGTCATCAAAGCCTCTAGCTTGCTCATTTGTTGATTATTTTGTTGGGAATTTGATGATTGACCTTGAACTTGTTGATTTTGAAAAGGTTGTTAAAATCCTTGCTGAAAGTTTTGTTGGAAATTTTGTTGGGAATTTTGTTGGGGTCTGTGAATTTGATGTTGAAAACCGGGTGGTGGAATTTGAGCTTGCCTTTGTTGTTGTGGGACATGTTGGTTTTGATGTTGTGGATTTAGCACATTGGTGCTTTTGTAGGACAAGTTTGGGTGAAACTTTGTAGCTTCATTGTAGGTGTTGGAGTAAGGATTGAAGTTTTGTTTGAGACTTTGATAAGCATTCACTTGCTCAACCGTATTCCTACATTCTTGTGCAACATGCCCCGCTCCACCACATGCGTCACACACCACAATTTGGCTAGTAGCATTGACTTGTTCATAAGTTTGTGATGAACTTGATCCCCGATTATCAACTTGTTGTTGGAGGAGAGCTATTTGTGTTGGGGCTGGTGTCCTTGACAATTAAGTACAATGACTTATTAAATCTCTTTAAGGATCACAAGGGCATACTTCAGTATTATTATCAGTTGATCCACGTTTATCAATAACGGTTGGCTTGCTAGATAAGTTTGACGTTATTGTCATACGGATGGCGGTGATCAACTGGTCCCTATACGTCACACCTATAGGACACGTTTGAGAGATGTGAAGGTATGAAAATACAGTCACATTTATGCCGAATACGACTAAACAGTTAGTCAAAGGTATTGACTATTAAATTAGTCAATAAGATGTTGAGATTATTATTTAATACGGATTAAATAATTTTAGCTAACACGGATTACATGATTAATTCGTAAATTAAATATAAACGGTTATATTTAATTAAATATTGTATTCGCGTATTAATATAAACAGTTATATTAATTTGGGTCATTATACAATATCGTAATTTTATCAGACCATTATTAATACATCGACTGCATTAATATCTGATAACACGTGTACGATTTATAAATAAAACCCGCGAATAATATTTAGCTAATCGGGTCGAATCACGCAAAGGTATAAGGTAAGAGTGGGAAAAGCCCACTCTCACCTCAACCCGTTCGGCCGACCCAATCACTACATAAGGAGAGTCCTTCTCCTTTTGTCAGGTTACTGCTTCTTTGATTGTTTTACCGATAAAACACATCTCAAGGAAAATTAGGGTTTTGAGAACTGCCTTTTCCCAAAACCCAGATCTCACATCTAAAACCTCACAAAACTCTCCCCATATTGCAAGGCAATTGGAGAGCCTTTCTAGCACACGCGGCATCATCTTAAACAAAGTCTTGGGTGCAAGTTATAGGAGGGAATTTACTTTAATTCCTGTTCTTAGGCCTATTCAAGCAAGGACGCAAGGTTGTATTCTTTTCATGTTTTTATTTAACTTATGACAATAATCTCAACTGTAAAATTCGTTATAATCCTTCATGTTTAGGGCGAATACATGCTATATTCCCCACAATTTGAGCTTTCAAAAGAGACACGTTTGGGTCCTCCTCCTTTGCCTTGAATAGGATGTTGCGAGTGTTGGCGTATTGTGAGTCATGCACCGCCATGGATTCAATGGTAGCATGAGCAAGTTCCGTATCAATTTGGTCGAATCTCCCATTGTTAGCGGAGTCCAAAACTCGGCGTGATTCGGCACAACAACCATTGTAGAATGTGATTGCAAGAAACCAAGGATCCAACCCATGATGAGGGCATTGCCTTTGTAACTCTTTATATCTCTCCCATGCTTCAAACAAGCTTTCATTACCATTTTGACGGAACCCCGTGATTTGGCTTCTCAATTGTTGGGTCTTTTCCGGTGGAAAATATTTTTGATAAAATGCGAGAGGCAATGTTTCCTAGTTGGTGATCCCCAAAGCGGTCCTATCAAGGCTATTAATCCACAACTTGGCGTTGTCTCTCAATGAAAAAGGGAAGAGTATCTCCCTTATTTGCTCTTGTGTCACACCCGTTTGCTTAATCATCAAGCAATAATCACAAAAATTTGTGATGTGCAAATTAGGATCTTCCAATGGACCTCCACCGAATTGCTTTCTCTCAACAAGGCTAATAAAAGCCGGCTTGATCTCAAAATTTGCCGCGTCAATTTGGGCAGTGGCAATACCCCTAGGAAGCATAGCCGCGGTGGGCTTAGAATGATCGGATAAACGAACCATCTTCCTTATTGGTTGTGAATTGGAAACCTCTCCTTCCTCAAGTATTTGAAGGTCTTCTAAATAAAATTTTCTCGCACTTTCAAGTTGTGCAAGAGTTGCAGCTTCAGAAATTTCCTTCAAGAAACGTTTTCGTCTACACAAGGTTTTCTCGGGCTCGGGATCAACCGGAAGTAGTTCACCAATCCGTGAGGACCTGGGCATAAGACAACAATCTAGAGAGGATTGTAAGTAACGGTCTCAAGGAACAAGTGTTCCCTAAGACAAGGAAAAACAAGATAAAATTCAACTAATCACAAAGCAAGAAAACCGTGCTCCCCGGCAATGGCGCCAAAATTTGATAGGCTTATCGCGTACCTAACAATGATACCCTAGGCTTAACTAACAAATTGTTGGAGTAGTGTCCTCCACAATAGTGCGTCTACATAATAAATCTCGTACAAGGAATATGTCAGGGATTTATTTTACATATATGTCAGCTGGTCAACGTTAATCGGTAATGATTGGCTGACTAGAGTTTGACATTACTGTCGTGTGACGGCGGTGACCAGCTGATCCCTTTAGGTCACACCTATAGGATGATGCCAAAATGGAAAAACTAATTATTTGTATTTGATACAATTAAATTAAATCCTTGTATTACAGGACTTTTAAATAAGTCATGTGAATATATATTTGATGACAAGTTACGAACTTGGGCCAAGGGGATTTATTATTTAATTATTTGATAATTAATTAATAAATATAAATGAGATTTTATAATTAATAGTTAATTATATAAATTTCTACGACATGTGTATATATATTTGAGGCGAAGATAAATAGCTATTTAAACTTACAAGAGATTGTAAAATTAGCTAATAAGGGTTCATAAGTTATATTTTATACTGATAAAATAGTCTAATAAGAACTTAATTGTTAAGTGGTTATTAATTGTTGATTTGTATTATTTAATTGTTAAATGATCAATTTAATAATTAATTAAGATAATTAAATATAAGACTTTTAAGCATTTGTGGGACAAATGTCGGAAATCGAAATGGACCAAAATGGGTCCATTTGAACCATGATATATATATATATAAGGTCTTATTAAGCATATTTGTCAAAGTTTGGTGGTGTAAACACATGGCATGTTCCGATGAATTGTTTACATTTCAAACCCCTATATATACCCCTCATTATACACATAAATCCTCTTAATTTTTAAGAGAGAAAAATCCTCATAATAATAAATATATCATAATGTTATTAGTGTAATAATATTATCACATAATACAAGGTTTACTACTAAATTTACCTAGTTAGTAACTTAGTAGTTTTTTGGGATAATCTTGGGTGTATCCTTTGGAGACCATCTATTTGGTGGTTAGTAGTCTTGGAGGATCTTTCTTATTCCATAGCTCAAGAACAACAATAAGGAAGGAGTCCTTGTGTTGTGCCCATTATCTTGCTTATACAATGTAAGGTTTTTTTTTATCTTAAGATGGTTTAATACCATCTTTTATACTTTTGTTTGCATGCATGTAGATTTAGACCATTTTAGATTATATATTGTAATTTTAAGATCACAATAAGAGTATTAATATGGTCTAAATAACTAACAAGTGGTATCAGAGCATTGTTACATACATGCATGTTGTCTTAAGACGATTTTAGTAATCTATGAGATAAATTAGTAAAATTGATATTATGTCATTAAAAATAGCTTTTATCACATAATATGGTCTTGCATGTATATAATATGGTCTTAGAATTATATGGGACGAAAATTTGATTTTTTGTTATTTGATTTATTTTTTATGACTTTAAATGGCATAAAATTATGTTAAAATGCATTAAAACTAAGTAAAAGTTAATTATTTTTGGTTGCATGTTAATTTTATGCATGTTTATTTAGATATAACCACATGCATGTTCTATTTATGAGAAAAATAGAAATTTTAAGTTAATGTGATTAATTTATTTAGTTTAATGATTTTTATTTGATAAAAATGGGCAAATAGTGGTTATTTTGTAAATAATTATTGATTTAATTTTTGGGCTCGAAATTTTTGAATTTTTAGCTCCTGGAAATTTTTCCAAAATATGTAAAATTTGATTTTAAAGTTATTTCAATTTTTATGGTTTGATTTAGAATTAAATCGTAAAAATTGTCCGTTTTACCGATTAATTTATAAAATCATTTTAAATAAATTTCAAAACTAAAAATTTTCACTTGCATGACATTTTTAGTGTAAGACCAGAATGTTCATAGCTTTGAAATTTAATTTTCCATTAGTTTTTAAATTAAATGGAATTTTTATAAGATAATTGTGAATTATTGTATCTTTTTATCATGATTATGTTTTAATTCCCATATAATTTCAAGATAATTGTTGAGATTAATTATTTTGATAATAGACCAGATTATTAAAATGAGTAAGTCTTAAAATTGTTTTAAGAATTAATTGTGAATTTTTATTGGTAAAAATTCCGTCATTACGAGCTCAAATGATCGTTGTTGGTAAGTAAGACGATTTGGCATGTCATTTTTACATAATGAATTTATATTATTCATTTAGATGGATGTTTCTTAGCATTATTATTATGTAATTTTCCTAATATGGCCATAGGTAGAAATTGGTATTTCCCGTAATGTAAGGGAATATCGATTTGTTTTGTAATTAATTGCGATTTCGTATCGCCTAATTTGTAATTTATTAATAGTTTTATTTTAATTTTATTACAAATTGTATAATAGGTTATTGCAATGTAATTTAATTAATAGTAGTTTGATGAAGCATCTAAAGATGGATTTTTCATGAAGACGGTGTTTTCGGAAAGGAGATCCGAAATCCTAAAGAAGGAGGGCAATTTGTGAAGACTCAAGGGACCAAGGAGTTGGTTTCCGATGTGTAATAACTTTAGTTAATTATATTAACTAGGTGGTCATATTAGGACTTATTGTTGATTTACATTTATGCATTCATGCCAAATCGTCATCACTACATATTTATTTAATTATTTTTCGTTGTTATCGATTCAATTGTCTACCATTCACCATTTTTGTTCACTTAAAAGTGATAGACAATTAAATTGATAAGATCTCTCACTTTTAAAATTGAGATAAAGCCTTACCAAGTATTAGCACCTATGAATCCCTTCTTCATTAGAGGTAGGCTCGGCTCACCGGGGTACTCTCTTTTTACGTTGGGTAAGTAGGATAATAAAAGTTATCACACGTGAAAATTGGTTGGACTGAATGGGATTAATGTGGGATGAATCGGCCTCACCGTGCCCATAGTTGATTCCGGGGCTAAAATGATAAATTTTAAGAAAATTCATCAACCAAGAGTTCTATTCAGTAGAATCAGTCAAAATGTTGACTCACCAAATTTATATAAATATGGGATGAAACGGCCTCACCGTGCCCGTGTTTATATTATAAAGATGGGTCTTGGAATCGTTTACATAATTCAGTGGGAGATCATTATATAAATGCTAACTTGTTAAAATTGTTTTACAAGTATTTTATGATAAATGTTGATTTTCTTTCCATTCCCGTTTTGTAGTAAATCACAATGGCTTCTTCTAGTCAAACCGCTACGATTTCTAAAGAATCATGGCTCCGCCAGTTCATGGACAAATATGTTTTAAATGCTAATGGTAGTAATTTTAAAGATTGGGAAGAACAACTTCGATTAGCTGCTGCAGGTGATGGTAAATTACGCTACCTTGTCGATCCTTCTCCCCCTCTACCAAGTACTAGGGCTACTCCTGATGTAAGGGACGCATATAATGATTATCAAAGACAATCCGCCGCCATTAAAAATGTTTTAATATTTGCGATGGAGGCGTCCCTACAAAGGCAATGTGTCCGCTTCAAAGATGCATATGAGGTATACTCGAGGCTCTCTACCATGTTTTCTCAAGCCCCGAGGATACTTCAATATGATGCTGTTGTTCTCTTCTTTGAGGCTAATCTTAAGGAAGGGCAATCTGTTAGTGCCCATATACTCAAAATGATTGAGTATGTGGAAACTCTAGATGGGCTGGGATGCAAGATCCCCGAAGAGCTTATTATGGACCGAGTGCTTCACTCCCTCTCTATGGTCAAAGGATTCACACAATTTCGAGTAAATTATAATATGGCCAACATGAAGAAAAGTCTACATGAACTCCATTCTTTGCTTGTGCAAGCAGAGAAAAACATGGGGTTAAGTGGGAACACTAGGAAAGAGGTCCTAGCTATTAATGTAAAGGGGAAGAAGAAGTTTAAAAGGAGTGGTGGTAAGAAACCCGTGCAGGTTGAAGGTAAAGGGAAGGCTATTGCGAATGGCCCTTCCAAACCAAAATCTAAGAAGGGAAATCATCTCAATGAAACTCGTAATTATTGTAATATCAAGGGACATTGGAAGCGTAATTGCCCCAAATATCTGGATGACATCAAAGCTGGTATTATGAAGCCAACATGTTAATTCTCAATCAAATCTTTTATGATAGACATAAATTACGCTACTACTACAACTTGGGTATTAGATACTGGCTGTGGTTCTCACCTGTGTAATCATTTACATGGCCTAAAAAGCGTAAGGAAGCTAAACAAGGGTGACGTGGATCTACGGATGGGAAACGGATCTAAAGTAGCCGCCGTATTTGTTGGAACCTATGTACTTAGTTTAGCGTCGGGTTTGCAGTTGTATCTAAATAATTGTTATTTTGTGGCAACGTTGTCTAGGAATATAATATCAGTATCTGTATTAGACACGGAAGGGTTTCGTTTTGTAATTAAGGACAAGTGTTGTACTTTTTCCCTTAATGGGATTGTATATAGTCAAGCTATTTCTATTAATGGTATTTATATTCTAGACACTTGCAACGATGTTTATCATTTGGATAATAAAAGACTCAAAACCGGTGATACCGATCTATCTTATTTATGGCATTGTCGATTAGGACATATCAACGAGAAACGCATTAAAAGACTAGTGTCGACTGGTGTTATTAAACCTTTTGATTTCGAATCATTTGGTACATGTGAATCTTGTCTACTTGGCAAGATGACTCGTTCACCTTTTCAAGGAAGAGGATCTCGAGCTAGTGATTTATTGGGTTTAATACATACCGATGTATGTGGTCCAATGACAGTCACTGCTAAGGTAATTATGATTATTTCATTACTTTTACCGATGACATGAGTAGATATGGGTATATCTACTTAATAAAGTATAAAAGTGAAGCTTTTGATAAGTTCAAGGAGTTTCAGAATGAAGTAGAAAACCAATTAAATAAGAAGATTAAAACATTACGATCAGATCGTGGTGGTGAATATTTAAGCAATGACTTTAGAGATCACCTTAAAAACTGTGGTATTGTATCTCAGTTAACTCCTCCCGGCACACCACAGTTGAATGGGGTGGCTGAGAGGAGGAATCGAACTTTATTAGATATGGTTCGATCAATGATGAGTCAAACTGAATTACCTGAGTCATTCTGGGGATTTGCTATCTTATCTGCAATATGTTCTTTGAACAGGAGTCCCACTAAAGCTACCGACAAAACACCATATGAGATATGGAAAGGGAGGGTCCCTAATCTACAATACTTGAAAGTATGGGGTTGTGACGCTTATGTCAGAAACAAGTGTGACGATAAGCTTGCACCTCGTTCTGATAAATGTACTTTTGTAGGTTACCCTAAGGAAACCCGAGGTTATTACTTCTACAATAGTCACGAGAACAAAGTGTTTGTGGCTCGTGAGGCTATCTTTCTAGAAAAAGAGTTTATTTCTACGAGACAGAGTGGGAGAAAATTTGGACTTGAATTTCAAGAGCCACAAACTGAGGTGACTGCACAGGAAAATGCCCCTTCTTCGTCAGATTAGGTTATTATTCCTTCTGAACCTAGGAGGTCAGGAAGGGTAAGTCACCAACCTGATAGATACCTTGGTATCATTGAGGAAGATGGTGACTATGAGGTATTACTTTTAGAAAGTGACGAACCTAAAACCTACAAAGCAGCTATTGTTAGTTATGACTCTAAGTTATGGCTTGAAGCCATGCAATCCGAAATGGATTTCATGTATGACAATCAGGTATGGGATCTGGTTGGATTACCTAAAGATGTCCGACCTCTTCGGTGTAAGTGGATTTTTAAGATTAAAATCGGCATGGATGGACATAAAGATGTCTACAAAGCTAGACTGGTGGCGAAAGGGTTCACTCAGGTTCATGGTTTACACTATGACGAGACCTTTGCACCAGTTGCTATGCTGAGATCTGTTCGGATAATGTTAGCGATTGCTGCATTTCATGATTATGAGATATGGCAAATGGATGTCAAGACCGCTTTCCTGAATGGGTTTCTGGAAGAGGAAGTGTACATGACACAACCTGAAGGTTTTGTGGATCCTAAAAATCCTAACAAAGTATGCAAGCTTAAGAGATCCATTTATGGTCTTAAGCAACCATCAAGGAGTTGGAATCATCGTTTTGATCATGTGATTAAACAGAATGGTTTTTCTCGAAGTATTGAGGAACCGTGTTTATACATGAAGTTTAGTGGGAGTAAAGTTGTTTTCTTACTTTTATATGTGGACGACATATTACTCATTGGGAATGATATAGATATGCTTACTTCTGTTAAGAAGTGGTTAGGAAACCACTTCCAAATGAAAGATTTGGGAGAAGCACAGCGTATCTTGGGTATCCGGATCTATAGAGATAGAACCAATAGGATATTAGCATTGAGTTAAGAAGTTTATATTGATAAAATTCTCGATCGATTCAATATGAAAAACTCTAAGAAAGGTTTTCTGCCAATAGGTAGTGGGATTACCTTGAGTAAATCTCAGTGTCCCACGGAACCTAAGGATATTGAACGCATGAAGTCGATTCCCTATGCTTCCGTTGTTGGATCGATCATGTATGCTATGATGTGCAGTCGTCCTGACGTCTCGTATGCTTTTAGCATGACAAGTCGTTATCAAAATAATCCAAGTGAGAGTCACTGGATAGCCGTCAAGAATATTCTTAAATACTTGAGAAGGAATAGAGATTCATTATTAGTGTTTGGAGGAGAATCTGAGTTACGTGTAAGAGGTTATACGGATGCCAGTTTCCAAACCGATAGGGATGATTTAAAATCCCAGGCTGGTTTTGTCTATATGATGAATGGAGGGGCGGTTTGTTGGAGAAGTTTTAAGGAGTCTGTGACTGCTGATTCTACAACGGAAGCTGAGTACATTGCATCATCTGAGGCTGCTAAGGAAGTTGTTTGGATTAGGCAATTTTTGGAGGGACTGAGAGTAGTTCCGACCGCCGAGGATCCTATCACTTTATACTGTGATAACAGTGGGGCAATTTTTCAAGCTAAAGAGCCCAAGTCTAGTAACAAGTCTAGACATGTACTTAGGAAATTTCATGTAATTAGAGATCTAATTGAAAGGAAGGAAATTATAGTCTGTAAGGTTGGGACAGCTGAAAACATCGCTGATCCTTTAACCAAGCCATTGTCTCAAGCAAAACATGATAGTCATGTAGTTTCTATGGGGTTGAGACAAATGACAGAACTACTGTAAATTATACGATATGTAATAATTTTAAATATTGTACCAATTATTTCATATATGATAATTACATTTATCGTCGTATTTAGTTGTTGTCCAAATTCATATACTTTGTTTTATCCAAATAGGTTGTAATGACAACGTCGAACCCTATTAAGTAAACTGGATTAACATTGTATTTTGTCCCTAGTTACTTAATGAGGTGACGTCTCGGAATGACTAGATTGTAAGGCGATAGATGACATGTTCGACTGTCATATGATCATAGTGATGATTGGTTGATTACATAGGCAGATTGTGAGACAATTTGTCGGACAATGACCGTTTATAGAGTCTTTTTGTTGCTAGGTCGTGGCGAGGATTTCTATTTATTCCTTCGAGTCGATTCTTTTGACTGGAGACTATTTATCTGAGTCAGTACAGTTTCCGATTGACATTAGTTTTTGCTTAAGGTCGTGCCGTAACAGGAGGCTGATGGGCATCTTCTGGGTCATAGTGATCTGTGATTGAACAAAGAAAATAGGTCAACAGGATTGTCCACTTATGTCAAATTTTTATCTCAAGGCCACTCGTGGAGAGTTGACTGAAAATGCTTGGCCACGCTCGGATAAGGTCTATAGTAGATAATCCGGTCAGACGGTCATTCTCCTGATCGAGGAAACCACTTTATGATGAGATCACGTGCAGGAACGACCTGGAAGAAATCTTGCATTGAGTGGGAGATAACTTTGGACAAGAGAATCGGTGGCGCACACTTGTTTCAGACAAGTGGGAGATTGTTGGAGTAGTGTCCTCCACAATAGTGCGTCTACATAATAAATCTCGTACAAGGAATATGTCAGGGATTTATTTTACATATATGTCAGCTGGTCAACGTTAATCGGTAATGATTGGCTGACTAGAGTTTGACATTACTGTCGTGTGACGGCGGCGACCAGCTGATCCCTTTAGGTCACACCTATAAGATGATGCCCAAATGGAAAAACTAATTATTTGTATTTGATACAATTAAATTAAATCCTTGTATTACAGGACTTTTAAATAAGTCATGTGAATATATATTTGATGACAAGTTACGAACTTGGGCCAAGGGGATTTATTATTTAATTATTTGGTAATTAATTAATAAGAGATTGTAAAATTAGCTAATAAGGGTTCATAAGTTATATTTTATACTGATAAAATAGTCTAATAAGAACTTAATTGTTAAGTGTTTATTAATTGTTGATTTGTATTATTTAATTGTTAAATGATCAATTTAATAATTAATTAAGATAATTAAATATAAGACTTATAAGCATTTGTGGGACAAATGTCGGAAATTGAAATGGACCAAAATGGGTCCATTTGAACCATGATATATATATATATATATATATATATATATATATATATATATATATATATATATATATATATATATATATATATATATATATATATATAGAGAGAGAGCGAGGATCCTGTGAGATCTACATCTTAAATGAGGATTGAGGTCTACATGTAGATTAAAGCAAAAAACAAAAATGCCAACAACACGGGTCGAACCCGCGACCTTTTGCATCAAAGCCAAACAACTTGACCACCAGACCACAATTTTTTTACTGATTACTATAATGTTGCTTAATATTTAAGACGCCAAGCCTTTCTTTTAAGCAAAAAACAAAAACTGTCGAGACTGGGGTTCGAACACCAGACCTCAATCTCCAAAGACCAACATCTAAACCAATGTACCACCAAGTCTTTGTTGATTATTACGATATTGTATAATATTTATGACGAAAACATTTTCAATTCAAATTGCTTATTTTCGAGTTTTTTCCCGAAATTCTTTTTTTTCATTCTTTTATCCAAGTTTTTTTTTTATTTTTTTTTGAATATTGTTTTGAAGAACCCGTGATATTGTATTGAGTAACTTGTGCTATTGTAATGAAAACAAATTCGAAAAAAAAAAAAATTCAAGAATTTTCTTTCGAAAATTTTCTTTTTCATTTTTCTTGTATCGATAAAAAAAAATTCGAGATGTGTACCTACACATTCAAAGTTGTGTATCTACGCATTTAGAGATGTGCATCTACGAATTTAAAGGTGTGTATCAACGCATTTAGACATGTGTATCTACGCATTTAGAGATGTGTATCTACGCATTTAGATATGTGTATCTATGCATTCAAACATGTGTATTTACGCATTTAGAGATGTGTTTCTACGCATTTAGAGATATATATGTATCTACGCATTTAGACATGTGTATCTACGCATTAAGAGATGTGTATCTACGCATTTAGTCATGTGTATCTACGTATTTAAAGGTGAGTTTCTACGCATTAAGAGATGTGCATCTACGCATTTAGCCATGTGTATCTACATATTTAAAGGTGTGTATCTACGCATTTAGAGATGTGTATCTACGCATTTAGACATGTGTATCTACGCATTAAGAGATGTGTATCTACGCATTAAGAGATGTGTATCTACGCATTTAATCATGTGTATCTAGGTATTTAAGGTGTGTATCTACGCATTTAAAGGTGTGTATCTACGCATTTAAAGGTGTGTATCTACGCATTTAGACATGTGTATCTACGCATTTAGAGATGTGTATCTACGTATTTAGCCATGTGTATCTACGCATTTACAGGTGTGTATCTACGCATTTAGACATGTGTATCTACGCATTTAAAGTTGTGTATCTACGCATTTAGACATGTGTATCTACGGATTTAGAGATGTGTATCTACGCATTTAACCATGTGTATCTACGCATTCAAACATGTGTATCTACGCATTTAAAAATGTGTATCTACGCTTTAAAGGTATATTCACGCATTTAGACATGTGTATTTACGCATTTAAACATGTGTATCTACCCATTTAGAGATGTGTATCTACACATTTGGCCATGTGTATCTACGCATTTGGAGGTGTGTATCTACGCATTTGGCCATGTGTATTTAAACATTTAGCCATGTGTATCTACACATTTAGAGATGTGTATCTACGCATTTAGCCATGTGTATCTACGCATTTAGAGGTGTGTATCTACGCATTTAGAGATGTGTATCTACGCATTTAGCCATGTGTATCTACGCATTTAAAAGTGTTTATCTACGCATTTAGACATGTGTATCTACGCATATAAAGGTGTGTATCTACTAGACATGTGTATCTACTCATTTACCCATGTGTATCTAGGCATTTAAAGGCGTGTATCTACGCATTTAGACATGTGTATCTACGCATTTAGAGATGTGTATCTACACATTTAACCATGTGTATCTATCAATTTAGCCATGTGTATCTACGCATTTAAAGGTGAATATCTACGCATTTAGACATGAAAAGGGCCTATTCCAATCCTAAACCCTTCCCTTCCTATATTCGTTTAAATTGGATAAAAAATCAAAAGACACCCAAGAGGGAAAGAGTGAACCCCTTTTTGGGGACCGGGTATCCTAAAACGGGATGAGAAATGGTTACTCAATACAATATCATGGGTTTTTCAAAACAATATTACGAAAAAAATGAAAAAAAAAATTCGAAAAAAAAAAGAAAAAAACATTTCGAGAAAAAAACATTTCGAGAAAAAAAATTCCGAGAAGAAAAAAATTCCGAAAAAAACATTTCGAGAAAAAAAATTACGAAAAAAAATATTTCGAGATGAAGTCATTAACAAGGTAAACAAAGAAGGAGCTAGAAGAATAAATAAGAAATTTATGCGAAACGAGTATACCTGTTAAGTTAATTCAAAACAAAGTATAAAACTGTATAAATAAAATAAAATATGATAATAATCAATGAGGTTGCTGTAGAACAATGGTTAATGTATTAGTTTATTGATCAGAAGGTACTGGGTTCGACTCCTGCTGGTGCCGTCTTTTTTTTTATTAAATCTAACCAGAAAGCCTGTGGTCGCGGGTTCGACCCTCACTGGAGTAGTGTTTCGTTTTTTTGCTGAAATTGTACATTATCCACGTGGCATCATCTCATGGTTCTTCTTGTTGATCCAATGGTTTTTATAGTAGACCTCAATTCTCATTTAAGATCATAGACCTCACATGATGCAATCTCTCTCTCTCTCTCTCTCTCTATATATATATATATATATATATATATATATATATATATATATATATATATATATATATATATATATATATATATATATATATATATATATATATATAGAGGCCGGATCACGTGAGGCCGCCTCTTACGGTGAGGCCACCGAACCTCACGCATCCCCAAGCTTCTAGTTTCACAGTTTCACAATATTTGCTTCCAGTTTCACAAGTTAAGCATCTAGTTTCACAAGTTAAGCTTCTAGTTTCACAAGTTAAGCATCTAGTTTCACAGTTTCACAATTTCACAATATTTGCTTACAGTTTCATATCTTAAGCATCTAGTTTCACAAGTTAAGCTTCTAGTTTCACAGAATAAGCTTCTAGTTTCACAAGTTAAGCATCTAGTTTCACAGTTTCACAATATTTGCTTCCATTTTCACAAGTTAAGCATCTAGTTTCATATCTTAAGCATCTAGTTTCACAAGTTAAGCTTCTAGTTTCACAGAATAAGCTTCTAGTTTCACAAGTTAAGCATCTAGTTTCACAGTTTCACAATATTTGCTTCCAGTTTCACAAGTTAAGCATCTAGTTTCACAAATTAAGCTTCTAGTTTCACAGTTTCACAGTTTCACAGTTTCACAATATTTGCTTACAGTTTCACATCTTAAGCATCTAATTTCACAAGTTAAGCTTCTAGTTTCACAGAATAAGCTTCTAGTTTCACAAGTTAAGCATCTAGTTTCACAGTTTCACAGTTTCACAATATGTGCTTCCAGTTTCACATATTAAGCATCTAGTTTCACAAGTTAAGCTTCTAGTTTCACAGTTTCACAGGACCCACTTATCTTTTTTTTCATTTTACACAACTCCCTTTTTTTTCAGATCTACTACTACTACAGTACTACTAACAATAACAATGGCTAAATCATCAACAACAACAACAATCTTCATCATCACACATTTGCTGTTACTCCTCTCCTTCTCCATCCCTACTCACTCCTCTCCTTCTTCATCTCCATCTCCATCTCCATTAGCATCACATTCGCCGCTCAAATCTCCATCCCAATCACCAACTCCGTCCGAATCTTCATCTTCGTCACCGTCACCATCACCATCTCCATCTCCATATCCGGCGGCGAACGTCTTCAATTTAGTGCAACTCCCTGTTCATAACTGCATTGAATCAAAGTTTATAACTTTCTATTAGAAATTTTCGACTGTCTAATGCACAGAAGGTGTTTCTGAAAAAAATACGTGGTAGTGAGTGTATCAAGCTTGTTCTTTTGATGCGGACTTGCGCAGGGAGATACATCGTTATGGATTAGGGAACACGTTTGATTCGAGGCATGGAAATCCATCAGTATCTCGATTGAGAAAAATGTCGGAGGGGGATAGTTTAGTTTGTAATTCTAGTATGGCTGTTTGAACCGATGATTGAGAAATACGGGATCTTATTTGCCGATGAAAGGTCATTTCTTTTTTTTGTTTAATATATATGGACACGTGGCACGATCTGGGCCGCCCATGATTTTTAGATCAAACGGTTTAGAATGGTCCGACAGCCTCACGCTAAGAGAGCGGCCTCACGTGATTCAATTTCTATATATATATATATATATATATATATATATATATATATATATATATATATATATATATATATATATATATATATATATATATATATATAAGGTCTTATTAAGCATATTTGTCAAAGTTTGGTGGTGTAAACACATGGCATGTTCCCATGAATTGTTTACATTTCAAACCCCTATATATACCCCTCATTATACACATAAATCCTCTTAATTTTTAAGAGAGAAAAATCCTCATAATAATAAATATATCATAATGCTATTAGTGTAATAATATTATCACATAATACAAGGTTTACTACTAAATTTACCTAGTTAGTAACTTAGTAGTTTTTTGGGATAATCTTGGGTGTATCCTTAGGAGACCATCTATTTGGTGGTTAGTAGTCTTGGAGGATCTTTCTTATTCCATAGCTCAAGAGCAACAATAAGGAAGGAGTCCTTGTGTTGTGCCCATTATCTTGCTTATACAATGTAAGGTTTTTTTTTATCTTAAGATGGTTTAATACCATCTTTTATACTTTTGTTTGCATGCATGTAGATTTAGACCATTTTAGATTATATATTGTAATTTTAAGATCACAATATGAGTATTAATATGGTCTAAATAACTAACACAAATAAATGTAGATAAGGAAGTAGGGGTCGATCTCAGGGAGTCGGTAGATGCAATATGACAAGCTATGGTTAGAATTCTATCAAGGTCGATTCGATTGATTGTTTGGTTTGATGATTAAAACGATAACAAATTGAGATGTAAAACAATGATAATAAAAGATCTAGGGAAATAGGTTCACACATGTAAATTAGCAATAATTGATGTCGAATTGGGGAAACATATGATCAAAAGTTGTCTAGACTTATTAGCAATTATCTCTCGATTTTATTACTAGTCTTAGAACGATTACTAGCGGGCTCTCGCACTTACTAGGTCGCGCTACAAAACATACTTAGACAAATTCTATTCCCGACTTTTGATCTTAGGAAAAGAATTAACAAGATAACCAATAATTGTGATCAAGAATCAAAGGTTAACAATACATAACAAGCATGTTATAGAAACAACAAATTGATAATAATAAATCCCAATTCAACAATTATCAATTACTAATCTAACATGGCTTCCCTAAACCCTAGATTATAAGACTACTCACTCATGATAACATATAAACTAACAAAGATTGATTTGATTAACATAAACATAATAACAATATATAAATTGGAATTAAAATGATAATATAAAAGAAAGGAATAGAAATTACCAACTTAAGGAAATAAGAACAAAAACTTGATTATTAAGAGCAAAGTAATCTTGGAATAAAACCCGGAATTAAAGAATAAAAGTTGATGATTGAAAAACTAAGAACATAAAAGAAACTAGGTTTTTGTAGATTTAGGGAAATGTATGAAAAAGCATGAATAATAAGTTCTCGAGTGATGAGTTTTTATACAAAAGCAGCTAGGAAAATGAAGAGTTGCTCAGTTGCACAATCCCCGAAGATCTGGGGACCAAACAGTCCTAGGGGGCGCAGCATTTGAGTCCAAGAATTGATCAGGTATCAAACCCCAAGATTCTGGGGTTTGAACAAGTCTCGGGGGTGCAACATTTGAGGCATATGGCTATCTCGCATCAACCCCGAGATTCTGGGGTTCGAACAGCGATCCGGGGACCTTGCAATCACCTCATTAAGTGCAAATTATCATGTAAAAATGAGCTAAAAGAAGGGTGAAGATCATATAAAAATAGGACACATCACCTAATCCTTAAATAGGGATTAGGTTAACTCCTTAATCACTAAACCTAAAACGATAAATGCATATTCGGTACAGATAAGTGAGTTGCTCGATCGTGTGACTAAACCACTCGATCGAGTAGTTGTTCTTCAGAATGTACTCGATCGAGTACCTTCGAGCAGGCATCAGCTCGATCGAGTAACCTTGAGATCCTTGAGGACTTGGTCCTTCCTGCATCCACTCGATCGAGGCTATGGTGTTTGCTCGATCGAGTAACTGACAGACAGCTTGCTTCTTTTTTCGATTCGTTTTTCTTTTGTCCTTCGTCTTTGCCTTGGTTACCGTTCCTTTAAGCTCGGTACTGCACATTTGGGGTTATGGGACTCCTTCACTTGTTTCATCTTCTAAAAGGGCCTACTTTGGACTAGAAAAGCTCGGTTTCCTCAACTTTTGCATAATTCCTGCAAAACAACAAAAAGTACACCAAGAGAATAAAAAGGGGCAAAACGGCACGTAAAGTTCGTGAAAATGCATAGAAATGCGTGCTAAATGATGTCAAAAAGTATATAAAATAAGCACGCATCAGTCACTCGATCGAGCAACTCACTTACTGTACCGGATTTCGCATTTCGCTTTTTAGGTTTAAGGATTAAGTTGTTAACCTAATCCCTATAAAAGGATAAGGTTAACACTAATCAGGGATCATCTTTTTCACTAATCAAATCATTTAGCAACTTTTTACTTTTCACTTTACACTTAGCAGTTTCTCACATTTCAACAATCAGTAGCCTTGTTATTCTAATTCTATTTGTTCATTTTCGGATTCTATTCATCATTTCCTGTCAGTTTATTGTAATCTCTTTTACCTTTTCTCTTATCTTGCTATTTTCATTTTATTGTTATTGTTTATGATTTTTAGTTTATATTCGTTATTTACCATGTCGCATTTTACTATTTTCATCATTGTTAGTTTAGATCCCGAAGCCATGCGTAGGTAATTTTTATAATATGTTAGGATGAGGGGACTCGCGGTAGCAATATCGTAGGAATCAGATGTAGTCGTCTTTGCGACGAAGTTCGTCTATAAGCAATTTAATCAGAAAACTAGTCAAATGAGTGCACGCAGGAGACCGGTTTAATTAGTAAAACTGAACCTAGATCGAAAGATTGGTAAGGTGGGCTTGCTTAGTAATATCGATATAACCTTCCTAGATCGAAAGATTGGTTGGGCAGTCTAGGGCGATTTGAGACCGAAAGGAGATAATCACTACCCACTTCGTTAAATGACTCGACTGACCTAGTTATCTCACATGACATGTATTACCGCGACAACCCAATTCCTGACATATTTCCCCTTCTATTGATTGAATTCATCCTTGTTTTATTCAGTTTGTTTCTATATCCGTCTTACTCTTAGTTTATCAACAACAACAACAACAACAACCCCCATTTGTGACCAATGAACTGACCCTTACTTGAAACTCTGCCTCCCTGAGGAATCGACCCTACTACCACTAGCTTCAGTTAGTAGTAATTAGTTTTTATTTTTGACCGTGTATACGACGACCCGTGTCAAATTTTGGCGCCATTGTCGGGGAGGCAATCGGTTTTAAGTTTTTTTGTGTTAGTTTATTTTGTTTCTTTGTCTTAAGGAATTTCTTTTAATTCCTTAAGTCGTTCTTACTCTTTTTCCTCAGTGTTGTGTATGCCCAGGTCTTCTAGGTACGAATTAGTAGTTGCTAATCCGGAGCGTGAGAGAGCTTTTTTACGCCGCAAGAGGGAAAGAAGAAGGACAAGTCAAGTGGAAGTCTTGAGTACCCCTGAAATTTTTACTGCTGAACCAGTCAACCAACTAATTAAAATGCCGAACATAGGTAGCCATTCCGAGCCTAAGGCTGACTCCATTCCTAAGGGTTTCACTCTCGGAGCTGATACAGCCGGTAACACCTTTGACATTCGACCTTCTTACATTAACTTGCTCGAACGAAACATGTACTAGGGTACAGCTGGAGAGGATCCACGCAAGCACATGGAGATCTTTACTGAATACTGCTCAACAATCCCGACGTCGCAGACGGTGACTCAGGATAGGATTAAGGAGGTTCTTTTTCCTTTTTCCTTATCTGAGGGAGCCAGGGAGTGGTATCATGACCTTGACCGGGAAGTTGCTAATGTTACGGAGCTGGGAGTCTTTGGCCCTTGCTTTCTACAAGAAGTATTACCCGCCTCAAAAGACCAATGCCCCCCGTTCCCAAATCACAAACTTTAAACGACATGGAACGGAGAACCTATACGAAGCTTGGACTATGTTCAAGAAGCTATTTAGGGCATGTCCTCATCACGGTTTCCAACCGTGGTTTATCAGTAACCAGTTTTACAATGGGTTATTTGATGATCACCGGGCTATTCTCGATGCTGCTGCGAAGGGAAGGTTCCAGAAGGAGACCGAGGATGAGAAAGGCTGGGGAATAATTAAGGATATGGCACTACTACAAAAAAGGCCTAAGACATCAATTATAAGACACCTGTTTTTTTTCTAACAGATTTCTTAACGTAAGACACCAGTGATTTAATATAACAAGTTGCAATCTTTAAATAAGAAACCTGTCCTTCAGAATCCGGTTTCCTATATTTTAATTTTCAATTTATTTAATAACTAAGAAACCTGTCCTCCAAAATCCGGTTTCCTACATATTAATTTTCAATTTATTTAATAACTAAGAAACCTGTCCTCCTGAATCCGGTTTCTTATATATTAATTTTCAATTTATTTAATAACTAAGAAACCTGTCCTCCAGATTCCGATTTCCTATATATTAATTTACAATTTATTTAATAACTAATAATAATAAATTAATCTTAAATAATATATTGTTTAATTAATTCTACTAGATTCACCGAGTAATACATGCATACCTCTATCTCTTAACTTACCATAATCCACCGCCTAACACATTCTTTAAATAATAATTATCAGTAGCTATTTAAATATATCAAAGACACTGGGTGTAAATGAGAGTGGTGTCATAGACAGGGGCGAACCCACCTTAGAGCAAGGGGTAGCAGCCGCTACCCCAAACTTAAAAAAATTGGTTTAAAAGACGGTTTTTTGCGACCCCAAATATAGATAAATAGTAGATAATTATGTGTTATCCCAATAAATCTACAGTAAATATCTTGTGGCTCAATGGTACAACCATTAAATATCCTCCTTGTGGTCATGGGTTCGAATCCCATTGCATGTATCGTTTTTTTAAAAAAAAATGAACCATGCCAAAGACACCGGGTGTAGATGAGAGTGGTGTCATAGATATATGCCAAAGACACCGGACATAATGGATAACAGGTATAAGTCAAAGACGCCAGTTATTAATAAAAACAAGTCTCTTTAATTGTTAACTAAGATACCAGTTCCCCCAACAGGTTTCTTAACCAAAGACACCTATGACCTAGAACAGGTGTCTAAGGCCTTTTTCAACAGGTTTCTTTGGCCTTTTTTGTAGTAGTGTGGTAAACCATTGTGCTGAGTATGGTAATCCGAGATCTGGGACAAGAACGGTAGCCAACATGAACATTGATGGCATGGGGACTAGGTTAGATAAGTTGGCTGCACGGCTTGAGCAATGGGACAAACAACAGGAGGGAAGTCAACAGACGGTTCACCTACTGCAAAAGGGTGAACCAATGATGTGTGAGAGATGTGGAGGAGCTGGGCATTCTGCTATTGAATGCCTAGTTGAGAAGGAGCAGGTTTTCTCCTTTCAACAGTTCAGACAAGGAGGAAACTTTTACAACCAGAACCAAGTTCACCCCAATCTGAGGTGGACAAGTCAAAATGTGCTCAACCCTACCCCACCACCTCAACAAAAATACATCCCCCCTCACCGCAACCAACAAAATTACCAGAAACCACCACAATTCCAGCCGTCACAAGCTAGTGCTTCCTCATCTGGAGGAAATTCTGAAATAAGTGAGTTGAAGACTTTTGTTCAATCCTTGGCATCCCAAATGCAAGCCAGAAATGCGTCAATCAAGTTGTTGGAGTCGCAAAACGCCGAATTGGCGGTTAAGCAATCGTCGCGACCACACAGGCAACTTCCCTCAAAAACCAAACAACGAAATAAGATCATAAACATGGTAAGGTTGAGGAGTGGACGCGAGTATGAGGGGCCAAGTGTTGAAGTTTCTGGTAAAAAAGGTGAAAAAGGCAGTGTTGAAGAAGCTGTAATCAGAGCTGGGGTCGATCGAGTGGTTGTCTAGACTCGATCGACTGAAAAATTGGAAGATTCACTCGATCGAGTAGATGTCAGAGCTCGATCGAATGAGGTTGTCAGAGAAGTCCTCGATCGAGCAGTACCACTTGCTCGATCGAGCAATGCATAAGAAAGGATCACTCGATCGAGCGATCCGATGGCAGAAGACACTTGATCGAGTGTTCTCTAAAGAAGAAAGGAAAAAAGACAAAAAGAGCAGGCAGATTACGAGAAACAGTGTACGGAGCGTCGTGCTGATATGAGAGACATTCCCTACCCGTCCAGGCTAGTAGAGAAAGAGTTCGCGAGATTCGCGAATACACTGAGAGAATTAAAGGTACATGTGCCGTTCCTTGAACTAGTGTTAAAGGTACCTTCTTACTTATAGTTTATGTGTGAAATTCTTATGCGTAAGCAAACAGTGGACATTTCTGAGACCATCGCTTTGACGGAGGAGTGTTAAGCATTCCTCCAAAACAAGAGTCCACCTAAGCTAGCCGACCCAGGTAGTTTCTCGATTCCTTGTCAAATAGGGACCCACACGATTGATAATGCTTTATGCGACTTAGGGGTAAGTGTTAGTGTGTTACCCCTGTCTCTAGCAACTAAGTTGGCTTTTTCAAAGTTTAAATGTACAGACATGACAGTACAGATGTCCGATCGTAGTGTGTCAAGACCACTAGTCTTTTTAGAGGATATTCCTGTTCAGATATGAGAGTTATTTATTCTTGTTGATTTTGTGATTTTGGATATTCCTAAGGATTCCTACACTTCTATCATCTTAGGTAGACCTTTCTGCATACTGCGAAAGCAGTAATAGATGTAGGTACCAAAACACTAACCTTTCAGGTGGGTGGAGAGGACCTAATATTTAGGCAGACAAGAACATCTTGGTCACCTATGACTAGGGATGTCATTGGGGCGGGGCGGGGGATAAGTTAACTGTATCCAACCCGTCACCAAATTTTAACCCCCATACCCGCCCCACCCCTCATCATGGGTACAGAACTCCCCACCATCACCCGCCTGCCAGGCTAATATAGAGAACCATACCCGCCACATCTAACCCCCAAACCCACCTGCCACCTGCATGTCCCCGCCGGGTACCCACTAGACCAACCCCAGAGCCTAGAACCCAATATTTACAAAGGATATTCCTCAGCCCTATGCCCTGAACTATATACAAAATTAAGCTACAAATTCAAAAGTTCAATACTCATTGTCTCATACATATCCATGAATAGTAAATTTTACATGTCAATAATTCATACACATCCAATACAACTTTTGATTGAAATCATATATATCAAATATTCATACAACTAGTCCTTGATAAATTATCCTTCATTTCTTGTAAAAATCCATCAACCTTCTTCCATTAGTCCAACTCAGTCACCTGAAACGAGAAAAAAAGATTGACATTAACGGGAAAAGGCAGTTCGAATCTTTGGTGACGGTCACAAGTATTGGAATTAAATACTCTTATGTGATTTAAGGTATGAAAATTTGAAAAAATTGACAATTAACAAAAGAAGAAAGTATGTACCTCTAATGAAAAGGGGGACGGTCACAGTTTGAACGACAGAATCGGAAGCGAGCTTAGTAACGATGCAATTCCAAGCGACGGAATGAAACTGAATCGGAAGCGAGATTAATGATAATGAAGGGATTAATGATAATTGATAATGGAAGAAATAATTAATCTAATTAAAAGGGGGCTAAGAGTCGTGAAGAGGCAAGATTTAGCATTTAGGGTTCTGAAGTCTGAACTTCTAATTCTTGTGATTTGTGAAGAGCCGAAGAGGAAAGAATCACTATGACTAGTATTAGTTTTGGGCTTATAAGCATTTGGGCTTATAAGTTATAAAGTTATAATAAAATACATTAATAGTTTAATACTGTCTAGGATGCATTCGGTATACGGGTACGAGACGGGGCGGGTACGAGGCGGGGCTGGTAGGGGAGGGTATCATGCTAAAACCATCCCCGCCCCACTACCCATGGCGGGTATAATTTTTGTACCCGTACCCGCCCCACCACCCACCAATGGCTTACCCATCCCCGCCCCAACTGGGGCGGGTGCGGGGCGGTATCCACATATACCCGCCCCAATGACATCCCTACCTATGACAGTTTTTCCATGCTATTCTATGACTGACGATGTTTCTGTTGATTTAGAAATGTTAGAATTAACGCCTATGCCTCGGTTTGAGAGCAAAATAGATGACGATTTTATGATCATTTCTGACGCAGATACTGAGCAAGACTACAACCCGGACGGTTGGGGTTGGTTAGCACTGAAGAACGGGAGAAAGAATCTTAAGGAACAAGCTGATAAGAAGAAAAGGACGTCGAAAGACTATGTCATGACGTATAACCCAGTCGATAATTCTGTTGTTTGGAAGCTTAGAGCTGATGATGTCATAACTGCGGAAGGATTTTCCGTCAGTCAGGAGCCTTGTCGTGGGCAATAAACTATTTTTTTCTGAACTTTTTAAGTCGGGCTTGCAACCCCGTGCAACCTTTAATAGACTATTTTACTGTTTTTGACTTAGACTATCGCGTTGCTTGAATTTCTA
This sequence comes from Silene conica, assembly GCA_029255685.2. Lineage (NCBI taxonomy): Eukaryota > Viridiplantae > Streptophyta > Magnoliopsida > Caryophyllales > Caryophyllaceae > Silene > Silene conica. The sequence goes on along the minus strand of CM055312.2, from coordinate 29,069,844 downwards.
AACTTTTAGTGCGAATCCGTAGGTAGATGTAACACCCCCATTTACCTAGGAGCCTGTACTAGGACTTCCAGATTAAATAAGACTGTTACCATTCTGGATAAACCAGGGGAGTAGATAATCATAGTGAAAGACAAACAGTAGTTTAATAAGTTATTAAACGATAGTCTGAAAACTGATACAAGTGTAGTCCAGGTTCAAAATTGTTTTGATAATTCATTGAGAATTAAATCCCATGGCACAAAAAAAATTTCCACGGTTCAATTCTTTTTTTTTTATGTCTCGGCTGAAATTTTTTTCCCGTGATTGTCACGGCTAAAAGATTCACGGCGTTTCGTTTTTTTTATTTTTTGTTGTTTAATGGTAAAATAATTATCATATGATGATGCTCATAACAATGATATAGATCAATGTTTATTAAAACTTCAATCAACATAATTTTAGAATTAGATTGATTTGTTTTAAATTGTTAAGATGAATGAATATTGTTCATATGAATTAAAAGTTAACCTTAATGACAATATTTGGAAATTTTTAAAATATAATATGATTAGAACTATAACACATAAATTATGAGATGATTTTTGTGCTACTATGAGTAATTTTAAGAAAGTTCACGAATTAGTAAAGTTTCCAAAATCCATTTGTACCTTGATTATACTATTTAAGGAAATAGTATAATATCTTATGAAGATGTTGATTAACATGATATTATTTGATAATATGTGTAATTGTCTAATTTAATAAATAAATAAAAAACGTGTATATTTGGATTTTAGGGTTATTTTATTTGTTTTCGTTTTTATTTAAATTATGAGATAATATTTATATAAACTAAAATTATAAAAGATGTTTTGTAATTGTAACACATTTTTGTCGAAAGAAAAGGAAAGAAAACGTGTGATTGCCGTGAAAAGTAAGGAAATAAACGGAAATTATTTGATAATTTTTCGGTTATTTAATCATTTATTTATTTTAAAAGGTTTATTATATCTAATAGATGATACTTACTAGATTCTAAAATTGTTTAGAATTTACTTGGATTATGGTTTACATGTGTGACATGTAATTTTAAGGTTAATGGTGGTTTGGATAATATTGAATTATGAATGTTTTTATTATATTGTTAATGATATTGTTTTTCAATGAAGGTTGAATTTTTTATTTTGAGTAAATTATCAATTACACCCACCTCAAATACACTTTTCTAAACTTACTCCCACCTCAAAAATTTTTAATAAACTACACCCAAACCCATTTTCAGGTAAAAATCCACTTAAATTGACTATTTTGCCCCCGCGATTATAACCATTTAATTGTGACTTCATTCCCCCTATTTCACTTATTTTCTCTCATTTCCCTCAAAATCTCCTCCTCGTCCTCGGCTAGTGGTTGTCGCAACAACGACTTATCTTCATCTTCTTTTGTCGAACCGAAATTAACAAGTTTGTTGGGTAATTTTAGCTTGATTTTTAAACTTGATTTGGCTTCTTCTAGCTCATCCTTGTTAGGAACAAAACAAGATTTATCGTCTGCCATTGATGAATTTAGGTAAATTAATTCGAGGTAATTGACTAATTGAGGTAATTAAGAGTAAAAAATCAGATTAATTTGAGGTAATTAGTATTAATTAGGGAAAGAATGAGTGAAATTATCAGCGAAGAAATATATATGAATTTTTTTTCTGGGTTTTCAATTTATGTGTCGAATGTCTGGGTTTAAATTTCTGGGTATTTGTTTTTTTTTTTGTTTTCAATTTATGTAACACCCCCATTTATTTAAGGGCCTGTACTAGGACTCCCTAGATAAATAAGGACGTTACCATCTCGGTTTCCCGAGGCAGTAGATACAAAGGAAGATAAACAGTACTTTAAATTAATAAATTATCTCAAAGAACAAGTTTGTACAACTGCACTATAAAACTGTCTTGATAAAAAATAAAGGTACAACTCGGAAACAATTATTATGTGATCTAGACTCTAGGCAGGTCCGGATCCATGCTTCTCTCCTCCCCTAGCTCCCATAAGTCTGAACACCTGTCAATCTGCTCCCCAATAGTTGGTTCATCACAGGTGATCACGAATACACAGGGTCAACCACAAGGTTGAGTAGAGAAAACTGTAAACAAACCACATTACTATAAATAGAAAGTCGAACTTCTCCACTCCACACCAACCACAGACCCTTTTATCTCCGCACCAATCACAGACCCTTTATCTCCGCACCAATCACAGACCCTTTATCTCCACACCAACACAGACCCTTTATCTTCGCACCATATCGTATCACGGAATTATATATCACCATATACCAATCATATAACAATATAGATGAACATGGTTAATCTCAACCAATAAACAGATTACACATCACATGTACATAGTATTCCCCTACCTCAAAAACTGCAGAAGAAAAGATAACTGCGCGACTGCTTCTAAAAATGCTCCACACGAAAACTTCCACCTAGATATGTATTATATAAATTAATAAACTCCCTACATCTCATAATATACGTACACATTCTATTATAGAAACCTCCTATACTTAGAAAGTTTCCTAACAACCAAGGTTACCCAAAATAGTAACCTTCCAAATATGGTAACTTTCCAAATATAGAAACTTTCTAAATATATCATCCCGTAATACAAGACTTCCAAATTAGGTAAACTTTTAATCATGGCAACTAAATTTGAAATTCAAAGCATACAAAACTTCCCAATATAATTATTAATATGCCATAAAACAAAGATATTATCATTAATAATATTAATTAATAATATACCCAAAATATAAACATTCTATTAAAACAACCATAATAATAATAATAATAATAAATAAATAAAAATGATAAATAATAAGTAAAATCGAAAACACAAAAAAAACACAAACACACGAAACAGCCCACACCTTAAAACAGCCCGACTCACCACCAAACCTACCCTCCTAACACCACCGCTACCCATTCGCAGCCAACAACAACCACCAGACCTTGGGCCCAGGACTACCACCTGCCACCACGACCGCCGACTGACCCTTCGACCACCCCTGACACGGCGAACCAGGGCCAACACCAGGCCTGGTTCATCGCACCTGTAGCAGACCAGGCCTGAATCCCCCTTTGTCGACACCCCTTCCAGCCCCCAACACGACTCCCTCATGCCACCTTAGCCACCCCCTGACACCCGACACCCTAACATGGTGGTACCACTGCACCGACCTCCCCCGAGTCAGCGGTGGTGCCACCCCCAAGAACCAGCCAACAAACAACGTACAGGAAACGAAAACAGAATCAAGAACAACCACCATTAAACGACGCTGTAACCACCGCTAAGAACCACCCTAACAACCACCCCATCACTCCTCTGATCACCACTCATTCTTTCACTCCCACCATCAACCACGACGAGTTGAAATAAGACGTCGACACCAACAAACACGTTAATTGGTCAGACTCGCTATTTTTAAAACAACCAAACAGCCCCGCGACAGACGCCTAAAAACCAACTATACTGGTGTTGTACGGTGGTTGACACAACCACGACGAGGGTCAGACACTAAATATACACCCCATAGATTGCTTAACACAAAAGAAACAGAGTTGGCAGACCACTTACACGACCCAGAAACGCATACAAACAGCAGGTGTGAAAACCGCTTAAACAGAGATACACATACCTACTTTTCGAGTTAAACGACCGCCCCCTGCCTGACCTCCGACCACCGTGAGACTAAGAACTTAGGCCTTGCTGTGACGGCTAGGATGTGTGGTGATTGAGATGTGAATTAGGGTAGTCTAAGCTAGGGTAAAATTACACTAAATATGACGGCATGATGATTAGGGTTGACAAGATTTTAAAAAAAAACTAAGTATGGGCTCCTATGACACGCACAAACCAAAGCCCAAACTTGCACAAGAGGTCTCAAGTTCGATTCTCCTTACGAACACTACAACACAAAGCCCCCTTTTAAAAACCAATTAAGCAAATACATACCATTGACATAAAAAAAACGTAATAAAATTTCGAGGTATTACAATTTATGTGTCGAATTTCTGGGTTAAACCCGACTTATCCACCCCGTATTCACGCCTACAGCTTGGCTGAGTGCTGTCTCGGCCCGCCTCATGTAATACCCCGTATTTTAGCCTTGGTCAACGGCAATCAAACCATGTTTTATACAAGTATTTCAAACGGAATGTTTATAAAGTATTTTACGTAAACTATTATTATTATATAAATCGTATTTCTACGATTAATTCGTATTTCATAATCATTTTTATATTTGATAATTAATTCGTAAAATGACATTTCATTTGTATTTTTTCTTTATTTTGATGATATATTTTTAATTAAATATATTTCATATATTTATATCTATTTCTCATTTATACTTGTTTTATCAATTACGTGATAATTATATTTAAATCCTAATTTTATATATTTGATGTTAAGATCTAATAAAACTATATTTTCATAATTAATTTAATTAGTATAAATAAATTATACGTACTTGTTTAATTTAAGTTACGAGTTGAGAACGTGTTTGAATTTCTCGAGAAGCGTGATAGGCTCTTAGACTCGGGTTATAACGGACACATAATGGGCTTGGAATCGGGTTGTTTGGGAGAACCTGGTATAATACAAACACGATATGTAACAACCCGTAATTCTTTTAGTAGTTTATAAAATAGGCTTCGAGTCGTTGTAAAAAAAATAAAAACAAAACCCATGATCGCTAGTATAATTATGTGCTTGTAATTATCTTGTGGGTTTCGATCTGGGGATCTAAGTCATCTTATATTTTAAGAGTAATGTGGTGCTAGTGAGGCTCGATCCTATGACCTTCAGAGACCCACCATTGGGCCTCGTTTTGCGTGCTTAAGTAACAGCCCATGAACACGTTTTCAGAAACCCTGCATAAACCTAGAGCCTGCCGTCATATTTATGGTAGCTCTACCTACCCTAAACCCTACTCAAACTCAAAACCAACCACACCAAACCCTAGCAGCCACAGTAGAGAAAGAGAAGAACCCATCCACGGTGGTTGCTGACCGACGTAGGGTGGTTCGAATTGGTGAAGAATTTGGTATGTCCACCACCATCTCGTTACCTTCTGTTTCTCAGCACGGTTTTGTCGTCTGTTTAAGAAGGGTTTTATGCATCTAATTCTTATTGTTTTTACATAATATGGAACTAGGAAGTATAAGGTTTGTATGTAGGCTATAGATGAAGTGTCGATGGCTGTCGTCACTTAGTTTCGAAGGTGTTTATTTTGGTGTCGGATCAGGGGTTGCAGCAATGCGATAACAGGCGCTTTAGATGCATTCTTTTGTAATCGGTTTTATTGTTGAGTCTATGTATTTTGTTATGGGTCGTTGTGTGTTGGGACAGGTGGTGGTAAGGGGTTACTCATGGTGGTAGCCTTGGGGTTCAGAGGTGGTTGGTCGTGGTGTTGCAGGGGTGGTTGATGGCGTGGTTAGAAGGTTGTTTTACAGTCTGTTCGTACTCTGTTTTATCTGCGTGTGTTAGGGGAGTTTTGGGTGGTGATAATGTCGTGGACTAGGGGGAGGTCAGTACGACGTTGTTGCCAAATCTTGAGTCTGGAGTCCGGGGGTGCTGGTGGTGGTCGGATCTAGTGTCGGTAAGGTCTGGCTTAGCATCGAAGGGCAGTGGAAGTGTCGTGGTCAGAGGCTGCGAGTGTGGAACCAGGCCTGAATTGGGCTCTGGTTCGACCCACTGGTGGCTGTCGAGTGGGTGGTTGGTGTTTGGGGAGGTAGCCGGTGGTTCTGGGGTCTAGACAGGTGGTTATCGGTGGTAGGGGCAGGTGTTACGTGGCGGTTCTAGGGGCTGTTTTGGGTCGTGTGTGGTGTCGCGGTAAAGGTTGGTCGTGGGCTGTTTTGTGTTAGGGTTATTAAGTTCTTATTATTATTATTAGTATTATTCTTATTATTATTATTATTATTGTTATTATTTTTATTTAGTTAAAATTATGATTTTGTTGAGATATTAATATTAATGTTAGTAATTATTACCTTAATTATAATTAGTGTTGTATTATTTTCTTACGTTTTTGGGTCGTGTTATTTGATGTGCGAGTCGGGATTTATGTAAGTCATGGGAGCGACTATAATTGGAAGTTACTATATTTGGGAAGTTTCTATTTAGGGAAACTTTCCCAATATGGAAAGTTGCTATTTATAGTAAGTATGGTCGTGGTGGTTCGGGAAGATTGTTAATTCCTTACGTATATCTGTTTAGGTAGCGAGTTTCGCGTGGAACATTTCTGACAAGCTTCGGGTTATCTGCGTTTCCTGCTAATTCAGGTAGGGGAAAATACTGGTATATGATGATGTATAAACTGTTCTTATTCGGTTTTAAGCATGTTTGTGATATAATATCATGTGATCGTTATATTGTGTTATCTATATTAATCTGTGATATAATACGATGTGAATATAAAGGGTCTGTGATTGGTGCGGAGATAAAGGGTCTGTGATTGGTGCGGAGATAAAGGGTCTGTGTTTGGTGCGGAGATAAAGGGTCTGTGAAGGGTGTGGAGTATTATGGGCCTTGTGATCCGGAGTGGAGAAGTTCGACTTTCTATTTATAGCAATGTGGTTTGTTTACAGTATTTCTCTACTCAACCTCGTGGTTGACCCTGTGTATTCGTGATCACCTGTGATGAACCAAATTATTGGGGAGCAGATTGACAGGTGGCTGAGACTAAGGGGGAGCTATGGGAGAAAGAGCTTGGATCCGGACCAGACTAGAGTCTAGATCACCTTAGTATGTCTAGCATGAGTTGTATTTTATTTTATTCCTTTTGTTAAGACTTTCGGATACAGTTGTATGATCATGACATGAGTTTAATTTTAATTGAAGTACTGCTTATCTTTCCCTTTGTATCTACTGCCTCGGGAAACCGAGATGGTAACACCGTTATTTATCTGAGGAGTCCTAGTACAGGCCCTTAAATAAATGGGGGTGTTACAAAGTGGTATCAGAGCGAACGATCCTCAGGCCTAACCTAATGAATCCAATGAATGTAGGAGAGTCTAAATAAAATGAACCCCGGGATAGGACTGTTAGGAGCACACAAAAGGGGAAGTATGAGTCTGGGGCCCCCTCACACCGAACCATTGGCCCTATCAGTTTTACCCGGGAACCCAGAGTGAAAATACGAGAGAAAAGGGTAGGTTAAGAAAAGATGGAAGTAATTGTATACTGTGATAAGTATTTTATGAGAATTCTGAGTATAAGTGACTGTTGGAAAAGCCGGAAGGGGCATGAGCATGAAAGAACCTTTAATTGTTTGAATAAAGAAGTGCATATTAATATGGCTACGTGAAGTGATTTGAAACATGTTAGTAATTCTTCTCTCATCATGTCTAGTGATATGCGGTTATGTGATCCCTGAGCCATGTTATAGAAAAGAACTACTTATAGTCTAAGTGTTTATAGACTTTAATGTTTAGGGAACATAGCCCTAATCCAAATGGGTACCCATATGAGTCGGGACTCATTTCTTTTTCTGTTGTACTATAGTATGCCTCCGCGAAGAGCCAATGTTGCAAACATCACACAAGAGGAGTTAGACCGGTTACTAGCTGAGAACGAGGCCTTAAAGGCCCAACGCATGGACTCGGCAAAAATGAGCACAATAATCGCGAGGCATCACCCTACCCAATTCACTGGGGAGGGGGAACCTCATCTGCTGGGGGCATGGTGTCGGGAATTCACTAATCTATTCGAGTTGGTGGATTGCCCTGAAGAATTGAGGGTTGACCAAGCAGCCCACTATCTGAGGGGTATGGCCGGAGATTGGTGGACCGGGAATAAGGGAGAGATCCAGGAAGCAGCTAGAGGGGATGAGACCGAGTTTGTTGCTTGGGACGCATTCAAGAGGATCTTGTACGAGGTGTTTCTACCAGAATTCCAAAAGAGCAAGCTGAGGGAGGAGTTCGATACATTCAAGATGTCGGAGGACATGACTGTAGAGGCTTACTACAGGAAATTCATCCAGTTGGCGAACTACGTGGGAGACATGGGTTTCGATGATGCCATGCTGGCAATGAAATTTGAGAGAGGGCTATCAATCGCCATTAAAGAGAGACTGATTGCAGCTCCGCCCACCACAGTCTGTGACATCTACCTAAGGGCTGGGGCGGCGGAGAGGCTTTCAGAGATGATCAAGGAGGACAAGAAGTCCAAGTCTGAAAAGAGGAAGGCTGAATCAGTAACTGAGGGTTCAGGATCGAAAAAGCAAAGCACTAACAAGTTCAGTGGGTACTTCGGGAGTAGTGCCTCTGGTGGTGGGAGAAACCAGAGTGGGGGCAACTTCAGGAGTGGAGGTTCTGGCAGTGGTTCGGTGGGAATGGTCAGTTTCGGCTGCGGAAAGATTGGGCACAAGCAGGCAGTATGTCGCTCATCTGGAGGGAATCAGTCTGGGGGTTATCACACGCCTACATCTGGATATCAAGGATCTCGCACTCAGTCATATGGAAGCAGTGGCTATCGCACACCCATGACAAACTATGGTGGGGGTGCGAAGTCTGGAGGCAGCAGCAACTATCAAAGGAACTACCACAGCAATCAGAACCGTTCATACCAGAATCAGTACAATGGAAGTGGGAACAATCGCAAGACGGGAACGGAGGGAAATCAGCAGGCTGGGACAACTTCTGCCAGCCAGAGTGGAGTCAAGTCCAGTGGCAAGCTCTTTGCCATGGGAAAGCAGGCAGCTCAGGAGGATGCTCATGTGGTAACCGGTACTTTTCTTGTAAACCCTAAACCTACCTTCGTACTTTTCGATTCCGGTGCCACCCATTCGTTTATCTCTAGGGATCATGTTAAGGCTTTAGGACTTAAGAGATTTGATTGGGTCGCGGATTCAGTGACCATACCTTCAGGCGAGTCGATAGTTTGTAATAGAGTATACGGTAGTGTACCCATCAAAATCGGGGAAGCAACTTTCTTTGGTGACCTCATAGAATTTCCTTTGGGGGGTTTTGAGGTGATCCTAGGGATGGACTGGCTGGGGAAGTATAGAGCTTTTATCGACTGTCATCAAAAGAAGATTTCTTTGAGGGGACCTAGAGGAGTGAGGGTGTCCTACAAGGGATACCGAGTCAAGCCAAAGATCAAATTCATATCCGTCAATACCCTTAAGTCTAGTTTGCGAAAAGGAGAGAGCCTAATCTTGTGCCAAATGTGGGATTGTGAGACTGAGACCCCCAAGACTAGTGAGATACCTGTGGTACGGGAGTTTGAGGGAGTATTCCAAGACGACGTTCCAGGGTTGCCGCCAAGGAGGGAAGTGGAATTTTCCATTGACCTAAAACCAGGGGCGGGACCAATATCCAAATCACCGTACCGTATGGGACCGAAGGAGATGGAGGAGTTGAAGAAGCAGTTGGATGAACTAGCTGAGAAAGGGTTCATCCGACCCAGTGTGTCGCCCTGGGGAGCACCCGTTTTGTTTGTGAAGAAGAAGGATGGTAGTTTGAGACTTTGTGTTGACTACCGAGAGCTGAACAATGTGACCATCAAGAACCGTTATCCTTTGCCGAGAATTGACGACTTGTTCGATCAGTTAAGTGGAGCTGGAGTCTTCTCCAAGATTGATTTGAGATCCGGGTATCATCAGTTGAGAATAAAGGATGAAGATATTCCAAAGACCGCTTTCCGAACGAGGTATGGCCACTAAGAATTTGTGGTTATGCCCTTTGGATTGACTAATGCTCCAGCTGTGTTCATGGACTTGATGAATCGAGTTTTCAGCTCATATCTGGACAAGTTTGTGGTGGTATTCATAGATGATATCCTGGTATACTCCAAGAATGCAGAAGAGCACGAGGATCATTTGAGAAAGGTACTTCAGACCTTGGAGGAGCATAAGCTCAATGCTAAGTTGAGCAAGTGTGAGTTTTGGTTGGAGGAAGTCGCATTTCTGGGCCATGTAATCTCAAAGGAGGGGGTATCTGTGGACCCTAGTAAGATCGAGGCTGTGACTAAGTGGCAAAGTCCGAAGAATGTGAGTGAGATTCGAAGTTTCCTGGGATTGGCGGGATATTATCGGAGATTCGACAAAGATTTTTCAAAGATAGCGAAGCCGTTGACATCGTTAATGAGAAAAGAGAACCGTTTTGTCTGGGATGAGAGTTGTGAGAAGGCATTCCTGACTCTTAAGGAACGTCTGACAACAGCTCCTATCCTGGCCTTGCCAGTCGGAAGTGATAATTTCGAGGTTTATACCGACGCTTCGAAGCATGGGTTGGGCTGTGTGCTAATGCAGAATGGGAGAGTGATAGCTTATGCATCTCGCCAGTTGAAGACCTACGAAGAGAATTATCCGACTCATGATCTGGAATTGGGTGCAGTCGTGTTTGCACTTAAATTTTGGCGCCATTACCTTTATGGAGCCACTTTTAAAGTGTTTTCTGATCATAAGAGCCTGAAGTATATCTACACCCAGAAGGAGTTGAACATGAGGCAGAGGAGGTGGATAGAGTTAATCGGAGACTATGATATGCAGATTATCTACCATGAGGGCAAGGCGAATGTGGTAGCTGATGCCCTAAGTAGGAAGTCAGTGCATGCTTTGAGTTGTGCCAGATCGAGGGTGAGGTTGCATGGCGAATTAAGGGAGATGGGAATTTTTATGATCCGGAAAGGGGATGCCCTTGGTGATTTAACAGTGGAGCCTGAGCTGTATGGGGAGATTCGGGAGTTGCAGAAGAACGATGAGAGAATCCAGAGGTGGCGTTTAATGGTGGAAAGTGGGGTTGGTGAAAATGCATCCAAGTTCAGTATTCATACCGACGGTAGCTTGAGATTCAGTGGGCGATGGTGTGTACCGAATGTTGAGGAGCTAAAGAAGAAGATCCTGACTGAAGCTCATGCTACTCCTTATTCTGTTCACCCAGGGGGTGATAAACTGTATAAGGACCTTAAGAAAACGTTTTGGTGGCCAAATATGAAGAAGGAGGTCGCAGAGTTTGTCTCGAGGTGTTTGACGTGTCAACGAGTGAAAGGGGAGCATAAGAGACCTCAAGGGAAGGTTCAGCCATTGGATGTGCCAGAGTGGAAGTGGGAGAATATTTCGATGGACTTTATCGTGGGGTTGCCTCTGACTCAGAGGGGCAACAACATGATTTGGGTGATTGTGGATCGCTTGACTAAGTCAGCTCACTTTATTCCCATGAAGGATACCTGGAGTAAAGCCGAGTTGGCTAAGTCATATGTTCAGAATGTGGTCAAACTGCATGGCGTACCCAAGGACATTGTTTCAGATCGAGACTCGAGGTTTATATCCAGATTTTGGCAGGAGTTGCAGGCTGCTTTGGGTACCCAGTTGAAGATGAGTACAGTTTTTCATCCGGCTACTGACGGCCAGACTGAGAGGACGATTTTGACTCTCGAGGATATGTTGAGAGCTTGCGTTCTTGAGTTCGGAGGATCTTGGGAGGATCGACTGAGGTTGATCGAGTTTTCTTATAATAACAGCTACCATGCCAGCATAGGAATGGCCCCTTTCGAGGCTCTATATGGGAGGAAGTGTAGGAGCCCTGTGTGTTGGGATGATCGAGCTGATGTTGTGACCTTAGGGCCCGACATGATCCAGGAGATGGTGGAGCAGGTTCAGGTTATTCGACAAAGGATGAGGGCCGCTCAGGATAGACAGAAGAGCTATGCCGATCTAAAGAGGAGCGATATTTCATTCGAGGCCGGAGAGAAAGTACTACTGAAAGTCTCTCCAATGAAGGGTGTGATGAGATTCGGCAAGCGTGGCAAACTGAGTCAGAAATTTATTGGACCGTTTGAGATCTTGGACAGAGTTGCAGAGGTGGCATATCGCTTAGCTTTACCTCCAACCCTATCCAAGGTCCATAATGTGTTCCACGTATCTCAGTTGAGGAAATATGTGAGTGACCCAGCACATGTGCTTCAGCACGAGGTGATTGAGATAGATGAGCAGTTGGCATACATTGACACTCCGAAGGAAATTCTGGACAGGAAGGTCCGGAAAACTCGCAATGGGGAGACGTCCTTGGTGAAGGTCCTATGGACCAATCATAATCAGGAGGAGGCTACCTGGGAGCCTGAGGCATCCATGAGGGAACGTTACCCGCATCTGTTTGATTGAGGTAAGTTACGGGGACGTAACTCTTTTTTTTAGGAGGATGGAATGTCACATTTTCTGTGTTTTGGTTAACGTTGTATGTTCCAAGTGCGGTTGAGTTGGGTCTTTTGTCTCCGAGTGTGGTTGAACTTCGGGACGAAGTTCACTTTAAGGGGGGAAGACTGTAACAACCCGTAATTCTATTAGTAGTTTATAAAATAGGCTTCGAGTCGTTGTAAAAAAAATAAAAACAAAACCCATGATCGCTAGTATAATTATGTGCTTGTAATTATCTTGTGGGTTTCGATCTGGGGATCTAAGTCATCTTATATTTTAAGAGTAATGTGGTGCTAGTGAGGCTCGATCCTATGACCTTCAGAGACCCACCATTGTGCCTCGTTTTGCGTGCTTAAGTAACAGCCCATGAACACGTTTTCAGAAACCCTGCATAAACCTAGAGCCTGCCGTCATATTTATGGTAGCTCTACCTACCCTAAACCCTACTCAAACTCAAAACCAACCACACCAAACCCTAGCCGCCACAGTAGAGAAAGAGAAGAACCCATCCACGGTGGTTGCTGACCGACGTAGGGTGTAATACCTCGAATTTTGGGCACGATGTCTTAGTAGCCAAACGGTTTTATGTTTAGTACGGGATCTTATTTGTTACGATGTTAAATAGGATGATAATTAATTAGTTCATTTATAAGTTTACGCGTACGTATCATGCTTGTTATGGGACTCGAATTGGGGATCACTTATTTATGTGACATGCTCTTGGTGGGGTTTGAACTAGGGGTTGTTGGATGAGAGTCTTGGGCCTCGATTTCCGTGTCAATACAAGCAGCCCAAGACTCGCATATTATGAGGGAATGAAACCCTCACACACACCCCTTCACCCAGCCGCCTTATAAGAGCCTTCGACACACTTTCTGACCTACCTACACATATCACCTCTACCCTAGTTTGTTCAGCCGCCACCACACCCCAGAAGGAGGAGTCTATCACGGTTGTTTGACCAGTCTAGGTTCTCTCGATTTGAGGCAGAAAACAGGTAAGCCGCAGCCTGTATAGTTTCGTTTGTAATTCTGCTTTTAAACTGCTGGTGTTTATGCTCTTTCGAGGGGGTGTTCAGTGTCGTGGTTGTCATGGTTTATGCTTTTCTTTTCTTGTGGTGGTTAAGGGGTTGTCGGGGGTTGGTCACGGTGGTTGTCGTGTATCGTGGGTGGTGTAAAAGGGGGGTTCGTGGTGTCTGTTGGTTGGTTTAGTTCACGGTCAGTGTTGTATGTTCAGGGAAGGTGGTTTTGGGGTGGTGCTACTGAAGACTCGGGGGAGGTCTAAGCAGTGGCACCACCATGGTCCGAGTGGGGGTTGTCGGAGGTTTAGTCTGGTGGGTGTTATGGTTGGTGTAAGGGTGGTTACAGGGGATCGATTGGTGTTTGTTTTGGGCTGTTGGGACTCAGGCGAGGGGTCAGGCTGGGTTTAAGGTCTCTGGTCAGAGTCGACAGGGGGTGTCGACTGGTGGGGTGGTGTTGTAGTGACGGTTGGTGGTCGGTGGTGTTGGGAGTCGGTACTGGTGGGTGGTCGAAGTGGCGGTAGGCAGCGGTGGAGGGGCTGTTGTCGGCTGTTGTCGTGTGGGGGCTGTCGGGTGTGTAGTGTTGTGTATCATCCTCTTCATCTTTTTAATTTCATTATTATTATTATTATTATTATTATTATTATTATTATTATTGATATTATCATTATTAATTTATTATTTGTATGATGGTTATTTATGGTACTTATTTTGTTTTTAAAGGTAAAGATTTTATTATTTATTAAGGGAAGTTTTAATATGGGTAATAATGTATATTTTGAATCATTTGAATTTCAAAACCAAAGTAATATTTTTGGAAGTTGTTATATTTAGAAGCTACTATATTTGGAAGTTGATACATCGGAAAGTTTCTATTTATGGAAACTTTCCACTTATGGTAGTTGCCATTTATAGTAACTATGATTCGTTAAGGGGTTCGTGTAAGTTATTAATTGGTTACATATATCTGTTTAGAGAGCGAGTTTCGAGTGGAACGTTTCTAAGCATATCTCGGGTTGTGTCTACGTTCCTGCTATATCAGGTAGGGAAAAAAAATACTGGTTTACAATAATGTGTAATCTGTTCTTATGTGTTAATAAGCATGTTTATGTTATAATCTCATGTGAACGTTATATTGTGCTATTTATATCTTTTGAGACATTGTTACGATGTGAATATATATATATATATATATATATATATATATATATATATATATATTGGGTCTTGTGATACGGTGTTGGATCGGTGCAGAGTATATATGGTGTTGGATCGGTGCGGAGTATATATATATGGCGTTGGATCGGTGCGGAGTTTATTTGGCGTTGGATCGGTGTGGAGTTTACTATATTGTTATAATTATTGTTTTCCCTACTCAACCTCGTGGTTGACCCTGTGTATTCGTGATCACCTGGGATGAACCAATTATTGGGGAGCAGATTGACAGGTGGCTGAGACTAAGGGGGAGCTATGGGAGGAAGAGCTTGGATCCGGACCAGATTAGATGTCTAGATCACCTTAGTCAGTTTAATACGAGTTGTACTTTATTTATGTTGTTAAGACCTTTGGATATGTAAGAACATGTTTTGAGTTTAAAGTTAATTTAAAGTACTGTTTATCTTCCTTTGTATCTACTGCCTCGGGAAACCGAGATGGTAACACCCTTATTTATCTGAGGAGTCCTAGTTCAGGCCCTTAAATAAATGGGGGTGTTACAAAGTGGTATTAGAGCGAACGATCCTCAGGCCTAACCTAATGAACCTAATGAATGTAGGAGAGTCTAAATAAAATGAACCCCCGGGATAGGACTGTTAGGAGCACACTAAAGGGGAAGTATGAGTTTGGGGCCCCCTCACACCGAACCATTGGCCCTATCAGTTTTACCCGGGAACCCAGAGTGAAAATACGAGAGAAAAAGGGTAGATTAGGAAAAATTGGAAGTAATGGTATATTGTGCTAAAGTATCTATGCGAACTTGAGTATATGAAACTAATTGGAATAGCCGGGAGGGGCATGAGCATGAAAGGGATTTTAATTGTTGAATAAAGAGGTGTGAACTTATGTGGTTATGTGAAGTATCTTGAAACATGTCAGTAAATGCTTTCATTTCCTTTCGCATCATGTCTAGTGATATGCGGTTATGTGATCCCGAGCCATGTTATAATTTTGTAGTACTCAATCTGATAGTTGATGCTAGACTTTATCGTTTAGGGATTTTAAGCCTAATCCTAATGGGTACCCACATGAGTCGGGACTCATTTCTTCCTGTTTCATTATAGTATGCCTCCGCGAAGAGACAACCTCGCTAACATCACACAAGAGGAGTTGGACCAATTACGAGCTGAGAATGCGGCTCTAAAGGCCAAACGTATGGACTCCGCTAAGATGAGCACGATAATCGCAAGGCACCACCCCACCCAATTCACCAGGGAGGGTGAGCCTCATTTGCTGGGGGCCTGGTGCATAGAATTCAGTAACTTATTCGAACTGGTGGATTGCCCCGAAGAACTGAGGGTGGACCAGGCTGCCCACTATCTGAGGGGTATGGCTGGAGACTGGTGGACCGCGAATAAGGGAGAGATCCGGGAAGCAGCTACAGAGGATGGAACCGCATTTGTTCCTTGGGACGCATTCAAGGGGGTCTTGAACGAGGTGTTTCTACCAAAATTCCAAAAGAGCAAGCTGAGGGAGGAGTTCGACTCGTTCATGATGTCGGAGGACATGACCGTAGAGGCTTACTACAGGAAATTCATCCAGTTGGTGCACTACGTGGGAGACATGGGTTTCGACGATGCCATGCTAGCAATGAAATTTGAGAGAGGGTTATCAATCGCTGTCAAGAAGAGACTGATTGCAGCTCCGCCCACCACAGTCCGTGACATCAATTTAAGGGTTGGGGCGGCGGAGAGGCTTTCGGACATGATTAAGGCGGACAAGAAGTCCAAGTCTGAAAAGAGGAAGGCTGAATCAGTAGCTGAGGGTTCAGGATCGAAAAAGCAGAGCTCTAACAAGTTCAGTGGGTACTTCGGGAGTAGTGCCTCTGGTGGTGGGAGAAACCAGAGTGGGGGCAATCACATGAGTGGGGTTTCTGGCAGTGGTTCGGCAGGAATTGTGTGTTTTGGCTGTGGAAAGAGGGGACATAAGCAGGCGGTGTGTCGTTCGTCTGGAGGAAATCAGTCTGGGGGCTATCGTACGCCTGCATCCGGATACCAGGGATCCCGTACTCAATCCTATGGTAGCAGTGGCTATCGCACACCCACGACAAACTATGGTGGGGGTGCGAAATCTGGAGGGAGCAGCAATTATCAGAGGAACTATAACAATTACCAGAGCCGCCCGTACCAGAATCAGTTCAATGGAAGTGGAAGCAACCAAAAGACAGGAACGGGAGGAAATCAGCAGGCTGGGACATCTTCTGCCAGCCAGAGTGGAGTCAAGTCCAGTGGCAAGCTCTTTGCCATGGGAAAGCAGGCAGCTCAGGAGGATGCGCATGTGGTAACCGGTACTTTTCTTGTGAACTCTAAGCCTACTTTCGTACTTTTCGATTCCGGTGCCACCCATTCGTTTGTGTCTAGAGATCATGTTAAGGCTTTGGGATTTGAGAGATTTGATTGGATCGTGGATCCAGTGACCATACCATCAGGCGAGTCGATAGTCTGTAATAGAGTATATGGTAGTGTACCC
The DNA here is from genome assembly GCA_029255685.2 of Silene conica. Classification (NCBI taxonomy): domain Eukaryota; kingdom Viridiplantae; phylum Streptophyta; class Magnoliopsida; order Caryophyllales; family Caryophyllaceae; genus Silene; species Silene conica. The sequence goes on along the minus strand of CM055312.2, from coordinate 29,052,968 downwards.
ATCAAAATCGGGGAAGCAATTTTCTATTGTGACCTCATAGAGTTTCCTCTGGGGGCTTTGAGGTGATTCTGGGGATGGACTGGCTAGGGAAGTATCGAGCTTTCATCGACTGTCATCAAAAGAAGATTTCCTTGAAGGGACCTAAGGGAGTGAAGGTGTCTTACAAGGGATACCGTGTGAAACCAAAAATCAAATTCATTTCTGTCAATACCCTTAAGTCTAGCTTGAGGAAAGGAGAGAGCCTAATCTTATGCCAAATGTGGGATTGTGAGGCTGAGACCCCCAAGACTAGTGAGATACCTGTGGTACGGGAGTTTGAGGGAGTTTTTCGTGACGACGTTCCGGGGTTACCACCGAGGAGGGAAGTGGAGTTTTCCATTGACCTAAAACCAGGAGCGGGACCGATCTCTAAATCACCGTACCGTATGGGGCCAAAAGAGATGGAGGAGTTGAAGAAGGAATTGGATGAACTAGCTGAGAAAGGGTTCATCCGACCTAGTGTGTCGCCCTGGGGAGCACCTGTCTTATTTGTGAAGAAGAAGGATGGGAGTTTGAGGTTGTGTGTTGACTACCGAGAGCTGAACAATGTGACCATCAAGAACCGTTACCCTTTGCCAAGAATTGACGACTTGTTCGATCAGTTAAGTGGAGCTGGGGTTTTCTCCAAGATTGATTTGAGATCCGGGTATCACCAGTTGAGAATAAAGGATGAAGATATTCCGAAGACCGCTTTCCGAACGAGGTATGGCCACTATGAATTCGTGGTTATGCCCTTCGGATTGACTAATGCTCCAGCTGTGTTCATGGACTTGATGAACCGAGTCTTCAGCCCATATTTGGACAAGTTTGTGGTGGTATTTATCGATGATATCCTGGTATATTCCAAGAATGCAGAAGAGCACGAAGACCATTTGCGGAAAGTACTTCAGACCTTGGAAGAACATAAACTCAATGCTAAGTTGAGTAAGTGTGAGTTCTGGTTGGAGAGAGTGGCGTTTTTGGGGCATGTAATTTCAAAGGAGGGAGTGTCTGTCGACCCTAGTAAGATCGAGGCAGTGACTAAGTGGCAAAGTCCGAAGAATGTGAGTGAGATTCGAAGCTTCCTGGGATTGGCTGGATATTATCAGAGATTTGTCAAGGATTTTTCAAAGATAGCGAAGCCGTTGACGTCGTTAATGAGGAAGGAGAACCGTTTTGTCTGGGATGAGGGTTGTGAGAAGGCATTCCTGACACTTAAGGAACGCCTGACAACAGCTCCTATCCTAGCCTTGCCAGTTGGGAGTGATAATTTCAAAGTATATACCGACGCTTCGAAGCATGGATTGGGTTGTGTGTTAATGCAGAATGGGAGAGTAATAGCATATGCGTCTCGCCAGTTGAAGACCTATGAAGAAAATTATCCGACGCATGATTTGGAATTGGGCGCTGTGGTCTTTGCACTGAAATTGTGGCGTCATTACCTTTATGGAGCCACTTTTAAGGTGTTTTCTGTTCATAAGAGCCTGAAATATATCTACACCCAGAAAGAGTTGAACATGAGGCAGAGGAGGTGGATAGAATTAATTGGAGATTATGATATGCAGATTGTCTACCACGAAGGCAAGGCGAATGTGGTAGCTGACGCTCTAAGTAGGAAGTCAGTGCATGCTTTGGATTGTGCCAGATCGAGAGGGAGGTTGTATGGTGAACTAAGGGAGATGGGAATATTCATGATCCGGAAAGGGGACACTCTTGGTGACTTGACAGTGGAGCCTGAATTGTATGGAGAGATTCGGGAGTTACAGAAGAACGATGCGAGACTCCAAAAATGGCGCAAGATGGTGGAGAGTGAGGGTGGAGAGTCGTCAACCAGGTTCAGTATTCATGCCGACGATAGTTTGAGGTTCAGTGGGCGATGGTGTGTTCCGGATGTAGAGGAGCTAAAGAGGAAAATCCTGACTGAAGCTCATGCTACTCCGTACTCCGTTCACCCAGGGGGTGATAAGCTGTATAAAGATCTTAAGAAGACGTTCTGGTGGCCTAACATGAAGAAGGAAGTCGCAGAGTTTGTGTCCAGGTGTTTGACTTGTCAAAGAGTGAAAGGGGAGCATAAGCGACCTCAAGGGAAAGTCCAGCCATTAGATGTGCCCGAGTGGAAGTGGGAGAATATTTCGATGGACTTTATCGTGGGGTTGCCTCGAACTCAGAGGGGCAACAACATGATTTGGGTGGTCGTGGATCGTTTGACTAAGTCAGCTCACTTTATTCCGATGAAAGATACCTGGAGTAAAGCTGAGTTGGCTAAGTCGTATGTTCAGAATGTGGTCAAACTGCATGGCGTACCCAAGGATATTGTTTCAGACCGAGACTCGAGGTTTATATCCAGATTTTGGCAGGAGTTGCAGGCTGCTTTGGGGACTCAATTGAAGATGAGTACAGCTTTTCATCCGGCTACTGATGGTCAGACTGAGCGGACGATTCAGACTCTTGAGGATATGTTGAGAGCTTGTGTACTTGAGTTCGGAGGATCTTGGGAGGATCGACTGGGATTGATCGAGTTTTCTTATAATAACAGCTACCATGCAAGCATAGGCATGGCCCCTTTCGAGGCTCTATACGGGAGGAAGTGTCGGAGCCCTGTGTGTTGGGATGATCGAGCTGATGTTGTGACATTGGGGCCAGATATGATCCAGGAGATGGTGGAGCAAGTTCAGATTATTCGACAGAGGATGAGGGCCGCTCAGGATAGATAGAAGAGCTATGCCGATCTGAAGAGGAGCGATGTTTCATTCGAGGCCGGGGAGAAAGTGCTACTGAAAGTCTCTCCGATGAAGGGCGTGATGAGATTCGGCAAGCGTGGCAAATTGAGTCAAAAATTTATTGGACCATTTGAGATTTTGGACAGAGTTGGAGAAGTGGCATATCGCTTAGCTTTACCTCCAACCCTATCCAAGGTCCATAATGTGTTCCATGTATCCCAGTTGAGGAAGTACGTGAGTGATCCATCACACGTGCTTCAGCACGAGGTGATTGAGATAGATGAGCAGTTGGCATACATTGAGACTCCGAAGGAAATCCTGGACAGGAAGGTGCGGAAGACTCGCAATGGGGAGACGTCCTTGGTGAAGGTCTTGTGGACAAATCATAATCAGGAGGAGGCTACGTGGGAGCCAGAGGCGTCCATGAGAGAGCGTTATCCACATTTGTTCGATTAAGGTAAGTTACGCGGACGTAACTTTTCTTTAAGGGGGGTGGAATGTAACATTATGTGATATTTTGTGATATTTTTGTGTTCACAGTTCGTTTGAGTTGTTTGTTAGCGTTGTTGAACTTCGGGACGAAGTTCATCTTAAGGGGGGAAGACTGTAATACCTCGAATTTTGGGCACGATGTCTTAGTAGCCAAACGGTTTTATGTTTAGTACGGGATCTTATTTGTTACGATGTTAAATAGGATGATAAGTAATTAGTTCGTTTATAAGTTTACAGGTACGTATCATGCTTGTTATGGGACTCGAATTGGGGATCACTTATTTATGTGACATGCTCTTGGTGGGGTTCGAACTAGGGGTTGTTGGATGAGAGTCTTGGGCCTCGATTTCCGTGTCAATACAAGCAGCCCAAGACTCGCATATTATGAGGGAATGAAACCCTCACACACACCCCTTCACTCAGCCGCCTTATAAGAGCCTTCGACACACTTTCTGACCTACCTACACATATCAACTCTACCCTAGTTTGTTCAGCCGCCACCACACCCCAGAAGGAGGAGTCTTTCACGGTTGTTTGACCAGTCTAGGTTCTCTCGATTTGAGGCAGAAAACAGGTAAGCCGCAGCCTGTATAGTTTCGTTTGTAATTCTGCTTTTAAACTGCTGGTGTTTATGCTCTTTCGAGGGGGTGTTCAGTGTCGTGGTTGTCATGGTTTATGCTTTTCTTTTCTTGTGGTGGTTAAGGGGTTGTCGGGGGTTGGTCACGGTGGTTGTCGTGTATCGTGGGTGGTGTAAAAAGGGGGGTTCGTGGTGTCTGTTGGTTGGTTTAGTTCACGGTCAGTGTTGTATGTTCAGGGAAGGTGGTTTTGGGGTGGTGCTACTGAAGACTCGGGGGAGGTCTAAGCAGTGGCACCACCATGGTCCGAGTGGGGGTTGTCGGAGGTTTAGTCTGGTGGGTGTTATGGTTGGTGTAAGGGTGGTTACAGGGGATCGATTGGTGTTTGTTTTGGGCTATTGGGACTCAGGCGAGGGGTCAGGCTGGGTTTAAGGTCTCTGGTCAGAGTCGACAGGGGGTGTCGACTGGTGGGGTGGTGTTGTAGTGACGGTTGGTGGTCGGTGGTGTTGGGAGTCGGTACTGATGGGTGGTCGAAGTGGCGGTAGGCAGCGGTGGAGGGGCTGTTGTCGGCTGTTGTCGTGTGGGGGCTGTCGGGTGTGTAGTGTTGTGTATCATCCTCTTCATCTTTTTAATTTTATTATTATTATTATTATTATTATTATTATTATTATTATTATTATTATTGATATTATCATTATTAATTTATTATTTGTATGATGGTTATTTATGGTACTTATTTTGTTTTTAAAGGTAAAGATTTTATTATTTATTAAGGGAAGTTTTAATATGGCTAATAATGTATATTTTGAATCATTTGAATTTCAAAACCAAAGTAATATTTTTGGAAGTTGTTATATTTAGAAGCTACTATATTTGGAAGTTGATACATCGGAAAGTTTCTATTTATTGAAACTTTCCACTTATGGTAGTTGCCATTTATAGTAACTATGATTCGTTAAGGGGTTCGTGTAAGTTATTAATTGGTTACATATATCTGTTTAGGGAGCGAGTTTCGAGTGGAACGTTTCTAAGCATATCTCGGGTTGTGTCTACGTTCCTGCTATATCAGGTAGGGAAAAAAATACTGGTTTACAATAATATGTAATCTGTTCTTATGTGTTAATAAGCATGTTTATGTTATAATCTCATGTGAACGTTATATTGTGCTATTTATATCTTTTGAGACATTGTTACGATGTGAATATATATATATATATATATATATATATATATATTGGGTCTTGTGATACGGTGTTGGATCGGTGCGGAGTATATATGGTGTTGGATCGGTGCGGAGTATATATGGTGTTTGATCGGTGCGGAGTATATATATATGGCGTTGGATCGGTGCGGAGTTTATTTGGCGTTGGATCGGTGCGGAGTTTACTATATTGTTATAATTATTGTTTTCCCTACTCAACCTCGTGGTTGACCCTGTGTATTCGTGATCACCTGTGATGAACCAATTATTGGGGAGCAGATTGACAGGTGGCTGAGACTAAGGGGGAGCTATGGGAGGAAGAGCTTGGATCCGGACCAGATTAGATGTCTAGATCACCTTAGTCAGTTTAATACGAGTTGTACTTTATTTATGTTGTTAAGACCTTTGGATATGTAAGAACATGTTTTGAGTTTAAAGTTAATTTAAAGTACTGTTTATCTTCCTTTGTATCTACTGCCTCGGGAAACCGAGATGGTAACACCCTTATTTATCTGAGGAGTCCTAGTTCAGGCCCTTAAATAAATGGGGGTGTTACATAGGGTGGTTCGAATTGGTGAAGAATCTGGTAGTCCACCACCATCTCGTTACCTTCTGTTTCTCAGCACGGTTTTGTCGTCTGTTTAAGAAGGGTTTTATGCATCTAATTCTTATTGTTTTTACATAATATGGAACTAGGAAGTATAAGGTTTGTATGTAGGCTATAGATGAAGTGTCGATGGCTGTCGTCACTTAGTTTCGAAGGTGTTTATTTTGGTGTCGGATCAGGAGTTGCAGCAATGCGATAACAGGCGCTTTAGATGCATTCTTTTGTAATCGGTTTTATTGTTGAGTCTATGTATTTTGTTATGGGTCGTTGTGTGTTGGGACAGGTGGTGGTAAGGGGTTACTCATGGTGGTAGCCTTGGGGTTCAGAGGTGGTTGGTCGTGGTGTTGCAGGGGTGGTTGATGGGCGTGGTTAGAAGGTTGTTTTACAATCTGTTCGTACTCTGTTTTATCTGTGTGTGTCAGGGGGGTTTTGGGTGGTGATAATGTCGTGGACTAGGGGGAGGTCAGTACGACGTTGTTGCCAAATCTTGAGTCTGGAGTCCGGGGGTGCTGGTGGTGGTCGGATCTAGTGTCGGTAAGGTCTGGGTTAGCATCGAAGGGCAGTGGAAGTGTCGTGGTCAGAGGCTGCGAGTGTGGAACCAGGCCTGAATTGGGCTCTGGTTCGACCCACTGGTGGCTGTCGAGTGGGTGGTTGGTGTTTGGGGAGGTAGCCGGTGGTTCTGGGTCTAGACAGGTGGTTGTCGGTGGTAGGGGCAGGTGTTACGTGGCGGTTCTAGGGGCTGTTTTGGGTCGTGTGTGGTGTCGCGGTAAAGGTTGGTCGTGGGCTGTTTTGTGTTAGGGTTATTAAGTTCTTATTATTATTATTAGTATTATTCTTATTATTATTATTATTATTATTATTATTATTGTTATTATTTTTATTTAGTTAAAATTATGATTTTGTTGAGATATTAATATTAATGTTAGTAATATTATTACCTTAATTATAATTAGTGTTGTATTATTTTCTTACGTTTTTGGGTCGTGTTATTTGATGTGCGAGTCGGGATTTATGTAAGTCATGGGAGCGACTATAATTGGAAGTTACTATATTTGGGAAGTTTCTATTTAGGGAAACTTTCCCAATATGGAAAGTTGCTATTTATAGTAAGTATGGTCGTGGTGGTTCGGGAAGATTGTTAATTCGTTACGTATATCTATTTAGGTAGCGAGTTTCGCGTGGAACAATTCTGACAAGCTTCGGGTTATCTGCGTTTCCTGCTAATTCAGGTAGGGGAAAATACTGGTATATGATGATGTGTAAACTGTTCTTATTCGGTTTTAAGCATGTTTGTGATATAATATCATGTGATCGTTATATTGTGTTATCTATATTAATCTGTGATATAATACGATGTGAATATAAAGGGTCTGTGATTGGTGCGGAGATAAAGGGTCTGTGATTGGTGCGGAGATAAAGGGTCTGTGTTTGGTGCGGAGATAAAGGGTCTGTGAATGGTGTGGAGTATTATGGGCCTTGTGATCCGGAGTGGAGAAGTTCGACTTTCTATTTATAGCAATGTGGTTTGTTTACAGTATTTCTCTACTCAACCTCGTGGTTGACCCTATGTATTCGTGATCACTTGTGATGAACCAAATTATTGGGGAGCAGATTGACAGGTGACTGAGACTAAGGGGGAGCTATGGGAGAAAGAGCTTGGATCCGGACCAGACTAGAGTCTAGATCACCTTAGTCTGTCTAGCATGAGTTGTATTTTATTTTATTCCTTTTGTTAAGACTTTCGGATACAGTTGTATGATCATGACATGAGTTTAATTTTAATTGAAGTACTGCTTATCTTTCCCTTTGTATCTACTGCCTCGGGAAACCGAGATGGTAACACCGTTATTTATCTGAGGAGTCCTAGTACAGGCCCTTAAATAAATGGGGGTGTTACACGATACCATATTTCTTCAAATATAAACAATATGAGTAACCTACCATCGACATAAAAACCTTATTCTTTCTCACGTTGCCTGCCTCCTCCATCGACTAAACAAAAACCCTACTCACGCCTACATCTCGTCTGTCCCTACACCAACCAAACCTAAAGCGATAATTACTTGTTTACATCCGTGGGTTAGAGGGGAACAAAAGGGAAAGAAATCAGAGCATGAACAGCCAGCACGATCGTCATCCTCATCGCTTGTTCAACGTAAGTTCCTCACGTTTTCTCACGCTTAATCAGACCTTTGAGTTAGAGTATACGTTGGTGGATAATCCTTGTACAACCCTTAGCGTGCTTACCACCATAGATCAGCCCTAGAACCATCGTAGGTGTCACGAAAACCACCAGTAAAGTCGACAGTAGCTATACGTTGTTTCCGCTTCTTATACTTTGCTTCGTTATGTACTGCGTTTTAAATCATGGTTGGGTTAGTTCTTGTTGCGAGTGAGTAGTAGAGTGGTTATAGGCTGCGCTGGTGGTGGTAGGGTGGTTCCTGGTGGTCGGGGAAGTTCTTTTGACAGTGGTTTTAGGGGGCTGTTAAACACGAACAGAAATAGAGGGAAACAGGGACGCGCGAGATGGCTTACGTTGAGGGTGTTTTGCAGGAGGTTAAGGTGGTGGTGAGGTCTGGTAGTTACCAACAGGGGGTCGTGGGTGGTGAGTGACGTCCATGGTAGTGACATGTGGTGGATAGGGTGGTGATAGTGGCGGCTACAGACGGGTTTACAAAGGTAGGAAAACCACAGGTGCAGTGGCGTTGCAGTTCACGGTTGTGTAGGTGCGGCTTTTGTACTGGATTTGAGGGCTGCTGGGGTTGAGTCAGGGGTGGTTATGAGCGTTGGTGGCTGCGCCATGGTGCGGTGGTGGAAACCACCATGTCGTGGTGGTGGTTCAGGTGTCGAGAAGGTGGCGAAGGGGTGTTGAAAGGGGGTTGTCAGGGGTACGGTGTCGGGGGTCTGTTAGCTGTTATACGTGTTTTGAATTTTTGATTGTTGTCATTGTTGGATTGCTAGTGTTGTGCTTTGATTATTATTATTATTATCATTATTATTATTATATTACTATTATTATTATTAGTATGGTGGAGGTAGTTGCCGTACTACATTATTAGTATATTATATTATTATTATTATTATTATTATTATTATTATATTACTCTTGTATTTATTAGTAATATTATTATTATTATTATTGCATAATATAATTAGTTGATTGTTATTAAAGGTTGTTTATGATATGTGACTTAAATAAGTGTTAAGTGATTTTGTACAAGAATATGTGACGGTTACCAATAGTTCAATGATATTTTCTATATTCGATTATTTAATTGAAGTAGAAATGTTTATGCGGTCTCGTTATGCGTGATATACTATTTAAATAATAAATTGAATAATATATATATATATATATATATATATATAGGGTTGGGATCCGGTGAGAACCGTCTTACAATGAAAACCGGTGAGAACTCTTTCTTATGGAGTTTTTTTAAAAAAATTAATGACATAATTGGATTCGGCATGGAATTTTATGGCCATAGAACATAATTCTTGGTCTAGAAAATAAATACTAGTGGCGAAAAAATGATAGATACGAAAAAATAGATAGTAGGTGCATGCAAATAAATAAAACGTATCTCACCTTGATTTCCGTCACTAGTATTTATTTTCTAGACCATGAAATATGTTCTCTAGCTAGAAAATGTCATGCCGAATCCAATTATGTCATTAATTTTTTTTTAAAAAAGTCCGTAAGGTAGAGTTCTCACAAAGTTCTCATTGTAAGGTGGTTCTCACCGGATCTCATATATATATATATATATATATATATATATATATTAAATTAGTTTACATAATTGTGTTAGTTAGTGATTGTGTATATTATATTGTTAGGTGACGTTTTTGAGGTGCCATTATTCTGTTAACTCGCTGGCTTGCTATTGGATTATATTGCTATCCAGGTAGGATACACTGACACTATACTCTATGAAGTGTTATGAATGGATGTTTACTCTGTGATGTGTTATGAATGGATGTAGCCTTGTATATTATGGATGCAAGTATGAGTTATATGAGCATAGTATTTTGTGGTTATTTATTCTAGTGTTGCATTCATGAGCATGGCATATGCATTGGTTACTGAGAAAGATATAGATCAGATATTGTTCTGATATAAAGCCCAGGGTGGTTCTGCAGACCAGGCCTGGTGTCTTATCAGCTATTGAGCTGGTGTTCGGCGACGGCCGATTATAGTCTGCCGGGAGGTTCGGTATGGCTGGGTGTTACGGGTTTGAGATTGAGATTGTGATTGAGCTCGAGCATATCATGGCATTTGCATATCATATTTGTTGCATTATTTATTTTGCGTTATCCTACTCAACCGCGAGGTTGACAGTGTATTCGTGTACACCTACGATGATCCGGAATGGGGAGTTGATTCTACAGGTCAGAGACAGATGGACTAGGAGCTTGGGCAAGGAGAGAGACATGGCTTGGACCTACTTAGAATTAGATCACATACTTAGATGTATCAGTTGTACTGTTATTCTTTGCGTAATAGTTGTAATATCAGAAGTTTAAATTTAATCATTTTTTATATAAAGTACTTTGGTTTGATTACTTTGTTATTCACTACCTCGGACATTCCGATATGGTAACAGCTCTATTTATTTGAGAATACCTTGCTAAAGGCTCTTAAGTAAATGGGGGTGTTACACCTCATTTGTCTCCCGCTGTTGCATGCACATGTCTTGCCCCAAGAGGGTGTTGAATTCGCATAGCTCACAGACGAACACACTAACCAGAGTTGGAGGTTGATGAGATTTTTCATTAATTAATCTGAGTCTTTGCTTGTCTATTTTCTGGGGATAATATAGGCAGCAAATCATTTTTCTTTTTAATATTATTTTCCCCAACAATGAATTTGGGGGAAATGAAAATGAAATTGAGAAAAATGAAATAGAAATTGGGGAAAATAAAATTGGGAAAATGAAATTGAAATTTGGGGAGAATGAGTGAAAACTATGAAAAAGAGGAGAATGAATCATGAAGAAAGATGAAGATTGAAGGATGAAGAAGATGAAGATTGAAGGATGAAGAAGATGAAAGAAGAGATTAAAAAAGAGGAGGGAAGGGCACAATATCCTAAAAATTTTAATTTGTCGGAAAAATTTCAAAATTGACGGAAATTAGGTCGGAAAATGATTTTGGGTGCAAATTGTAAATTAATCGATTAATTTGGGTGTAATTTATTAAAAAAAATTAAGGTGGGAGTAAGTTTAAAAAAGTGGATTTGAGGTGGGTGTAATTGATAATTTACTCTATTATTTTTACAATTGTTGTCAAGTTCAATTATCTAATCTAGTGTGGCTTTAGATTTTGGGTTAATTTTCGGTAATGGTGGAAAGTAATCAATTGATGTAATTTATGAGATCTCGCATCTCCGCTATGTATTTTATTCATTCTTTATTTTAGATCAAATGTAAATAGGATTTGCATTGTAATAGCTTAGAATAAAGAAGAAGAAGAAAAGGAGTTTGGTGCGTCCGGGTCTCTATTTCCAATTTACATCACGAGATGAAGAACGGTGATCCATGAAGCTTCTATGGTCCATGTGATTGGATTCCAAGTTGTATTTACTGTTTTTCATAGGATAGGCCACACTAGGATTTTATGTTTTATGTTCTTTTCTTCATTGCTTGAATGTTGCATGTCATTATATTCCGCCTAAAGCAAACCACCTATATGCATGTAAAATGACTCATGTAGATTATTTTGCATTTTGACATTTGATGTTTTATATATGCCATAACTTATTCCTTTTCATCTCAAATAGTTCACTTACATGAGTTTAAAATAGTGATGGGATCTCACTCTACATAAAATTGAGAAATTAGCCTTTTTAGATCAAACAACTATGAATCTCTTGTTCGTCGGTGGTCATATAGGACCTGTTGTTATCTCCATATGGACCCCTTCTACCTCGGGTAAGTAGTGTGTTGTGACCTAGTTGAACTCAACACAATGATTCAATCAAGTTATTGAAGTCATTGTGGACTAATAGATAAATTTAAGAAATTTGTCGACTGAGAGTTCTAATGTAGAACCAGTTAAAGGGTTAACTCACCAAATCGGGATTTGGGTCTTGGGATACATTATATAATTCTTTGAGTGAGATCGAATATATTATGTCGTATATCTTTGTTTAAAAAAGATTTTAAATTCAATGATTTACTCATGTTTATTAATTTTCTCATTTGTAGATCATTTAATATCTGCTATTAAAAATGACTGATGCAAATGCAACTCCGGGCCCTAGCGCCACCCTCACCGGGGAGTCGTGGTTACGCTCCTTTATGGACCACGTCTCCTACAATTAGAAATCCCGCCTTAAGAATGATGAGAGTAACTTTACCGATTGGGAGGCAGCATTACGGAATGTTGCCATTGTTGATGGTAAATTAAAGTATTTGGTTGAGCCAATGCCGGCTGAACCAACTACTAGGACTGGAGCCCAACGAAATGCATATGATGAGTTCGTTCGTGAAGCTGGTGCGATTAAGAATGTACTTATTTATGCAATTGAAAGCAATTTGCAGCACCGCTTCATTTCACAAGGTGCAAATAAGATTTTTACCACCCTTACCAATGAATGTAAAACCCCTCGCGAAAGCGGAAATATAAAACATACAAAGTACCAAAATTTCAGCGGAATTAAAACTTTTTAACATAAATAAACATGCGAGGTGTTTTAACAAAACTAAACATGCGGAAGATAAAACATAAATAAGTATATAAGTACTATACAAAAGCAGCCCGGGATAGCATATCCCTACAGGCACAAAATACGGAAAACAGAAGCTATGGTCTAGCTAACGAATGGGTAAAGTCATCGATGAAGGATCATCGCTCGCTAGCCTCAACGTAACCCCCTGAAGAACAGCATCAAGTACCTACACACATACAACATGTGCGCCACAGTCAGTGGGGAGTGACTAGAGTTCTCATAGCCACCTAATGTCATACAACACAGAACATGTAAACAAGTATCATACTCCAACATAAACAATCATGTGAAGCATTTATATAGCAACATCTCGAACTCTTATCAACATGCCAATACTATGCAAGGCTCTCAACCAACTTCGGAAACTATTTGGAAGGAGAGTCGGTTTCCCTTCCGGTTACCCGGCCGAGGGGTCTTTCAATCCAAACCATTTACGAAACAAATTAAAGAGTCATCCAATGCCTTGGATGAACAACACTATAAACAAAGTAATATACTCATCACTATCAACATACATATCTGACACTGTACCAACTCTAGGCAAGCAGATGTACAACAGTAAGTATATAACACCGTACCCCTACTCAGGCAAGTATATACCATCAGCAATATCAGACCATAACCCCAAACCTTGGCATGGAAGGATACAAATACACACTGCAAGGGAAAACTCATATGGAGACTCCATTAAACAACCACGGCATAAATACATAGCCTCAGCAAATACAATCCACAAGTATAAACACACCTCAAAATATATAGGCAAGCAAAGACTGTGACCTAATCCCAATCACAGCCCCAATACAATATACCTCAAAATACAAAGGCCAGCAAAGACTGTGACCTAATCCCAATCACAGCCTCAATACAATACACCTCAAAATACAAAGGCAAGCAGAACTATAACCTAATCCAAATTACAGTTCCACCAAACATACCCCATAATACAAAGGCAACACAGAACTGTGACCTAATCCAAATCACAGCCCTACAACAATACACCTCAAATACAAAGGCAAGCAAAACTGCAACCTAATCCAAATTACAGTTCTACCACAACATTTCACACCAAAACTATAACTTAATCCTAGTCATAGTTCCTAACTCCATTACAGAACTTACTCAATTCATAACTAGCTATGCAACGACGTATACTCAAACCAACACTTAATTGACCCCGGGAATTAAGCCGAGGGAGAGCCGGTTTCCCTTTCGGTTGCCCGACCGGGGGGTCTCTATCCTCACTCTATTCCCGAACCCAATATAGTGCCGCCCGAACCTCGGGGACCTTAAACAAGCATACGAAGCATACGAAAAAGGAATCAATACAATCCGACTTGAAATTCATAAGTTATGAAGCAAATAATACTAACAGGGGCTCTCAGCCGGTTGGCCACAGGCGGCCGGTCAACTGGCTGAGAGTCCTTACCCTCTAGCCGTGTAACAACCCGACCCGCCACCGTCGTAACACAAACCCAATAAGATGGGTGTGCACTTTTGGGCCCGTTAATTGTCCTCACTTAAGTCCAAAAGCACAAGGCCTTGTTACTAAGTGGTGGGTGGAAGCTATTATAAACATATCACAAGCCTCACATTCTACCGATGTGGGACGACTTTCCTCTCATACTCTTGGGGTGTTACAAACTCCCCTACTTCAAGAACACAACGTCCTCGTTGTGCCTCAAACTTGACTACAGCCAGGGCCAGAATCTTCCCCCGCTAGGTGTGTGACCCGGGTACTCCCGACCACAGGCTCACCACACGGTCGCAGGGTCGCTCTGATACCATTTGTAACAACCCGACCAGCCACCGTCGTAACACAAACCCAATAAGATGGGTGTGCACTTTTGGGCCCGTTAATTGTCCTCACTTAAGTCCAAAAGCACAAGGCCTTGTTACTAAGTGGTGGGTGGAAGTTATTATAAACATATCACAAGCCTCACATTCTACCGATGTGGGACGACTTTCCTCTCATACTCTTGGGGTGTTACAAGCCGACAGAACAAAAAAACATTAAGGGTCTCCCAGCCGGCCGGCCGGCTGCCGGTCCACCGGCTGGGGACCCTTTTTTCCAAATTTTTCCCGCAAAGACAGCATACCACGAATGGGGCTCTGAGCTAGCTGGTCGGCCGCCGGTCGGTCGACCGGCTCAGAGTCCCTGAGCCACGAAATCGCATAAATCGACATTGAAATCATTCCCAATCCTTTACGAATCCTTCCTATACATGTCTCCAAGCAATAATTCGACAATCCGAGCATGTTTACCACATCAAATAAACATATGAACATGTATCCAAACCATTATTCCGTAGCTTAACAACAAAATCACAAATTAAACCGGTCTTAACATGTATACACTTTAGATCTCATTCCTCATCAAATTCATCAATAAAACTTCATAAAACCAGTTTATAAAACATTATAAGAACATTAGGAACTCAAAGATTGTCTAACATTCATCAAAACATATCAACAATCACATAAAGTGCTAATTTAGACAAAAGGACGAGTTTTCTCATTATCGTCACCTTAAAGAGCGATTTCTTCACTTCTAATCTTGAACAATATACGAATCCTTATCCGGGTCGTCAATGTCGACACCTACAAACAACAAAAACGGGTTATAAGAGGGTAATCTCGAGTTCTCCTCAAAACAGCCCAGAAATCAACTTTGACGAAACGGAAAAAGAAAGAGATAGAAAGAACGGAAATGAAGAGAGGAATGCGATGGTGAAAACCTCGAGTCAAACGGAGTTGAGATGAGAAAACGGATGATGATTTTGTGAAGTTGAGAAAGAGCAAAAATGGAGAACAAGTCACTGTATTCTTTTTCTTTGGTGAAGAAGAAGTAACGTGGAAAAGAAGTGAGTGGTGTACTTTATATTTCACTTGAGTCGGTTTTGTAAAAATGTGAGGAGCGGAAATTCTTAAAACGTAAATTACCAAGTAAACGTGACATCTTTAAATTAAACAACTCAAGACGGACTTAACGACATTTCTTAAAATAAAGCTCACGACTTATAATTAAAATATTATTAAATTCCGTAAACTACTTTTAAATGATTAAAATTACTTTTATAAAAATACGGGTTGTTACAATCACCCCATCTTTTAAAAAGTTTCGTCCTCGAAACTTGAAAGCAGTTACAAGGACAACATTAACAATTAAAACTTTCACCGAAACCTTGATATACAAAAGCTTAGGCTTCTTTCCAAAAATATCAAAAGCAAAAACCGTAGTCGAGCCTCCATCAAGGAACGTTGGGGTTCTCGTTGCGCATTCAAGAACCTGACATTCTAGTCCGAAGGCAAAGCCAAGGTGAAAATCAATGAAGAGTTTCAAAATTTAGACTGATCCGGTGTTGATAGGCATAGTACAGTTTATCAGACGTCTCCAATAACGAGTTCAAATGACAAATCAACGTTGAAATCCATCAAAACTGAAAAATTATCCAACTTCTCAAAACCAGGTTTTGCTAAAATCAACTTTTTAGATCTTTCAAACGTTGAACCAATAAAATTTGTAAAACAAAAGAGGTTTACAACCACAAAAAGAAGGAAATTCCCAAAGAAGTCAAAGGGGGAAGAGAAAGGAAGCGGTTAAGGAGGAAAATTTCTGTGAGGGACACGAAGGAAGAACAAGGTTGAGCTCAAGACAACGCTTATTCGGCAAAAATGAAAGCATCAATGGAGACATACCGGTGACTAGGTGAGGGTAAGCCTCGGCTGCAGCACGACTCATCACGTACACGGTACCCTTGGGCTTCGGTCTCTGAACTGCACCAGCAGCAGTAGCAGCTCTACCAGCGACAACCTTCCTCTCAGGACACTCGAAGGAGCGATGTCCGGTCTTGTTGCAGGCAAAGCAGGTGTAGGGGTCGCCGTTGCAGTCAACTCCAAGGTGAAGATCCTTATGACACTTGAAACACTTCAGAGGAGCATTAGGTACAGGCACCGGTTCCTTGACCTTAGATGGGTCGAACCTCTTGAACTTCTTAAACTGAGGTACTGGAGAATCAGGTGAAGGATCAAAGGATCTCTTCTCACGGGAGGAAGTCTGTGAGGAAGAGGGAGCAAAAGAAGAAGAAACTCTAATCTCAACATCTATGGCTCGGATGGAACTCTCTGCCCAAATAGCATCATCATAAACCTCAACGAAAGAAGTCGAGTCACGACGAACCATGCTCTCGATGCGCGGTCCTAGCTTCCCACGGTAAAAGTAGACTCTCTCAGCCTCATCTCTGACAAACCTCGATGCGAAATGAGCAAGTTGGTTGAATCGGTCGGTAAACTCCTGAACTGACATCTTGCCTTGTTTCAAATCCATGAATTCTTTGAGTCGCTGTGATCTGAGCTCCTTAGGATAAAACCTCGTCTCGAGCTTATCCTTAAAAGCCTCCCAATCGAACAAAGGATCAAGAGTGAAAGTAGGTCCAGTCAATGCCCACCACCTATCGGCCTCAAGGGTCAGAAAGTGAGTGGCTAGCCGCACTCTATCCTCTCTACCCACCGAATACAGGGTAAAGCTCTTTTCCATCTCCCTGAACCACTCGGTAAGAGCTACCGGATCAACCTCACCACCATAAGTCTTCACATGGCTACGGGACATCTGCGAAGCTATCCAAGAGAAGCTACCAGGACGATTAGCCTCGTTGCCTGGCGGTGGAGGAGGTGGAACATTCCCTGCTTGCTATCTCTGAGTCTCAAGCAGGTGATGGATTGCTTGCAGCATAATGTTATCAGCAGCCGTGGGTCTCACCATCTTTCAAAAGAGATAACAGTGTTAACCTAACAATTAACAATCACAAACAGTCTACCACTTGTCCTTAAGTCTACCCAAATATCTCATTCATTATTCAAGTTTTTGGTCAAGTTAAGTTTGGGGATTACATGAGTGCGTCGGGAGCAATAATGCTCTGATACCAACTGTAAAACCCCTCGCGAAAGCAGAAATATAAAACATACAAAGTACCAAAATTTCAGCGGAATTAAAACTTTTTAACATAAATAAACATGCGAGATGTTTTAACAAAACTAAACATGCGGAAGATAAAACATAAATAAGTATATAAGTACTATACAAAAGCAGCCCGGGATAGCATATCCCTACAGGCACAAAATACGGAAAACAGAAGCTATGGTCTAGCTAACGAATGGGTAAAGTCATCGATGAAGGATCATCGCTCGCTAGCCTCAACGTAACCCCCTGAAGAACAGCATCAAGTACCTACACACATACAACATGTGCGCCACAGTCAGTGGGGAGTGACTAGAGTTCTCATAGCCACCTAATGTCATACAACACAGAACATGTAAACAAGTATCATACTCCAACATAAACAATCATGTGAAGCATTTATATAGCAACATCTCGAACTCTTATCAACATGCCAATACTATGCAAGGCTCTCAACCAACTTCGGAAACTATTTGGAAGGAGAGTCGGTTTCCCTTCCGGTTACCCGGCCGGGGGGTCTTTCAATCCAAACCATTTACGAAACCAATTAAAGAGTCATCCAATGCCTTGGATGAACAACACTATAAACAAAGTAATATACTCATCACTATCAACATACATATCTGACACTGTACCAACTCTAGGCAAGCAGATGTACAACAGTAAGTATATAACACCGTACCCCTACTCAGGCAAGTATATACCATCAGCAATATCAGACCATAACCCCAAACCTAGGCATGGAAGGATACAAATACACACTGCAAGGGAAAACTCATATGGAGACTCCATTAAACAACCACGGCATAAATACATAGCCTCAGCAAATACAATCCACAAGTATAAACACACCTCAAAATACATAGGCAAGCAAAGACTGTGACCTAATCCCAATCACAGCCCCAATACAATATACCTCAAAATACAAAGGCCAGCAAAGACTGTGACCTAATCCCAATCACAGCCTCAATACAATACACCTCAAAATACAAAGGCAAGCAGAACTGTAACCTAATCCAAATTACAGTTCCACCAAACATACCCCATAATACAAAGGCAACACAGAACTGTGACCTAATCCAAATCACAGCCCTACAACAATATACCTCAAATACAAAGGCAAGCAAAACTGCAACCTAATCCAAATTACAGTTCTACCACAATACAAGGCATACCAAACTGTGACCTAATCCAAATCACAGTTCTACCACAACATTTCACACCAAAACTATAACTTAATCCTAGTCATAGTTCCTAACTCCATTACATAACTTACTCAATTCATAACTAGCTATGCAACGACGTATACTCAAACCAACACTTAATTGACCCCGGGAATTAAGCCGAGGGAGAGCCGGTTTCCCTTTCGGTTGCCCGACTGGGGGGTCTCTATCCTCACTCTATTCCCGAACCCAATATAGTGCCGCCCGAACCTCGGGGACCTTAAACAAACATACGAAGCATACGAAAAAGGAATCAATACAATCCGACTTGAAATTCATAAGTTATGAAGCAAATAATACTAACAGGGGCTCTCAGCTGGTTGGCCACAGGCGGCCGGTCAACCGGCTGAGAGTCCTTACCCTCTAGCCGACACAACAAAAACAACATTAAGGGTCTCCCAGCCGGCCGGCCGGCTGCCGGTCCACCGGCTGGGGACTCTTTCTCCTTCTCGCAAAAACACACGAAAAAAACACATAAGGGGGCTCCCGGCCGGCTGCCGGTCCACCGGCTGGGGACCCTTTTCCAAATTTTTCCCGCAAAGACAGCATACCACGAATGGGGCTCTGAGCCGGCTGGTCGGCCGCCGGTCGGTCGACCGGCTCAGAGTCCCTGAGCCACGAAATCGCATAAATCGACATTGAAATCATTCCCAATCCTTTACGAATCCTTCCTATACATGTCTCCAAGCAATAATTCGACAATCCGAGCATGTTTACCACATCAAATAAACATATGAACATGTATCCAAACCATTATTCCGTAGCTTAACAACAAAATCACAAATTAAACCGGTCTTAACATGTATACACTTTAGATCTCATTACTCATCAAATTCATCAATAAAACTTCATAAAACCAGTTTATAAAACATTATAAGAACATTAGGAACTCAAAGATTGTCTAACATTCATCAAAACATATCAACAATCACATAAAGTGCTAATTTAGACAAAAGGCCGAGTTTTCTCATTATCGTCACCTTAAAGAGCGATTTCTTCACTTCTAATCTTGAACAATATACGAATCCTTATCCGGGTCGTCAATGTCGACACCTACAAACAACAAAAACGGGTTATAAGAGGGTAATCTCGAGTTCTCCTCAAAACAGCCCAGAAATCAACTTTGACGAAACGGAAAAAGAAAGAGATAGAAAGAACGGAAATGAAGAGAGGAATGCGATGGTGAAAACCTCGAGTCAAACGGAGTTGAGATGAGAAAACGGATGATGATTTTGTGAAGTTGAGAAAGAGCAAAAATGGAGAACAAGTCACTGTATTCTTTTTCTTTGGTGAAGAAGAAGTAACGTGGAAAAGAAGTGAGTGGTGTACTTTATATTTCACTTGAGTCGGTTTTGTAAAAATGTGAGGAGCGGAAATTCTTAAAACGTAAATTACCAAGTAAACGTGACATCTTTAAATTAAACAACTCAAGACGGACTTAACGACATTTCTTAAAATAAAGCTCACGACTTATAATTAAAATATTATTAAATTCCGTAAACTACTTTTAAATGATTAAAATTACTTTTATAAAAATACGGGCTGTTACAATATTTCTCGCAAGCTCCGAGAATCATGAGGTATGACGCAGCAGTCCGCTTCTTCGAAGCTAAACTGTCTAAGGGCCAAGCTGTTAGCTCACACATCCTCAAGATGATTGAGAATGTGGAAGTTCTGGAGTCTCTTGGTTGCAAGATTGAGGAGTCAGTCATTGTAGACCGAATCTTACACTCTCTTCATGATGGGTTCACCCAATTTAGGGTGAACTATAACATGAATGACATGAAGAAAATTTTTCATCAGCTCCACACTCAGCTCATGCAAGCTGAGAAAGATCTCAATTTGAGTGGGAGTGCTAAGAAGGACGTCCTTGTCATACAAGCTAATTTGACTTATAAAGGACATCCTACGAGGGTCATGATGTTGAGGTAAAATAAGTCAACAGCTACTACTTACCCAACGTAGAAGGGGTCATATGGAGAGTAAGGTCTTATATGCCTGGCGACGAAGAAGAGATTCATAGTAATTTGAGTTATAAAAGACTAATCTCAATTTTAGGTTATAGAGGAAGATCCCATCATCTTTAATTTTAATTCATTTAAGTGAACAAATATCTACCATACGAGAATGAATAAACTAAGGTGATGGCTTTATGATAAAAAAAACGTGTGACATTTGTATGTCGACACAGACTAGCATACATAGTATATATATGAGTCAATTTTCATGCAATCTCCAGTGGTTTGGTTTAGGCGGAAAAATGATGCAAATCAAATATGTGAATGAAAAGCAAAACGGAAATAAAAACGAAAATAAAGCAAGTCCTAGTGTGGCCTATCCTACCAAAAAGAACAAAAAAATACAACTTGGAATCCATTCAGCAATGGACCCTCGAAGCTTGTCTTGACTTGATGTTCCTTCTTGGTGATGTAGTGGGAGTGAGAAGTCTGATCTCCGTCTTGGTCTTCTTAATTACATTTGAAGAATTACATAATAAAATCCTATTATTACATTCTAATTCCCAAAAACGTAAAACAAATATTACACAAGGGAGATTCGAGATCTCATAAATACATCACAAATTATGTTTCCTTCATTACGAAAACATAACTTACTAAGGTCATACTAAGTATTACAAGATACAACTGATTGCAAAAGCGTAAATAAATCCATTCATTCATCCAACAATATAATATATAGAATGCATCATACTAATTAAATTAATCTTTCAAGACATAATTCCGTAATTATGTAGAGTAATTTACCCAAACCACCATTTTAAGATTTAAATTATGTGATAATTTTGTAATTAATCTCACAATTTTAATTAAACAAACAAGTTCATATTATCGTATAATATGATTAATCCAACATTATTTTAAACCGTTATAAAATAATTTAGGTATCAAAACTAGTTAACTTTTTCATCCAAAAATAAAATAAAATTACACATTATCTTTATAATGTATAAAAAAAAGAAAAACAGCCCAAACGCTTTTAGAAATAGCCGAGACAAAACAAGAAAGGGAAAAAAAAACAAGGAAAAACCCTAAAGCGCTGCAAACAAACAGCCGCAAAGAAGAAAGAAGGCTGGAAAATGATTTCCGGCGCTTCTAAAAAGCGCTGAAACTAAGCAAAGCGTCGAAAACAGGGGGAAAATGCGGCTAAAAGAAAGCTGTAACTAGTTGCGACGCTTTTAAAATTGTTGTAAATAACTAAACGCAGAAAAGCGTCGGAAAAACCCAGAAAAGTGTCGAGAAAAAGCGTCTCGAAAGCAAAAACGCTGTAAGAAAAGCGCTGGGAAGCTACACAAAGCGTCGCAAAATACCCAGAAAAGCGTTAGAAAATACAGAAAGTGTCGCAAAAACCCAGAAAAACCGCTGGACAGCCTTATTTCAAAATCTCCTTTTTTTTCTTTTAAAAACTCATGAACTTGAATAACTAATGTCGGGTTGCTAAATACAAGATCGATAACCTTCAAAATTCTAATCTGTATTAGATATATATGTAATCTTAATCATTCAAATTAACCTTTTAAGACGAATATCAAGATTATCAAGATTATAGTGGGATCGATTTATTTAGCAAATTATATCATTCAAGAACATGTGAGACGATTTCCTTTCACGTTTTAATTCAATCCTTATTAAATTAAAACATCTACAAATTTATTATTTTGTTATTTTAACTGTTTAAGACAACAACAACAATAAATCAAAAGGAAAACGACGAACGAAAAAAAAACTGTCTCGGCTAAAAAAAAATATACACGGCTAATTTTTTTTTTTCTTTAAATTTTCTCAAAACGTTTATGAAAATCATACAAAAATAAAATTTGTACGCCTTAGGCTCTGATACCACTTGTGGGAAAATATCTTTATATATTCTCAATTCTTTATATGCAGGATTATAACAAATTTATAATGTATGATTTATAGTCGAAGAACAAGATACAAAGATTGAGATTAAGAATTAACCTTCTGTCCTTGCAAAGGCCTAAGATCAGATATCAAAACAGATATCCTCCTAATCGTTGCACCCAAGATGTCCTGAGAAATACCCTTACCTGAGCTAGAAATTGCAAAATTACATTTAATTTTGTGTAAGATGAAAGCTAGAGAGAGAGAGAGAGGAGGGAAGTAGTCATGTAACTCGTGCCCTTTAAGTGCAGTGTGAATGTCCTATTTATAGTTGCAAACAACCTTGTTATTAGACATCAACTAGGATTCCCCAAATCAGTATTTGGTTCTACCTACATCACTTCACAACAACTGAACAACTTAATAATTGCTCAGACCGAAATTCTATCTTTATAAAATCGGTTATATCGCTCTCTCTTGTGTAATGTTTTATCTTATAAATATCTTATATTATAATCCACTAATTAAATATATCCTTTATATTAAATTAAATCATTTAATTTTTATTAAATAATTTCATTACACATAATTGAATATAACATTTTATATTTAATTACGAATTAACATGTTAATTCGTCTTTAGCTAATATTACTTAATCAGTATTAAATAATTATGACATCATTATATTGACTAACCGTTTAGTCGTATAAGGTATCAATATTATTACATTTTTATCTAATCATTTCTCTCAGATTCCATCCTTTAGGTGTGACTCTTAGGGACCAGTTGATTACCGATATCCGTATGACAATAACGTCAAAATTTCTAGCAAACCTACCGTTATTGATAAACGTGAATCATTTGGCTAAAATACAAAGTATACCCTGTGTTCCTTTAAGATATTTATACGTTTTGTCGCACTAACTATTAAGGACACTAGCTCCAACAGGCCGACAGCCGGCCTAGCAACCGGCTAGTAGTCTTGAATGTCTTCTGTAAAATTAAGTGTGAAGGAGCCCTCAGCCGGGTGGCCGGCCGACGGTCCACTGGCTGAGAACCCCTGATGAGTGAAATTTTCAAGTAACAACTCAAGGAGAGGTTGTCAGCCGGTGGACCTGTTTCCTTAAAAAAATTGTTTCTAAAAGACTGGAAAGGACTCCTAGCCGGCCAGCCGGCAGCCGGTGACCTGAATGTGTTGTATGGTGTAAAGTATAGCCTCCTAAGGACACTCATGTGTTGATGCATGTATAGTTGCGTTGTAACACCCCAAGAGTATGAGAGGAAAGTTGTCCCACATCGGTAGAATGTGAGGCTTGTGATATGTTTATAATAGCTTCCACCCACCACTTAGTAACAAGGCCTTGAGTTTTTGGGCTTAAGTGAGGACAAATAATGGGCCCAAAGGCTTACCTCCCATATTATTGGGGGTGTGTTACGACCGTGGTGGGTCGGGTTGTTACAAATGGTATCAGAGCGACCCTGCGACCGTGTGGTGAGCCTGTGGTCGGGAGTACCCGGGTCACACACCTAGCGGGGGAGGATTCTGGCCCTGGTTGTGGTCATGGTTAAGGCACAACGAGGACGTTGTGTTCTTTAAGTGGTGGAGTTTGTAACACCCCAAGAGTATGAGAGGAATGTTGTCCCACATCGGTAGAATGTGAGGCTTGTGATATGTTTATAATAGCTTTCATCCACTACTTAGTAACACGGCCTTGTGCTTTTGGGCTTAAGTGAGGACAAATAGCGGGCCCAAAAGTGCACATCCATCTTATTGGGTTTGTGTTACGACAGTGGTGGGTCGGGTTGTTACATGCGTATTAGGATATGTGTTAAGCTCACCTCTGGACCTAGTACGTTTTGCGGGTCAGGATATGTGTTAAGCTCACCTCTGGACCTGAAACACTCGTGTGTGTTTGTCGCGTGATGGGATATGTGTTAAGCTCACCCCTAGACCCTTTACGTGTTTTGTTTGTGACGTATCGGGATATGTGTTAAGCTCGCCTCTAGACCCGGTACATGTATGGATATGGCATGTCAGAATATGTGTTAAGCTCACCTTGGACCTGACACGTGATCAGTTGTCATATGATTGGGATATGTGTTAAGCTCACATCTGCACCTTCTGTGTGCGATAACTGTGTATTGGGATATGTGTTAAGTTCACCTCTGGACCCAATGCTTGTGTGAGGTAATGGGATATGTGTCAAGCTCACCTCTGGACCCATTGCTTGTGGATGTATATGGGGATACGTGTTAAGCTCACCTTTGGACCCGGTAAGTGTGGTAGTGGGATATGTTTTAAGTTAATCGTTGGACCCACTACTTGTGTTATAGTATCTGGATATGTGTTAGGTTCACCTCTGGACTAGATGCTTAGTGATTATATTCTTATCATATCATATATCATATGTTATATTGATTCATCTTGAACGTGGAGTGGTTACATGTTTCAGTTAAGTATAGCTGCCACATGTTGATATATTGTCCTAAATGCTTCACATGATATTCATTTATGTTGGAGCATGTTTATCTGCATAACGTGTTTTATCTGCTCACGTGTTTATTGACAATAAGTGGCTGGGAGAACCTCTAGTTGCTCCCCACTGACTGTGGCGTACATGTTTTCAAGTATTTAGGTTGGTGCAGATTGGGGATATCTCAGAGAGCTAGCGAGCGATGTTATACATTGACATGACTGCACTTCTATATCGTTTAGCTAGTTTCAGTTCATATTCTATTTTGATACTCGTAGGATGTACCATCTCCGTTTGGCTTATTGTATCTATATCTAATAATTTATTTAGTTAACTTTCCGCTTTTTTGTTTAAGTAAATCCCCTCGTGTAAAACCCCTCGCGGCAGCGGAAAGTAAAACATACAAATGCTTGAAATTTGCGCGGAATTAAAACATTTGACATGATTTAAAACTAACATGCGA
The DNA here is from genome assembly GCA_029255685.2 of Silene conica. NCBI lineage: Eukaryota > Viridiplantae > Streptophyta > Magnoliopsida > Caryophyllales > Caryophyllaceae > Silene > Silene conica. Next base: position 29,027,644 of record CM055312.2, on the reverse strand, counting down.
GGTGAATTACGATAACTGAAATGCGGAGGAAATAAAACTAGATAAGTATAAAGTAATAATTACAAAGTAACAGCCCGGGATAGGATATCCCTACAGACATCAAAACTGTTGAATCAAAAGATAAGTCTAGGAACGCGAAATGGTAAAATGTCATGTCGATGAAGGTTCATCGCTCGCTAGCTCTCGTATGATCCCCCTATACAAAATTGCACCAACCTACATACATGAAACATGTACGCCACAGTCAGTGGGGAGTGACTAGAGGTTCTCCCAACCACTTATTGTCATAAACACACAAACATGTAATCATATAATCAACCATACATACTCCAACATAAACCATGTCATGTGAAGTACGCTACTCATGAATAACTATCATAAGTTCACTTAACATCCAAAACTCGATTATGCAATACTCATATTAATCACTCTGATAAGCATGCATAAAAAATCACTATCTATGAATGGTTCAGTGGTCAACTCTCAAGACATAACTAAATCATAACATTCAACAAGTAAGAGGTTCAGAGGCGACATCTTAACGCATAACCAAATACTACACATTTCACAAGTAAGAGGTTTAGAGGCGACATCTTAACTCATAACCAAATACCAAATATTCAACAATATCTAGCACTGTACCCTAACTCAGGAAAGCTAGACACAATTCACTCAGAGTCGATCATACGATAGACAAACAAGAACCAACCACGAAGAGGTTCAACCACAGAGCAAGGAACCAACCACGAAGAGGTTCGACCACGAAGCCAATCAGTTATGAACCAACCACAAAGGGTTCAACCACGAAGCTTATTCCAAAAGGACCGACCACGAAGGGTCCGACCACGAAGCAAAGAACCAACCACGAAGAGGTTCGACCACGAAGCTAATCAGTTATGAACCAACCACGAAGGGTTCAACCACGAAGCTAATTAGAAAAGGACCAACCACGAAGGGTCCGACCACGAAGCAAAAACCCAACCACGAAGAGGTTCGACCACGAAGCTAATCAGTTATGAACCAACCACGAAGGGTTCAACCACGAAGCTGATTATAAAAGGACCAGCCACAAAGAGCACGAAGCAAAGAACCAACCACGAAGAGGTTCGACCAAGAAGCTAATCAGTTATGAACCAACCAACCACGAAGGACAAGATGATTAGAAAAGGACCAACCACGAAGGGTCCGACCACGAAGCAAAGAACCAACCACGAAGAGGTTCGACCACGAAGCTAATCAGTTATGAACCAACCACGAAGGGTTCAACCACGAAGCTGATTAGAAAAGGATCAACCACGAAGGGTCCGACCACGAAGCAAAGAACCAACCACGAAGAGGTTCGACCAGAAACTAATTAGTTTTGAACCAACCACGAAGGGTTCAACCACGAAGCTGATTAGAAAAGGATCAACCACTAAGTGTCCGACCACGAAGCAACACACAGACCATGAACATGCATCAACGCAAAATTCTCCTAAAGGAGGCTTTACATATATTACGCAATAACTCAAAACTCGATTAACAATTCTATTCTTTCATTATAAGACTCCACTCGACTCTTAACCAATTTCGGAAACTATTTTAGGCGAGAGCCGGTTGCCCCGGCCGGGGGGGGGGGGGGGGGGGGTCTTTCTCCTCAAACCAATTTCCGAACCCGGTATAAGAGTCGTCCAAACCTCTTGGACTTCAAACAAACTCGATTAGTAAATAAATATTCTTTTTCTACACATCCCTTCAACACTTAGCCGACTTCGGGAACTAATTTAAGGCAAGAGCCGGTTTCCCTTCCGGTTGCCCGACCGGGGGGGGGGGGGTCTTTCTCCTCAAATCAATTACCGAACTCAACCTAAATGTCGTCCAATTTCTTGGACTTCAAACGAGCATATAATTCATATTATATAACATATATTTTTTACGGAATTTATTACGTATAAGAAATAACAAGAGAATCATAATAAAAATATTGTTCATTCGGAAAGGTAAACACGGATTAATTAACATTTCATCACTTATTGACACGTTTTCTATATAAAATTAACATGTATGAGAATTAATTAGCGAGTCATATATTTTAAATTATTCGGAGTCACTTACCTAATTTCGTCATTTCAAACATGTTACTTAACATAAAAATTGTAACCCATTACTAATTCGTAACAATTTCTAACGTATTATATTTAAACATAAGCAAGCTAGCAAACACGTACGTAAAATAATTAAATATAAGTAGGCTGGCAAGCACGTACGTAAATAATTAAAGAATTACTCCCTTATATGTTTCACTTTTCTAAAATTACTCCCTTATAAGTTTGTTTTTCTAAATTACTCCCTTAAGTTTGTCTCAGGTCAAAAATTGCTACCAATTTGCAGCTCCGACGAGTTTTTGCGTCAATTTTGGAATTTTACCTCTATTTCCCTAAATTTATGACTAAATTGCCCCTGAGTTTCACTCTATCATGTTATAATTTTTGCTTCTCCAAACTATTTACCAATATCTTCATCTCTACCTAATTCCTCACTATATAATTTACCCAATCTCTTCATTAAAAGTAATTTGTCAATCTACTTGCTCAACTTTTGAAGTTTCCATTTTTTTCAAGGTAATTCAATCTTTGATTTGGGTATGTGAATCATATTATTGTTGTATTGAATTGAAAATTGATATTGAATTGAAATTAGGGTTCTCTATATTCATCAAAACTGAGATTGTATTGAATTGAATTGAATTGAAATTAGGGTTTGAATTGATATGGGTATTTTTTTTTTCATCTTTCTGATTTGGGAAAAAAAAATCTTCTAGAACAGAAGGGCAATGTCGAGTTCATTATTGTTGGCTGGTTCTAGAAAACCCCTTACATCTTCGAGTTTGATTGAGATTAATTTGCGAAAATTAGGATTCGATTTCAAAATTAGGGTTAGGATTAGTTTGGGATTTTTTTTTACTGTTGGGATTTCAAAATTAGGGTAAAATGAAAGGTCATGGGTTTGTTGGGTTGGGTAAACACACAGAAGGGCAATGTCGTCCATTCCATATATTTTTCCCCGTAAAACGTAATTGGTAGCAATTTTTGACCTGAGACCAACTTAAGGGAGTAATTTAAAAAAACAAACTTATAAGGGACTAATTTTAGAAAAGTGAAACATTTAAGAGAGTAATTATTAATTTACTCATAATTAAATATAGGCAGGCTGGCAAGCACGTACGTAAATAAAATTAAATATAGGCAGGCTGGCAAGCACGTACGTAATAATAATTAATTATAGGACACCGTAGTAGTATTGTGTAGTAGCGGTAGCATTACGCAGTATGTAGGTACTACTTCAACCACATCACGCATTAACAACAACAATTAGGATAGACAATAACAGCATATGCAACACGCAGCAACGATTAACAGTGTAGCAGCCCTACAACAATGACCATAGTATCACATAATAGTAAAAACAACACAGCCACATAATGCATGAGTAGAACAGGGCTGCAATCAAGGGATAGGGGAACGACGCAGCAGCAACAACGGTTACGATAACAGCCGCAGAATTTGCAGCAGCTACATCCGTGACTACGGCCTAATAACCATGTTAACCACAGCATATAATGACCATATTTCAAAAAAAAAAAAGACAACAACCATTACAGTAGCATTTAGTGCAGAAAAACAGTAACGAATAACATCAGTTTACAGCGTGTTTTTAGTGCAGAAAACAGTAACAAAAAACAGCAATTTACAGCATGGTTTTAATACAGAATACAGTAATGAATACAGCAGTTTATAGAATGTTTTTATTGCAGAATACATACTGAATACAACATTTTACAGAATGTTTTTAGTGTAGAATACAGTACTGAATACCAGCAGTTTACAGAATGTTTTTAGAGCGTAATACAGTACTGAATACTAGCAGTTTACAGAATGTTTTAGAGTAGAATACAATAATGAATAACAGCAAATTACAGAATGTTTTTAGTGCAGAAAATAGTAAAGAATGGCAGCAGTTTACAGTAGCATTTACAAAGCATTAACAGCGAGAAATAGAGGCAGAAGTCAGCCTAATTCATGCGCAGAAACCAGTAACGTACAGTAGCAATTATAGTATAATTTTTGAGCAGGAATCGGTAGCGTTTACGATAATAGAATGGAGTAGATGAAAGCAATAACAACACAAGACTACAACAAAACGCAGCATATGAACATATATGAGATGAATAACATGAATATGTAATGGATACTAATTACGTACCACTAACTATTAAACATAAAACTCACATCAATTTCACATAAACAACAAGAAAATCACATGTCCACTTAATTTAAGACAAAAGTCGAGTTTCCTCATCAAGATCACCTTATTAAGCGGTTTCTTCACTTGAATCATCGATCAAATAAGTGTCCTCCTCAATGTCCTTAAGATTAGCCCTTTAAACAGAAAGAAAACAAGTTAAACATCATCATTTTCGAATTAAATACAAACAGGCCGAAAATTACCCGGAAGCGAATCGAGAAATTGAAAAGATAGAAATGATGGGAAAGACGTAGGAATGCGATGGCAAAAGAATTACCGCGTTTGGACTTGAAACGAAGTCGGAGTGATGAAAATAGTGAATGAGATCGGTATATACAAATGGGTTTGAGTTGTGATTTGAGGGGAAATGTTTTCCTTCTTATTTTTTTATAAGGAAGACGGATTTTAGTTATGAACGGGATTGAGTCGAGAATTGAAGTTGAAGCGGAAATGCCAAGTGATGTTTAACGTTTTAAGAACTAAATTTCTTAATACGGAACTTGAGCTATTTTTCTTAAAAACAACTTTATGAAATTAATTAAAATAAAATATAAATTTCCGAAATCGATTTAAATCATTAAAATATGGATTCCGAAAATACGGGATGTTACACCTCGCATGTTTTATATTCATGTCAAAAAGTTTTAATTCCGCACATTTTTCCGCATGTTGCTTTGTTTATATTTTCGCTTCGCGTGGGGTTTTACATAACTAACTAAATTGCAATATAGACACACTCAAAACATAATTATTTTGTTTATAATTAATTCACCTTGCCACAATTTTTCCAGACACAAATATATCTAATATCAATTAATTGTTAGCCCTCTGTGTAGCGTTTAAGGAACACTTTAAGGTTTTTCTTGATATTGGATTGGATGAACTAGAGCAATACACTTTAGGTCTGAGTTTTTGTGTGGACCAAACCGAGTCGATTGAAATTTTCAGGTTTGAATTGGATTGAAAACCGACCACCGTGTTTTTATGGACTTGGTTACCGAACCAAAATACACTAACCAACCAATTCGATTCAATTTTATTTAGTCAAAGTCATTTAATGAAACCTCTAACAACAATAATAAAACAAAAAATTAGACCGATAATACCGACTCGATGACTCTTATGCACCCTAATCACTTACATTATAGAGTGACATTAGTATATACTTCCTCCGTGGTGGTCAATTGTTATCCTTTGATTTTAGCAAAAAGACTAAAGAAATAGGAGATGACAAATGAACCAAATCAGGTGTAAAAGATCAAATCTCTCATCTATCTATAAATATAATAAAAAGACAAACTAATGCATCATCATCATCCCTTATTTTGAAAAGAAAAAAGAAAAGAAAAATAAAATTGCAATTATTAAATGCAAATAATAGCATGATAAACATTATACTTTAGTTTAATCAATTTTAGAATAAATTAAATAATAAAAAAATACATACTGAATTTTAAATTTTACGTTTATTATTAGAATAAGATAAAATGACAAATAAAATCACATCAAATTAAGTATATGCAGTTTATAAGAAATTAGTAAATTTGTACAAATTAAATTTAAATTAATAATAGCAAAATAAAAAATAAACTTTGACATTTTTAATTTTTGATATATATAAAAAAATCAAAATCAAAATTCAGAATACTTTTTTTTTAAAAAAAAAAGTAGAATAAATCAAGCGAAAAATAAAAATCACATCACTCTAATTTTAAATATCTTATAAATGAAACTCCCAATTTTTGTTATAAATTTCCACTATTTAATTAAATTAGACATATCTACAATCTGTAAATCTAATTAAAAAGCAAACTAAATTATCTACCATCAGCCATAAGTTATATTTTAATTTCATAAAATAACTTCTTTTATGCAAAGTGGATCTTATAAAATAATAATAATATCTAATAATAATAATAATAATAATAATTATTATTATTATTATTATTATTAAGAAAACTTTTTCCTTCCATTTAATATTTATATTTATATTAAATTTGATGATAATGAAAAAATGGTATTCAAAGGTCATGAGCCTTGGTCCTTATTTATGTATGTATTAAATTTGATAATAATGATTAAAAATGCTTAAAAGTCATAAAATACATCATTAATTTTTTGTATATTTTTTAATAGAAGGCAAAATTTTGTAAGCTATTGCCAGTAGAATTGTATGTCCTTAAAATCTTTTGTATCATTCGATTCACATCAAACTAGTTGTATTAAGGTTTAAGATTATTACATAATTTATTTACTTTTTATGGAGTGTTGTGTTGTTGACATTTAGGGGGCTATCAAATTTGTGGTGTTGAACTCTTAAAAGGTAATTAAACTTATATTTCTACGAGTTGATTCTCATTCCCTTTTTTTTCAATATTTAAGGGGAATTTTAAGTTAATAGCAATAATATTGTACAAAACAAATTCCACTATTTTGTTGGTTACTCCCACTAATCACTTAGTTGATTTTATTTTATAAGGATGATTTATTGAAAAAAAAAAGATTATATGAAGAAGTTAAAAAAAATACGAGGATTGCTTATACAACAATATGTTGTAGACTAACTACAAGATTAACTACAATAACGTGAATGACTAATACCTTCTAGGCCCGTAAAAGAAGTTAGTATTTTAAATACTTTTAAATCTATGTTTTATTTTGGTATTTGTGTTTATTTTTGCATTATTTTGCTTTTGAAAAATAGCAATTTCCACTTACTCGACTTATTTAAAATTTTCGAGTTTTTTTTATGTTAACACGTTTATTCCCGTAGTTTAGTGCACGATCTATCCTGGATAATTCATGACGTGATCTTACTATGTGCTTTGGTTTTTACAAAATTTTAATTCATTTGATTATATTATGATTGTGAATTGTAGATTACAATTTAATTCCAAGTTCGAAATTAAACTACTGTGGTAATCAACAATTTTATTCTTGTGTATTTAATAAACATTTTCTTGCTTATCATCTCTTATACTTTACTAATTTTGTTTGTTATACATATTTGAAAATGACAACATTTACATATAGGAGGATATATATATTGGTAGCTATTATGCTAAGCTAATGATTTGATTGCATAAATATTTTTTATATAAGTTTAAACTAAATGCATATGATGAGTTTTAGTTTCCGTGACTCATTGACCACTGCGCGCTTAACATAATATTTAATATGATCACTATTTTTGTCTACTTTTACCTAGAAACAGCTTAGGCCATATTTTCCCCCTATAATTTCATTTGAGATGGAGTTAGATCACCATTTGAAAATAAAATAAATAGTATGTTTAATTTAATTTCTCAACTAAATATCCAAAATAACTTACAAATGAAATATAACAGAAAATTAAGGCTTAATGATATAGCAGCCCATGCTCGGATACAATATTCAAAATGGAAAGATTATAATAGTCTTATTAGTGGGAAAACTTAGATCTCAATCTTATATATTAAGATGTTGTACCAAAAAAATTCTATTAACATGGATAATCGCTAAAGTACACTATCACATACTTTTCATGCGTTTAAAAACTTAAAGATATGTCTAATAACTCATAATGATATTGTAATGGATTTGTATTAGATTAATATATTAACAAATTGATATAGATGATATACCGAGACTAACATTTATTAAAGTTCGTATTTATGTTACTATCAAAATATCATTTTAAAGAATCAAAAGATTGAGAAAATATATGAGTTCATAAGTACTTTTGAAAATTGCACGAAAAGGTGATTGACGTATCTGTAAGAATTATGGGCATAATGCAATAATATATGTGGACAAATTATTTATTCGGTAGTAATTGTATTTATGCGCTATCAATTAAGTTAAGCCCAAATATAAAGTGATCCACTACGGTGTATTAAATACGGGCTTATGTACGTTTTAAAAAGTATGGGCCTGACTATTATCACTAGTAGAAAAATAGCTTTTTGCGGCGTCAAAAAAGTGGTCATTTGCGGCGTTTTGGGTGTAGAAGCAAATAAGGGGGCCGCAAATAAGAAAGCTATTTGCGGCGTTTTTAAAACGCAGCAAATAAAGAGCTATTTGAGGCATTTTTTTGAAAAAACGCAGCATATGAGGTTGTTTATTTGCGGCAAATAGTAAAAAAAAAAAAAAAATTTTTTTTTTTTTATTAAAATGAATCAAAAACAAACATGATTTAAATAAAATAACTCTCAAATATATTTTTCCATAAGACAATCTTTCAAGATTTTTATAATATTCATATACATCAAATAGAAACAAACTACATCCAATACTCCGAAACTAATTACAAGAAACTAAAATTAGATCGACTTGGGAATGAAGTGGTTGTTATAGCCCAAACAACTTGAGCCTCTGATCGTTGAAGAGATGACCCATTTAAACCCCTTGACAGCCACGACCAGTCACAAATACTGCCTGCATCACAAGCCAGTATACTACCTGCAAATCATTTACAAAAGCTCATCATACTCTTATCATTTGATGGGCAATCAGTTGGAATCAATATTGTCTAGCATGGCTAATGGAATCATGAGATGGGATATAGTAAAACACAAATGGCACTATATGCAACTGTTTATATCAGGAAATTTAAGGGATTAAGATGCCCATCAGTATCCTTGATGACACTGATATATCCTGTCACTTCGTTTATGTTATCGATAACCATATGAATTTTCGGCTGGAATAGTACCCATCTAGTCCTAATGCATATTCAGACCTACTTAAGATTTCACCTATGACCGCTAATATGTAGCCTTAATCCCTCAAAATTGAACAGCAGTCAACCAAGAAAAGGCTGCACAGAAACCCCATGTTGAGGAAGACCAAAATCAGAAAATTGAAACTAATTTAATCAATGTATAGAAATTTTAACATCTGAAAAAACTTCTTACTCCATGCACAAGAAGACTTGTCAAGCAGAAAAAACAAACCAAAGATAAAACAATTCAATTTGAGCCAATTCACGACATATTCAACACACTAGCCTAATATCCAATTGAGACTATCTTAGTCAGACACACACCTTTGCTTCAAGCCTTATTGCCTCCGTGGGCCTAGTGCCTATTAAAACTAAGAACTTACAGGCACAATAATTAGGGAAATAATAGGCCTAAGCAAATAGCAATATGTCATACAACCGGGAAGACTTGCTAGCTGTATTCTAAGTTTCTAGCCAGAAATATGATATCCATGACACAATTTTTTTCCATAACCACAAAATTTCGATAATAATGGCTGACATCATATGTTAACATACAAATGATTGCGTAGTGCAGAAGTTACAGCTCGACATAGCATTCAAGAATGATAACTAATTTGGACGACATGCTTGCCAAGCATCTAAAGTTACTCTTACCGGTTTGTCCGGTTTGGGGTTTCCAAATGACTTCAATAGAAGCCTTCTCAGGATTCTCATTCTTCTTAGTCCCAGTTTTTGGTCCATAAACTGCTGCTATGACTTTAGTATCCCCTGCAATCAGTTGGGAATTACACATCAGAACATATCCAACAACTTACACACAAATATCTTATATCTAGGTGTCCCTTGTACTATTGAGCTCATCTGATAACCTTTACACAAGTAAGCAACCCGACCTCAAAAGCAGTTGGTTAATCAGTATCTCAGACACTTGATAAAACGATGTTATCTACAAAAGCTTGAATTGACGGTTCTCTCCCGAATAAGTTTGTCAAACATTCCAGTTGGTCCTTAGCTCCCCTGGAGCCAAAACCTGAAGAGAAGAAGAATATATTCAACTGATAACTATAATATACCCAAATTTCTTGGGTTCAATAAATTAGATGTCTTCCCACATATTAACAAAATTACACCGGCAATCATCTCTAGTATGAAACTACGAATGGGCTTTTAAGTCTCTTAGTGCCGAGTATGATGAATGATCATGATTTAGAGTTAGAAAGATGAGTTCGGACATTCTGGTGGAGGTATGTCATCAGCAAAAAATAATACCACTACCTCAAAGAATTGAACTTACGTCATCAGCAATAGTAAATGAAAAGGACGCTTTCCGCATACTGCAGCCAGACATAGCTGTTGGAGCCTTGTGTCCTCCACATGTAGTGTGATAACGTCATTGCACATACCCTTGTACGGACAAGTGGGAGATTGTTGGGGCTGGTGTCCTTGACAATTAAGTACAATGACTTATTAAATCTCTTTAAGGATCACAAGGGCATACTTCAGTATTATTACCAGTTGATCCACGTTTATCAATAACGGTTGGCTTGCTAGATAAGTTTGACGTTATTGTCATACGGATGGCGGTGATCAACTGGTCCCTATACGTCACACCTATAGGACACGTTTGAGAGATGTGAAGATATGAAAATACAGTCACATTTATGCCGAATATGACTAAACAGTTAGTCAGAGGTATTGACTATTAAATTAGTCAATAAGATGTTGAGATTATTATTTAATACGGATTAAATAATTTTAGCTAATACGGATTACATGTTTAATTCGTAAAATTAAATATAAGCGGTTATATTTAATTAAATATTGTATTCGCGTATTAATATAAACGGTTATATTAATTTGGCTAATTATACAATATCGTAATTTTATCAGACCATTATTAATACATCGACTGCATTAATATCTGATACATGTATGCGATTTATAATTAAAATCCCGCAAATAATATAATCAGGTCGAATCACGCAAAGGAATAAGGTAAGAGTGGAGAAAGCCCACTCTCACCCATCCAATTCGGCCGACCCATGTATTCACTACATAAGGAGAGTCCTTCTCCTTATGTCAGTAACTGTTGAATCACAATTCTCACAATTAGGGTTTTGAGAGCATTCTTCTCCCAAAACTCAGATCTCACATCTAAAACCTCAATAACTCTCCCCATATTGCAAGGCAATTGGAGAGCCTTTCTAGCACACGCGGCATCGTCTCAAACAAAGTCTTGGGTGCAAGTTATAGGAGGGAATTTACTTTAATTCCTGTTCTTAGGCCTATTCAAGCAAGGACCGAAGGTTGTATTCTTTTTCATGTTTTTATTTATCTTATGACAATAATCACAACTGTAATTTTCATTATAATCCTGCAAGTTTAGGGCGAATACATGCTATATTCCCCATAAGTGGTATCAGAGCCAAGGCCATGAAAATTTGACTTTTGTGTTTTTCATAAGTTTTATTTATAAATTTTGAAAAAAAACTCGTTTCTGTCGCTGTGTCGGTCGGTCGACCCCTTGTAGCGGTCGGTCGACCGCCCCTGTGTAAAGTCTCTGTTTTTCGGCAGTTTCTCTTTTGTGCAATCGATCTTGTTTTTCGATTCCTGTTTACATATTGTTAATTAATCGATATTCTTGACAATATGTGAACCCTTGTTGATATTTTCTTTGATTTACTCGTTTTAATCAAAGTTTAAAAGGTAAAAACTTGTTTTGTTTTTAAAAGTACAGCGTTTTGCGTTTTTCCAGAAACTCGTTTTTGCTGTTTGCGGTCGGTCGACCCCTTGCGCTGTTACGAAAAAAAAAAATTTTTTTGGGTCAGAAGGTCGGTCGACCCCGTGTTGAGGTCGGTCGACCTCCCCCCCTGTAACAGACTCGTTTTTTTTATTTTTCGAAAATAACCTGTTTTATTTTCTCATGGCTTTTAGTAATATACTATATACGGAAATAGTATATTATTAATTTTGTGAAACGGTTCACCCTCGTTTAATACATATTATTTTAAAACGGTTTAAGATAATAGGATTATAAATTTATTAAAATTGGGAAATTAAAACGGTATAATCACATGATTTTAATCCCGTAAGGTGGTTTGGTAAAAATTTATTAATCATAATAACAGTATTATGTCATGTATGAATTTTATTTAGTTGATGCATTTTATTTATCGTCTTGTTGAATGCCTTGTCAATGCCTTGTGAATGCTTTCAATAACGTATTTATTTTTGCAAACGGTTGTAACTTAGTGTGGCCTTAGTAGATTGTGTCACCGTAATGATGGGACACAGTCTTGCTTGTAATTTTGAGATCTTGAATCTCCGTTTTGGATTTTTGCCATGTAATTACTTTTGTATTTAAATTAGAATGTAAATAGGGTTATATTTGTAATTTAAATTAGTAATTTTGTGAAGACCGAAGACGGAGACCGGATGCTCACTCCCGCTGCAAGGACCAAGATGGAACATCAAGACAAGCTTCTAGGGTCCAACGGTGGATTCCAAAGTTGTTTTTTATGTTTATTTTGGTAGGATAGGCCACACTAGGACTTTTTATTTACGTTTATTGCTTTCATTTTATGCTTTCATCGATAATAGCTTGCATCATATTCCGCCTAAAACCAAACCACCTATAACATGCCTGAAAACTGACTCATGTAGAGGTTACGCGTTAGTTTTCTGTGACAATACAGATGTCACATGTCAATTGCAAAGCCATCACTTTATTTCATTCATTCACGCATATGCTAGATATTAGTTCACTTAAATATGAATAAATATAAGTCGATGGGGTCTTCCTCGTATAACCAAAAATTGAGACTAGTCTTTATAAATCAGACTCCCATGAATCCCTTCTTCGTCGGTAGGCATAATATGACCCTTTCTACGTCGGGTAAGTGGGAACAGATGATTTATTTTATCTCAACATCATGGTCACTCGATAATATCTAGCGACTGAGATGGACTAATAGATAGGATTTACGGAAATCTATCGACCAAGAGTTCCAACGGTGGAATTAGCCAAGCTGTGGGCTTATCAATATACGGAAATTGAGTCTTGGGATCGTTTGTATAATTCTTGAGGGAGATCAATTATATAAATGCTTGAGTCTACGAGTTTAAATTTCAATTTAATATAGACTTAAATCACAACAATGAGTTGCTTATATGGTTCTGTTTTATCTTCTTTTCAGTGTAGAACACGTTCAATTAAACTGATGTATAACTAAATGGCTGGTGAAGACCCAATGCCAAGTGTCAAGCTAGCACGTGAATCCTGGCTAAAAGCCTTCATGGACTCCATGAATCAGTCTACTAGACTGAGGAATGATGGGTCAAACTTCTCTGACTGGGAGGCAGCACTACGGAATGCTGCCATTGCTGACGGAAAGCTTAAGTATTTAACTGAGCCAATTCCGGCACACCCAGGAACTGGAGCTAGAGCTAACGAAGTTCGCGCTCATAGCGACTTTGTCATGGAAGCGGGTGCGATAAAGAACGTACTCATCTATGCAATGGAATCCAATTTGCAACGACGCTTCATAGCCCATGGTGCAAACAAGATTTTCACCACGCTCACTAACGAATTCTCAAAGGCTCCGAGGATCGTTTCTTATGAGCATACCTGTCGCTTCTTTGAGGCGAAACTCCAGAAGGGCCAAGCTGTTAGCCCACATATTCTTCACATGATTGAGAATATCGAAAACCTGGAGGCCCTAAACTGCAAGATCAGTGAGAACATAATCATTGATCGAATGCTTCATTCGCTTCATGATGGGTTCGCCCTCTTCAGGGCCAACTATTACATGAACGACATGAAGAAGACTCCTCATGAGCTCCACTCCCTTCTCGTACAGATCGAGAAGGATCTGAAATTAAGTGGGAGCGTGAAGCAAGATGTTCTCATGATTTCCAGTAAGGGTAAGGGTAAGGGTAAAGCTAAAGCTCAGGGCGACCTAACAGTAGGCAAGCCCAAGTTTAAGAAGTCAGGATTTACAAAGAGTGGGCCAGGTGAGTCGAGCAACTCACAGGGTAAAACAAAGAGCAAGGATACAAGCATGGAATGTTACCATTGCCACAAGACTGTGCATTGGAGGCGCTCATGCCCCATGTATCGTGAGGACATTAAGGCAGGCCGCGTTACTCCTGTTGGTATGTCTTCTTCTTCTTTTATTCACATGATTGAGATTAACCATGCAAGTTACGAAACTTGGGTACTAGATACTGGTTGTGGTTCTCATCTATGTAATCATGTGCAGGGCCTCCGAAACCAAGAACCCCTAATCAAGGGTGAGGTTGACCTGCGTGTCGGGAATGGAGCACGTGTTGCTGCAATCTCGAGGGGAACATACGTGATCCAGCTTCCAAGTGGATTCGAGTTATCTTTATATAACTGTTATTATGTTCCTTGTTTGTCCAAAAACATTATTTCAGTTTCTGCGCTTGACAAACTCGGTTTTTCATTTGTAATAGAGAAAAATAGCTGTATTTTCTCCTTACACAATATGATTTATGGCAAGGCAGTTTCCATGAATGGAATTTATGTTTTAGATCAAACCACTAAAATATTACATGTGAATAATAAGAAATTAAAGGTAGGTGACAAAGATCAAACTTATCTATGACATTGTCGTATGGGACACATAAATGAGAAACGCGTAAAACAGCTCATACAGAATGGAGCTATCTCGGCCTTTGATTTCGAATCATATGGCACGTGTGAATCATGTCTCATCGGCAAGATGACTCGTATTTCCTTCAAAGGTGTTGGAATGCGCGCTGCCGACCTATTAGGACTCATACATACGGACGTATGTGGCCCTATGTCGATCAACGCACGAGAAGGCTATAGGTATTTCATCACTTTCACGGATGATTTGAGTAGATATGGCTATGTCTACTTAATGAAGCATAAAAGTGAATCCTTTGACAAGTTCAAAGAATACCAGAATCGGGTACAGAACCAGCTGGGTAGAAAGATTAAAGCACTACGTTCTGATCGTGGGGGTGAGTATCTTTCACACGAGTTTGATCAACACCTTAAAGACTGTGGCATCGTGCTACAGTTAACTCCACCTGGAACACCACAATTAAATGGTGTGTCCGAACGGAGAAATCGAACTCTACTCGATATGGTTCGATCCATGATGAGTCACACCGTTGTGCCTGATTCATTGTGGGGCTATGCTCTTTTGTCGGCCGCTCTAATTCTTAACCGAAGTCCGTCTAAAGCTGTTGACAAGTCTCCATATGAACTATGGAAGGGAACGGTCCCTAACTTGTCCTTTATTCGGGTTTGGGGCTGCGAGGCTTATGTCAAGTGGAGACATGAGGATAAGCTCGGCCCGCGATCGGTCAAGACATACTTTATAGGCTATCCAAAGGGAACTTTTGGTCATTACTTCTACTCGCCAACCGAACAACGTGTTTTTGTTGCGGCTAGTGCGACGTTCTTAGAGAAAGAATTTCTCGAGAACAAGTCGAGTAATAGAACCTTCGATTTTTCGGAGGTTCAAGAACTAACTACCGAGCAACCATTGGAGGAAACAATTCCTTCAACCGAGGCTGCGGTAGATATTCCTGACGAACCTAGGAGGTCGGGAAGAGTCTCCATTCCTCCGGACAGATACATTGGTATGGTCGAGGAACATGATATGGATGACGTCTTACTCCTAGAGGGTAATAAACCCTCAACCTATAAGGGTGCCATGACCAGTTCTGACTCAAAGCTATGGCTAGAAGCCATGCAATCCGAGATGGACTCCATGTATGAGAACAACGTGTGGGATCTTGTGGACATACCTGCAAAGGTGCGTCCCCTTCAATACAAATGGCTTTACAAAATAAAGCATGTCGTGGAAGGTAAACAAGACATCCATAAGGCAAGACTAGTTGCTAAAGGTTTCACCCAAGTGCCAGGCTTGCACTACGATGAGATCTTTGCACCCGTAGTCATGCTACGTTCCATTCGGATTATCTTAGCGATCGCCGCATTTCATGACTATGAAATGTTGGTTTCTGGAGGTAGTCATACTAGCTAGTTCATGTATTTAGTCTTACTAATATACTAATTAATCTCATATTAATTTAGTTTAGCCAATCTTAATCTTATGCATGCAAAATAAAAGCGGAAATAATGAGAATCGTATTCTTACAACCGGTCCGAAATATGCTTAGGACGATCCTCCAAGAGCAACCAAGTAAGCTTGCCTCCAATGGGTAGGCACCAAGACCCTACCTTAAACGGACCAAATAACCGAACCCGATACTAGAGGACGGAATTAGGCTAAAACCGTGTACTAATAATAATATTAGTATACTAGAAAAATATTATCTAGTAATAGTTTTAGAGGTTATGATAAACTTTCTTACACTAGAAAATTCATTAGTCTCATTAATATGTGATAGCTCACATATATATATAGACAAAGTAGGTTATATGTTGGTGTTGAGAGTGTGTCGTGTAAGTGTAGTGTGTAGGAAGAAATTGTTGCTTTTGTTCTTACACATGTCATAAGTGATAAGTCATATCAACACTTACACAATAATAAGATAAATTATCAAATAATGTTATCTTACTACATACATTACACGGTTAACATTTGTAAAAATGGACCTTCATTTTACAAATGTAATTTGTACAATTGTATAATATGTGACATCATATGTGACATAATAATTGTATTAATTTAAAATATAAATTTATCATATAAATAATATTTCTAAATTAATTAAATCACATTTAACAAATCATTAAGTAATTCGAAATTACTGTCCCAACATATGGTTATCGTAATAATCGTCGATACGATATATTAACAACGTTTGTTATAACCATGAACCATTCATTATACTAATTTCGATATTTCATAAATATCGATTAATATTTGACAATTGACACATTTCAATTTCAAATATAAATCTTACCTTTAAGATTCAACCTCTAATTTCTCAATATACGGTTTTAAGAATATCGATCAATCTGTATCCTATACAATTAATCAATATACGTTTAAGGGCTTAGTCCTATAGGTGTGACCTAAAGGGATCAACTGACCACCACCGTCATACGACAGTAATGTTAAACTCTAGTCAGCCAATCATTACCGATTAATGTTGGTCAGTTGACTAAATCAATATTGGATCGTCCCTTGCATATTCTTTTCATAAGATTTATGACAATGATTTTTATCATTATCGTGATCGCACTATTGTTGAGGACACATTTCCCAACAATCTCCCACTTGTCCTCGACAAGTGTGCATCACCAATTCTCTTGTCCTATTACGTCATCTCCCACTCAATGCAAGGTGTCTTCCAGGTCGTACTTGCATTTGATCATATCTTGAGCGGTTTTCTCGATCTGGAGATTTAACTGCTTTGACCGGAATTATCTACCATAGATACCTTCCGAGCGTGGCCACGCATTTTCAGTTAAACTTCTCCTCGAGTGGCCCTGAGATTTAAGACAACCCTGACAAGGGGTTGGACAATTCCTATCCTACTGTTCCCTTCGACTAACACAGTCCATCATGACCCAAAAGAAGCCCATTTGACCCCCTTTAACGGTTGATCGTAGAGCTAAAATCAAAGTCAATCTGAGGCTGCATCACCTTGGGCGAACAGTCTCAAGTCAAAGAATCGACTTATGTGAATAATATAGTAGCTCTCGCCACGACCGGGCTAATTATAAAATTTCAAGAACTCTATAAGCGGTCACTAAATGCCCAACAGAGTGTTACACAGTCTGCCGATGTGATCGACTAGTCATCCCATATGACTCTATGACATTTGAACTTGCCATCAATCGCCTCACATTGTAGTTGCTTCGAGACGTCACCTCATACAAGCGACTATGGGCTATACTAAGTTAATCCAGTTCACTTATGGGGTTCAAATTGTCTCTTACAACCCATTTGGATTTCACAAAGTATAAATTGTGAGTTAATATTAATAATAATAACTCAAACGATAAGAGTGATTGTTATGTGCGAACAATCAATACGATATTGTTGCTCCACATAAACAATCTTTGATGATCATACATCAATTTGTATTAATGGTTTACTATGTGAATATACCTTATCTTCACATCCTTTAACCTACAAATTTCGGTTTCCTTTTGACTCATATTATCTTGTATAATATGATCTAATTCAAGTACATTTCAAGTCTCTTATACTTGACTCGAGTCTCCTTACTTTAAGGAAGCTCCCACTGTTTTCTTAAAACTCATGACATGTTATCCTCATGAACATAGTCATATTGTACTAGAATTCATATCATAGTTAACCTAGATTCGATCTCTTAGTTCTCCTCGAGAAACTTATATCGAAATAGGGCTTTATTTCAACTTATGGCATTTTGATCAAGGTTATATGAATCAACATTTTCATATCTTGGATTCAAATCCAAACCTTGTTAACTGATTGGTGACGTTTCATTATCATATAATAAACTCACTTATGATTTATGTTCTTAACATACATACATTTAGAATTGAAAACCTCATATTCTTTAACCTTTAAAGAATCACCATTCTCTCTAAATGGTAGGTTTCGTTTCTTTAATAACTTTTCTCCCACTGAATTCCATATTACTATCTCATAGTTTAATAACTCCCACTGATTTCATAGTGATTAGGCAACATCTTCAAACATCTTCTCAACTCATAATGAACATTTCATTTTGATTAACTTCAAACATTTTCTCAACTCGTAATGAACATTTCATTTTGATTTTCTTTCCCATGGAAAGAATCTTCTATTTTCACGAGAACGAGAGATGATTTCTCCTCTTTTATCTTTATAAAACAGAAACATTAACATCACGGAAACGATTTCCTTCCGTTAACACTCACGGTTCCTTTTGTCCTCTCTAGGAACTAATGACAACATATGGAACATTTCCTTTTGTGTCCTCGCGTAGTTTCTTCTGTGTCCTCTCGTAGTTTCTTCTATCCAATCTCTTAGAGTTCTTCTTAAGGACTCCTTATAGGACTCTTCTCTAAGATCCTATGTTTATTTCATTGGTTTACGGGCGTAGAATTTCTCCCACTCTATCCTTTAAAATAACCTGTATTTTAGGAAGGATAGCATTTTCGCCCGTCAACAATGTTTTTGGATAAAGAATTATGTGAGTTTTGAGATATTAACATATTCTTTCATTTAAGTGAAAATCTTATAATGAACTGATGTTCTTATGTTTGAATTTGAAGTATTTCACGGGATGCAATTCTCGTTTTTAAGTAAGTCGTATTACTTTTATAATGATCCTATCATTTCTTCCGTACGTTGAATCATTCAAGGTACTTTATTACGATGTATGAAAATCGTATCAACTCATGTTATGTATCATAAAAGCATTTTAAAACAACCAAACATGTTTGATTAAGAACAAAATGATGACTTGGGTTGAAAACCAAGTCACCACTATTACAACCATTGTTTCAACAAGATTCTTGTCGTACAAGAATTACAAAGTTCTTAAATTAAAATGCAAAAGAAAGAAGACATTGAATGAAAATTAGAGCCATGCTCTTCATGTCTTCAATCTCGGATGCTACCTTAGCCATCCATGGAAGGAACTTTAAGTTTCCTTCTCCTTCTCCTTGCCTTTGTCTTTGGTAGGAGCCCCTTTTAAAACAATTTATAAACGGGTGAGAATCAATAACTTGTATCATTATACAAAATTGATTAAATAACATGAATTAGACGAGAATTTATACCTACAGCAAGAACCTTTCCGGCTTTGAGGTCATGGAGATACTTCGGGCAATTCCGCTTCCAATGCCCCATCTTAGTGCAATAATAGCACTTGTCTTCAACCTTTGATGACGACAAAGAAGAAGCACCTTTCGTAAAAGTCTTCTCCTTGGGAGATGCGGGTTTGAAGGCTTTAACATTTTTACCCTTGTTGGCCTTGCGCTTAAACTTTCTCTTGCTTTTTGAATCGATATTAAGCACATCCTTTGTGGAACTCTCATTAAGTCCCATATCCCTCTCCGCTTGGACTAACATCTTATGTAACTCGTCCAAGGAGGTTATTTGATTGCGCATGTTATAATTTACCCGAAATTGAACATACTATTTCACTTTGTTGAGGGAGTGAAGGATTTTGTCAATAATAAGCGAGTCGGGAACATTCACCCCTTGCAACTTCAAGGTTTCGGCTAGCTCAACCATTTTGAGCACATGAGGACTAATCTTTTGACCTTCCTTTAAGGTCAAATCGAAGAAGGCGGAGGCCGCCTCATATTGGATTACTCTAGGAGCTTGTGAAAACATGTTCGCAACTCTAGTGTATATCTCATTAGCCGTGGCTAGCTTAATCATTCTTCTTTGGAGATCCGGCTCCATCGAAAATATAAGCACGTTCTTCAAAGCATGCGACTCCTTCATGTAGGCCTCATAGGCTTCACGAGTCGCTTCCGATGAACGAGCACCGGGAGTGGGAGGAGCGGCAATGGTAAGATAACGAGTCTTATCGTCGGCTTCCGCGGCCAACACCAATTGGGCGTCCCAATCTTTAAAATTGGCGCCATGCTTCTCAAGCTTGCAACGATCCATAAAAGACCGAAGCCATGAAACGTGTTGTGGGAGTGGTGGAGCGTTATTTGCCATTGATGATGGAAAGTCGAAATTGAACTACAAAATTAAGGATTTAAAACACAATTATCGTTTTAATAATTAAACTTGTGAATTTTTAAACAAGTTAAGCATCTACTTAATGATCTCTTACCCAATTAAGTAAATGATCCCGAGACCCAAATACATACTAACTTGGGCACGGTTTAGCCGATACATCCCTCATTAATATGACTCGGTAGATTAACCCCTTAATCGATTCTACTCTTAGAACTCTCGGTCGATAAAATTACACTAATTCTTATCTTAGCCCGAACTTATTACCACTACGGTGGCTCGAATACCTTCGTCGAGATCGACCAAATTTCAAGAAAAACGTAATCATATTACCCCACTTCACCAACGTAATAAGGTTTGCACCCCGGTTTAGCCGAGCCTACTCCCTTATGAAGAAGATCCTTCGCGGGTTCTTTACTTTTTGGTAAGGCTATGTCTCGATTTTTAAATAACGTAAGAGATCTTGTCAATTTATTATCTATCTCCTTTAAGTGAACTAAGTCGGTGAATTATCGATAAATTAATTGACACGGTCGATAAAATCGATGAAATGCATGATGTTTGGATGACGATTTGGCTATGCATGCAACATGATAAGCATAAATAAATGCATAAATAAAATCCTAGTATGGCCTTTCCTAAAATAGAAAATTTAAAGTAAATTACAAATTCGGAAACCAACTCCTTTGGTTCCTTGAACTTCACACGCGGCACGCATCCCAAGGCAAACTCCGTCTTGGTCGGAACTCCTTTCCGAAATGGCACCGTCTTCAAGGATTTCCGGAATTACAAATTATTACAAATTTTCTATCTATTTTATACATTATAAAATAAAATAAAACAATAAAAATAAAGTGATACGAGATCACATTAAATTACAACCAAATCGATAAACCCTAACATTACGGGAAATATCGATTAAAATCTAAGGCCATACTAAGTAAATTACATAATTCAAAATTACGTAAATAAAATTATGACATTCATAAACAATAATTAAATATGCAATGCTTATGTAAAATGCAATACCTAAGCCAAATTGTCCTATTTAAACACGTTTTAAATATCGTTATTCGTAATAACACGGTTTTATGGAATAACGTGATTTAAACAATTTTAAAATCACTAATCACTCTATGAATCACTATTCATGATTTAGTTAAGTTTCCTAACACTTTTAGGATTCAAAATTTAGTCTTACTCAAATTTCGAAATAACTTAACTTTTATTTTAATATTGTTCGGTTTTAATCGGTTTTACGGGAAATAGCATTAAAATAATCAAACGAGTCATAAAAATTTCGAAAATTCAAAATTCAAAATTTTGAACATACTGAAAATTTTCTAAAATTTCAGATCCTTAAAACTCAAATATTTTCGAAATATACCCTTTATTTCGTAAAATAGCCGTGTGCATGCAACATTAGTCGAAAATTCAAAACTATTCCAAAAAATATGAAATAAAATACTAATATAATTTTTACATCTTCCTAGACACTCAAAGTATCTGAAAAATGTATGAAAAATCAGATGCACACTGTTTTAAATCTGAAAAGTAATTATGACTCCTTCAACACACAACCTTAACTTTAATCTTTTAAAATTAAAACTTAAAGTTTCAGAAACTTTTGGCACTAATTAAAAATATGTTGATGATCATACATAATATGACTAATATGGGTGAATTTTTCGGACCATTTAAGCAACATTTACTATTTTTAATAATTCGTGTCATATATTACGCGATTTTACCGATTAAAATCATTTCTCATGCAATATTCGAGATTAAAAGCTCAAAATTCACATGCATGCTAGAAATAATATATGTGACACTATATTAAATTTTTATGGTCAAATTCGAACTTAAACTATTTAAGCTAAAACATGTCACTAATATTACGATTTTTACGATAAAAATCAATATTCATGCAATATTAACGAAACATTTCTGGAAAATTCATCATATATCTTAAATATTGCATGTGACATCTACAAAAAATTTTATAGTTAAATTCATAATATAACTATTTATCCCATATTTAACTCATTTTATGATTATTTAACTATTAAAATCATAAACCATGCATAAAACCTCAATAATTTCGAAAATTATTTATATTCATAATATGTTAAATGCATGTGAGAACATATTTAAAATTCATGGCCAGAAATATTATTTAGCTATTTTTCCCAAATAAAAACATTTTTAACCGATTTTTGTCACTAATTAAACATTTTAATTACAAAATTGAACAATATTATTCCATAAATCATCAAAATGACTTAAAACTATTTTAAGACCAGAAATATATACATGCAATAATATTTTCGTGCATATCCTATATGTACTACTCATTTTCGTTTTTAATTAAAATCGTATTTTCTCGCAAAAACGTATAAAAACGAGTTGCATGCAAACAACCTTATGGCTCTGATACCAATTGTTGGTTTCTGGAGGTAGTCATACTAGCTAGTTCATGTATTTAGTCTTACTAATATACTAATTAATCTCATATTAATTTAGTTTAGCCAATCTTAATCTTATGCATGCAAAATAAAAGCGGAAATAATGAGAATCGTATTCTTACAACCGGTCCGAAATATGCTTAGGACGATCCTCCAAGAGCAACCAAGTAAGCTTGCCTCCAATGGGTAGGCACCAAGACCCTACCTTAAACGGACCAAATAACCGAACCCGATACTAGAGGACGGAATTAGGCTAAAACCGTGTACTAATAATAATATTAGTATACTAGAAAAATATTATCTAGTAATAGTTTTAGAGGTTATGATAAACTTTCTTACACTAGAAAATTCATTAGTCTCATTAATATGTGATAGCTCACATATATATATAGACAAAGTAGGTTATATGTTGGTGTTGAGAGTGTGTCGTGTAAGTGTAGTGTGTAGGAAGAAATTGTTGCTTTTGTTCTTACACATGTCATAAGTGATAAGTCATATCAACACTTACACAATAATAAGATAAATTATCAAATAATGTTATCTTACTACATACATTACACGGTTAACATTTGTAAAAATGGACCTTCATTTTACAAATGTAATTTGTACAATTGTATAATATGTGACATCATATGTGACATAATAATTGTATTAATTTAAAATATAAATTTATCATATAAATAATATTTCTAAATTAATTAAATCACATTTAACAAATCATTAAGTAATTCGAAATTACTGTCCCAACATATGGTTATCGTAATAATCGTCGATACGATATATTAACAACGTTTGTTATAACCATGAACCATTCATTATACTAATTTCGATATTTCATAAATATCGATTAATATTTGACAATTGACACATTTCAATTTCAAATATAAATCTTACCTTTAAGATTCAACCTCTAATTTCTCAATATACGGTTTTAAGAATATCGATCAATCTGTATCCTATACAATTAATCAATATACGTTTAAGGGCTTAGTCCTATAGGTGTGACCTAAAGGGATCAACTGACCACCACCGTCATACGACAGTAATGTTAAACTCTAGTCAGCCAATCATTACCGATTAATGTTGGTCAGTTGACTAAATCAATATTGGATCGTCCCTTGCATATTCTTTTCATAAGATTTATGACAATGATTTTTATCATTATCGTGATCGCACTATTGTTGAGGACACATTTCCCAACATGAAATATGGCAAATGGACGTTAAAACCGCCTTCTTAAACGGTTATTTGGAGGAAGAGTTGTACATGGTACAACCCGAGGGTTTTATTGATCCAGAACATCCTAAGAAGGTTTGCAAGCTTAAGCGTTCCATCTATGGACTTAAGCAAGCATCGCGGAGTTGGAATCATCGCTTCGACCAAGTGATAAAAGAGAATGGATTCGTTCGATCAGTCGAGGAACCATGTCTCTATATCAAGTCGAGTGGGAGCAAGATTGTATTCCTAGTACTGTATGTCGACGACATACTCTTGATTGGGAATGACATACCTCTCCTTTCTTCGGTTTAAGCATGGTTGAAAAACCATTTCCAGATGAAAGATCTGGGAGAGGCACAAAGAATTTTGGGCATCCGTATCTACAGGGATAGATCACGACGGATGTTGTCTCTCAGTCAGGAGTCTTACATAGATAAGATTCTAGAGAGATTCAGCATGACGAACTCCAAGAAAGGGTTCCTTCCTATGACTAGTGGGCTTCACTTGAGCAAGTCTCAAGAAGCTAAGACATTGGAAGAGAAAGAGCGCATGAGTCGGATTCCTTATGCTTCGGTAATAGGATCGATCATGTATGCCATGATATGCACACGTCCAGACGTTGCATATGCATTGAGTATGACCAGTCGATTCCAAGCTCATCCAGGTGAACAACACTGGATGGCCGTGAAAAACATTCTTAAGTACCTACGGAGGACTAAAGATTGGGGATTGACTTATGGAGGTGACTCAACGCTCTGCGCCACGGGTTACGCAGATGCTAGCTTCCAAACGGATCGAGATGACTCGAAATCTCAGTCTGGATTCGTTTTTACTCTTAATGGCGCTGTTGTCAGCTGGAAAACTTCTAAACAGAGTGTTACAGTAGATTCTACGACTGAGTCCGAGTACTATGCCGCCTCAGAAGCAGCTAAGGAAGCAATATGGATGCGTCAATTCTTACAAGGACTATCAGTAGTGCCTAGTTCGAATGACCCAATCACCGTTTATTGTGATAATAAAGGTGCCATCTTCCAAGCTAAGGAGCATAAGTCTAGCAACAAGGCTAGACATGTACAACGGAAAGCTCATCTAATCAGAGATTACGTGGAGCAAAAGGAGATTTTCATTGATAAGATCGCTACGGATGACAACATAGCTGATCCTCTCACTAAAGCATTACCACGTGATAAGCATGAAGGGCACATTCATTCCATGGGAATTAGATGTGTTCCTAAGTTGTAGTACTCTTTTATGAATTCATGTAATAATTCATTTTCTCGTGTACTCTATTCAACCTCATTGTTATGATATATAATGTTTTGTTTTTCATGTCGAATTGCACGCCAAATTTGAACACCACAAAGTGAACTGAATTACATTACATTGTTTTAGTCCTTGATTACCCACTTGAGCTGATAACTCAGGTAATCATTTTGTGACGTTGGTTGATGGTGGGTTCAACGAGCCATAAGTCACGCGGATGACTGACCAATCACAAAGGTGAGTTATACGGATATCTCGTAGGACACCCCGTGACAACGTTATGGAGTCCTAAATGTTTTATAACATTGGGTGCCAGGTCGTGGATAGGACCTCCATAGTGTTCCTTAGAGTCGAGTCTTTTGACTTTCAACTGTCTCTTGAGATTAAGGCAGATTTTGGGTAACTTTGGTTTCTTTCCCACGGTCATCGTAACAGGGGCCAAGAGGATTTTTTCTGGGTTATTTCATGCTGCGCGATATCGGCAGGATTCGAGTTGAGGGAAATATCCAAACCCTTATCAGGATTTTATCATTTCTCAGGGCCACTCGAGGAGTAGTAACTGAAATGCATGGCCATGCTCGAATACAGATTCGTTTTATCAGTTAAGTTACTCTCTAGTCGGGGAAACCACTCTTGATACAGATCGTTTGTGAGATACGACCTTTGCGAATGCGGATTTGCAAATTGTCTTACATTGAGTGGGAGAAATTTTAAAAGGATATGAGAATCGGTTATCACACCTACACTTGTACGGACAAGTGGGAGTTTGTTGGAGCCTTGTGTCCTCCACATGTAGTGTGATAACGTCATTGCACATACCCTTGTACGGACAAGTGGGAGATTGTTGGGGCTGGTGTCCTTGACAATTAAGTACAATGACTTATTAAATCTCTTTAAGGATCACAAGGGCATACTTCAGTATTATTACCAGTT
The DNA here is from genome assembly GCA_029255685.2 of Silene conica. Lineage (NCBI taxonomy): Eukaryota > Viridiplantae > Streptophyta > Magnoliopsida > Caryophyllales > Caryophyllaceae > Silene > Silene conica. The sequence continues at coordinate 29,001,131 of CM055312.2, read as the reverse complement.
GATCCACGTTTATCAATAACGGTTGGCTTGCTAGATAAGTTTGACGTTATTGTCATACGGATGGCGGTGATCAACTGGTCCTTATACGTCACACCTATAGGACACGTTTGAGAGATGTGAAGGTATGAAAATACAGTCACATTTATGCCGAATATGACTAAACAGTTAGTCAGAGGTATTGACTATTAAATTAGTCAATAAGATGTTGAGATTATTATTTAATACGGATTAAATAATTTTAGCTAATACGGATTACATGTTTAATTCGTAAAATTAAATATAAGCGGTTATATTTAATTAAATATTGTATTCGCGTATTAATATAAACGGTTATATTAATTTGGGTAATTATACAATATCGTAATTTTATCAGACCATTATTAATACATCGACTGCATTAATATCTGATACATGTATGCGATTTATAATTAAAATCCCGCAAATAATATTTAGCAAATCGGGTCGAATCACGCAAAGGAATAAGGTAAGAGTGGAGAAAGCCCACTCTCACCCATCCAATAATTCGGCCGACCCATGTATTCACTACATAAGGAGAGTCCTTCTCCTTATGTCAGTAACTGTTGAATCACAATTCTCACAATTAGGGTTTTGAGAGCATTCTTCTCCCAAAACTCAGATCTCACATCTAAAACCTCAATAACTCTCCCCATATTGCAAGGCAATTGGAGAGCCTTTCTAGCACACGCGGCATCGTCTCAAACAAAGTCTTGGGTGCAAGTTATAGGGGGGAATTTACTTTAATTCCTGTTCTTAGGCCTATTCAAGCAAGGACCCAAGGTTGTATTCTTTTTCATGTTTTTATTTATCTTATGACAATAATCACAACTGTAATTTTCATTATAATCCTGCAAGTTTAGGGCGAATACATGCTATATTCCCCACAATAGCAGCCAAACAACTCGGTAGATAAGTATCGCTCTCCAAAGCTCGGGAAAATCACCTGTAATTAGCATGGAATTTAGATGTTGATCAAAAGTGTAATCAGGCAGAGATTCAGAATGCTATTACTACATGACTGTACTTAGAACAATCAATTTTCCGGCATTTTCAAGCTTCTTTCCTAGTTTAATGGCTGTTGCGGCTGCTGCTCCTGATAAAATACGCATCTTTACTCAAAAACATGAAGATAGCAACGACTGAGAATATAATTGAATTTAAGGAAAAATAATGCAAAGAGTGTTTTCTAAAGAAGAATAAGTCTGAAGAAGTGTGAAGAAGTGATAGCAGAATAAGTGTGAATTTTTAAGTGATAACATAATAAGTGATAGCAGAATACGTGTGAAGAAGTGAGAATATAATTGAAGAGGTTTGTTAAGTGAAGTATGCGGAAAGCTTGATGTTGTGTGATTTAAGGAAAAATAATGCAAAGAGTGTTTTCTAAAGCGAAGAGTATTACCTTGCATAGTCTCTGTTTTATCAACTAACAGCTCCAAACGCTCCCTTCTATCCAAACTTTATCAATGTTTTCAATCATAACAGTGCACACCTAATAAGGTGGTTGGCGAATGAAATTAGAAAGAAAGCATATTTTTGAAACAATTGCAAAGCTCTTTTGCAAGACAATTAAAGCAGTAGTAATAAAGTGGTTGGCTTAATATCCTTGAGAATTCATCACACAGCATCCATGGTACCAGGCTCAAGATCCATCACGGCACGAGGAACAAATCTACCGCAAGAAGACTCGTTGTAGTAGACATTGACATGCTCCAACTGCAGGTCAGATGTACCAACATACTTACCGGTTGTGGCAATGCCATGTTCGTCACACACAACCTCCCAGAATTTTGACAAATTGCAAATTGCAGTGAACTCAGACAAAAACAATTGACTAAATAAAATATCAAACCAGAAAAACTCTAATAATCAGAAAGATATCAAGCTTTTACCAACAGTTTAAGCACAAGACACGATACATTTTACCACAAATTACCAACTTAAACGATGTAGTACATTTACAAAATCATTAAACGTTGAGAATCTGACTTTAATATTACACTCAAATGAGAAGCAATTATCAGCCAACTGAAACTATATCAAACACATCATCTTACATAACACTCCAGTTCAGCGAAAAATATTAAACCATTAGCAGTGTGCTTGCTTGAACCACTGAAGTTCTTGAAGACCATAAGATTTGATGGAACAGAAGAAAAATGAACAAATTCGTGATTTACACTCCTTCGAAGTTGGGAAATTCAAAGAAAACAAATTTTACCTTAAACATAAACCCTAACAAAAATAATTAATCCAAAACAAATATAAACCCTAACAATTAATCCAATGAACAAGGTACAAAAGCAAATCAGAAACATTAAAAGAGAAATAGGATAAATACTAATCAGAAACATTAAAAGATAAAAATGAATTGAATTAATCTATTGTATTTTGCTAATTCAAACTCCAATTAATCGAAAATAGTTAACCCTAAAATCAATTCACATACCTAATTTAGAATAATAAGAATAGAGGATATGGTGAGGTGCGAGTTCCGTCCATTGGCATCGATTTCCAGTGGCGGTGAGGCGGTGGTTGGCAGATTTGCGGTGGTTGTCGAGAGAGTTTGGGAGGGAGATTCAGTAATGTTGTGTACGGTTTTATGCGTCTAATCAATAATATATCCCTCTTTCAATTCCTTTTCCTTTTATTTTTAATATATACTTATTTGCGGCGTTTTTCACAAAAACGCCTCAAATAACATATTTGCTGCGCTTTTTACAAAACGCCTCAAATAACTCATAAACTATTTGCTGCTATTGGCCTAAAACGCCTCAAATAGATAGCCGCAAATAGATCTTTTTCTACTAGTGTATCTAAGTGTAGATACCCATTAGGTTGCTAATGCATGATGGGCGCATTAGACTAAGGAGACTATATATAGTCACCTACGGTTATGGTACCCTAGTAGTACACAATAACCTAATCTCCCCGCATCCCATCAGTAGAGATCCCCTCTGGTATGTGTGTCTACTAGAAGACCTAATCCAAAGACCGTCCCTTCAGACGATATCCTAACCTTTTGTCATGTAATCAGGTACGCTTCCGCATCTAGTATTTACCGAATAATTTAGTATAAAGTTTATGGCTATTATTGAATGATTAAATCTAACAAGTGGTATTAGAGCCACCTTCATATTCAATTATTTGGGATGGTTATCAAGTTGACAGTGTTCTGGGTTATTTCGTTTTACATGAATAACATGTTGATGAACAACTGTCAATTATGTTTTCAATTTTTGCGTAATCAATTTCTGTAATTATGGTGGATAAATCTCTCTTGCCTACGGTATATGTGATTCAATATACTTGTGAATTGTGATTTGCCGTTCTATAAATTCTATACAATTGGTATCCAGCATGTTGTATAGTTTCACTAAGGTATGGTTGTTAATATTATTCGTGAAAGATCACATGTGTGGTTTCACATGGATGGATATAATATTATCATTGGTCCTACTATTATTCATAGCGGCATATATATTCATTCATTTGTAAATTATTTGGTCTGAGTTAAGCATTACTTTAATGAGATCCTAAAGTATGAAGTAATAAGGATACATTGATTTCATTATTGTTTTGAGTATTACACAGCTTAGCCAACAACAGAACAGATGAGTTTTATGCATTATGAATTCAACTTGACTATTAATTGTTAATGATCATGAGAGTATTGGATTTTATTTAGTTGGTTAAGGCTCATGATTTGGCTTGGTTTATTTGACTAATGGCTGAAATCCTGTGCCAATTAAGTTAAGATAGTGCGTTTTTCTGCACGTTAATCTATCCTCACTTGGTAATATAGTGTTTGTACATATTTGACAACTACTAATAAAATGTGTTGTTATGCCCCAAATATACTATTTTGTGCATTAACACATGGCATTGTGTAATTAGCCCAAGGATGTACATTTGGTACCAAAGTCAACGGCACAAGAAGAAGGAGAGGCCCACAGGAAAAGAAGAGTGCAAAGGAAGAAAGGAGGCAGCAAGAACGAGGGAGAGGAAGAAGCCGAAATAGTCAAGGCTCGAGGTTTGCCATAAAAGGCCACACATTCAGACCTGCCCAGAAAAAGGAAGAAGGAGAAATAAGCTCGAAAAGGAAGGGAGAAGAGCAAAGGATCCGTTGGATGGCAACTTTATCCAACGGTCCATAGGAGAATAGTATTATAAATATGTAAAACCTTGTACATTAGAGATTCATTCACACACTGAGCATACTAGAGCATCAAGAAAAACCCTAAAAATACTTATAATACGATACATACTCTAAAGGAGAATTCTAATAGAAACTTGGAGGAAACCTTCCTCCCGCAGTTTTTCCCTAAGGGGTTTTCTGCGTCATCATCTCTTTGTGTTCTTACATACCTTTCTCTCAATCTCCTAACAATTAACTCACCTAAACATACCATAATCTAGGCTTGAAATCACTATAACCTCCATAAACAACATTAGGTAAATTTTGACCTAAACATGTATGTACTGAAATTTATTTATAATATTATTTATTTGTTGTCTTACAAGCAAACTTAAGGTATAACAAGTGAAAATTAAAGATATATACTTATACGGTCTATTAATTTTAAAGAATTATTTGGACTAATGGATTATTTTGATAAAGTTGTGTATATCACTGAAGGTGAAGGCACTTGTTAATTACATACTTGTTTTTTTTTCAGATTTAATAATTGGCCATATAGATTTATAATAACGGGTCTAATATTTTAGGTTGTTTAATCGACACAATAAGTTGCCAAAGTAACCTCTGTGGTGTAAGTTGAATAATTTAGATATTATGACTACGATGTATGACTGAATTTCATGCGGATAATGGTCGGCCCAAAGAAGGCTATTATTTGGCCGAAGTTCAGTCATGCTTGTGGTGATAAATATGTAACAATTATAAGGTTTCCATGTGAATATTAAGTCGGCCCAAAGGAAGGCTTAATGTTTGACAGGAGTTTATTGTTAATATTTGATCACTACACCAAGATGACCAATTACAAGTTAATTTTATGTCTAAAGACTAAAGTTATGTTGTGCTAGGTATCTTGCGATGATGGGGATGCCAGTATTGAATCTGAAAATCAAGTTAAGGGAGTGTCTTTATGTTTATGACACTCATAAGGATGCCCATAAAGCTTTTACGGTGAATAACTTCAATTCATTGGTTTAGTGTGTGTAATTCATGCGAATAATGGTCGGCCCACAGGAAGGCTATTATTTGGCCGAATTTCATGTACACGTTGGGTAATAAATATGTGACGATTATTTGGTATTGCATGTGTGTATTAAGTCGGCCCAAAGGAAGGCTTAGTATTCGACGTGAGTTTATTATCAATATTTGATTACAATTATTCAAAGAGTAATGTTTGTGTCTAAATAATATTTCTGTTTAATAACTAAATATTAATTTTGCAACGACACTTTAATTATTTGAATTTATTCAAAATAAAAGAATATCGTTTTGTTCATTCAGTTTGACATTTATGATTATTATATCCGTCATGTTCAGTTAGATTCTTGATTCGGATGAATCCATTTATTAAATGAATGGTAAAGAATGTAAACAATTACTTCGGGTTGCGATAATCATAACATTGTTTTGAGAATGTGTAATTGCTACTCATAAGGATTAAAGTCTCGTGTCGATTCACGTGATTTGAGCAGTAGTACATTCACAATGTATGTTTAATAATTATCTAACAAGAAATTAAGGAAATATTTAAGGGCATTGTTCAGTTCATTTAGTTAATTAAGAAGCTGCAAAAGTCAAACTCAAGACAAACCTAAGGTTAGACTATTTAGTGTTGGTTTGTTAAGAGTTTTGACACATAAGGTAAATCTAGCAAATTCTTTTTAAACGTTCTGCGTGTCGGTAAAGTTAGGTTTCTCATTGGATTTGTCTAAGGTTATTTTTTATATCCAATCATGTTTGATGGGTGGATTTGGTTTTTCGCCTACATAAGTATATTAATGCAAGTATAAATAAGATGTAACAGCCAAGTGATGATGAAAGATTCATCTATTTGGGGTAACTCATCATCTGAGTTTGAGACAGTCAACTATTTTAGTTATCATTAATGACTTGTCCTTTTATTTGAATTTGGAAAACACTTTGGTATAACGATTATTTTTCATATGAACAAATTTGGTTCCTTGTCTATCGAGGAATAATCAATTGTTTGTCTTTTCCTAATTCAAATAATGGTGAATTCATCATTTTTTATAACTATTTATAGTTTAGATTGTAATCTCTTTCAAATAAGTTTGCATTAAAGTTCGGTGGATATAAAGTACAATTAAGAAATGACAGTTTCTTTTCGGTATGACACATTAAAAGGAAAATTAAAGTTTTGTGTCAAAATGAAATTGTTGGCTCCTTACTTCAGATATTCATTCTAAGGGAATAAAGACAAATAAAAGGGAGATTAGATATCAAAGTTATGTTTTTTCGATGTCTTATTACTAACATATACAAGCAGCTGAACTATTTTATACTCTCAGCATTTGCGGTTTAATTCGTTCTGTAGATAAAATATAGGCATGGATATCTAAATCTCATTTGTGAGAAGTTTTAAGTTCTTGACGTTTTTCGTGATATTTGACTGAGTTGTTTTACTCAATAAAGAATTAATTATGTCATATTTATCATAAATGTGGATATTTACAACGTCAATGTTAGTATCGATGGTGTAGCATAATCTTAAAGCTGGATATGGGGTATGATTAATTGTTATACTTGCTCTTTTCCAGATGTCTCTAGTAATAAGTTCTTAAAGTTTGCAATTGTCTTTGATAAAGTTCTAACAATGACATTGACTATTTAATCATAGTGTAACTCATTTACACATTTTGCATGTCCAATTAATTAAGGAGGAGACTTAAAAGTCATAAGGTTAATTAATAGTTGGACTTACTAAGGACGGTCAATGATTTGTTTGTTCTAAGGGTAATAAGTTAGTGATCCCAAAATCAAGTTGTTTAAAACAGACATTAAGGGGTTCATTGAGATTATTGAGTTTGAGTGGCAGAAAAGGTAATTGACATTGTTTAAAGTCTCCCTATACAGGATCATAAAGATCAATTCAGTAGAAACAAACTCAACTATCTCAATAACCAATTCATTAGACGATCTACTTATTAAAGTAAATGCAACTAAATTAATTACATTGTTTTCCTATATGGATAAAATGGATAACAGTGTAATAATGGAATAACAAGTTGCAATAAGAGTTAGATGATGGAATGTTAGAAGGCGATCTAGTCACCATTTAACAAACCATTGAAGGTCCTAATTCATATAGGTGGATCGATGCCTTAAAGAAATTAAGTCATTTGGACATTGTTCAATTACCTAAAGTTATGAAATATATTGGTTTCAAATATTTATTTGTTACCAAAAGGTTCAAAAGGTAATGTGACAATGAATTTCATTTTGACGATCTTGACTATAAGGACATTTTGGCATATTCATTTTTCGGTTATATTGGATGAATGTTCAAATTTGTTTCTCAATTATGACATTGATGAAACTATTTAGTGCAAAAAGCTATAACCTTGATTCAATAGATTCAAAGTAAATGTTTTGCATATTGAGGTAATTCATCCAATAAAGTCTTAAGTAAGGTTTCCGTCATAAAGACTACAAATCTGAATTGCTATCATCTTATTTGATATTAGATGAATGTTGTTGATGATTGTTGATACTCGGGATTCAGTGGGAGTATGAAAATATTCCGGTTTTATATCCTTTCAGTAAAGGAGACAAATTAGTCTCAAATGCCCTAAATGAAATATTCATTGAGTAATGCTTAATTCGTATGTTTCAGAAAATATTTTGTGTGTTTAAGCATTATGATATATATTTAGTTTGTATGCGTTCAGATATTGCGTACATTCTAAAGTTTATTTGACAGATACTAAGTTGCTACAGACTAGGATATTGGATCCACTAAGGGCAGTCAAGTATATTGTTTGTCATTTACATTTAGAACAAAACATTACCCATAAGAGATCGATTCAGGTTTAGATCATTCGGTATTTCGACTCCTAGATGGTTATGTTCATTTGTCTTAAGGCTGCAAATTCGATTTGGTATTGAAAGACCACTTAAGTTATTTTGTGACAAATGTGTCAGTTATCATAATTTCAAATTAACAATACAAGTGACGTATTGTTTAAGAAACATTTTAGAGTGAAAAGGTGTCAATTATACATGTTGATACAAACTCCATTTTGCGGATCCGCTTATTAAGTAATTACCACCCACAGTCTTTCTTGAGCTCATTGCTCAAATGCGTGTTTCGGTTTTAAGGAAATTCAGTTTAAGTGGGAGTTTGTCATGTTAGACACATTAAAGTTTACGGTTATTAAGTTCTACAAAAATAAAGTTTTCGGTTTATGGTTTCACTCTGTTTTATTTGATCGATCTCACTAGGGTGGACCAGTTGGAAATATGCATATTTGGATCACATTCGGATGTTATTTTCATGCTGCACTCCCATGCTCGATTCATGTCGTTGGTTATATTGTCATATGTGACCATTGAGGGTCTTGTTACGACAAATTGTAGCAAAGGCCGCTTTGATCCTATGTTGATATGATTGATGGACCGAATTGCTTAAGACGGTTAGATTGTGATAGCATTTTTGAGCTCATAAGGTTATTGTAAATACAATTATCAGGTGTAACACATATATTGATGTATTTGACCCAAGTGGGAGATTGTAAGAATTATGGGCATAATACAATAATATATGTCGACAAATTATTTATTCGGTAGTAAGTAATTGTATTTATGCGCTATCAATTAAGTTATGCCCAAATATAAAGTGATCGACTACGGTGTATTAAATACGAGCTTATGTACGTCTTAAAAAGTATGGGCCTGACTATTATCTAAGTGTAGATACCCATTAGGTTTCTAAATGATGAAGGGCGCATTAGACTAAAAAGACTATATATAGTCACCTAGGGTTATGGTCCCTAGTATCACACAATAACCTAATCTCCCCGCATCCCATCAGTAGAGATCCCTGACCTCATATAATCAGATACACTTTCACATCTAGTATTCCAAATAAAGGTAAGACATCTTTTAAAAAAGAGGACAACAAATAACCGGAAGAAAAAGTATTATTATGTCCTACAAAATGTCAAGATGGGCACTGAGTAACATCGAGAGCGACCACCAAATTTTAAGATTTATAAATATAAATAAATAAATATAATATAATAGTAGTAGTACCAAATATTAAAGCAACACAAATGGGAATAATGAAAACAAAGATGGTCGTCAGTGCACCTTCTTTCTCACCTCTACCCACCACCAGTCACCACCCTCTCAATTCGCTTTAATTCCGCGATTCTTTACTTTATTTTCTTCCTAAATTCTCAATCCCTTTCTTCTGTCCTTCCCCTTTTTATCTTTTTTGGAATAATTGACTTCAGATTTCTGGGTTAATTACCTCTTTTTTCCTTATTTACCTGTCTGATTATCACTATCAGGGTATCTATTTGTATCCCTTTTGAAGGTACCATCTTTTTCATTTTTTTCCCTTTAGATTTTCATGTAATTTCTTGCTGAAATTGTCTTTTTAAGGTTTGATGATACATGGGCAGTGATTTTCTGAAATTGGCATCTGAATTTTGCATGTTTTACTGTTGGATCCTGTGTGAAATCTCTGGCTTTGCATTTTTGCCTTTTATTTCATGCAATTTTTCCATGTTTTGAGTATTTTTCAGATGTGTGATTTTGGGTTTTGTTAATATTTTGCGCTTAAAATTTATGTTTCTGGGGTTGTGTTAATTTTGTGGTTTATTTCATCTACTATCATGGGAAAAAGATGCAGTTTTGCGGTACAAATCATGCTACCGTTGAAAGAGCTGTCCTTTCTTCGTATTCACGTTTGAAATTGTTGAAATTCTGTCCATGTTTTTGGTTGAGTGATGATAGTTTAGTAGATGATTAGTTCAGTGCATGTATCTTGTATAGGTTTCAATTGTGTTATGATGGTTTACTTGCTTTGAGAGCAGAATTGGGATTTGTATTTCTTTAGCTATTAGACTCAATTTCAGCTACATTAGGCAGATTTTTGAGTCTGCTAATCAGTTTGGGATTAAGGCTGTATTGTTGTTTTTGTTGTATTGTTGCTTTTATTTCAGGCTAAGGAAGTTGCTAAATCACTCAGCTACTATACCACATTGGACATTAACGACTTTGCTCCCTAAGGGGAGAGAGGGTAGTAGTTCGTAGAGGCAACAACCTTCTGCGGGCTGAGTGCCCTCTCTCATTTCATCTGCCTGCCAGTTGCCAGAGCACAAAATCACAGTGAGCAGGCTGTGCATCTGGTTTAATAATCATCAGAGTAGCAGACACAATCATGGGCACAATTTGTTCCTGTTTGCATGTGGAGGATTTAGAAGACTATGTCAACAGAAACAGTTCTATTTATAGGAACTGTGTTTGTCTTAATTGTTTCCTTCAAAATTTCTTTCATATGGTACGTTACTGAATTTCGGCTTCTCCATATGTTTGTCTTTCTCTTTCTCTCGCTTTGAATTTCATTGAGTTGGATCGTGACTGAGGCCAAAACATACCTGTCTATTCTATTAATTTCTTATTAGTCCTTAGCTCTTTCACAACAGGCTTTTGAATACTGATAGTATCAATAATGGATAAATACTTGAAATTCTTATGTATATGATTACTGGCCTATTACTGATCTTTGTAAAGAGTCTAGACCTTTTTGATGAGTATGAGTAAGGACCTCAAAAGGGATAATTTGAGAGGAAAAACTAAAGCTGTATGAGCTATTCATAAATCAAACATGTATAGCCTAGACAGTGTTTGACATGTCTCATCATGATGAATGCTAGGTTATAGGTGATTAATACATTGTGAACTATACGTCTCTGAAGACTATTGACAATGTTACTTTCATTGTATATTTGTATTGGAAGATATGAAGCAGGCTGTAAGTTTTTACAGCCTAGTCTGCAAGTTATTTATTCGAGGATGGTTAGGTTGATCCACTGAAACTTTTGAGATCTCTGGTCTTTGTCAAAATTTGGCGGGGAATGAGGCTGGGAATGCACAAGGGAGACAGACAAGGAGAGGAACTCTTCCATTTGTGGGTGGGGTGGATGGTAAGGGTGTTTAGGCATGTAGGTAAGTGTTTCATTTAGAAGATAATCATTTGCAACTTAGCACATCTTTTCCTTCTACCTTACTCGAGGAAAGAGATTTTTCCATTAAAACCTTGAAGAGGTTCTTCTTGAAGGGATCAAAGTTTGAGACGCATAGTGTAGATGTTTCTCCAAAGAGACTTCTAAAGTTTCGGTTAGATGCAATACAGTTATCCAACTCATTCTATGTTGAAGAGCTGGATAATGTTTTTTACTTTAGGGTGTGTTTGGATTGAGGGATTTGGAGGGAAAGGGAGGGGAGGGAATTGGAAAGATGTGAAATCCATTGTTTGATTAGGAAAATGGATATGGAAGGATTTGGAGGGAAGGGAAAATGGATCCCTCCATTCCCCTCCTCCAAGCCAATTTATTTTCTCTCCCACATAGGCAAGATTTGGAGGGAAAATCACCTCTTCCATTCTCCCTCCCCTCCCCCTTTCTCCCTTTCTTTTCCCTCCTTCTCCCTCTCCTCCCTTTCCCTCCTTTTTACCTATCCAAACACACCCTTACTGTGTGAGGGATTGATGTTGTGTGTGGGATCCAGGGACTGCGAGAAGATAATTAATATGTTTTTGGCCATCATTTTTGCTATTTTGTTTTACATAATAGTGTATTCCAAATACTAAATGGGACATTGTAATTAAATTTTTTGTGGGTTTGTCTCTATTTTGGATACAGTATTCTTCATTATTCCGAAGGGGGGAAGTTCAAGCTATCACTTCATCTATCCAAGGTTCGCCGAATAGTGTGGTGTCAAATGACAATTCTCTAGTTGATATGTACCGCTCTCCTCCGAGGCCCTTGCCTTATGATGCGGATCCTAGATATTACCGTTTGCAGCGGGATGGACTGTTTTCTAGACGGGAGAAGGGTTCCAGCCATTCACATGATGAAGCGGAGCCCCTCAGAAGAAGTGATATTGATTCTGATTCTGACCCTCTCAGTACAGGGGAGAAGTGGAATGAGTCAACTTGTGAAGATGGTTCTAAAGAGAATCGCAAATCTTCTGTGAAGCTTTCCTCAGCTAAAGCCACAACAGTTATGGGTTATTTTTATTCGTCATCGGAGGATGAAGATGTTTGTCCAACATGTCTTGAAGGTAATTCGTCCATTTGTCAGTTGCTATCTTTCATAAATGGCTTCTTGGATGGAAGCAGACATTATCTTCTTGGGGATGGAAGCAGACATTATAAACTGGCTGCACTTATTTGTATTGCAAAATTAAAAAAATTTGTTGCACTTTGTGATACAATTTTTGATTGTGAGCTATCAAGGAAAAGCCTTTCTAGCTAATATAAGTGGTATGGCTGTGTACACTGACCTTCCTTTACGCTGCCACCTGCGATAATGTTGTTGTTCTTTTGTTCATCTTATAGCTTTCTTTTCCCTTGTTTATTCGTTAGTATAAATTACACATCTCAAAATCCAGTTTTCATTTCTTCTAGTCCCTGAATAGTGAATATCCCTTCTCTTTGATTCTGAAATCCTAATAGTATCTTCTGCCTTGTGCATCTTTGACACAGATTACACTGCAGAGAACCCAAAGATAGTGACCAAGTGCTCCCATCATTTTCATTTAGGGTGCATCTATGAGTGGATGGAGCGAAGTGAGAACTGCCCAGTATGTGGAAAGGTATCAATTTCTTTTGTTAATGCACTATTTTTTTCATGCAATTAAACAACTCCCAAATTTGGTTTTAAAGGCACTGTTGGTGCTTGAAGTTGAAGGTCACCAAACCTCTCTTGGTGTGTATGGTTGTTTGGAGGTGGGGTAACTACATAGGAGTTGGGCCCTATTTTTTTTATCTTAGTCCTTGGACTTATTTGGTACTGCTTCATGAGTTATCTTGTGTTGAAATGCGTTAATGATTTACTTATTACGTATATAATCATATGATCAGTCTCCTTTTGTTCAATAGTGATATGATTAAAGGTTCCGGAAACCCGACTAGGTGAGGTGGGGATGAGTGTCCAGCTTTACTGAAAAAACTTTCCCCATGAATTCTGCTTCATTTCGTTTGTAGCCATTAAAGTTTAAACTCATTATCTCCTAAATAAAGCAGACTTGAGTGTTTCACTCCACAAATGAATATCCCACACAAACAGTCTCAGTATCAATAGAATTCTGATTTGTAATTATGCTCGTCTCTTGTGCTATGAGGCATCAACAGATGTCGGGTGAATGACTTGGGTTACAAAGCAGTTGCTTTTCTAGGTCGTTTGAACTAATAAGGGTAGTAAGGGTAGTATGATACTTGTATTGGCTAAATTTGTTCTGATGAGAATATGAGATTGAGTTTGATTTGAGAGGACTCTTTATGGTCTAGTAGTTGTAGGAATTGTCGAAGTTATCAGTAGAAAGCCACATCCCCCCATTGATCATAAAGATAATAGTTTGATAACTATCATGACATAAAGACAACTGTGTATGCTTCAATTTGACCCCCTCCTCTGTCATTTGGACAATAATTACGTAAGAAATGAACCCATGTCTAGGGGCAGCTTGAATTTACTCCCTCTGCATATTTTTTGTAAAATTATGGGGCAACGTGTGATTTTTATGGACAGAGGTTACCCCTATCCTTCCCATTTTTTCGTTCTCTTTGAATTTGGTGGTTAAATGATGTTCACGTTGACCGTTATTTTAAACTAGTTCTGTACATTTAATTTACTTTTGCAAGGAGTATTTTAATCGAATGTAGGGAACCTTAAACCTTTTTTCGCGGTGATACTTCAATGGTTTAGCACTAGCACCACATTCCTTTCTCTCTTCTGTTTAGCGTATCTGTGCAAGCTAGTGGAATGGCAAACGAGTCGTTTTGACAAATATAAAACATGACAATTTTACATTGCATCTCTTCAAAATTATGAGCAATTACTGATCAAAGTTAACATCGATTTACTGCCAAAGCCAAACGGAAACGAGAACAATAATTTTGGACGGACGCAATGTTATAATTTGTAGTTGTGTATATGCTCATACTCGCTAAACTTGTTTGCGTGGTGTAGGTGATGGCCTTTGACGAGTCTCCCTGAGCTATGACATCATTGGGAAGTGTCAGTTGAAGGCAGAAGGGGAGGTGATGGTCAAAATTAAAGAGAACAAAAGTTATGTAGTTGTGAATATTGCAGGTCTGGGTTTGGTATTATATTAAGCATATATATATATTACAAGTAATATCAAAGTGATAATGTTGTGCATAGTTTCTACAACAGGCACATTATCAAAGAATGACTTGGCCATTTCAGGGATGATTTCATGTTGTCTCGGATCTATTAGAGTTCCCTGTTTCGAACTGAAACTCAACGCCCTGGTTTTTCGGTTAAAGAATTAAAGGTTTATAAGGATGCTGGGTTGAACTCGTGTATATGGGTCGTCTATATTACCACTCATTTCAAGTTGTAAATAACTAAATATACTGTTTTTGCTTGTTTGCCTCTTAACCGAGAAGCTTAATTGGATTGAACCCCACTGAATATAGTTGCCAAGTCTCCAATATAAAACTGTGAAACTGGTAAACAACCTTCTTTATACCAGTTGTGAAATTAACCTTTTTAAGTGTCAAATATTGTAATTAGGTTCCATAAATTTGACCCAAAAAGGGAAATTCAACTCCATTTCTCACCTTTTAACCAAAATCACATGTAAAGAAATCATTTTATATTTATTTACACAATTTATTAACACATAATAATGTTCATTATAAATTTACAAAAGTTTTATGTGCTTTAGTTTACTTTTAATAAAATTTACTTGAATGAATTATATAAAATTTTGTCTTTTAAGTATTGTCTTATGTTGATTGTATTAAAATTGGAACGGAGTAGTGAATATATTCTAAAAATTATGTTAATAAATTAGATATAAATTTTAAAATTGTAGTAATTTTATGAATTTGGTTATATAATTATTTAGAGCATATTTGGCCTCCTTATAAAAAAGAATTTTTACTTTTGTAAAAGAGTTTTTATACAACTATTTTTTTGATAAGATTGACCCTGTTTGGCGATTTTTTTTTAAAAACTAATTTTGTCAATTTTATCATGTTTGACCTAACTAGTTTTTATCAATTTTGTTTTTTTTTTTGCTAAAATATAATTATATTATATATACAAAAGAGGTAAAAAAAATGCAAATTGGTACTTGCGGTATTTTTTTTGGGTTTTGGTGCTCAAATAACACATGAGCAACGTGAAAATAGAAACAGAGGTAACAATTTGCTACTTTTGTTTCTGGAGTCAATTTTACCATTTCTGTTTAATAAAATTAGTTTTTAGTTTTTTAAAAAAAAGTAATATTTTATCCAATTATTTCTTTAATTGGAAAACACTTGAAAATCAGGGTCAAACACATTTAATTATACAATTTAGGGTGAAAATGCAAATAAGGTTTGGTTTCACGTTTGGTTCAAATTTGTGAATCTTAATCACTACAATATAACTTATATATGGACTTAATTTCATAACTAGGCAAAGTTAAGTAGCTCAATTACTACTTTCACGATTATTAAATACATACTTCGATACTATCGAAGATATAAACATAAACGATTTCTAAAATGTCTTTTTTAAAGACTTTGGGGATTTAAAGATGTGGACTATTGTAACACTCTCATTTATTTAAGAGCCTTTAACAAGACATTCTCAAATAAATAGAACTGTTACCATCTCAGAATGTTCGAGATAGTGAATAACAAAGTAAAACAAACCAAGGTACTTTATATAAAACTGATTAAATTTAAACTTTTGATATTACAATTACTACGCATAGAATAAAAGTACAACTGATAATATCTAAGTTTGTGATCTAATTCTAAGTAAGTCCAAGTCATGTCTCTCTCCATGCCCAAGGTCCTAATCCATCTGTCTCTGACCTGTATAATTTACTCCCAATTCCGGATCATCGTAGGTGTCACACGAATACACTGTCAACCTCGCGGTCGAGTAGGATAACACAAAATCATAATGCAACAAATAATGATACGCAAATGCCATGATACGCTCGAGCTTAATCTCAAGCTAATTCTCAATCTCAAACCCTTGCACCAACCCATACCGAACCTCCCGACAGAGTATCATCGACCGTCGTCGATTACCAGCATAAAAGCTGAAGACACCAGGCCTGGTCTGCAAAACCACCATGGGCTTTATATCAAAACAATATCCGTTCCATAACTTTCTCAGTAACCAATGCATATGCTATGCTCATGAATGCAGTAATAAAATAGCCAACCAATAAACACTATTCTTATATAAATCATGCTTGCATCCATAACATACAATACAACATCCATCCATAACACTTCACAGATTATAGTACCAGTGTATCCTACCTGGATAGCAATATAATCCAATAGCAAGCCAGCAAGTAAACAGAGTTATGTCACTTCAATGCTGTCACCTAACAATATAATATACATAATTACTAACTAATATAACTACGTAAACAAATATAATATATCAATTATTCAAATTAACGATTTAAATCATATATTACGCATAACGAGACCGTATAAAATATGACTACTTCAATTAACTTAAACAACCTGTCCTTATTACTTTTATAACCAACTTCAATTAAATAACCGAACATAGAAAACGAACTATTGATAACCGTCACATTCTTGTATAAAATTACTTAACAACTTAATAATTAACATGAACAATATTAGTAACAATAATACTACTACTAACAATACTAGCAATAATAATAACACAATGCTAATAATAACTAATATCAATATTAGTAATAATAATAATAATAATAATAATAATAATAATAATAATAATAAACATACCACTAAATAATATTAATATTGACAATAATAATAATATTAACAATAATGATAATAATAATAATGCACCAATCATGACAAGACACCAACAACAATGACAAAGAAAATCACGCATAACAGCCCCTTCAAACCATCAGACCCCTCGACACAAAGTCTCACTGACAGCCCCTAAACACAGCCCCACCAACCACCCTATAGGCGTGCCTGCACCACCACCAATCCACGGTGGTTGCTATGTAACATCCCGTATTTTCATAAAGTATATTTTAAGGGTTTTTAATTATTTTAAGTAATAAAATAATATTTTAATAATTTATTGGGAAAGTGTTTTAAATAAATAGTAAGATCCGTCTTAAGAACCTTAAGTCCTTAAGATGAATACAAACTTGGCAACTTAAATTCATATCCTAAAACCCGTTCATGTTACCAAACCCGTTTTCCTTTGAAACGGGAAAGGACAATTACAAACCCCTAAACCCTTGTGTAATGTCGACATTCATCATTTCCTCAAAATAGAACACTGTCATATTACTTACTCAAAACCTCCTTAAATCTTCATCTTCTTTTCCAAATTCCGTCACCATCCGTTCACCTAATCAAGGTAATAAATACATTTTCGGAATCGTCATGAAATTTGCAAGTCATCCGTCACTTCCGTTTTTCATTTCCTCCAATTCGAAAATTGGGCTGTTTTCATGGAATTTGTCTTTGAGTCTTTAAAATCCGTTTTTCGTGATGTAGGTGAGGGCTTAGAAGACCCGGACGTGGATAGCTTCGTTGTTGAGGAGGAGCTTTGAGCGGAATTGCTTTTAAGGTGACGATAATGAGAAACTCGGCCTTATTGTATATATTAGCACTTTTCTTGTTTGAATTGGTTTAAGTTTCTGATTTCTAATGTTATTGTTGTTGTTTGAACTTAGTAACATGATAGGAATGTTCACATAAGATGATTTCATGCTTAGATGATGTTTCATATGCTTATTATTAAATTTTCAGAAATTTATGCTTAAGACGGATACAAATCATTTTCTTATTGAGGATTGTTTGTGGGATTAATTGCTGGTAGTTAGTGTATTTGATGATTTCATGTAATGGGTAAACATTGTATGTTGCTAATTTAGAAGTCTTAAATCGATTTGTGATGATTTGCGTTTGATAGGAAATTGCGTTTTTGCGTACAGCGGCCTCTGAGCCGGCAGGCTGACCGCCAGCCGGTCGGCCGGCTCAGAGTCGGTGTGCTAATTTTTGATTGCTCTGAAACACAGGAAAGGTTTCTGAGCCGGTCAGTCGGCCGCCGGTCGACCGGCTCAGGATCCTTCTTGTTCGTTTTCGAGGTTTGCAAAGGCATGGGAAAGTGACTCCCAGCCGGCAGGCCGGCAGCTGGTACACCGGCTGAGAGTCACTCCTTATATTTCGAGTTTTGAAAATTGGATTTGGAGAAGGGACTCCCAGTCGGCTGGCCAGCGGACGGTCCACCGGCTGAGAGCCTCTTCTCTTGTTTTTCAGACGGTTGTTAGGCATGGGAAGGGACTCCCAGCCGGTGGACCGGCAGACGGTCTGGGACCCGCTGAGAGCCCCTGTTCCCATTGTTTTGGTTTTAACTTTCAAACGATTTATCGGTTTTGTTTGATATTCGTTCCGTGTACCTTTCATGTGTGTTTGAGGTCCCCGGAGGATGGGCGACACTATATTGGGTTCGGGAATGGAGAGAGGATAGAGACCCCCCGGTCGGGTAACCGAAAGGGAAACCGGCTCTCCCTCAACTTAGTTCGCGGGATCAATTAAGTGTTGATTAGAAGTTAAGAAAGTAGAACTATAGATTAGTTCATAGACTTCGATGATATTGTATTGATGCGTATTAAGTTATGCCTTAAGCTGGCCTCTGAACTTAATACGTGAGTTGATTGTCATATATGGGGATATGCCTTAAGTTGGCCTCTGAGCTCTATATGTGTATGAGTGTCGTGTCTGAGATATGCCTTAAGCTGGCCTCTGAGCCCAGACATGTTTGATTGTGATCGCGTTGGAACATGTCTTAAGTTGGCCTCTGAGTCTGACGAGTAGAGCAGCTGCACAACGGGGTAGCTAAGGAACTGACACCTTGCCCGGAGTGCAAATGTTTGATGCTAGGACATGCATTAAGCTGGCCTCTGAGTCTAGTGTCTTGTGATGTAGTGAAGGGACATGCCTTAAGCTGACCTCTGAGTCCTTTACTTTTGGGTGCTAGTCTATGCCTTAAGTTGGCCTCTGAGTCTAGTGTCTTGCTGATTGGAATGTAGGTTATGTCTTAAGTTGACCTCTGAACCTTATACTTGCTGAATGTAATTGGTATGTAGGTTATGTCTTAAGTTGACCTCTGAACCTTATACTTGCTGAATGTAATTGGTATGTAGGTTATGTCTTAAGTTGACCGCTGAACCTTATACTTGCTGAGTTTATCTGATTGCCTAGAGTTGGTATAGTGTCAGATATAGATGTTGATGTTTATGAGATAACTGTTGACGTTGATGAGTATGATACTTGACTTTGTTATTGTTCATCCAAGGCATTGGATGACTCTTTAGTCAGTTTCGTAAATGGTTTGGACTGAAAGACCCCCCGACCGGGCTGTTGGGAAATGTGTCCTCAACAATAGTGCGATCACGTAATTAAATCTCATGACGAGAATACGCAAGGGATGATACGAATTATATTAGTCAACTGACCAACATTAATCGGTAATGATTGGCTAGCTAGAGTTTGACATTACTGTCGTATGACGGTGGTGGTCAGTTGATCCCTTTTGGTCACACCTTTAGGACAATTCCCTTAATTGATAAAGTGATCAAATGTATATTGATACGATTTGATCATATTCCTTAAACTCGTATACCGAGAAATCAGAGGTTAAATCTTATTGTAAGATTTGTTTTGGTAAAATTTCTACCGGGTCAATGTTTATGTGATGCGGGTCAAAGTGTCAACCAATATTAAAATCTTACGTATAAACGAATATAAGAACAGAAAAAATAAAGAATGACGCAAGAAGGTTTTGGTGACGCGGAAAAACCCAATGAGGGAAACAACCGCGGGGGGAACGGAATCCCACCAATATTTTTACTATGATCGAGTGATTTCACTGTTTTGTATGAGTACAAGTGTTTGCGTAAGTAGTAAGTTACAACGTATGAACTGAATGAATAAAGAATGCCCTAGCCTTTCCTTTTATAGCTGCGGATTTAAGCTCAACCAATTTCTGCTCTGGCCCTGGAATGTAGGAGGGAATATAGGGGGATATTCCTTTAGGGTTTTGACCCATTCTCCTACTCCAACAGCTCTTTTCCTGCGTCTGGTCTGCTTCTGTGATGGGCTGCTGCTTCTGAGACTACTTATGGGCCCAACATTGTGATGAGGATTTTTGGGCTAAACAATTTCCCCCAAATTTCTGCCTAACTTGGCTTCAATTGGGCTGGAATTTTACTCTGCTTTCAAGTGTGCTTCCGGAATTTGTATGGGTTGTTAGGGACTGCTGATGCTGCTTACGTAGGCTACCCACTAGGCTGCTTTTTCAACCACCCATTAATTGCATGTCCCCCCAACTATTTCAACTTCCCACTTGCATTTACTTTCAACTTTTGAATTCAAAATTTACTCTTTACCTTTTACCGTCCACTTTCTCTATAAATTGCCTTTCATCCAACTTTGTCACTTTTACCATCTTCAAAATTCATCTTCTTTTACTTCTTTCACTTCTTTCTTGCTCGTTCTCACTTTACTTTGTAGTAAAAAATTTTTTACTCCAACTCTCGAAATTACACAATGTCTGCTCCCTGTTCTTCCGCTGCTACTCCCACTGGTTGCTCATCTGGTTCTTCCCCTGCTCTGGGGGTCTATTCTGGACCCTTTCCATCGCAGAAGTTGCTGGCTCCTCGATATCTCTGTGATTCTGCCTTTGATGAGTCCTATGCTGCCTTGATCAAGGTCAGATTCGGCTTCCCAGATGAGGTTGTCTACCACTTCCCCCTCGCCGGTGAGAAGGCGGACTTTGCGAGGGAGGGGTGGACCTGCTTCTATGAATATCCCTTCCGCTTGGGTCTAAGGTTCCCGTTTCCTGATCTCATTGTTGATTTCTTAAAATTAACCAAGCTAGCCATGTGTCAGGTTGCCCCTCATGCATGGTGTATTCTGCTTAGTATTTGCGCTCTGAACCGAGAGCGTGGCTTGAACATCGGGCTGGCGGATCTGGGCCAATGGTTCAACCCACGTTCTTTGGGTCATTTCCAGTGTACAATTCGTGGTCATGATAATATGCCCTCTGCTATCGTTTTTCCTACTACTCCGGATGACAGTAAATGGTACACCCATTTTATCTTTGTCAAGATTGACACATTGCCTTCCTCTCCAGACTATATTTTTTCTGCGTGGCAGCCGATTGAAGGTATGGTTCCTATTCTGGGTTTCTTTCTTGCGATTTGCCTTTGATGTTTGTTCTCGTTCTGATAGCTGGCGTGTTTTTCCAGGGCACAACCTGGCAAAACTTCCTGAGTCTGCGGATCCTGCTACTTCGAAGGCCAAGCTCCTGGACCTTCCTGCGGAGGACATGTCTTTCTCCAGGCTGGTCCAGGATTCTGCTGCTCCGGCGGTGAAGAAGGAGGGTATGATGTCTTTTTTGGTTATCTTTTTGAGTAGGGTTGTATTAAATCTATTCTGATTTTGGGTCGTCTGCTTTCCCAGGCAAGGCCAGGGTTGATGTGAGCAGAGTTATGCAACTGCGCAGAAAAAGATTTACTCCTGGGGACGCGGGGTCCTCAAAGAAAAAGAAGGTTGAGATTGTTGAGGGGAGCCCTGCTGGAGCTGGGTCCCAGGCTGCCCCGATTGAGGTTGATATTCTTGATCCAGTCCAGGAATCGGTTCCTGAGACTCCCTTTAATGACTTGTCTCCTCTTGAGATCCCTCCTACCATTCCTACTCCCGGTTTCAAGCCTATCCTGGAGCCACTGCCTCGGACGTCCTCTGGTGAGTCCTCTATTCCTCCTCTGCAACTAGAGATTCCTGGAGGTTTTGGAGGGTCCAAGACCAAGCTTTGGCATACTCTGAACTCTTTGCTGTTCCCTGCCTCTGCCTCTATTCTGAAGAAGCGTCCTTTTCAGGACCTGACCAAGCACGTTGCTGAGGTTTCCTTTGAGGTAGACCTTTTTTGAAGTTTTCTCTTTTTCTCTCTCTCTTTTTTTTTTTTTATATTTTACTTGATTTGGTGTGCTTTAGGCTTTGGAGCTGGCGTTGTGTGCCAATCAGCAGAGTGAGGCTTTGCTGGCGGATTTTCAGCGTATGAAGGCGGCTCATGATGATGCTGTGGAGAGGATGCAGGAGATGGCGGTGAAGCTGAAGTCGGAGGAGATCTTGAGGGCGAATCTAAGGCAGGCTGTCGAGCGCTTTCGTCGGGAGATAAGTATGGGCCAGGAAAAGCTTAAGGCTCAGGAGGAAGCCTCTCAGAATCAGTTGGCCGCAGCTCAGTCTAAACTGGAGCGGGCCTTAGCCTCAGAGGCTAATCTGGTTCTGAAGGTAGAGGCCCTGGAGCACAAAAAGGTTGGTCTGCAGAAAGCTTTGATCGAGGCTGTTTCTTATACTGCTGCTGAGACCCGGATTAATTGTGTTAAGGAGTTCCAGGAGGGTAGTCATACTACCTGGGACCTGTCTGCTCTGGAGGAGGCCTTTGCCGCAGATTTCCCTGATGGCCTGAACATGGATCTGCTTTCGGACGATGAAGAAGAGGGTATGGTGGGGTCCCAAGATGCTGGAGAGGAGGTGTCCTCTGGCCCCACCAGTGCTGATGCTGCTGCTGTTGGACCTGCTCCTGATGAGTAGGTTTTAAAATTTGTCTACTGGGCCCTGTTATGGGCGTAAATATTTTGTTTTGTGAACTTTTGGTGCCCCTGCGTGGGCTTTTGTTGTAAATTTTTGCTGCTGGTCCGGGTGGACCAGTAAAAACAATGCTGCTTTGGGGCTGCCTTGGGCAGCCTTTCTTTTAATCGTATGACCCCCGTTGTATGGGGTTTTGCTCTATCTGTTGGTTTCTTGCCGTTTTTCTGGCGTTTTCTTTTGTACATGCATGTTTCGTTTGTGTTTTGGCCATCGCTGTTTTGGTGTGCTGGCCTGGTGTTTTATATGCCCATCCCTATACTGGGGTGCCAGGCTTGACTTAGGTTCTCCTGCGATCAGTGCAGATTTCCTCTTTAGGTCAGTCCACTAGGATAAGTAAATTATGGTCCAGAAAATAAGTAATGAAATTTTTCCTTTTGAAAGACTTAAAAATTGAAAAATGCACCAAGGTTTGAAATTACAAGACCTAGATTACTAAACTTAGGTTAAAAAATATAAAGGCAAGATATCATTCTAAACTTAGGTTTATAAAAAATATAAAGGTAAGACAAAATTTTAAGCTGAACCAGAGTAAACTTTATACAGAGTAGAACCTGAGTCTAAGGGAGCTGTTCTGATCTGGTGGAGGCACCTTTAGATGATATACTTTTTTAAGTGAAGTATATTCCATGATCTGGGTATCATTTCCCCTTCCATTGTCATTAGCCTGTAGGCCCCATTACCAACTATGCTCTCCACTTGGTATGGGCCCTCCCAGTTGTAAGCAAACTTTCCAGCTTGTCGGTTTTTGGTGTATTGGAACACCTTTCTCAGGACCAGATCTCCTACTTGCAGGGTTCTGATCCTGACATTTTTGTTGTAGCTCCGAGCCACCATCTGCTTGTATGAGGCCATTCTGACGTAGGCACTGGTCCTGAGTTCATCAACAGTGTCCAGGCTACTGGCCAATTCCACTTGGTTCTGGCCCTCAGTTATACACCCGTACCTGTGGGTTGGGACTTTGACCTCAGAAGGAATTACCGCTTCTGCTCCGAAGACAAGGCTGAAGGGGGTCTGACCTGTTGCTACTTTTGGAGTAGTTCTGTCAGCCCACAGGACCAGAGGAAGTTCCTCTGCCCATTTCCCTCCCATTTCTTGTAGTTTCTTTTTCATATTCTCAATGATGATCTTATTACTAGACTCAGCTTGTCCATTGGACTGGGGGTTCCTGGGGGTAGATTTCTGGAGTGATACATTCCACCCAGCACAGAAAGCCTCGGTTTTCTTCCCAATGAATTGGGAACCATTGTCACATATTATTTCTGAAGGTATGCCAAATCTGGTGAATATATTGCGCTTAATAAAAGAGATGACCTGTGCTTCGGTGGTCTGGGTGAATGATTCTGCTTCGATCCACTTAGAAAAGTAATCTGTCATGGCCAGCATGTACAGCTTGTTTCCTGGTGCTCTGGGGAGAGGTTGTTGGGGCTGGTGTCCTTGACAATTAAGTACAATGACTTATTAAATCTCTTTAAGGATCACAAGGGCATACTTTTGTATTATTACCAGTTGATCCACGTTTATCAATAACGGTTGGCTTGCTAGATAAGTTTGACGTTATTGTCATACGGATGGCGGTGATCAACTGGTCCCTATACGTCACACCTATAGGACACGTTTGAGAGATGTGAAGGTATGAAAATACAATCACATTTATGCCGGATATGACTAAACAGTTAGTCAGAGGTATTGACTATTAAATTAGTCAATAAGATGTTGAGATTATTATTTAATACGGATTAAATAATTTTAGCTAATACGGATTGCATGATTAATTCGTAAAATTAAATATAAACGGTTATATTTAATTAAATATTGTATTCGCGTATTAATATAAACAGTTATATTAATTTGGGTAATTATACAATATCGTAATTTTATCAGACCATTATTAATACATCGACTGCATTAATATCTGATAACATGCATACGATTTATAAACAAAACCCGCGAATAAAGTTTAGCTAAATGGGTCGAATCACAAATTAGAATAAGGTAAGAGTGGAAAGCCCACTCCTACCCTATTGGAAATTTCGGCCAAAAGAGCTACATAAGGAGGAGGACTCTCCTTATGTCAAAAGACTCTTGTTTCACTGTTTAAACAAATCTCAAGGAAAAATTAGGGTTTTGAGAGCTTTCTTCTCCCAAAACCTCAGATCTCACATCTAAAACCTAAATAGCTCTCCCAATATTGCAAGGCAGTTGGAGAGGATTTCTAGCACACGCGGCCACGTCTCATTCTAAGTCTTGGGTGCAAGTTATAGGAGGGAATTTGTGTTAATTCCTGTTCTTAGGCCTTTCGCACAAGGACTAAAGGTTGTACTTCTTTTCATGCTTTTTATTAACTTATGACTATAATCACAATTGTATGTTTCATTATAATCCTGTAAGTTTGGGGTGAATACATGCTATATTCCCCACAAGTGGTATCAGAGCCAGGCCATGAAAATTTTACCTTTGTGTTTTTCGTAAGTTTTAAAACCTGAAAAATCGTCTTCTGCCGCTAAGTCGGTCGATCGACTCCCCGTTGCGGTCGGTCGACGGCCTCCTGCGTGTTTTTCTGTTTCGACAGTTTATCTTTTGTGAGAAATCGTGTTCAGAAACTCGGTTTCGTGTTTTGTGGTCGGTCGACCTGTTTTTCGGGTCGGTCGACTATTCTGTAAAAAAAAAATAAAAAAAAAAATAAAAAAAAATATTTTTTTTTCGCCAGGTGGTCGGTAGACCTGTTTTTTGGGTCGGTAGACCACCCCTGTAACAGACTCGTTTTTTTTATTTTCCGAAAATAACATGTCTTATTTTCACATGGCCTTTAGTAATATACTATATACGGAAATAGTATATTATTAATTTTGTGAAACGGTTCACCCTCGTTTGATACATATTATTTTAAAACGGTTTAAAATAATAGGATTATAAACTTATTAAAATTAAAGTGGTTAAAACGGTATAATCACATAATTTTAATCCTAAAAGGTGGTTTGGTAAAAATTTATTAATCATAATAACGGTATTTTGTCATGTATGAATTTTAATTTAGTTGATGCATTTTATTTATCGTCTTGTTGAATGTCTAATGAATGCTTTCAATAACGTATTTAATTATGCAAACGGTTGTAACTTAGTGTGGCCTTAGAAGATTGTGTCACCGTAATGATGGGACACAGTCTTGCTTGTAATCTTGAGATCTTGAATCTCCGTTTTGGGTTTTTGCCATGTAATTACTTTTGTATTTAAATTAGAATGTATCTAGGACTACTTTTGTAATTTAAATTAGTAATTTTGTGAAGACCAAAGACAAGACGGAGACCGGATGCTCACTCCCGCTGCAAGGACCAAGATGGAACATCAAGACAAGCTTCTATGGTCCAACGGTGGATTCCAAGTTGTTTTAAGTTTATTTTGGTAGGATAGGCCACACTAGGACTTTTTATTTACGTTTATTGCTTTCATTTTATGCTTTCATCGATAATAGCTTGCATCATATTCCGCCTAAAACCAAACCACCTATATCATGCCTGAAAACTGACTCATGTAGAGGTTCCGCGTTAGTTTTCTGTGACAATACAGATGTCACATGTCAATTGCAAAGCCATCACTTTATTTAATTCATTCACGCATATGCTAGATATTAGTTCACTTAATATGGATAAATAAAAGTTGATGGGGTCTTCCTCGTATAACCAAAAATTGAGAATAGTCTTTATAAATCAGCCTCCCATGAATCCCTTCTTCGTCGGTAGGCATAATATGACCCCTTCTACGTCGGGTTAGTGGGAACAGATGATTTATTTTATCTCAACATCATGGTCACTCGATACTATCTAGTGACTGAGATGGACTAATAGATAGGATTTACGGAAATCTATCGACCAAGAGTTCCAACGATTGGAATTAGCCAAACTGTGGGCTTATCAATATACGGAAATTGAGTCTTGGGATCGTTTATATAATTCTTGAGGGAGATCAATTATATAAATGCATGAGTCTACGAGTTTAAATTCGATTTTATATAGACTTAAATCACAACAATAAGTTGCTTATATGGTTTTGTTTTATCTTCTTTTTCAGTCTAGAACACGATCATTTAAACTGCTGTATAACTAAATGGCTGGTGAAGACCCAATGCCAAGTGCCAAGCTAGCACGTGAATCCTGGCTAAAAGCCTTCATGGACTCCATGAATCAGTCCACAAGACTGAGGAATGATGGGTCAAACTTCTCTGACTGGGAGGCAGCACTACGGAATGCTGCCATTGCTGACGGAAAGCTCAAGTACTTAACTGAGCCCATTCCGCCACACCCAGGAACTGGAGCTAGAGCTAACGAAGTTCGCACTCATAGCGACTTCGTCATGGAAGTGGGTGCGATAAAGAACGTACTCATCTATGCAATGGAATCCAATTTGCAAAGACGCTTCATAACCCATGGTGCAAACAAGATTTTCACCACGCTCACTAACGAATTCTCAAAGGCTCCGAGAATCGCTTCTTATGAGCATACCTGTCGCTTCTTTGAGGCGAAACTCCAGAAGGGCCAAGCAGTTAGCCCACATATTCTTCACATGATTGAAAATATCGAAAAACTGGAGGCCCTAAACTGCAAGATCAGTGAGAACATAATCGTTGATCGAATACTTCATTCGCTTCATGATGGGTTTGCCCTCTTTAGGGCCAACTACTACATGAACGACATGAACAAGACTCCTCATGAGCTCCACTCCCTTCTCGTACAGACTGAGAAGGATCTGAAAATGAGTGGGAGCATGAAGCAAGATGTTCTCATGATCTCCAGTAAGGGTAAGGGTAAGGGTAAAGCTAAAGCTCAGGGCGACCTAACAGTAGGCAAGCCCAAGTTTAAGAAGTCAGGATTTACTAAGAGTGGGCCAGGTGAGTCAAGCAACTCACAGGGCAAAACAAAGAGCAAGGATACTAGCATGGAATGTCACCATTGCCACAAGACTGGGCATTGGAGGCGCTCATGCCCCGTGTATCGTGAGGACATTAAGGCAGGTCGCGTTACTCCTGTTGGTATGTCTTCTTTTTCTTTTATTCACATGATTGAGATTAACCATGCAAGTTACGGAACTTGGGTACTAGATACTGGTTGTGGTTCTCATCTATGTAATCATGTGCAGGGCCTCCGAAACCAAGAACCCCTAACCAAGGGTGAGGTTGACCTGCGTGTCGGGAATGGAGCACGTGTTGCTGCAATCTCGAAGGGAACATACGTGATCCAGCTTCCAAGTGGATTCGAGTTATTTTTATATAACTGTTATTATGTTCCTAGTTTGTCCAAAAACATTATTTCAGTTTCTGCGCTTGACAAACTCGGCTTTTCATTTGTAATAGAGAATAATAGCTGTATTTTCTCCTTACACAATATGATTTATGACAAGGCAGTTTCCATGAATGGAATTTATGTTTTAGATCAAACCACTGAAATATTACATGTGAATAATAAGAAATTAAAGGTAGGTGACAAAGATCAAACTTACCTATGGCATTGTCGTATGGGACACATAAATGAGAAACGCGTGAAACAGCTCATACAGAATGGAGCTATCTCGCCCTTTGATTTTGAATCATATGGCACGTGTGAATCATGTCTCATCGGCAAAATGACTCGTATTTCCTTCAAAGGTGTTGGAATGCGCGCTGCCGACCTATTAGGACTCATACATACGGACGTATGTGGCCCTATGTCGATCAACGCACGAGAAGGCTATAGGTATTTCATCACTTTCACGGACGATTTAAGTAGATATGGCTATGTCTATTTAATGAAGCATAAAAGTGAATCCTTTGACAAGTTCAAAGAATACCAGAATCGGGTACAGAACCAGCTGGGTAGAAAGATTAAAGCACTACGTTTGGATCGTGGTGGTGAGTATCTTTCACACGAGTTTGATCAACACCTTAAAGACTGTGGCATCGTGCTACAGTTGACTCCACCTGGAACACCACAATTAAATGGTGTGTCCGAACGGAGAAATCGAACTCTACTCGATATGGTTCGATCCATGATGAGTCACACCGTCGTGCCTGATTCATTGTGGGGCTATGCTCTTTTGTCGGCCGCTCTAATACTTAACCGAAGTCCGTCTAAAGCTGTTGAGAAGACTCCATACGAATTATGGAAGGGAACGGTCCCTAACTTGTCCTTTATTCGGGTTTGGGGCTGCGAGGCTTATGTCAAGTGGAGACACGAGGATAAGCTCGGCCCGCGATCGGTCAAGACATACTTTATAGGCTATCCAAAGGGAACTTTTGGTCATTACTTCTACTCGCCAACCGAACAACGTGTTTTTGTTGCGGCTAGTGCGACGTTCTTAGAGAAAGAATTTCTCGCGAACAAGTCGAGTAATAGAACCTTCGAGTTATCGGAGGTTCAAGAACCAACTACCGAGCAACCATTGGAGGAAACAGTTCCTTCAACCGAGGCTGCGGTAGATATCCCTGAGGAACATAGGAGGTCGGGAAGAGTCTCTATTCCACCGGACAGATACATTGGTATGGTCGAGGAACATGATACAGATGACGTCTTACTCCTAGAGGGTAATGAACCCAAAACCTATAAAGGTGCCATGACTAGTTCTGACTCAAAGCTATGGCTAGAAGCCATGCAATCCGAGATGGACTCCATGTATGAGAACAACGTGTGGGATCTTGTGGACCTACCTGCAAAGGTACGTCCCCTTCAATGCAAATGGCTTTACAAGATAAAGCATGCCGTGGAAGGACAACAAGATATCCACAAGGCTAGACTAGTTGCTAAAGGTTTCACTCAAGTGCCAGGCTTGCACTATGATGAGATCTTTGCACCCGTAGTCATGCTACGTTCCATTCGGATTATCTTAACGATCGCCGCATTTCATGATTATGAAATATGGCAAATGGACGTTAAAACCGCCTTCTTAAACGGTTATTTGGAGGAAGAGTTGTACATGGTACAACCCGAGGGTTTTATCGA
Source organism: Silene conica (assembly GCA_029255685.2). NCBI lineage: Eukaryota > Viridiplantae > Streptophyta > Magnoliopsida > Caryophyllales > Caryophyllaceae > Silene > Silene conica. Next base: position 28,971,265 of record CM055312.2, on the reverse strand, counting down.
TACAGCACATCCTAAGAAAGTTTGCAAGCTTAAGCGTTCCATCTATGGACTTAAGCAAGCATCGCGGAGTTGGAATCATCGCTTCGACCAAGTGATAAAAGAGAATGGGTTCATTCGATCAGTCGAGGAACCATGTCTCTATATCAAGTCGAGTGGGAGCAAGATTGTATTCCTAGTACTGTATGTCGACGACATACTCTTGATTGGGAATGACATACCTCTCTTATCTTCGGTTAAAGCATGGTTGAAAAACCATTTCCAGATGAAAGATCTGGGAGAGGCACAAAGAATTTTGGGCATCCGTATCTACAGGGATAGATCACGACGGATGTTGTCTCTCAGTCAAGAGTCTTATATAGATAAGATTCTGGAGAGATTCAGCATGACGAACTCCAAGAAGGGGTTCCTTCCTATGACTCCTGGGCTTTACTTGAGCAAGACTCAAGAAGCTAAGTCACTGGAAGAGATAGAGCGCATGAGTCGGATTCCTTATGCTTCGGCAATAGGATCAATCATGTATGCCATGATATGCACACGTCCTGACGTTGCATATGCATTGAGTATGACAAGTCGATTCCAAGCTCATCCAGGTGAACAACACTGGATGGCCGTGAAAAACATTCTTAAGTACCTACGGAGGACTAAAGATTGGGGATTGACTTACGGAGGCGACTCAACGCTCTGCGCCACGGGTTACGCAAATGCTAGCTTCCAAACGGATCGAGATGACTCGAAATCTCAGTCTGGATTCGTTTTTACTCTTAATGGCGCTGCTGTCAGCTGGAAAAGTTCTAAACAAAATGTTACAGCAGATTCTACGACTGAGTCCGCGTAAAAGAAGATATTCATTGATAAGATCGCTACGGATGACAACATAGCTGATCCTCTCACTAAAGCATTACCACGTGATAAGCATGAAGGGCACATTCATTCCATGGGAATTAGATGTGTTCCTAAGTTGTAGTACTCTTTTATGAATTCATGTAATAATTCATTTTCTCGTGTACTCTATTCAACCTTATTGTTATGATATAAAATGTTTTGTTTTTCATGTGGAATTGTACGCCAATTTTGAACACCACAAAGTGAACTGATTAACATTACATCGTTTTGGTCCTTGATTACCCACTTGAGCTGATAACTCAGGTAATCATTTTGTGACGTTGGTTGATGGTGGGTTCAACGAGCCATAAGTCACGTGGATGACTGACCAATCACAAAGGCGAGTTATACGGATATCTCGTAGGACACCCCGTGACAACGTTATGGAGTCCTAAATGTTTTATAACATTGGGTGCCTGGTCGTGGATAGGACCTCCATAGTGTTCCTTAGAGTCGAGTCTTTTGACCTTCAACTGTCTCTTGAGATTAAGACAGATTTTGGGTAACTTTGGTTTCTTTCCCACGGTCACCGTAACAGGGGCCAAGAGGATTTTTTCTTGGTTATTTCATGCTGGGCGATATCGGCAGGATTCGAGTTGAGGGAAATATCCAAACCCTTATCAGGATTTTATCATTTCTCAGGGCCACTCGAAGAGTAGTAACTGAAATGCATGGCCATGCTCGAATACAGATTCGTTTTATCAGTTAAGTTACTCTCTAGTCGGGGAAACCACTCTTGATACAGATCGCTTGTGAGATACGACCTTTGCGAATGCGGATTTGCAAATTGTCTTACATTGAGTGGGAGAAATTTTAGAAGGATATGAGAATCGGTTATCACACCTACACTTGTACGGACAAGTGGGACTTTGTTGGAGCCTTGTGTCCTCCACATGTAGTGTGATAACGTCATTGCACATACCCTTGTACGGACAAGTGGGAGATTGTTGGGGCTGGTGTCCTTGACAATTAAGTACAATGACTTATTAAATCTCTTTAAGGATCACAAGGGCATACTTTTGTATTATTACCAGTTGATCCACGTTTATCAATAACGGTTGGCTTGCTAGATAAGTTTGACGTTATTGTCATACGGATGGCGGTGATCAACTGGTCCCTATACGTCACACCTATAGGACACGTTTGAGAGATGTGAAGGTATGAAAATACAATCACATTTATGCCGGATATGACTAAACAGTTAGTCAGAGGTATTGACTATTAAATTAGTCAATAAGATGTTAAGATTATTATTTAATACGGATTAAATAATTTTAGCTAATACGGATTGCATGATTAATTCGTAAAATTAAATATAAACGGTTATATTTAATTAAATATTGTATTCGCGTATTAATATAAACAGTTATATTAATTTGGGTAATTATACAATATCGTAATTTTATCAGACCATTATTAATACATCGACTGCATTAATATCTGATAACATGCATACGATTTATAAACAAAACCCGCGAATAAAGTTTAGCTAAATGGGTCGAATCACAAATTAGAATAAGGTAAGAGTGGAAAGCCCACTCCTACCCTATTGGAAATTTCGGCCAAAAGAGCTACATAAGGAGGAGGACTCTCCTTATGTCAAAAGACTCTTGTTTTACTGTTTAAACAAATCTCAAGGAAAAATTAGGGTTTTGAGAGCTTTTTTCTCCCAAAACCTCAGATCTCACATCTAAAACCTAAATAGCTCTCCCAATATTGCAAGGCAGTTGGAGAGGATTTCTAGCACACGCGGCCACGTCTCATTCTAAGTCTTGGGTGCAAGTTATAGGAGGGAATTTGTGTTAATTCCTGTTCTTAGGCCTTTCGCACAAGGACTAAAGGTTGTACTTCTTTTCATGCTTTTTATTAACTTATGACTATAATCACAATTGTATGTTTCATTATAATCCTGCAAGTTTGGGGTGAATACATGCTATATTCCCCACAGAGGTCCCACAATATCCATCCCCCACTTCATAAAAGGCCATGGGGATATGATCGGGTGCAGAGGCTCTGCTGGTTGGTGATTGACAGATGCGTGCCTTTGACAGGCGTCACATTTCCTCGCATACTCCTTCGCATCCTTGCGCATTATGGGCCAGAAGTATCCCATTCTGAGGGCTCTATTGGACAGGCTTCTTCCCCCTGCATGATTTCCACAGTCTCCGCTGTGGAGGTCATGCAAGACTGTCTGCGCCTCAGTCTGGTCCAGGCATCGCAGATATGGCCCTGCTAATGATTTTCGGAACAGGGTTCCATCAATCGGTAGGAATCTAGAGGCCTTCATTCTGAAACTGCGTGCTTCTTTCTTACTGCTGGGCTGGATATCATGCTGCAACCAGTCCAGGTATGGCTTTCGCCAGTCTTGTTCTGACTCCTGGTCTGGGTTGTTGCTACAGATAGGTAGCTCCTCCTGGTCCGAATCTGGTCCAGGAATGGCTGGTTTGAGGACATGGGTGATTGGAATACTGGCTACGTCGGCTGGTTTGAAGGTTGAGCCTAGAGTTGCCAGTGCATCTGCCTCTGCGTTCTGTTCTCTGGGTATTTGCTGGATGTAGAGTTCCACGAATCTGCTGATTAACTCCTTTGCTACACACAAGTAGGCCACCATTGTGGGGTCTCTTGCTTCGTATGCTCCATTGACATGATTCACAATTAGTTGTGAATCACTGTATACATTAACATGGTTGATTCCCATGTCCAGGGCTAGTTGCAGTCCCAGGACTAGGGCTTCATACTCAGCCACATTATTTGTGGTCTTGAACTCACATCGGACTGCTTGGGTGATTAGATCCCCTTTTGGTGATCGGAGGATCAACCCAACTCTGGACCCTCTGGCGTTTGAAGCTTCATCTACTCGTAACTCCCAGGTGCCTGGTTTGGCACCCTGGTGTAGGTGCAGGATTTCCTGCTCTGCTTGGGTCTGGAGTGCCGGGCTGAAATCGGAGACAAAGTCCGCAAGGGCTTGTGACTTTATGGCTGTGCGTGGTTCAAACTGGAGATCATAGCCACTGAGGTGCACAGACCACTTAGCCATTCGCCCTGATAATTCTGGCTTTCTCATAACCGTCTTGAGTGGGTGATTGGTAACCACTGAGATGGTATGAGACTCGAAGTACGGACGCAGCTTATATGATGCTGTGACCAATGCCAATACTAGTTTTTCCAGTGAGGTATATCTTGCTTCTGCTGGCAGTAATGACTTGCTGACGTAGTACACCGGGTGCTGAGCTCCTTCGCACTGTCGGACCAGAACTGCACTTACTGCTGCTTCGGTTACTGAGAGGTACAGGAGCAGGACCTCCCCCTGCTCTGGCTTGGATAGTAGGGGTGGGCTGCTCAGGTACTGCTTTAGTTCCTGGAATGCCTTTTCGTGCTCTGGTGTCCAATCAAACTTCTGGCTTTTTCTGAGAATGTCATAGAATAATTTGCACCGGTCTGAGGATTTGGATATAAACCTGCTCAGGGCTGCTACTCTTCCCGTCAGACGCTGCACATCTTTTGGCTTTTGGGGTGACTCCAACTGCAGAACTGCTTTGATCTGTTCTGTGCTGGCTTCTATCCCTCTCTGTGTTACCATATACTCCAGGAATTTCCCACTGGAAAGTCCAAAGGTACACTTAGCTGGATTCAGCTTCATCTTTTACTTCCGGAGGGTGTTGAATGTTTCCTCCAGGTGCTGGGTGTGGTCTGCTGATTGCTTGGATTTGACCACCATATCATCTATGTAGACTTCCATATTACGTCCTATCTGGTCTTTGAACATCATATTGACAAGCCGCTGGTACGTGGAACCAGCATTCTTAAGGCCGAAGGGCATTACGTTGTAGCAGTAGATGCCTCTTTCGGACCTGAATGCTGTCTTTTCCTGGTCTCCCGGGTCCATTTTGATCTGGTTATACCCGCTCCAGGCATCTAGGAAAGTCAACATTTCGTGGCCTGCAGTGGCGTCTACCATAGCATCTATGTGTGGCAAGGGAAATGGGTCCTTGGGGCAGGCCTTATTCAGGTCTGTGAAATCCACGCAGACCCTCCACTTGCCATTCTTTTTTGGTACCACCACTACATTAGATAGCCACTCGGGGTACCTGACTTCCCTGATCTTTCCTGCCTCCAGAAGGTTATCCACCTCCTGGTTTATGATCTGATGTCTTTCTGCTGCGAATTTCCTGCGTCTCTGCTGCACTGGTCTGAATCCTGGATCTGTGCTGAGCTTGTGTGTTATGATCTCTGGGTCTATGCCAATCATGTCTTTGTGGGACCAGGCAAAGCAGTCCACGTTCTTTCGGAGCAGCTGGAGGAGCTGCTGGCGCAGATCTCCAGAGCACTCTGAGCCTACGAGCACGGTCCTTTCTGGGTGCTGCTCATCCAGGTGGACCTCATCGATTTCTGCCTGCTAGGGCTCGATGTACTCCTCCTGGATGTGCAGTTGCTGTAATTGCTATGCTCTGGCAGTTGGTGGTCTGGTGGTCCTTTTGAGAGCTACTTTGTAACAATCCTTGGCCTCCTCTTGGTCTCCCCGTATCTCCTGAACTCCCCACGGCGTAGGAAACTTCAGGCACTGGTGATACGTTGACGGGATTGCTCGCTTTTCGTGGATCCAGGGTCTGCCAAGGATAACATTGTAAGTAGATGGACCATCAATAACTAAGTACCTTACCTGTTTGTTCAGCCCTCCGGCGTAGGTGGGGATGGTGATTTCCCCCAGGGTATGCGCTGTTTCTCCGCTGAATCCGACCAGGGGTATAGCTTTCTCGGTCAGGTCCTTCTCGTTAAACCCCATGCTCTTTAGTGCATCCAGCATCAGTAGGTTGACGGAGCTGCCTGTGTCTATCATGACTTTCCTGACTTCACAATTACCAATGTTCAATGTGATAATCAGGGCATCATGGTGCTGCTCTGGTACTGCCTGTGCGTCTGTCTCGTCAAAGGTCACTGCTAGGAGATCCTGCCTTGTTATTCTGCACGATGATTCTGGCTTGTCTCCCTTAGCTGCAGTTACACGCCTCTTGGCCGCTGAGTAGGTGAGCCCACACAGCTCTGATCCTCCAGTGATGACATTCACAATTCTGTTGCAAGGAGGAGCTGGTGAAGGCTGCACCTGGCTGGCTGCATTGACTCTGGTGGATTTCTCTGGGAGCAGATGGTCTAGGTTGCCTCGGTCATACTGGAATCGAACTTCCTTCCTGAGGGTGTAGCATTCATCAGTGGTATGACCTATGTCATCATGAAATTCACATCTTTTGCTAGCATCACGGCGGTCATTGGGTCGTTCCTCTTTCTTCTTTGGCCACCTGACTCCCTTGAGATCCTTTAGGGCTTTCAGCAGGCCAGCCATCCCGGTGGTAAAGCCATACTCGCTGACTTTCGGCGGTGGATCTGTATCGCTTTTACCACCAGTGCTTTCGGACACTTTGCTTACTGGTTTGCTGTAGGGCTTTGATCTCTCGCCCCTCTTTTCCACTGGTGCTTTCCTAGACACAGGTTCTGTGTCATAGGTACTTCTTCTGGAGGCAGCGTCTTCTTCCAGCCTCATGGCTGCAACTGCCTGGGCCTGTACATCAGCAAAGGCAGTGCATGGGTGCATTGTCAATTGCTTGTACAGGTCTGAATCGTGATGTAACCCTCTGCGGAAGGCTTCAATGGCAGTGGGTACATCACAATGCGGGATGGCAACCTTTTCCTTGTTGAACCTGGTGAGGTAATCTCGAGTGGTTTCCTCGAATCCTTGAACAATTCTGTATAGATCGCTGGTCTGCTTCTCTGGTTTCATGCTGCTAGCAAACTGCTGATTAAAAGCATTAACCAGATCTGCAAAGGAGGAGATGCTGCGATTGGGCAATCCCACAAACCAGTGCAAGGCTGCTCCGGAGAGGGTTGACCCAAATCCTTTGCACATGCAAGCCTCCTTAAGTGCTCCGGTTGCGGTTACCACCATCATTTTCTGCTTATACTGATTTATGTGGTCCAGGGGGTCGGCCGTACCATCATATAGTGTCATGGTTAGTGGCACAAATCCCTTGGGCACATTGATCAAGGCAATGTTGTCGATGAATGGTGAATCTGCATAGCTGTCCTGGGAAGCTTTCTCCATGGGCCTTGGCATGCCAGGTATCTTGGTGATCATGTCTTTCAACTCCTGGTAGCGCTGGTCTGAGAGACTGCCTACTCCAGGGAATGGATTGACTGGCGGAGGGAGGAAGCCTGGAGGGGCTCCTCCCCAGGGACCTGAGGTCAGGTTGACTGGCGGAGGGAAGAAGCCTGGAGTGGCTCCTCCCCAAGGGCCTGCGGCTGGTTGATTGGCTGCTACGGATGAACTGAAGACTGGTCCTGGATGCCAACCTACTGCTGACTGCGCTGGTGCTCCTCCTTGCCACCCTCCAACGCTGGGCTGGTTCACGGGTGCTGCTCCTACTGAGCTCTCTGGCGTTCGTCCGATGGTAGGCTGCGGATGGGTACCTGAAAAAATCAAAGGGTCAGTACCAGGGGGAAAACAAGGTGTAGGATTACCTGCAGGCTGAACTGGTCTGGACTGCGGTGCTCCAAACACGGATGAGTCCAGATCCAGTATCTCTGGGCCACTGCTCGGGGTGGTGACACCTAGATCCAGCCTGGTGACGATCTCCTGGGGAATTGGCCGGTTCAACCCTGCTCTCCCGAAGGGATTGAAGGTCTGGCCAGGCCCTGGCTGCAACATTCTGAACGGCTGCTCTGGACGTGCGACTGCGGCGATCTGCTCTCTCAGGTCCAGATTGTCCTTCTTCAGGCCCTCTATGGCTTCCTGCAGAGCACTCATTCCCTGGACCACCATCGGCATCGGATCTGTACGGGGAGCTTGCGGCTGCTGGCCTGCTCCTGGCATCTGGGTTTCTCCACTTCTGTTGGGGCTGCTTTCTCTGCTCTGCCTTGGAGAAGCTGACACAGGGGGTGATCTGGGAACCTGAGGAGGTTTGCTGGATGGGGCCACAACCTTGGAGGCTGTGGTCTGACTTGCGACCAGGGATGGTCCTGCGAGACCAGCAGGTACAGTAGGGTTGGTCCCACTGGATTGGGTTGGCATGCTCTGGGAACTGGAAGGGTTAGCTCTGGTCCCAGACATGTTCTTTGTGACGAAATGACGGTTTTATATATTGGAATGCGCACTATGCCCCACGGTGGGCGCCAAATTGTTTTGGTAAAATTTCTACCGGGTCAATGTTTATGTGATGCGGGTCAAAGTGTCAACCAATATTAAAATCTTACGTATAAACGAATATAAGAACAGAAAAAATAAAGAATGACGCAAGAAGGTTTTGGTGACGCGGAAAAACCCAATGAGGGAAACAACCGCGGGGGGAACGGAATCCCACCAATATTTTTACTATGATCGAGTGATTTCACTTTTTGTATGAGTACAAGTGTTTGCGTAAGTAGTAAGTTACAACGTATGAACTGAATGAATAAAGAATGCCCTAGCCTTTCCTTTTATAGCTGCAGATTTAAGCTCAACCAATTTCTGCTCTGGCCCTGGAATGTAGGAGGGAATATAGGGGGATATTCCTTTAGGGTTTTGACCGATTCTCCTACTCCAACAGCTCTTTTCCTGCGTCTGGTCTGCTTCTGTGATGGGCTGCTGCTTCTGAGACTACTTATGGGCCCAACATTGTGATGAAGATTTTTGGGCTAAACAAGATTTATGTTTAAAATTGAAGCGTGTCAATTGTTAAACAATAAACGATATTTTATGATATCGAAATTAGAATGAATCGAGTTATAATTAATACAAAGGTTGTAGATCGTATTGGCGATTATTGTAAATGACCATTTTATATTAGTAATTACGAATTACTTGTCAACTTGATAAATGTGATTTATTTAATTTATAAATAATATTTATTTGATAAATATGTATGTTTTAAATTAAAACAATTGTATAGTATAACATTGTGACATATTGTATGTCACATATCATACAATTGTAAGGTTGACAAAAATATAAAATTAAGTCCATTTTTGCTTAAGTGGGACGGCTAGTGGAGGTAGTTGTGCATGATTAGGGTGTTAATTATACTTTAAACATGATGTTTAAAGCAAGCTTTGAAAAGAGAAATATGTGACACCCTAGACACATTGAGAAGAGAAGATGTTCCCTCTCGTGTGCTTCCCCATACCCGGCCACACCAAACCCTAGCAACACTTGATAAATATTGTTGCATGCTCATAATTCATTCTAGTCTAAATGCTTGTGAAATTTTTCTAAGGGTGAGAAAAATAACAACATAAAATCCTCTTATATTATTATTGTGAGATAATAATAAGTTATATATTAGTTTAATTTCTAATAAAAGAGATTAGAATTTGTTTAAGGAAAAACCGTTTCTTTTGGTACTAGCATACTCAAGTTTCGGTTCAATCAAGGGTTGTCTTGGGGCATCACAACGGAGGTGTTCTTGTTGAATATTTGGAGGATCATCCTTGCTATATTTTGGACCGTGTGTAAGGGTTCGAAATCTCCTTATTTCCGCATTATTTTAGCATGCATAAGATCTATATAATGAGATAATTAAAATGTTAATTATAAGATTATGTTAGTATGACTAAAAGTATTAGATTATAAGATAACTAAACCCAACAATTGGTATCAGAGCTACTAGGTTGTTTGCATGCTTTCCGTTTACGTTTTTACGGAGTTATTAAGATAACAAAATAAAATTTGGAATTTCGTTTGATATAAGATATGGTCGAAATTATTTAGCATGAATACCTACTGTTTTCTAAAATGTTTTAGAATGTTTGGAATATATTTTGCATGAATATTGGTTATTGGTATATTAAATCTCGGTTTTATTAAGTTTTAATGGTTAAAAATTGTTTATTTTGGGAAAAATAGTTAAAATCATCTTTTGGCCGAGATTTTTCAGTATGTTTTCACATGTATATCATATGTTATGAATATGAATTTTCGTAAATTATGGACTTATAAAACATGTGATATGAATTTTAAAGGTTAAAATGCAATAAGATGAATAAAAATGGGTTTGTATAGTTATATTACGAATTTGACTATAAAAATTTATGAGTATGTCACATGCAATATTTATAATATATGTTTAATTTTCCATAAATTTATCTCAAATATTGCAATATTATAGATTTTTAATGTAAAAATCGGGTAATTAGTGACATTATTTCGACTTTAATAGTTTAAGTTGGAATTTGGCCGTAAAAATTTAACACGATGTCATATATATTATTTCCAGCATATATAAAAATTTCGAGATTTTTATCTTGTTTTATGCTTGAGAAATAATTTTAATGGTTAATATCGTACGATATATGACGAAAATCGTTAAAATTTGCAATAGTTGTTAAAATGGCCGGAAAATTTGACCCATAATAATCATATATGATATGTTCATCACTAAATTATTCTTGGGAGCCAAAAGTTTCTGTTTTGATTTAATTTTAATTGTTAAAAAGTTGCATTTAAAATTGAATTAAAAGAGTCATATTTATTGATTTTTCGACTTCTTGGGCAGTGTGTAATTTATTTTTCTGTCCATTTTATGTTCTTAAAGTGTTTTGGAAAGTGTAAAAATATTATTAGTATTTTATTTGCATTTATGGAATTAATTATTGAATTTTCCGACTTAAAATGCTAGTTTTACGTCTTATTTTCGAAATAAATGTCAAAACCATATAAATACTAATATTTTTAAAGTTCTGAAATTTTAAGAACATTCCAGATTTTTCAAATTTTGAATTTTGAATTTTTCGAAATTTTATGACTCTTTTGGATTTTTATATTATTTTTCCCGTAAAACCGAGTAATACCGAACAATATTAAAATATGTTAAGTTAAGTCATGTTCAAAGTTTGAGTAAGACTAAATTTTGAAACCTATATGAGTTGGGATGATTAACTTAAGAATGAATACCGATTCATATAATGCATAGTGTTGTTAAACGTTAAAACACGCAATTCCATAAACCGAGGTATACGATAACTATTTATATAATTGATATTTAAATAGGACGATTTGGCTTAGGGTTTGCATGATAGTTCATATATTCATAAGCATTGCATATTTTATTATGAATGTCATGATTTTATTTACGTAATTTTGGGAATTATGTAATTTACTTAGTATGGCCTTAGTTTTTAAATCGGTATTTCCCGTAATGTAAGGGGTTACCGATTCGGTTGTAATTTTGTGATCTCGTATCACCCAATTGTAATTTATTTCTATTTTATAATGTATAAAGTAGACTAGAAAAGTTGTAATTTTTGTAAATTCCGGAGATCCTTGAAGACGGTGCCAATTGCCATTCGGAAAGGAGTTTCGATCAAGACGGTGTTTACGTCGAAGTGCGTGCCTCGTGAAGTTCAAGGGACCAAAGGAGTTGGTTTCCGAATTTGTACTTTTATTACTTCTTTTCTAGGAAAGGCCATACTAGGGTTTATTTTTATGCTTTTATTTTGCTTTTATATGTTTGCATGCATAGCCAAATCGTCATATATCGTCTCATGCATTTTTCGATTTAGTCGACCTAGTCATTATTTTATCGATAATTCACCGACTTAGTTCACTTAAACGGAGATAGATAATAATGTGACTAGATCTCTTACATATAAATATTGAGACTTAGCCTTACCAAAAAGTATGGACCCATGAATCCCTTCTTCACAAGAACGTAGGCTCGGCTACACCGGGGTACTAAAATTGTCACGTTGGGTAAGTGGGGTAATAAGATTACACCTTGAAATTTGGTCGATCTCAACGAAAGTATTCGTAACCGTAGTTGCAATAAGTTCGGGCTAAAGACGATTTTTAGAAAATTGTCGACCGAGAGTTCTAATGTAGAACCGATTAAAAGGTTAATCCACCAAATTATACCGATACGGGTTGAATCGGCTACACCGTGCCCGGATTAGTATGGGTTTGGGTCTCGGGATTGTTTACTTAGTTGGGTAAGAGATCATTAAGTAAATAACTAATTAACTTGTTTAAGTTTTTAGTTTAATTATGAATTTTAAAATGACGTTGTTTTAAATCCTTCATTTTATTGTAGTTTAATTTTCAACATCATCAATGACAACCAACGCTCCACCTCTCACTAACGTTTCATGGTTTCGATCCTTTATGGATCGTTGCAAACTCGATAAGCATGGTTCCAATTTTAAGGATTGGGATGCGCAATTACTTTTGGCCGCTCAAGGTGACGATAAGAGTCGTTACCTATCCGAAGCCGCTCCTCCCGCTCCAACCGCTCGTTCTGCGATCGGAACTCGTGAGGCCTATAAAGCCTACATGAAAGAGTCCCCCGCTCTTAAAAATGTGCTCATCTTCTCCATGGAGCCGGATCTCCAAAGGAGTATGATCAAGTTGACCACATCATATGAGATATACACCAAGCTTGCGACCATGTTTTCGCAAACTCCAAGGGTGATTCAATATGAGGCGGCTTCCGCCTTCTTCGACATTACCTTGAAGGAGGGGCAAAAGATAAGCCCTCATGTGCTCAAACTCGTTGAGCTCGCGGAGACTCAAAAAACGCAAGACGTTGATGTTCCCGACTCTCTCATAATTGACCGAGTTCTTCACTCGCTCAATAAGGTCAAATCGTATGCTCAATTCCGGGTGAATTTTAATATGCGAAACCAAGAGACTACATTGGATGAGTTGCATAAGATGCTCGTCCAAGCCAAAAGGGATATGGGACTTCATGAAAGTTCCACCAAGGATGTTTTAAACATCGAAAAGAAAGGGAAATCGAGCTTCAAGAAGAATGCCTTTAAAGGCAAGGGCAAGAAAACGTTCAAGCCCAAAGCAACCAAAGAAAAGACCTTTTCGAAAGGCGTTTCCACCTCATCTTCAAAGGTTGAATACAAGTGCCTTTATTGCACGAGGTTAAGTCTTAGGAAACGGAATTGCCCCAAATACTTGACCGATCTCAAAAATGGAAAGGCAACCGCCGTAGTTTATAATTCTCGTTTACTTTCATGTTCTTTTGTTAACTTTTGTATGGCGATACAAGTTGTTGACTATCACCCCTTTTTAAATTGTTTTAAAGGGGCATCTTATACAGATAAGGACAAGGAGAAGGAAACATGAAGTTCCTTACTTGGATGGCTATGGTAGCATCCAATTGATCGAAGACTTGAAGAGCTAGGCTCTAATTTTCATATCGTCTTCTTTCATATTTTGCATTTTATTAGAACAATTTATTTTCTTCTAAGACAAGGATTCAAATCCTAAAACAATGGTTGTAATTTTGGATATTGGAGACTTGGTTTTCAACCCAAGTCACTACTTTTGTTCTTAATCATTTACTTGATTTCTAAAATAAATTGCATACCTTGTTAAAACATGAATAATGGTGATTTTATCACGAAATAAACATTGATACGATCAATATAATATAATCAAAGTGTTGATTAAAACGGAGAACTACACCCCATGAGATACTTTCAATCAAATTAAGAAATCATTAGTTCATTATAAGATTTTCATTTTAAGTGAAAATGAGAATGTATACATCACACCTATAAAACTTCAAACATTCATATGCATTGGTTAAATCGAAATTGCTATCCTTATACAAGTAAAAGTTATTGTTAAAAGGATAGAGTGAGAGAAAATATTTCGCTCGCAAACCAATGATATACATGTAGAATCTTAGAGAAGATTCATACATAGGAGACTTGAGAAGAGTCCTAAATGAATGAATTGAAGAAACTACGAGAGGACACTGAAAAAATTACGGGAGGACACAAGAGGAAAGGTTCCTTATGTTCATTGTTTCAAAGAGAGGATATAATGAAACCCCGTATGAAATCGGAAGGAAAACGATTCCTTAATAAATGATTTTTTTTTAAATTTATAAGATAAAAGAGAAGAAATCATCTCAATTCTCTCAATGTAGTTATAAGGGAATTATCATGTCATATTCGTCTCGAGGAAACGAAGACATGAAAAGAGGGTGATGATTGATTGAATGAAAATAGATCACTATAGGGATAGTGATAATGATTCAAGAGATAATAAATATTTACATGCGAAAAATGAAACGTTCATTTAAGAAATCGAGTAATATTGTTTTTAGTGGGAGCGATATTCATTAAAGAATTGAATCTACCATTTAGAGAGGATGGGTGATTCTTTAAAGTGTAAAGAATAAGAGGTTTTCAATTCTAGATGAACAAATACTTTATATCATAAGATGATGGAGCTTTAAGGGAAGGTTTATTATATTGATAATAAAAGGTCGCCCATTAGAAATCAAAATGGTTAGATATGAATAACCTTGATGAAATAGCCAAGATGTTTGAAAATAAGTAAGAGTGATGAAATCACTAATAACTACAATATAGATTTCAGCACATAAGTGACTAGATAATTCCGAGTGATTCTTTAATCCCTCTAGTATATCAATACGTCACGAGTTATAGGATAACAGTGGGAGCTTCCCTCAAGAAAGGAAACTTAAGATCTAGAATGAGTTCTAGATACGTGCTCAAATAAGTTCATATTATGTGAGATAATATGAGATGGAAGGAGAACAAAATTTGTAAGTTTTGCAATCATGAATAAAAGGTTTATTCGCAAAACACTAATACAAATAGATGGTCGTGCATCAAATGCAATGAAATAGTATTGAATGTTTTTGCACCACAATGTCATTTGAGTTATAATTAACTCAAGATGAAAGATACTTTGTCAAAATCCAAATGGGTTGTGAGAGACAATATTGAACCCCATAAGTGAACTGGATTGACTTAGTATAGCCCCTAGCCGCTTACATGAGGTGACGTCTCAAAGCGACTAGAATGTGAGGCGACTGATGGCAAGTTCAAGTGCCATAGAGTCATATGTGATGACTAGTCGATCACATAGGCAGACTGCAAGAGACACTCTGTCGGGCAAAGTGACCGCTTATAGAGTTCTGGAAATTTTATAATAGCCGGGTCGTGGCAAGAGCTGCTATAGTATTCTTGTGAGTCAATTCTTAGACTAAAGACTACTCTCCCAAGATGGTACAGTTTAGGCATAACCTTGATCCATTCTCTACGACTTTTCGTAACTGGAGTCAAATGGGATTGCTTTGGGTTGTGACTGACTGTGACTAGTTGAAGGAAGTAGTGCGATAGAAATTGTCCATCCCTTGTCAGGGTTGTTCAAATCTCAAGGCCACTCGAGGAGAAGTTAACTGGAAATGCGTGGCCACGCTCGGAAGGTATCTATGGTAGATAATTCCGGTCAAACAGTTATTCTCCAGATCGAGGAAACCACTCATGATATGATCGAATGCAAGAACGACCTCAGAGAGACATCTTGCATTGAGTGGGAGATTGTAATAGGACAAGAGAATTGGTGACGCACACTTGTCGAGGACAAGTTGGAGATTGTTGGGAAATGTGTCCTCAACAATAGTGCGATCACGTAATTAAATCTCATGAAGAGAATACGCAAGGGATGATACGAATTATATTAGTCAACTGACCAACATTAATCGGTAATGATTGGCTAGCTAGAGTTTGACATTACTGTCGTATGACGGTGGTGGTCAGTTGATCCCTTTAGGTCACACCTTTAGGACAATTCCCTTAATTGATAAAGTGATCAAATGTATATTGATACGGTTTGATCATATTCCTTAAACTCGTATACCGAGAAATCAGAGGTTAAATCTTATTGTAAGATTTATGTTTAAAATTGAAGCGTGTCAATTGTTAAACAATAAACGATATTTTATGATATCGAAATTAGAATGAATCGGGTTATAATTAATACAAAGGTTGTAGATCGTATTGACGATTATTGTAAATGACCATTTTATATTAGTAATTACGAATTACTAGTCAACTTGATAAATGTGATTTATTTAATTTATAAATAATATTTATTTGATAAATATGTATGTTTTAAATTAAAACAATTGTATAGTATAACATTGTGACATATTGTATGTCACATATCATACAATTGTAAGGTTGACAAAAATATAAAATTAAGTCCATTTTTGCTTAAGTGGGACGGCTAGTGGAGGTAGTTGTGTATGATTAGGGTGTTAATTATACTTTAAACATGATGTTTAAAACAAGCTTTGAAAAGAGAAATATGTGACACCCTAAACACATTCAGAAGAGAAGATGTTCCCTCTCTTGTGCTTCCCCATACCCGGCCACACCAAACCCTAGCAACACTTGATAAATATTGTTGCATGCTCATAATTCATTCTAGTCTAAATGCTTGAGAATTTTTTCTAAGGGTGAGAAAAATAACAATATAAAATCTTCTTATATTATTATTGTGAGATAATAATAATACTAATAATAATAAGTTATATATTAGTTTAATTTATAATAAAAGAGATTAGAATTTGTTGAAGGAAAAACCGTTTCTTTTGGTACTAGCATACTCAAGTTTCGGTTCAATCAAGGGTTGTCTTGGTGCATCACAAAGGAGGTGTTCTTGTTGAATACTTGGAGGATCATCCTTGCTATATTTTGGACCGTGTGTAAGGGTTCGAAATCTCCTTATTTTCGCATTATTTTAGCATGCATAAGATCTATATAATGAGATAATTAAAATGTTAATTATAAGATTATGTTAGTATGACTAAAAGTATTAGATTATGAGATAACTAAACCCAACACGGGCAACCGGTAGGGAAACCGGCTCTCCTTCCAAATAGTTTCCGAAGTTGGTTGAGAGCTGTGCATTAGTGATTGCATGATAGTTGAGATCAGTTATTGAGATAATGATATACTTCACATGTTTATATATGTTGGAGTGTTCTGTTTGTATTGCTTGTTACGTGTCGTTACAAAAGGTGGCTAGGAGAACTCTAGTCACTCCCCACTGATTGTGGCGTACATGTTTTCATGTATGTAGGTACATGCAGGTTGGACAGGGTTGGATGAGAGCTAGCGAGTGATGATCCACTTGTCATCATATGCCTTACACTTATGAGTAGCTAGACTCTAGTTTGATACAGTTGTTATCTTTTGGTGCCTGTAGGGATGTTCCATCCCAGGCTTTGTATATATTTGGTTTTCCGTACTTAGAACTGTTATACTTATCTATTTTGTTTATATCAGTTTTCAGTTTCTGTTTCAGTTTAATTCACCTCGCATGTTGTTTATGTTTAAAAAGTTTAAATTCCGTTGTATTTTTAGTACTTTGTATGTTTTATGTTTCCGCTTTCGCGAGGGGTTTTACAGTTGGTATCAGAGCATTGTTGCTCCCGACGCACTCATGTGACCCCCAACCTTAACTTGACCAAATAAACAAATAATGAATGAGAGATGGGGTAGACCTAAGGATTTATATTGTAGTCTATTTTTGAATGTTAATTGCTAAGTTAACACTTGTTTTCTTTTGAAGGATGGTGAGAACCACAGCTGCTGAGAACACTATAATGCAAGCACTTCATCAGTTGTTTGAGAACCAGAGACAGCAGGCAGAGACTGTTCCACCTCCTCTACCGCCAGGCAATGAGGCCAATCGGCTTGGTAGCTTCTCTTGGATAGCATCACAGATGTCCAGGAGCCACGTGAAGACTTATGGAGGCGAGGTTGATCCAGTGGCTCTTACTGAGTGGTTCCGTGAGATGGAAAAGAGCTTCACCATGTATTCGGTTGGCAGAGAGGATAGAGTGCGGCTAGCCACTCACTTTTTGACCCTAGAGGCCGATAGATGGTGTGCATTGACCGGATCGACTTTCATTCTTGATCCTTTATTTGATTGGGAGGATTTTAAGGATAAGCTCGAGACGAGGTTTTATCCTAAGGAGCTTAGATCACAGAGACTTAAGGAGTTCATGGACTTGAAGCAGGGTAAGATGTCCGTTCAGGAGTACACCGACAAATTTAACCAGCTTGCACATTTCGCTTCGTAGTTTGTCAGGGATGAGGCTGAGAGAGTTTACTTCTACCGTGGGAAGCTAGGGCCGCGCATCAAGAGTATGGTTCGCCGTGACTCGACTTCTTTTGTGGAGATTTATGATGATGCTATTTGGGCCGAGAGTTCCATTCGTGCCATAGATGCTGAGACCCGAGCTGCTACTTCCAGTGTTTCTTCGCACCAGAGATCCGTTTACCAGGGGAAGAGACCGTTTGTTCCATCTACTTCTTCGCCTTCTTCTCAGAAGAAGCGATTTGAGAGGTTTTCTGCTCCGGTTGCTAAGACCATTTTCCACACTGATACTGCTTCTAGTGTTTGCCACCGTTGTGGTAAACCATCTCATCCGGGTTTTGACTGTTTCAAGAATGCTTTTAAGTGTTATACCTGCAATGGATTTGGGCACAAGTCCTTTGAGTGTCCTAAGAGGAACACCGCACTTGGAAAGTCTGCCACTGCTGCTGCAGCGACTAAAGGAGGGAAGACGAAGGGGAAGATCTTCGTGATGACTAGGGCTGAGGCTGAGGCTCATCCAGATATTGTGGCTGGTATCTTTTCTGTACTTGGTGCTGAGTGTCTTATTTTGTTTGACACTGGAGCTTCTTTATCATTTATATCGACTCAGTTCACAGACCGTTTAGCTCTTGCGTCTTCGTTGGTTGAGGAGACTTTCATTTCCTTACCTTCGGGAGACATGTTTTCTTGCTCTTTGTCCCATAGGGATGTTCCGATTATTATTGGTCAAGCCACATTTCCAGCGGACTTACTGAGATTTCCTCTCGAGGAATTTGACATTATCCTCGGTATGGATTGGTTATCGCGATACCATGCTCGCTTCGAGTGTCGCGACAGAAAATCTGCTTGAGGAGTTCTTCAGGAGTTCGTGTTTCCTATAGGGGAACTCGCCCTAAAAAGGGTGTTCGTGTTATTTCTTCGATGAAAGCATCTCATCTTCTTAGGAAGGGTTGCCAAGCCTTCATGTGTGTTGTTTCGGCTGCAAGGCCATCGCTACCGAAACTTGAGGATGTAGCCATTGTTCGTGAGTTTCCAGATATTTTTCCAGATGACTTTCCAGGGATACCGCCAGATAGAGATGTGGAGTTTACCATTGAGCTTGTTCCTGGTACCGGACCTATATCCAAGGCTCCTTACCGTATGGCTCCTCCAGAGTTGAAAGAGTTGAAGCAACAGTTGGAAGAGATGATCGAGAAAGGGTCATTCGACCGAGTGCTTCTCCGTGGGGTGCCCCAGTTTTATTTGTTAAGAAGAAAGATGGTTCCATGAGACTTTGCATTGATTATAGAGAGTTGAACATAGTGACTGTGAAGAACAGATATCCTTTGCCTAGGATAGATGATTTGTTTGATCAGTTGAGGGGTGCTTCTAGGTTTTCTAAGATTGATCTTCGATCGGGTTATCATCAGATCCCAGTGAGAGAGGCTGATATTGCGAAGACTGCTTTTCGTACCAGATATGGGCATTTTGAGTTCGTGGTTATGCGTTTTGGGTTGACTAATGCACCTGCTATCTTTATGGATCAGATGAACCGCACCTTTAGTGAGTTTCTTGACACTTGTGTTGTGGTGTTTATTGATGACATTCTCATTTACTCGAAGACCGATGAGGAGCATGCCGAGCATCTCCGATTGATACTTGGGATTTTACGTCGACAGAAGTGGTTCGCGAAGTTCTCTAAGTGTGAGTTTTGGCTTTCTAAGGTTTCATTTCTTGGACATGTGATATCTAGTGAGGGAGTTATGGTTGATCCCGCGAAGATTGAGGCTGTTGTTGATTGGGAGAGTCCCAAAGATGTGGGAGAGATCCGTAGTTTCCTTGGTTTAGCGGGTTACTACCGTCGATTTGTTGAGGATTTCTCTAGATTATCTCGTCCGATGACTCAGTTATTGAAGAAGGAAGCTAAATTTGTTTGGACCGACAAGTGTGAGAGCTCTTTCCAGGAATTGAAGACTAGGTTGACTTCCGCTCCTATACTTGCTTTGCCAGAGATCGGGGTTGACTTTGATGTTTACTGCGATGCTTCGATGTTAGGGCTTGGATGTGTGTTGATGCAGAGTGGTAAGGTGATAGCTTACTCGTCTAGACAGTTGCGAGTTCACGAGGTGAACTATCCGACGCATGATCTTGAGTTAGCTGCAGTTGTTCACGCCCTGAAGATGTGGCGTCATTACTTGATTGAATCTCATTGTCGCATTTTCACGGATCACAAGAGTCTAAAGTACATTTTCACCCAGAAAGACCTCAATATGCGACAGCGTCGTTGGCTAGAGTTGGTTAAGGATTACAACATTGAGTTGTTATATCATGAGGGAAAGGCCAATGTGGTTGCTGATGCACTTAGCCGCAAGACTTCTCACTCGATGAGTGCTATGCGTGTATTGCCCGATGAGTTGTGTTCCGAGTTCCGGAAGTTGAGATTAGAGATGGTTGGTAGTGGTTTTGATTGGTTGTCTGCTATGACTGCCGAGCCGACATTGTATTGGGAGATTCACCAGAGTTTGCCTACAGATGCTGCTTTCCGGAGGTTCGAGGCTAAGATTTCGAGTGGTGTTGCACCAGATTTAGTGATTGATTCTGATGGTTTCCTTAGATTCCGAGGTAGGATGTATGTTCCATATGTGCCAGATTTGAGGAAGAGGGTTTTAGATGAGGCTCACTTGACGCCTTATTCAGTTTATCCGGGCGGAGAGAAGATGCACAAGGACTTGAGACTTATATTTTGGTGGCCCGGGATGAAGAAAGACATTTTGGATTACGTGAGTAGGTGCTTGACTTGTCAACAAGTCAAGATAGAGCATAGGAGGCCAGGTGGTTTGTTACAGCCGCTCCACGTTCCTCAGTGGAAGTGGGAGTGCATATCGATGGACTTTGTGACGGCATTGCCTAAGACAGTGGGAGGCAAGGATGCGATTTGGGTTGTGGTTGATAGGCTAACTAAGTGTGCCAGATTTGTTCCTATCAGAGAGACATGGGATATGGACCGTTTAGCCAGGGCTTATATTGCAGAGATAGTCCGTTACCATGGTGTCCCGAGAGAGATCGTTTCCGATCGTGATCCTCGTTTCTGTTCCAGATTTTGGAAGGCTCTACAGGAGGCTATGGGTAGCCGTTTGCTGATGAGTACCGCATTTCATGCCGCGACTGATGGACAGTCCGAGAGGACTATTCAGACATTAGAGGACTTGCTCCGTGCTTGTGCACTCGATTTCAGAGTTCTTGGGAGTAGTGTCTACCATTAGTTGAGTTTTCCTACAACAACAGTTACCATTCATCTATTGGTAAGGCTCCGTATGAGGCGCTCTACGGTAGGAAGTGTCGTAGTCCGATCTGTTGGGATCAGGCGAGCGACGTGCACGACCTAGGACCGGACCAGTTAGCTATTACGATTGACCAGGTTCAGCTTATCAGAGGTAGGATGAAGGCCGCACAGGATCGGCAGAAATCCTATGCTGATGTTCGCCGTAGACCTCTCGAGTTTGAGGTGGGCGACAGGGTTTTCTTGAGAGTTTCACCGATGAAGGGCGTTAAGAGGTTTGGAGTTAAGGGCAAGTTGAGTCCTAAGTATATTGGGCCATTTGAGATCGTGAAGAGGATTGGTGCTGCTGCTTACCGTTTGGACTTGCCTCCTAGTTTGGGCAAGGTTCATAGTGTCTTTCATGTTTCTCAGCTCCGTAAGTATGTTACTGATCCGAGTCATGTTCTTCCTAGAGAGATTGAGAACTTAGAGTTGAGTCTTGCTTTTGAGGAGCGTCCCGTGAAGATTCTTGACCGTCAGGACAGGAAGCTTAGGAGCAAGGTGGTGCCTTTAGTGAAGATCCTTTGGCGTTGCGGTGATGTTGAGGAGCAGACGTGGGAGACCGAGGCATCGATGCGTGCTGCGCATCCTTCTCTTTTCGATTGAGGTATAGTTATTTAGAATTTATCTTCGTTCGAGTTTCGAGGACGAAACTTTTTGAAGTTGGGGTGATTGTAACAGCCCGTATTTTTATAAATATATTTTAAGCGTTTTTAATTATTTTAAGTAATAAAATAATATTTTAATAAATTATCGAAAAGTATTTTAAATAAATAGTAAGATCCGTCTTAAGAACCTTAAGTCCTTAAGACGAATACAAACTTGGCAACTTAAATTCATATCCTAAAACCCGTTCATGTTACCAAACCCGTTTTCCTTTGAAACGGGAAAGGACAATTACAAACCCCTAAACCCTTGTGTAATGTCGACATTCATCATTTCCTCAAAATAGAACACTGTCATATTACTTCCTCGAAACCTCCTTAAATCTTCATCTTCTTTTCCAAATTCCGTCACCATCCGTTCACCGAATCAAGGTAATAAATACATTTTCGGAATCCTCATGAAATTTGCAAGTCATCCGTCACTTCCGTTTTTCATTTCCTCCAATTCGAAAATTGGGCTGTTTTCATGGAATTAGTCTTCGAGTCTTTAAAATCCGTTTTTCGTGATGTAGGTGAGGGCTTAGAAAACCCGGACGTGGATAGCTTCGTTGTTGAGGAGGAGCTTTGAACGGAATTGCTTTTAAGGTGACGATAATGAGAAACTCGGCCTTATTGTATATATTAGCACTTTTCTTGTTTGAATTGGTTTAAGTTTCTGATTTCTAATGTTATTGTTGTTGTTTGAACTTAGTAACATGATAGGAATGTTCACATAAGATGATTTCATGCTTAGATGATGTTTCATATGCTTATTGTTAAATTTTCAGAAATTTATGCTTAAGACGGATACAAATCATTTTCTTATTGAGGATTGTTTGTGGGATTAATTGTTGGTAGTTAGTGTATTTGATGATTTCATGTAATGGGTAAACATTGTATGTTGCTAATTTAGAAGTCTTAAATCGATTTGTGATGATATGCATTTGATAGGAAATTGCGTTTTTGCGTACAGCGGCCTGCCCGGCTCAGAGTCGGTGTGCTAATTTTTGATTGCTCTGAAACACAAGAAAGGTTTCTGAGCCGGTCAGTCGGCCGCCGGTCGACCGGCTCAGGATCCTTCTTGTTCGTTTTCGAGGTTTGCAAAGGCATGGGAAAGTGACTCCCAGCCGGCAGCCGGTACACCGGCTTGTTGGGGCTGGTGTCCTTGACAATTAAGTACAATGACTTATTAAATCTCTTTAAGGATCACAAGGGCATACTTCAGTATTATTACCAGTTGATCCACGTTTATCAATAACGGTTGGCTTGCTAGATAAGTTTGACGTTATTGTCATACGGATGGCGGTGATCAACTGGTCCCTATACGTCACACCTATAGGACACGTTTGAGAGATGTGAAGGTATGAAAATACAGTCACATTTATGCCGAATACGACTAAACAGTTAGTCAGAGGTATTGAGTATTAAATTAGTCAATAAGATGTTGAGATTATTATTTAATACGGATTAAATAATTTTAGCTAATACGGATTACATGATTAATTCGTAAATTAAATATAAACGGTTATATTTAATTAAATATTGTATTCGCGTATTAATATAAACAGTTATATTAATTTGGGTAATTATACAATATCGTATTTTATCAGACCATTATTAATACATCGACTGCGTTAATATCTGATAACAAGTGTACGATTTATAATTAAAATCCCGCAAATAACTTATAGCTAAATGGGTCGAATCACGAATCAGAATAAGGTAAGAGTGGAAAGCCCACTCTTACCCTACTCGTTTATTTCGGCCGAGTATACTACATAAGGAGAAGACTTCTCCTTATGTCAGGTTACTCTTGTTGCACTGATAAAATCAATCTCAAGGAAAAATTAGGGTTTGAGAGCATTCCTCTCCCATAACCCAGATCTCACATCTAAAAACTCAAAAGGCTCTCCCGATATTGCAAGGCAGTTGGAGAGGATTTCTAGCACACGCGGCAACGTCTCAATCTAAGTCTTGGGTGCAAGTTATAGGAGGGAATTTGCGTTAATTCCTGTTCTTAGGCCTTTCGCGCAAAGACTAAAGGTTGTACTCTTTTTCATGTCTTTTAATCTTATGACCATATTCACAACTGTAATTTTCATTATAATCCTGCAAGTTTAAGGCGAATACATGCTATATTCCCCACAAGTGGTATCAGAGCCAGGTTATGAAATTTTACTTTTGTGTTTTTCATAAAGTTTTAAAAACTGAAAAACGTGTTCTGCCGCTAAGTCGGTCGATCGACCCCCTGTTGCGGTCGGTCAACCGCCTCCTGCGTATGTTTCTGTTTCGACAGTCTTTCTTTTGTGAGTAATCGATCTTGTTTTCGATTCCTGTTTACATATTGTTAATTAATCGATATTCTTGACAATATGTGAACCCTTGTTGATGTTAATTTTGATTTACTCGTTTTAATCAAAGTTTAAAAGGTAAAAACTTGTTTTGATTTCAAAAGTTGCAGCGTTTTGCGTTTTCTGAAACTCGTTTTTACTGTCTGGTGGTCGGTCGACCTGATTGATAGGTCGGTCGACCGCTTATGCTATTGCAGAAAATTCCTGTTTCTCGTCTGGAGGTCGGTCGACCCCTTGTTGTGGTCGGTCGACCTCCCCCCTGTAACAGGCGTCGTTTTTTTTCCTTTTCGAAAATAACCTGTTTTATTTTCCCATGGCCTTTAGTAATATACTATATACGGAATTAGTGTATTATTAATTTTGTGACACGATTCACACTCGTTTGATACATATTATTTTAAAGCGGTTTAAGATAATGGATTATAAATTTATTAAAATTGGGTGACTAAAACGGTATAATCACATAATTTTAATCCTGTAAGGTGGTTTGGTAAAATTTGTAAATCATAATAACAGTATTATGTCATACATAATTTTTTTTTTAGTTGATGCATTTTATTTATCGTCTTGTTGAATGCCTTGTGAATGCTTTCAATAACGTATTTAATTTTGCAAACAGTTGTAACTTAGTGTGGCCTTAGTAGATTGTGTTACCGTAATGATGGGACACAGTCTTGCTTGTAATTTTGAGATCTTGAATCTCCGTTTTGGGTTTTTGCCATGTAATTAGTTTTGTATTTAAATTAGAATGTAAATAGGGTTATATTTGTAATTTAAAATTAATAATTTTGTGAAGACCAAAGTAGGAGACCGGATGCTCACTCCCGCTGCAAGGACCAAGATGGAACATCAAGACAAGCTTCTAGGGTCCAACGATGGATTCCAAGTTGTTTTATGTTTATTTTGGTAGGATAGGCCACACTAGGACTTTTTATTTACGTTTATTGCATTTATTTTATGCTTTCATCGATAACAACTTGCATCATTTTCCGCCTAAAACCAAACCACCTATAACATGCCTGAAAACTGACTCATGTAGAGGTTACGCGTTAGTTTTCTGTGACAATACAGATGTCACATGTCAATTGCAAAGCCATCACTTTATTTCATTCATTCACGCATATGCTAGATATTAGTTCACTTAAAATGGATAAATAAAAGTTGATGGGGTCTTCCTCGTATAACCAAAAATTGAGAATAGTCTTTATAAATCAGACTCCCATGAATCCCTTCTTCGTCGGTAGGCATAATATGACCCCTTCTACGTCGGGTAAGTGGGAACAGATGATTTATTTTATCTCAACATCATGGTCACTCGATAATATCTAGCGACTGAGATGGACTAATAGATAGGATTTACGGAAATCTATCGACCAAGAGTTCCAACGGTGGAATTAGCCAAGCTGTGGGCTTATCAATATACGGAAATTGAGTCTTGGATCATTTATATAATTTTTGAGGGAGATCAATTATATAAATGCATGAGTCTACGAGTTTAAATACAATTTAATATAGACTTAAATCACAACAATGAGTTGCTTATATGGTTCTGTTTTATCTTCTTTTCAGTGTAGAACACGTTCAATTTAAACTGCTGTATAACTTATGGCTGGTGAAGACCCAATGCCAAATGCCAAGCTAGCACGTGAATCCTGGCTAAAAGCCTTCATGGACTCCATGAATCAGTCTACTAGACTGAGGAATGATGGGTCAAACTTCTCTGACTGGGAGGCAGCACTACAGAATGCTGCCATTGCTGACGGAAAGCTCAAGTACTTAACTGAGCCAATTCCGGCACACCCAGGAACTGGAGCTAGAGCTAACGAAGTTCGCGCTCATAGCGACTTCGTCATGGAAGCGGGTGCGATAAAGAACGTACTCATCTATGCAATGGAATCCAATTTGCAAAGACGCTTCATAGCCCATGGTGCAAACAAGATTTTCACCACGCTCATTAACGAATTCTCAAAGGCTCCGAGGATCGTTTCTTATGAGCATACCTGTCGCTTCTTTGAGGCGAAACTCCAGAAGGGCCAAGCTGTTAGCCCACATATTCTTCACATGATTGAGAATATCGAGAAACTGGAGGCCCTAAACTGCAAGATCAGTGAGAACATAATCGTTGATCGAATGCTTTATTCGCTTCATGATGGGTTCGCCCTCTTTAGGGCCAACTATTACATGAACGACATGAAGAAGACTCCTCATGAGCTCCACTCCCTTCTCGTACAGACCGAGAAGGATCTGAAATTAAGTGGGAGCGTGAAGCAAGATGTTCTCATGATTTCCAGTAAGGGTAAGGGTAAAGCTAAAGCTCAGGGCGACCTAACAGTAGGCAAGCCCAAGTTTAAGAAGTCAGGATTTACTAAGAGTGGGCCAGGTGAGTCAAGCAACTCACAGGGCAAAACAAAGAGCAAGGATACTAGCATGGAATGCCACCATTGCCACAAGACTGGGCATTGGAGGCGCTCATGCCCCGTGTATCGTGAGGACATTAAGGCAGGCCGCGTTACTCCTGTTGTTATGTCTTCTTCTTCTTTTATTCACATGATTGAGATTAACCATGCAAGTTACGAAACTTGGGTACTAGATACTGGTTGTGGTTCTCATCTATGTAATCATGTGCAGGGCCTCCGAAACCAAGAACTCCTAATCAAGGGTGAGGTTGACCTGCGTGTCGGGAATGGAGCACGTGTTGCTGCAATCTCGAGGGGAACATACATGATCCAGCTTCCAAGTGGATTCGAGTTATCTTTATATAACTGTTATTATGTTCCTTGTTTGTCCAAAAACATTATTTCAGTTTCTGCGCTTGACAAACTCGGTTTTTCATTTGTAATAGAGAATAATAGCTGTATTTTCTCCTTACACAATATGATTTATGGCAAGGCAGTTTCCATGAATGGAATTTATGTTTTAGATCAAACCACCGAGATATTACATGTGAATAACAAGAGATTAAAGGTAGGTGACAAAGATCAAACTTACCTATGGCATTGTCGTATGGGACACATAAATGAGAAACGCGTGAAACAGCTCATACAGAATGAAGTTATCTCGCCCTTTGATTTCGAATCATATGGCACGTGTGAATCATGTCTCATCGGTAAGATGACTCGTATTTCCTTCAAAGGTGTTGGAATGCGCGCTGCCGACCTATTAGGACTCATACATACAGATGTGTGTGGGCCTATGTCGATCAACGCACGAGAAGGCTATAGGTATTTCATCACTTTCACGGATGATTTGAGTAGATATGGCTATGTCTACTTAATGAAACATAAAAGTGAATCCTTTGACAAGTTCAAAGAATACCAGAATCGGGTACAGAACCAGCTGGGAAGAAAGATTAAAGCACTACGTTCTGATCGTGGTGGTGAGTATCTTTCACACGAGTTTGATCAACACCTTAAAGACTGTGGCATCGTGCTACAGTTGACTCCACCTGGAACACCACAATTAAATGGTGTGTCCGAACGGAGAAATCGAACTCTACTCGATATGGTTCGATCCATGATGAGTCACACCGTCGTGCCTGATTCATTGTGGGGCTATGCTCTTTTGTCGGCCGCTCTAATACTTAACCGAAGTCCGTCTAAAGCTGTTGACAAGACTCCATTCGAATTATGGAAGGGAACGGTCCCTAACTTGCCCTTTATTCGGGTTTGGGGCTGCGAAGCTTATGTCAAGTGGAGACACGAGGATAAGCTCGGCCCGCGATCGGTCAAGACATACTTTATAGGCTATCCAAAGGGAACTTTTGGTTATTACTTCAACTCGCCAACCGAACAACGTGTTTTTGTTGCGGCTAGTGCGACGTTCTTAGAGAAAGAATTTCTCGAGAACAAGTCGAGTAATAGAACCTTCGATTTATCGGAGGTTCAAGAACCAACTACCGAGCAACCATTGGAGGAAACAGTTCCTTCAACCGAGGCTGCGGTAGATATTCCTGAGGAACCAAGGAGGTCGGGAAGAGTCTTCATTCCTCCGGACAGATACATTGGTATGGTCGAGGAACATGATATGGATGACGTCTTACTCCTAGAGGGTAAACCCTCAACCTAAGAAGGTGCCATGACCAGTTCTGACTCAAAGCTATAGCTAGAAGCCACGCAATCCGAGATGGACTCCATGTATGAGAACAACGTGTGGGATCTTGTGGACCTACCTGCAAAGGTACGCCCCCTTCAATGCAAATGGCTTTACATAATAAAGCATGCCGTGGAAAGTAAACAAGATATCCACAAGGCCAGACTAGTTGCTAAAGGTTTCACCCAAGTGCCAGGCTTGCACTACGATGAGATCTTTGCACCCGTAGTCATGCTACGTTCCATTCGGATTATCTTAGCGATAACCGCATTTCATGACTATGAAATATGGCAAATGGACGTTAAAACCGCCTTCTTAAACGGTTATTTGGAGGAAGAGTTGTACATGGTACAACCCGAGGGTTTTATTGATCCAGAACATCCTAAGAAGGTTTGCAAGCTTAAGTGTTCCATCTATGGACTTAAGCAAGCATCGCGGAGTTGGAATCATCGCTTCGACCAAGTGATAAAAGAGAATGGATTCATTCGATCAGTCGAGGAACCATGTCTCTATATCAAGTCGAGTGGGAGCAAGATTGTCTTCCTAGTACTGTATGTCGATGACATACTCTTGATTGGGAATGACA
Source organism: Silene conica (assembly GCA_029255685.2). Lineage (NCBI taxonomy): Eukaryota > Viridiplantae > Streptophyta > Magnoliopsida > Caryophyllales > Caryophyllaceae > Silene > Silene conica. The sequence goes on along the minus strand of CM055312.2, from coordinate 28,942,515 downwards.
TACCTCTCCTTTCTTCGGTTAAAGCATGGTTGAAAAACCATTTCCAGATGAAAGATCTGGGAGAGGCACAAAGAATTTTGGGCATCCGTATCTACAGGGATAGATCACGACGGATGTTTGTCTCTCAGTCAGAAGTCTTACATAGATAAGATTCTAGAGAGATTCAGCATGACGAACTCCAAGAAAGGGTTCATTCCTATGCCTACTGGGCTTCACTTGAGCAAGTCTCAAGAAGCTAAGACATTGGAAGAGAAAGAGTGCATGAGTCGGATTCCTTATGCTTCGGCAATAGGATCGATCATGTATGCCATGATATGCACACGTCCAGACGTTGCATATGCATTGAGTATGACCAGTCGATTCCAAGCTCATCCAGGTGAACAACACTGGATGGCCGTGAAAAACATTCTTAAGTACCAACGGAGGACTAAAGATTGGGGATTGACTTATGGAGGCGACTCAACGCTCTGCGCCACGGGTTACGCAGATGCTAGCTTCCAAACGGATCGAGACGACTCGAAATCTCAGTCTGGATTCGTTTTTACTCTTAATGGCGCTGCTGTCAGCTGGAAAAGTTCTAAACAGAGTGTTACAGCAGATTCTACGACTGAGTCCGAGTACTATGCCGCCTCAGAAGCAGCTAAGGAAGCAATATGGATGCGTCAATTCTTACAAGGACTATCAGTAGTGCCTAGTTCGAATGACCCAATCACCGTTTATTGTGATAATAAAGGTGCCATCTTCCAAGCTAAGGAGCATAATTCTAGCAACAAGGCTAGGCATGTACAACGGAAAGCTCATCTAATCAGAGATTACATGGAGCAAAAGGAGATTTTCATTGATAAGATCGCTACGGATGACAACATAGCTGATCCTCTCACTAAAGCATTACCACGTGATAAGCATGAAGGGCACATTCATTCCATGGGAATTAGATGTGTTCCTAAGTTGTAGTACTCTCTTATGAATTCATGTAATAATTCATTTTCTCGTGTACTCTATTCAACCTCATTGTTATGATATATAATGTTTTGTTTTTCATGTGGAATTGTACGCCAATTTTGAACACCACAAAGTGAACTGAATAACATTACATCGTTTTAGTTCTTGATTACCCTCTTGAGCTGATAACTCAGGTAATCATTTTGTGACGTTGGTTGATGGTGGGTTCAACGAGCCATAAGTCACGCGGATGACTGACCAATCACAAAGGCGAGTTATACGGATATCTCGTAGGACACCCCGTGACAACGTTATGGAGTCCTAAATGTTTTATAAAATTGGGTGCCAGGTCGTGGATAGGACCTCCAGAGTGTTCCTTAGAGTCGAGTCTTTTGACTTTCAACTGTCTCTTGAGATTAAGGCAGATTTTGGGTAACTTTGGTTTCTTTCCCACGGTAATCGTAACAGGGGCCAAGAGGATTTTTTCTGGGTTATTTCATGCTGCGCGATATCGGCAGGATTCGAGTTGAGGGAAATATCCAAACCCTTATCAGGATTTTATCATTTCTCAGGGCCACTCGAGGAGTAGTAAATGAAATGCATGGCCATGCTCGAATACAGATTCGTTTTATCAGTTAAGTTACTCTCTAGTCGGGGAAACCACTCTTGATACAGATCGCTTGTGAGATACGACCTTTGCGAATGCGGATTTGCAAATTGTCTTACATTGAGTGGGAGAAATTTTAAAAGGATATGAGAATCGGTTATCACACCTACACTTGTACGGACAAGTGGGACTTTGTTGGAGCCTTGTGTCCTCCACATGTAGTGTGATAACGTCATTGCACATACCCTTGTACGGACAAGTGGGAGATTGTTGGGGCTGGTGTCCTTGACAATTAAGTACAATGACTTATTAAATCTCTTTAAGGATCACAAGGGCATACTTCAGTATTATTACCAGTTGATCCACGTTTATCAATAACGGTTGGCTTGCTAGATAAGTTTGACGTTATTGTCATACGGATGGCGGTGATCAACTGGTCCCTATACGTCACACCTATAGGACACGTTTGAGAGATGTGAAGGTATGAAAATACAGTCACATTTATGCCGAATACGACTAAACAGTTAGTCAGAGGTATTGAGTATTAAATTAGTCAATAAGATGTTGAGATTATTATTTAATACGGATTAAATAATTTTAGCTAATACGGATTACATGATTAATTCGTAAATTAAATATAAACGGTTATATTTAATTAAATATTGTATTCGCGTATTAATATAAACAGTTATATTAATTTGGGTAATTATACAATATCGTATTTTATCAGACCATTATTAATACATCGACTGCGTTAATATCTGATAACAAGTGTACGATTTATAATTAAAATCCCGCAAATAACTTATAGCTAAATGGGTCGAATCACGAATCAGAATAAGGTAAGAGTGGAAAGCCCACTCTTACCCTACTCGTTTATTTCGGCCGAGTATACTACATAAGGAGAAGACTTCTCCTTATGTCAGGTTACTCTTGTTGCACTGATAAAATCAATCTCAAGGAAAAATTAGGGTTTGAGAGCATTCCTCTCCCATAACCCAGATCTCACATCTAAAAACTCAAAAGGCTCTCCCGATATTGCAAGGCAGTTGGAGAGGATTTCTAGCACACGCGGCAACGTCTCAATCTAAGTCTTGGGTGCAAGTTATAGGAGGGAATTTGCGTTAACTCCTGTTCTTATGCCTTTCGCGCAAGGACTAAAGGTTGTACTCTTTTTCATGTCTTTTAATCTTATGACCATATTCACAACTGTAATTTTCATTATAATCCTGCAAGTTTAGGGCGAATACATGCTATATTCCCCACACGGCTGAGAGTCACTCCTTATATTTCGAGTTTTGAAAATTGGATTTGGAGAAGGGACTCCCAGTCGGCTGGCCGGCGGACGGTCCACCGGCTGAGAGCCTCTTCTCTTGTTTTTCAGACGGTTGTTAGGCATGGGAAGGGACTCCCAGCCGGTGGACCGGCAGACGGTCTGGGACCCGCTGAGAGCCCATGTTCCCATTGTTTTGGTTTTAACTTTCAAACGATTTATCGGTTTTGTTTGATATTCGTTCCGTGTACCTTTCATGTGTGTTTGAGGTCCCCGGAGGATGGGCGACACTATATTGGGTTCGGGAATGGAGAGAGGATAGAGACCCCCCGGTCGGGTAACCGAAAGGGAAACCGGCTCTCCCTCAACTTAGTTCGCGGGATCAATTAAGTGTTGATTATAAGTTAAGAAAGTAGAACTATAGATTAGTTCATAGACTTCGATGATATTGTATTGATGCGTATTAAGTTATGCCTTAAGCTGGCCTCTGAACTTAATACGTGAGTTGATTGTCATATATGGGGATATGCCTTAAGTTGGCCTCTGAGCTCTATATGTGTATGAGTGTCGTGTCTGAGATATGCCTTAAGCTGGCCTCTGAGCCCAGACATGTTTGATTGTGATCGCGTTGGAACATGTCTTAAGTTGGCCTCTGAGTCTGACGAGTAGAGCAGCTGCACAACGGGGTAGCTAAGGAACTGACACCTTGCCCGGAGTGCAGATGTTTGATGCTAGGACATGCCTTAAGCTGGCCTCTGAGTCTAGTGTCTTGTGATGTAGTGAAGGGACATGCCTTAAGCTGGCCTCTGAGTCCTTTACTTTTGGGTGCTAGTCTATGCCTTAAGTTGGCCTCTGAGTCTAGTGTCTTGCTGATTGGTATGTAGGTTATGTCTTAAGTTGACCTCTGAACCTTATACTTGCTGAATGTAATTGGTATGTAGGTTATGTCTTAAGTTGACCTCTGAACCTTATACTTGCTGAATGTAATTGGTATGTAGGTTATGTCTTAAGTTGACCGCTGAACCTTATACTTGCTGAGTTTATCTGATTGCCTGGAGTTGGTATAGTGTCAGATATAGATGTTGATGTTTATGAGATAACTGTTGACGTTGATGAGTATGATACTTGACTTTGTTATTGTTCATCCAAGGCATTGGATGACTCTTTAGTCAGTTTCGTAAATGGTTTGGACTGAAAGACCCCCCGACCGGGCAACCGGTAGGGAAACCGGCTTTCCTTCCAAATAGTTTCCGAAGTTGGTTGAGAGCCGTGCATTAGTGATTGCATGATAGTTGAGATCAGTTATTGAGATATTGATATACTTCACATGTTTATATATGTTGGAGTGTTCTGTTTGTATTGCTTGTTACGTGTCGTTACAGAAGGTGGCTAGGAGAACTCTAGTCACTCCCCACTGATTGTGGCGTACATGTTTTCATGTATGTAGGTACATGCAGGTTGGACAGGGTTGGATGAGAGCTAGCGAGTGATGATCCACTTGTTATCATATGACTTACACTTACGAGTAGCTAGACTCTAGTTTTTGATACAATTCATGTTTTCATGTATGTAGGTACATGCAGGTTGGATGGGGTTCACTTGAGAGCTAGCGAGTGATGATCCTTTCATCATATGACTTACACTTCACCGATTAGCTAGACTCTTAGTTTTTGATACAATTCATGTTTTGGTGCCTGTAGGGATGTTCCATCCCAGGCTTTGTATATATTTGGTTTTCCGTACTTAGAACTGTTATACTTATCTATTTTGTTTATATCAGTTTTCAGCTTCTGTTTCAGTTTAATTCACCTCGCATGTTGTTTATGTTTAAAAAGTTTAAATTCCACTTCATTTTTAGTACTTTGTATGTTTTATGTTTCCGCTTTCGCGAGGGGTTTTACAGCTACCACTATACCATGACGCATCCATTAGTACCAACCACAGCCCCTGACTCGTCCCCAATAACCCTTGATACCAGTCACAAACACCCAACCAACAACCGACCTGTAACAGCCCTTTCCCGCACCTGTCTCACCCCCTTCTATAAACCCGCCTCTAACTACTTCCTAACACCACCATAACCACAACCAGTCACCACCCTTGACACCACACATCACCCACGACCCCTGGTGAAAAACACCAGCCATTGACATCACTCCGTCCAACTCCCTGAAACAAGCACATAAAATCGCTAACACACCCCACGAGTCCCCTGTTTCTGTTCGTTTATTAACCCCCTAAACGACTGTCGACTAAGGCCTTTGATACCCGTCATTGTGGGTGTCAAAGATAAAATTTATAAACCAAACTAAAACTATAGATATTGATAGTAAGGGTCGAACCACTGAGAGACAAGGTTAATTCTGTTTGCTAATTTTTAATCTATAAAATAACAAAGAGAGGGGGTTTGATTGGTTGTTGCTAAATCTAAAACGAATATAAAATAAAACAAGTAAATAAAGATGAGAATAAAAATATAATAAAAGAGATGCTAGGATGTTCGGGTAATAAACAGCTAAGATACTATAAATCCTAAGTCAACATGTATAGCAGTCGCGTAAGGGGTGTAACATATCCTTTAGGTCTATGCTATTAGTTCCTAGGTCTCACAATTATTGGGTGTCAACAATAAGGGTGATTCCTAAATTCTAGGTCACAAACCTTTCAGTCTTAAGTAACCTATCCGTCTTAAGATGTAAACCAATGCCCTTCCCAAATCTCTCAATCTTGGGTAGGTCAATACTAACATCCTACAAGTCTCCTTTTGGTCTCATTGTAGGTTATTATAGTCTACAAATAAAAGCGAAACGGAATTCATACGTGTGTCGGTCGACCGACCAACTAACCCGGTCGGTCGACCTCCACCCTGCAACATGTCGATTCGGAATTTATACTACTTTCGCATATTTACTCCCTACATCCTAACATATGAAATTTAGCTACTCATAGTTACTGGAACAATAATAAGAATAGGAGTGAACATGAAAATTATAAAGAACATAAATCTAAACATGCAATAATAATAAAGGAAATTAAAATAAGATGAAAAGGAGATTAGGAACTTCGGTTCCCCATGGTTAAAACAAGTTAATGAAAGGTAAAATAATCAAATAACACAATCCCAAGGAACAAAGAATAAACCTTTAGGTCAATATTCTACCCAATCCTTACGGTCTTAGGGTTCCTAGAAAAGCACTAAACTTTCGTTCAAGGGCAATCCCAAAGTTGTTGTTAAACTAATCCTAACAATCTTTCAATCTAAAAGAATTAGTTTACCAACAACAATGGGGGATTGGTAATTTAATCATAAAACTATCAAAATCAAGTTTTTACCATGGTTCCCCTAATTCCTAATCACAAGAATTAGCTATGCATAATCTCAATTGTAAAACTAACGATAACAAGAATCAAGAACATTAAAGGAGATAACATGATTAAAGATTAATTGCAACAAGAAAGATTAATTGTAGCAAACTTACAAGCTTAATTGGAATTCAAGAACAAATATTGAAACTTGGAAAGTATTCTCTAAAGCTATGGAGTTTTTCTCTAAACTAGGATGCTTCTCTCTATTAGGACTTGATTATAATTCTATGATAGAAAACTAGATTAAGAACTTGATGGAAATCTGAATTAGGGACTGAATTAGCTTATATAGGCAGAATTAAAGAGTTTCCTAATGACCTAAACACTTGTATGGGCTTTTTGGAAACTTCTGGGTCGGTGCTGTGGTCGGTCGACCAATATTTTCGGTCGGTCGACCGCTTTACGGATTTTATGCAATTCCTGGGCTTCAGGCAAATTCTGGGCTTTTCCAATAGGCACCTGGTCGATCGACCTACTTTGTTGGTCGGTCGACCAACTGTCGGGACTGCAGCGCGCATCGTTCTTAAAATAGCTGCCATTTCTTCGTTACTTATCGAAATCAAGCGATTCTCGCGGCGTTGGAAAGCTAAGAGAATAAGCTTTCACCTCCAACTGGAATCACTCCATTATCAGCTCTAGAACTCGAGATATAGCCATTTGAAACAGGCTGCAACATCGTGGATTGATTCTTTTGCTTGTTAAAACTATCTTCAGGCCTTGAAATATGCGCTAGGCTTCGTTCCTTCTTGTCCTTAGTCATAAAAAGTCCCGAGGGCATAAATTTGGTATAAAATCGTCCCTTTTCCGCACAAATCTGCAAAAGAGCATAAAAATACGAAAGTCGACAATTATTGGGAAAAAAGGCTAAAACATAGTAAATGAGCGACAAAATGCGTGTAAAAATAGATGTAAAACATCATAAAATAGGCACGCATCAAATTCCCCAAACCAAACCTTGCTTGCCCTCAAGCAAGAAATAGACTCGATCTTAACTAATGGAACGATTTCAATCTCAGAGCGAAATTTACATGTAAGCCTAAACCAATGCTAAGTACAAAATGAGAAAGCATTTAAATCATGTAAACGAATTATGGTGTTGTCAGACTTGCAAAAACAAAGACTATAGAGACTTTATACCATGGACTCTCGCGGTACGCTCGAGACACTCATGAAGCAAAGGGTGAGTATATGTAAAAGATAGAAAGAAGTAATTTGTCATGACACTCACCTAACTGCGACCCATGGAAACATGCCTGCAATCTAACATGAACAAGAATTCTACAACTATGTGTAACAAACTCATTAAATGACTTGGATACATGCAATTGGGGTTATGAAAGATATGTGAGGTAAAAGGTAAAAGTGGTTAAGATGTTTTTGGAATTGTGGGGTTAGTAGCCAAGCTAGTAAAACTGGTTCCCAACAACATATTTCACAACTTTTGATATTAAGAAAGTGCTCTTTTTTGTAGCACAACTCTCACATTATATATAAGAAAGGACTCCCAAATATTTTGAATGAGGTACGGGAGTGATAACATATAAAAGAAAGGGATTTTGGAACGATTTTTTTGAATATGATATTGTCAATTGGTCGACCGACCCAATAAGGTGGTCGGTCGACTGACTTTTGTACGTTTTTGACTTTTTTCGTTTTTTTTCTTTTCTTTCTTTCTTTTTCTGAATTTTTCTGTTCTTTTTCTTTCTTTCCTTTCTTGCTTTTTTTTTCCTTTTTGCTCATGATAGCATACAAACCAAGATGCCTCAAAAAATAAACCAAAGACCACAAATACTAGCTTGGAAGGGTAGGCTAAGTATGGGATGTAGTTTTGGGGGAATAAAAAGGCAATTTTGGCTATGTAAGGCTTATGGGTAAATGAGAGAAAGGGGATCCCAAATGCACGTATCAAGACTCACAAAACGAGAAAGTAAAACAAGTATATAGCAATTCAAGTTCATGTTTATGCATATTGATGTAACATGTTCCAAGGGGAGTACTACTCACATTCTAGACAACTGGTTTAAGAATGAAACCAGGAAATAAAGCTCTAAAACTTAGAATGTATAGTAGGTTGCCAAGGTAAAAGTCAAGTCTCAAGATATGCAAGTTGACAAAAACTCGTAGATATGCGAAAGACTCTCATACTAAAACAAGTTGACAAGGCAAGGTAAAGGCATAAACATGTAAGATAGCTAAATCATCCTTGAAATACTTTCGTTCCGACTCGACCTATATGCTAAAATAAACGTGCATTTTTTTTTTTTGGAATATTTTTTTGTATTTTTCTTGTATATGCAAGGAAAATAAAGAAAAGAACAATGCAATACGGAAACTTCATAAACGTGTGACAGAATGCAATGCATGTGACGCGAAACCATTCCCCAAACCAACCCGCACAATGTCCCCATTGTGCATCAGCCTAAGTAAAGGTTTCAGAAAAAATAAATGAAAGATGCAAAGAGAATAAAAGCTAAGGAAAAACTGGAAAGAACTCACTGGATTATGAAGCGCATGAGAAAAACCTCCCCAAACCAGCGTAAGCTGGGAGGTTTTGGTGGCTAGCAGTGCCACTCAAGTACCCAAGAACGGTTGCACGGTTCCCGAGGAAGAAATCGAAAGACTGCGACAGATCGGTAGGTCGACCGACCAAGAGAACAGGTCGACCGACCTTCCTGTAAAGTACAGAAAATTTCAGCAATGCGGCGACTAGGTCGACCGACTGGTGTAACTGGTCGGTCGACCGTCTTTGTCCCAGCGGTCTTCGTTTTTCTTCGTAGAACCTGAAAAAGCAAGAAAAATATGCGCCCAACAAATGCGCGAGATCCCAGAAACAAGTCCAAAAAGTCTTAACGAAGCAACAAAAGTAAAAAGAGTCTAAGTCTAAAAACAAGAAAATAAATAGTCCAACAAAAAACTGAAATAAAACACTAAACAAGAACTACGACTCAGCAGCAAGATACCCCAAAGTAAGGCACTTGGCTAAAATAGGTCCTTTCAGCAGTACTGACCGCTACCCTGGGCTTCCAGACAACAGGCCTAGATGGAGGAAGGGTATCTGGTGTCGCATAAGCTATGACATGCTTTTTTACTTTGCCCGGCCGGTCTTCTTCAGCAACTTGCTCCAATTTCGTCTCCCCAGTATCTCCAGGATCTCCTATGCCCTTTTTATCATGACCTGCACCAATAGAAATAATAGGATGGTCCTCCAATCTTCTCTTAAGCTCAAGGTCTTTAACGACCTTCAAGATTTTTCCGAGCTGATGTTCCAATTTTACTTTCTCCAAATGATCCGGATATGAGACTGCAATGCTTGTCGCAGAATCAATAATCTTCGGCTTTTTTAACTTCAGAATCTCCGTCGAGTCATTGATGAGAGGAGAGTTAGGTAGCTCAGGAGGCGACTCCATAGTCTGTTCAGGTATCATGGTGAGGTCTTGAATGAGGGAAGGATCCAGCGATTCGGGAATAGAAACTGCATTCTGCTCAGTAACAGTGGTCGGTCGACCTGGTACAGCGGTCGGTCGACCAGACTCCGTATCATCGAAAATTTCCTGTTCTGCAGAGACTGATCTCACGTCAGGTGTCGAGGTTGGTCGACCTGATGTTGTGGTCGGTCGACCTTCTGACCTGTGCACGGGATCAATTTCTTCGTCCTGAACTACGGCAGCATCATCCCTTGGGGTTGGTCCCTCATAAGCTTTCTCAAGTTCTTCGGAACGAGCGTTATTGGATGTTTCAAGTGCGGAAACATGACTTATTTCAATATTTGTTTTCAGTGAATCCCCACATGAATTTCCATTATCAGCTCTATGAACCGCCAACTCCTCAATAGTAACCCAACCCTTGTCATCAGCTACATTATAAAATCTTCCATTTGTAGTTGAATCAAGGATGGCTCTGTAATCATCATACAAAGAGCTATAGAAGCGGTGGCAAAGGTACCACTCCTCAAAGCCGTGGTGAGGAACGGATCGAACCAACTTCTTAAAACGGGCCCACGCTTCAGGAAATTTCTCATCGGGTCCTTGCTGGAAATTTGAGATTTGAATTCTTAAAGCATTGGTTTTTGCTGGCGAAGTGTACCGTTGGCAGAAAGCCAATGCTAGAGATGTCCAATCTGTAACTCTAGCTTCTTCCATATCAAGGTAACGAATCCATTCACGCGCAGAATCTTTCAAGGAGAAACGAAACAACATCTCCTTAACCTTATCTCGCTCTCCCGCCGATACGGGTGCGGAACAAAAATAATCTGTAAATAGCTCCAAATGCTTCAAAGGATCCTCATCTGGTAGACCTGCAAACTGTTTTTGCTCCAATAATTCGATATAGGAGAGATGAATTTCAAAGGGAAGAATGAATCCCCCTGGAAGGTGGTGTGCTGCCGGCTGAAGATTATCAGAAATAGTAGACATGATTGCAATAGCACTGAGAGTACTCAAGTCTTCCTCTCAAAAACCTGTCTTCTGAAACAAAACTAGAAGAAAAGGTAAGTAACGGTCTTAAGGAACCTAAGTTCCTTAAGACAAGAAAAATAAACTAAAAATTAACAAACAAAATTATACCGTCTCCCCGGCAACGGCGCCAAAATTTGATACCCGTCGTTGTGGGTGTCAAAGATAAAATTTATAAACCAAACTAAAACTATAGATAGTGATAGTAAGGGTCGAACCACTGAGAGACAAGGTTAATTCTGTTTGCTAATTTTTAATCTATAAAATAACAAAGAGAGGGGGTTTGATTGGTTGTTGCTAAATCTAAAACGAATATAAAATAAAACAAGTAAATAAAGATGAGAATAAAAATATAATAAAAGAGATGCTAGGATGTTCGGGTAATAAACAGCTAAGATACTATAAATCCTAAGTCAACATGTATAGCAGTCGCGTAAGGGGTGTAACATATCCTTTAGGTCTATGCTATTAGTTCCTAGGTCTCACAATTATTGGGTGTCAACAATAAGGGTGATTCCTAAATTCTAGGTCACAAACCTTTCAGTCTTAAGTAACCTATCCGTCTTAAGATGTAAACCAATGCCCTTCCCAAATCTCTCAATCTTGGGTAGGTCAATACTAACATCCTACAAGTCTCCTTTTGGTCTCATTGTAGGTTATTATAGTCTACAAATAAAAGCGAAACGGAATTCATACGCGTGTCGGTCGACCGACCAACTAACCCGGTCGGCCGACCTCCACCCTGCAACATGTCGATTCGGAATTTATACTACTTTCGCATATTTACTCCCTACATCCTAACATATGAAATTTAGCTACTCATAGTTACTGGAACAATAATAAGAATAGGAGTGAACATGAAAATTATAAAGAACATAAATCTAAACATGCAATAATAATAAAGGAAATTAAAATAAGATGAAAAGGAGATTAGGAACTTCGGTTCCCCATGGTTAAAACAAGTTAATGAAAGGTAAAATAATCAAATAACACAATCCCAAGGAACAAAGAATAAACCTTTAGGTCAATATTCTACCCAATCCTTACGGTCTTAGGGTTCCTAGAAAAGCACTAAAATTTCGTTCAAGGGCAATCCCAAAGTTGTTGTTAAACTAATCCTAACAATCTTTCAATCTAAAAGAATTAGTTTACCAACAACAATGGGGGATTGGTAATTTAATCATAAAACTATCAAAATCAAGTTTTTACCATGGTTCCCCTAATTCCTAATCACAAGAATTAGCTATGCATAATCTCAATTGTAAAACTAACGATAACAAGAATCAAGAACATTAAAGGAGATAGCATGATTAAAGATTAATTGCAACAAGAAAGATTAATTGTAGCAAACTTACAAGCTTAATTGGAATTCAAGAACAAATATTGAAACTTGGAAAGTATTCTCTAAAGCTATGGAGTTTTTCTCTAAACTAGGATGCTTCTCTCTATTAGGACTTGATTATAATTCTATGATAGAAAACTAGATTAAGAACTTGATGGAAATCTGAATTAGGGACTGAATTAGCTTATATAGGCAGAATTAAAGAGTTTCCTAATGACCTAAACACTTGTATGGGCTTTTTGGAAACTTCTGGGTCGGTGCTGTGGTCGGTCGACCAATATTTTCGGTCGGTCGACCGCTTTACGGATTTTATGCAATTCCTGGGCTTCAGGCAAATTCTGGGCTTTTCCAATAGGCACCTGGTCGATCGACCTACTTTGTTGGTCGGTCGACCAACTGTCGGGACTGCAGCGCGCATCGTTCTTAAAATAGCTGCCATTTCTTCGTTACTTATCGAAATCAAGCGATTCTCGCGGCGTTGGAAAGCTAAGAGAATAAGCTTTCACCTCCAACTGGAACCACTCCATTATCAGCTCTAGAACTCGAGATATAGCCATTTGAAACAGGCTGCAACATCGTGGATTGATTCTTTTGCTTGTTAAAACTATCTTCAGGCCTTGAAATATGCGCTAGGCTTCGTTCCTTCTTGTCCTTAGTCATAAAAGGTCCCGAGGGCATAAATTTGGTATAAAATCGTCCCTTTTCCGCACAAATCTGCAAAAGAGCATAAAAATACGAAAGTGGACAATTGTTGGGAAATAAAGGCTAAAACATAGTAAATGAGCGACAAAATGCGTGTAAAAATAGATGTAAAACATCATAAAATAGGCACGCATCAGCCTTCCCGACCACCACGCACCACCCTACAACCACCAACATGATATAAAAACATCCTACTATCACCCATCATGGACTCGTGCTCGTGCTCGTAGACAACCCAATTAACACATACGAATTAAACACAAAATAACGCAAACAGAGTATGAAAACGCAGCCACTGTCGTCATTCAAGGTGATTGTTGTAGCAGATGATGATTTATTGACGATAAACATGTTATATATACTACAAAGATTACATACAACCATAGTATTCAGATTCGAAGGCATCAAAAGAGCACGGAAACTATTTACGAAAAACCTTGCGCAGATGGGCTATTGTTGCGTTGTTCTCTTTCTCTTTCGTTCTCCTCTATCCTCACGGTAGACCAGAGTAAGTTTTAGGGTGTAGGAATGGTAAGGAGGCAGATGAGATGAGGGGGATGATTAGGGTTTAAGTTTTTTTGTTGATGGAGGAAGACAAGATGAAGGAGGCATGGACTTGTGATGTCGATGGTAGGGTTTTGTTTGAATGAAATAAGGGAATGTTTGTTAACCCTGATTACTATCCTAACCCAAGTCCAAGCTCATTACCAAATAGTCAATCACGTATATCGAAGCACTTTACTATCTACATACCATTCTCGACTCGTAACTTAAAATAACCAAGTACGTATAATTAATTATACCCGTTCCATTATTCATTCAAAAACACGGGTATAACATTTAAATAAATAATAATTAGATTAGTTACAAAAGTATAAAATTATTAGTACGGTAGTATTTTGGTCAATATAATATGAATTATAGAAATATTAAAATATTAGCAATTACATAAGAATATATAAAACTATAGGATTTAAATACCATTATGACTTAAATAAGAATAGAAGTTAAGTATAGATGAGAAATAAATATAAAATAGGAAATATATTTAATTATAAATATATTATCAAAATTAAAGAAATACGAATGAAATGTCATTTTATGAAATATACATCAAATATAAAATAATTATGAAATACGAAATAATCGTAGAAATACGATTTATAAAATAATAATAGTTTACGCAAAATACTTTATAAACATTCCATTTGAAATACTTGTATAAAACATGGTTTGACTGTAGTTGACCGAGGCTAATATACGGGGTATTAAAGTCTCCCCTCCTTAAAATGAACTTCGTCCCGAAGTTCGCCACCCCGTAACGATAACAAAACACTTCACAACATAAGACAAACACAAGTAGTACATACATATAAGTTCTAAAACGCGAAGTGTTACAACTATACATAAAAATTATACAACTATAAATAACCAACCTAGAACACATTTGTCTAATCATTGAAGTTAGATTTTGGCCTTGTTCGGATACCAGAAAAAAGGAGGAAAAGGGTGGGGAGGGGGAATGGAGCCTATGACACATTTGTCCAATCAGGTTAGATTTTGGCTTGTGCGAGTACGAGAAAAGGAGGAAAGGTGAGTGAAGGAGAGTGGGGAAGGAAGGGGAGGGAGAATGGAGAAGATCATTTTTCCTCAATTTTTTGCTTTGTTAAAAGGGAAATAATTTATTAGTTTAGAGGACGGAAATAGAGAGAAATAAATAGATCTCACTATAAATATATAATTTAGTTAATTGTTCTCCCAAAAAAAGCCAGGCTCAAATAATTTCATATGATTTATTACCGTAAAAATAACGAGTTATTTTGCATATACTTTGGTCTTTTTTAATGTAGTTTTTTTCTTTTAAATTCAATTGTATGGTTTATAGTTGACAATTAGTAGACTCATTATTGTGATTATATATCAAATATAACGGGTATAATGTGATTAATTTGTATCTCCTTTTTCTATTAATTATTTGGCTTAAAACATAAATAGTTGTTTAAATATTTACCGTCCCAAATCATGATAATTCTTTTCTCGTGATAAAATTAAAAAGTTGAATATGGGAAGAACATTAAGACATCTACTTAAATACTTCCTTGGGGTTTGCTATGTGTAAAGAGCCACACTTTTAGCGGTATAATCCTTGAAAATTGAGCAAACAGTTCTTTCACTTCGAACTCTTAGATTTCTTGTTTTCGTTCATCTATTTTTATTTATGTTTTTAGTTTCATCTAGTACTCCAAGAACACTTCTGCACCGGACCATTTGTTAATTTTTTACTATGCATTTAAAACTGGATATAATCCGGTTTCCGAAATCTGGATATCTGGATTTTCGGATTCCGAATTTTTGGATATCCGAATATTCGGATTTGGATGTGGATCGCCAAATATCATATTTTAAAACTGGATATCCAATCCGAATTTCAAAACCGGTGCGGATATCCGTTTTGCTCGATATATCATTATTTAGCAATGTTTGAATGTTGGCTTGTGATACCGTAAGATTTTATTTCTCATGTTAATTGGGTTGTGTAACAGCAAATTTTGTATCGCAATAACTGAAATACAAAACAATGAAACAAATAAATTTTATTAATTAAATATTAAAATGTTATGAGTACAATCTCTAATGTGTCATTTGATTCTAGTATGCCCGCAAGAGGTACGTGTACGAGGTACACATGAGGGGTGCACGGTAGACAACTTGAATTACTCTACGCGCGGTGTGAATTTGATTTCTTAGGAGGGTCGCGATGAATTGAATCTGCCTTGAAGGTCTGAATTTGTGATTGAATCTTCAACGCAGGCGGCACGATTTGATGTGCTTGTTGACTGTTTGCAATGACTTTGATAGAGAGGAGTTGTAGGAATTTACACCTTGTCTCCTTTGCAGTAATGAATTTTCAACCCTTGAAATGAATGAGGAGAACCCCTTTTATAGAGCATTGATTCCCCTTGTTAGACTTTGGTAGTCACTGACTCATTTACGAGTTTATTTGTGAACTTGACCCAAATTTGTTTCTTTTCGGGTTTGAGGATCCGGATAGTTTTTTTTGTAATCCGAATCGACCCGTATTTCATTTAGTCGGGACAAAATAATTAAATTAAGTAATAATTTGATATTAACTCAAAATAATTAATTTATTTTACTTATTCGGCACTTTAATAAATTTTTTGTGCCTACAAATTGTGAATGGAAAGTTGGATTGGAGATGAGGCTGTATTGTAAAATTTTATCTCTCTAGCTAGACCCTCTAGGGCTTCTACTAGAGAGATTTGCAGGTGACTGCTGAGTGAGCGAAGTTTGTGGAGGTAATGTATCTTTGAGAGTTGTATGTTGTAATGCTAACCGTATTTCTTGATTTATGAGAGTTGTATGTACTAGCAAATAGCAAATAGCAAATAGCAAATAGCAAATAGCAAATGCATGCTTGAATCTGGTGACTGAATGGTGCAAACATCACAACATCCCAAAAAGGTAGTGACAAGGTCATGTCAAAGAATGCAGAGGAGCTTGTGCAGTTGTTATTATGACACTCGCTACCGTGTAGGGTGAGCTCGCAATCATTGCAAGGCGAGCCAGGTGGTTTAGAGGCATGAGTTTGTGTAACTTAGGGTAGGGGTCAAAGAGGAAAGTAAATCCAGGGTGTTGAGAGATTTACAATATATGATTATATGGCAAGAAAGGAATGCTCGAGTCCTTTAGTCAAGCAAATCCATTTTCAATTTTCAATGTTGGGAGTTAGAATCCTCTACAAGAATGCCAATGATAGTCAGGAGCTGATTCACCACCTCAATGCTATTTATGCTTAATGTACTACTGGATACTCTTTTTGTAGGAATCGTTCCAAATTTGGTGGATGAATAAACAAAGATGTATCATTCTTGCAAAAACAATAAAAATATTCATCATCAACTGAAAAACCAATACATCACTTGCCAATCTAAATACTGGCATCATTAGTCATATTTACATATGGTAATGAAGGTAATGAAGGTAATGAAGGTGAAAACGATATAGCAGTAGCAGCAACTGACAGGAATTACTTTGCAACAGATTCGAAAGCTCTAAGCCACCCCTCAAGGGACAGTCCCCCACTGAACTTCTTCTGTCCGTTGATCTGCCATTCAACAGCAAACTTTAACAATATAAAACACTTCTTTCTAGTGTATACTGCTTAATTTCTTCATGTCCGAATTTTCAGCCGGACACTGTTAACAAATGTGGAACTTTTCTATGTATACAGTTGTCTCGCAGAGGAACAAGATAGCGAACCACTACTACTATGAGAATACTGAATGCCTAAATTGTGGCCGTTAAAAAGCTCATTCTACTTACAACATAGTATGGAACTCCACCGAGGTTTGCAGAATATTTCTGGAAGTCCTCATTGACCTTCAAGAAATTCACGGAACAAGATTCAACATATAATGTTGCATCACATATATATAACAGCAGTATAATTCTGTTTTCCAAGCATAGTTCATCAAGACAGCATATAGCTAGGTAGCACGGACACTTCTCTTAATTAGTCGTCCCGTGTCCGACACTCGGACACCCGACACTCGTTGGACACAAGGCTAAACATATTGTAGTTTAGACGAGTAATAAAATTTTAAAAATGATCGATTAGAAGATGATTTTGGGTTGAAAAAAGAGATTAGTTATAGTAAAGATCAAATTGTACCTTTACTTGTTTAGATTTAGTTCCAAATACGTGATAAAAATAAAATTATACGTTATTTATAACCATAAAATATATATTTTATTATATTTAAATGCCGTGTCCCGTGTCCTAAATTTCATAGGATATAGGATGTTGTGTCCCGTGTCCGTGTCCGTTTCCGTTTTGGTGCTACCTAGGCATATAGTATTATAGTGTTGTAAGCTACTTGTTTCCCATGCCGATGTATTTAAGGTTTACAAGAAATGAAAGATTCAAGTCTATGTTACTCGTACATCGTACTAAGCACGTCTATTTTGTGTAAAATAGTCATATTTTTGGCTTTAAGTGAAATGACAATGCAAGATAGGGTCAAGACTTTCTTAATTACAATAATTGAAACCAATACGTGGACTATTCTACTCCTATTTCTCTAAGACTGTGAGAGTTTTGCAGCCTTTGCTACAAGGTCAAGCATTCATAATTTCATTGCTATCAAGGAAGGATATACCTCCTTAAGGCCATTGTTGGGGTTCTCAAGAAACTCAGCGGCTCCTTCCAACTCAACTTTCTTAGCACATTCAATGAGGAACTCCCTGCCAATAAAAAAAAAGGCAGAAAATATGATGCCTAAGAATGAATCATTTCAAGTTCCTTAAGTATTACTATCAACCTTACAAAGAGGAAGGAGATTGGCTAATGGAACATTAAGTCTGCCGGTCACTCAACTACTCATAGCTTTCTACAGGGAAGTCTTCTAAGAGGCAGCATCATAAGTACTTATAAAACTAAGGTTTTCAAAACATAGTATAATCACACTATATTGTGTTCGACTGTCCTTTACAAGAATTTGTGACTTTCTAGTTTCTACAAGTAGTTGATCGAAAACCAATTAAACAATAAATTTTTTACGGAAAAATTGAGAGGAAGTCCGACCTTTGACCTATCTTGTCATAGTAATCCCACCGTTCATTAATCCCATAATAATCCAACCATTATACTCTGTCTTCTAAAAACAGTCATACGAAAAACTTACCTGCAATAACATGTCATACGACCGTTTTTCACCCTTTTCTCTTTTATTCCCCTTTTCCCGTCTTCAACCCCCTATGGCCCTATCTCCCTACATTTCTCCCTCCATTAATGTCTGACATCTCTCTTTCTCTCTTCGCTCTTGCTTGTATTTTTCCTCCCTTAATGTCATTTCTTTACTCACCTTTTAAGCACATTTTCTATTTCCTCTTTCGCCGATGGCAGAAGAAGAGCAGCACGCAAGGTGGTGAATTTAGGTGGTTCTAGTGACGATAGCTATTGAGGTGGAGCTTATAGGTTGATAATGGGGAAATAAGGAGTGCTTTAATCATTAATTGGAAGCTTTGACATAGTTTAACTGAAAAGGAGGTTGGAGGAGAAAAGCAACGAAGGAAGCACAAGTTTGCAAATTGGGTGGATTGAGTGAGTTGGTCCAATGCTGATTGCTGGGCTTGCTCGGAATGCAACTAGCCCGAAGGAGAATTGCATAAAGGTTGACTGAGAAAAAAATAGTAGGAGCATGGGGATTGACTAAAGAAAAATAACCGGTTACACAGGTAATAAGTCACGTGGCCCGTTTTAAGAAGATATGGTATAAAGGTGAGATTATTATGAAATTAAGCAAAGGTTAGATCATTTGGAGAAGATAGGCTAAAGGTGGTATTATTCTTGTCAAATTTTCCATATTTTAGTCCCCTTGAAAGTGAAAGGAAAAAAGCCATACCGATCACCTACATACTTCCCCTTGGTCATGTATCCATCAAGAATCAATTCGACAAGTTTATGTTGCTTATTAAGCCCTTGCTGTCTTGCAAAAAGTATGAGCCTATGGCTATCCAAAGTATTTCCCCTGTATTTATGACAAAAGGAATGGTTACATATTAGTGAGCCTGATCTTAACTACATTTAGGACAGAAAATGTATGGAAGGACGACATATCAACTTACGTTAACCCGTCCATGTTATATTCCAGTCCAAGACCCCTATATATCTACAATTTGAATTAGAGGTAAGTAGAAGTAGAAATGGTCAGAAGCATAAAACTGTAGGGATGATGATTACAGATTGTAAACTATACCTCTGCCATCCCCCCTACAATTTTTTCATATTGAGAGCCAAACTTTTTCTTGTAGAAATCCCTCTTATTGACACCTTCTTTGGGTGCAGAAGGCTCAAGGAAAAACGGGTGCCAATGTATCTTACAATCATAGATAAATCAGAAATCAGAATGACAGTGTTAGAAAGCACAAAAGTATGTAAGAATAAGATGATAGTATAGTAAAAATGTGTAGAATGTATCTTCAAATTACATGGTATTGAGAATCAGCATAATTCAAAAAGATGATCCAAGGCTCTAAGGCGTTGTATCAACCGTGATAGGATAATAACGAGTCTTGTGTGACACGGTTAATGGTTGTATGCATAGAAGAACCTTAACATTATTAAATCAATGAAACTCGCAAGTTTATCTAGTCCTATTATAGGTATCAGCTGATGTAATACAGTCAAAACTCCGCATTAAAGTATGAAACCAAAAGGGCAAAATTTGATGGTTCGTCCAACCAAAAGAGTAGATGCAAAACAGAAAGCTATAGCGTGTAATTTATATGGTATGGATAGAAATAAAACGGGAAATAAGAGAAGTATTAAGATATAAAGCAACCTCAAAATCAAAGTGATGTTTTGAAGCATCTATAGCTTTGTCTAGATTAATTTTGCCCACATAACACCAGGGACACACATTGTCTGAGCTGATATCCACTCGAATCAGCTTCTTGGATGCGCTAATACTCGTCGCTGACTCCGCCATCAATTCAAAATTCAACTGCAATACGACGTGTACTAAATTAGGTATTTTGTAGGATCAAATGAAACGCCAATTAACTAGTTACAAATATGAAATATCACAACTCTGATGGCTAGAAACATCATTAAATTCTAAATCATCAGGAAGTCATATTAATATATTATCAAATAAACGAAAAAGGCGAATATATATGACCACATAATTATACTGATCATCATGATCAATGATCATCATATAATTTGATGAATATTGTTTCAAATTTGATAATAACTAACAAACTAAAATACCTGTAGATATTATGTATGGGAACTGGATTAATCGAAGATGGACTGTTAATCTTATCTGAGGTTTTCCTGGCTGATTTGGGGAAGACAGAAATTAGTGTTGTAAAGACATTTCAACCTCAACTTGCCAAACATTAATTATTTAATTAATAATCAGGTTGTTGAATTCCCGCGTTACTTTCAACCAACTCCTACTTCACCTACCGCTCGCCTCAGATTGGGTCCGTCCAGACTCCAGACAAGGTCGCATCTCTCTCCAAATTTCTTATTGAAGCCGGACATTATTCATAACATGCTCAATTTCCTCTCACTTGCACTCTTTGTTATGTGAGATAGTGACAACTAAATCATTGCGTATTATGTTTGTTATCATTTTATTGTTTCACACTAAAATTATGGTCTACTTGTTGCGGAGGGAACAAGTTATCCGCACAGAGTTACATATGAGCATACACTTACCTTTCAATAACTTTCATGTCACGAATCACAATTCCGTCCCTTGCTTCTTTATTTTCCGGCATCAATAAATTTTTCTTCGAATATATGTAATAATGCTCAGGGAATAATGAATGCTACGGTATAGCCTATAATTCAAGATAATGGGATAATAATACTAGAAAAACATCTCACTTCACTGGACATAGACAACTGTTTCATTTATCGATTGCAACAACAATAGATGGTACTCAGCACTGACTGCATCAGTCTATACATTGTACACTCTTACATTTGTACTGTAAACACATATTTCCTTCATCAAATGCGAGAAATTTATATTGACTACATACAACAAAAAACTCAACCAGGAATCAACAAGGTTTAGTACATGCCCAAGAACAAGACCAAGTTACCAACAAGGGATAATAATTCTTTATGGTTTATTCTACTGCCAGTCGGAAAGCTTTCAGGAAGACCTCAGGCGGCTGTCCGCCACTCAGCTTTTGCTCCTCATTTATCTGTTGACCAGAACAATATGATGATGGTTAATGCCAAAACAAATTGGAACAGTGAACAACATATAACAAATTTATAAAGTTTTGGCCTTTTTTGCTGCTTGATTCTCACCTCAAAGTATGGCACACCGCTGATGCTAGAGGAGTATTTGTCAAGCTCTTCTTTTACCTTAAACATGTACACGAGATGATATCGGTTAGACATTAGGAAATGATCAATACGATATGTAGCATAATACGGGATGTCATAAAGTACGTGAGGCCAGGTAGGGAGAGGGGGATTATCGTAGAAATGTGCCACATGACCTTACCACTATATTGGAAACCAACTTATTTTTCGATGCTCTATACAAATATTTGACAAGAAATGTATTGACAGACTGCTACTTCCTAACATTACGAGCAAGGAGCTCATTGAGTCATCTTTTTCATCTTATCAGCAAAGTTATTGTACCATAAATCTTATTCTCTGGCTTCATCAAAAATGAAAAACATATTGGCATGGCGGGAGGCCATCTTCATGAAAATTGTTAAAAACCCTTCTAATCCACCCAAAAAAACAAGAAAGATTAAAGACACATAAATTGGACTATTACTCAAGCCTGAAAATTATTCGGTAAATTGTTCACACAGTCTCAAAGCAGGCAAAGTAAACATAGTAAACATCTGAGAGTTCTATGCTGATATTCTTGAAGGGTCTATGATTACTTTTGCAGAAGTTCCAATATATGGAAGCTTTCCTTGTGTATAATATTCTCATGAACATCACTTTCTCCATAATCAATATTTTGACCTAATATGGTCCTGGGTTGGATGTCAGGTGTAATCAAGAAGATATAAGATGGAAATTTACCTCTTTCAGACCATTGTTTGGATCCTCTAGGAACTCGGCCACACCTTCAATTCCAACTTTCCTAGCAGATTCCACGAGGAACTCCCTGCACATGAATGTTACTTGAAAAACTAAGAGATCCTAAAATGAAGCTAATGACATGTAACTGTGTGTGTGTGTGTATAGTAAGACGGCCCGCGAAATCAAGTAAACCAGCCTACTTAGCAAAATGCTCCACTCCAGTCTATTTCCTTGAATCCCAATATTTTGGCCCTAACAAACATGGAAAACTAAGATATATCATTCAGTTCAGAATTTAACTATCATTCCGCAACCCGACTTTCAAATCTTAGATCCGTCATTCGCAGCGAGTCATAGGTAATAGCCATAAACAGAGTACTCTGTTAGAAGCTCTAATGATTTGATTCAAAACAACCAATAGAGCTCAACTGTAAGTAATTAATCCCACTATTGCAACAATATCATCATATTCTTACTCCCAAAATGATTTGAGGTCGGCCAACATGAATCATCTTTTAGAACCATACCTCAAAATGCGAATATATAGAAAAAGAAGAGTGAAAGCCAATGGGGGATAAACATAATACAAAAGTTAAGCCAATGGGAGTTACGTAAGTTAAGTTAAGTTAAGCCAATGGGAGTTAAGTAAGTTAAGTTAATCCCACCATTAAGAATGTACAAATGTAAAACACTCTTTTTTAAGCTCAAAATTCACACTTTCAACAAACATTAATGCAGTAATAACTTCAACAAACATACAAATTATACAATCAATATAAATATACATAAAGAGGAACATTTCGAGTAATATTAGAGAAAACTTACAGAATATAAATGGCAAAAAAAAGGCTTTCAACAAACACAAACCTGTCTCCTATATACTTGGCCCTTGTGAAATAGCCAATGAAGATTTCCTCGACAAGATGATGTTGCTTATCAGGGGCTTGTTGTCCAGCATAATAAATAAGTCGGTGACTATCCAAAGTGCTTCCCCTATGCAAAGATTCACCCATAAAATTGTTGTTATACTAACCCTTAGTTGTGTGAAGCTAGGTAACCAAAATTCAAGACCTAATTCTCTTACGTTAGACCATCGATGTTGTACTCAAGACCAAGACCCCTATATACCTGCAACTCGAGAAGTTATATGATTTCGCCACAAATCTAAGACGTGTTAACTGTGCAAATACAAAGTATTTCATAAATGGAGTCTAAAGAGAGGTACATCTGTCATTCGCGAAATTATCTGTTCTGAACGAGATCCAAACTTGTGTCTGTAAAAATCTCTCTTATTCACACCCTCTTTAGGGGCAGAAGGATTAAGGAGAAAAGGATGCCATTTTATCTGTAAGAAATTAGTTCGTCAAACCCTGCAGACTCTAAAGCTAAAATTGAAGGTCAAAATAGTTTGGGAAATGCGAATAAAAGAGTTTATAGACAAAACCTGGAAATCAAACTCATCTTTGGATGAAGCAATAGCCTTGTCTAGATTCCTTTTGCCAACAAAGCACCATGGGCAAACACTGTCTGAAGTGATATCGATATTAATTAGCTTCTTTCTGGTGCTGTTTGTAGCAGACTCAGTCATACTTCTCCAGCTATTCTGCAGTAACGCGTGCGAATTACACCCGTTAATTATCTTTGAAAAGTTGTCCTTCAACGAGAGGCTCACAACTCAGCTGTTGTGGTTGTTGGTTTATTAAAGAGGATATACTCGTGTATTTCACATTCGAACTAGGCTACTATACGTGCATATACATAAAATATCTACTGCAAGAGCTTCCAGCATATCCTCTACAATCGTCAACCTTAGTTCAACAACCCTTCCTGATGATGTATGGTAGTTCAACAATAACATTATTTCCTAGTGCCTCAGCCCTCAAGTGCTTCCTTGATAGCCAGGGTATGAAGTATGAAGGTCATGGAGTCGGTGTTCACAATATATCAATAATGTCAGGATTAAGCCCGGTTGTAGTTTCGAATCTCCCCTTAATCATCAGAGTACCTAACAACCTAATCATTGAGATTTGAGACCGTCCTATGTTTGAATCTCCCCTTCCTAATTAAACCAAAATTCCTCTTTTTAAATCAAAAACATACAATTTCGCCAAAATCAAATTCTTATGGGCATTGCTTCTGCCATGTCAAAAATAACAAACATTTCCAATAAATAACAAAGCATAATCTAAGTAAAATCAAAGGGGGCACTTCAAATCAAATCTTTCTTATATCACAACTAGCCATGTCAAAATAACATAAAATTATAAAATATGACAAAAAGCAAGCACTGTTTCCATTATAGAACTCGCAATAATTCAATTATGCCTTACAAAAGTTGGCAGGGAAATAGTAAATAAATAAATATAAATAAAAGGGTGATTACCAGTATAATATTGCGGAAATGATGGGAATTAGTAGAAGCAGAACAACCGAGTTTTGGGAGCTTTAGGGTTGGTACAAACAAATGAGTGTCCAACATCAATTTGTGCTTCACAAATAAACCCATACCTTACGTTATGTCTTATGTCCCTCCACTTTGCCCAACACTTTTCGGTCTTTTATTTCCGAGTGTAAAACGGTTTTACAATTAAATATGGGGTTGCGAAAGGTCGTCGGCGTTTTGCGAAAAATCGTCGACGTTTTCTATAAAAAAGACATAACATGCCCTTTTCCCTCTCTCTATACCTTCTTTTCTCTGAAACAAAAACAACATAAAATCCAAAAAAACGGTTTCAACATCGAACAACAACATTAAACAACGGCAACGATTCAATGTCAAATGACGACAACGATTCATTGATAAGTAATTAAAATCTTAATTTTTTTTTTCAATTAATTTTTGTTGAATTACATGTTTAAGCCCTTAGTTGAAATTAGGTTGAATTAATCGTAGAAGTCATAGAATTAGACAATCGAATTTTTGCAATAAACTTGAAAAATGGTCGTCCTCGCGTGGAAAGGACGGCCAAACTAGCCGTCCAAGCATGGTATGGACGTGAATAGTACACGTCCAAACCATGCATGAACGTGTACTATTCACGTCCATACATGGTGAGGACGTGCACTATTCACGTCCAAACCATGCATGGACGTTAATCTTGGTCGTCCATGCATGGTTTGGACGTGAATAGTGCACGTCCTCACCATGTATGGACGTGAATAGTACACGTCCATGCATGGTTTGGACGTGTACTATTTACGTCCATACCATGCTTGGACGGCCAGTTTTCAAGTCCTTTTCTTTCCGTTATTTTACTCAGTTTTTAACATAAATTAAGTGGTTTTTAATATTTTTTAATATAATCTTTACCAATTTTGCGTATTAACAGGATTCGTTTGAGGAGTTTGGTGGAAATGAGGTTAATTACAACCAATTATTTGAGACGGATACATCTTTTGATAGTCGGGATGAGGCGTTTGACTGAGCTCAAAAAATAGCAATCGATAATGGTTTTGCCTTAGTGAAGGCAACAAATGGGGCGAAAAATCGCAAACAACCGGAGTTGCTCGGGTCGTACTTCCGTTGTTCAAGGTACGGCCGAACCAGAAAGAAGATCGATCCTGAGAAACCGGAGAATTCTACTAAGAGAGGGTCGGCTAAGTGCGGATGTTTGTTTAGGATTCGAGCGGTGCAGGAGTACGCCCATTTGGATGATGAGAAGCCGACGATTGCTTGGTACATTATTACTTCGACTAACGCAGGTTTTCACAACCACGAAGTAGCGACCTATAAAGATGGGGATAGACATTTTGCCGGCTTGGATGCCGAAGAGAAAGAATTTGTGAGGCAACAAGTCCGGGCGTGGATTCCGCCGAGGGATATCAAGAACGCTCTTCATCAAAGGACCCCGGAAAAACCCCAACCAAGTAGCACCCAAATTTATAGCGAGTCGAACAAGGTTCGGCGTGAGATGAGAGGAAGTAGGAATCCCGCTCAACAACTGTTGGCTGTAGCAGTTGCTGCCAAATATGTGTAGTGGCACGAATCAGACCCCGATAAGAAAGAGTTAACTCATGTGTTTATGTGTCATCCGGAATCCGTCAAACTATTCCGTGCTTACATATATGTGGCTCTTATCGACGCTACCTACTCGTCCAATGTTTTGAAGATTGCACTTATTGAGATAGTTGGCGTAACACCGGTCGGATCCTCCTTCTTAATTTCCACTGTTCTCCTTCCGTCTGAAAATGACACATCTTATGGGTGGATGTTGCGGAGATTAGAGGAGCTACTTCCGGGGTCGTCACATATGCCTACTCTTGTCACTGACCGAGAGTTGGGCTTGATCCAGGCGATTGAGGACCTCTATCCGGAAACTTCTCACATTTTGTGTCGTTGGCATGTGAACAAAGCCATGGAGACAAGAGTACAAAATTCAAGAAAGATGATGATGTTCAAAGATATGATAATGCATAGTAAAGAAACGGGTTGGTATCGCGTGATCAATGCAACCACACAAACTGAGTTTGGGAGAGCATGGGAAGCCTTTTCTGAAACTTGGGTTGATTTGGCTGGTTATGTGATGAGAACATGGGCGCATTACAAGAAGAAGTTCGTTGTTTTCTATAAGAACAAATACTTTCACCTCGGTAACACGGCCACTTCCCGGGTAGAGTCGTGTCATTCCCTCCTGAAAGCTTGGTTGAAGAGTCAAAACTTGAACCTCGACACTATGTGGACTCGTATTCACTCCATGCTTGAAGCTCAAAACTCCAAGATTCGACATGAGTTACAGACATCGTTGACCATGTCTGTAAGTGCTGGACCGTTTTTCTCCTTATTGCGAAAACATGTGTCTATCAAAGCCATTAGGTTACTGGAAGCTGAGGTTAAGAGAGGGATGAAGCTGGGGAACGGGCTTGAAGAGCATTGTGGATGTGCGATACAGGTTACTCACGGGTTGCCTTGTGCTTGCATTATTATTCTGATGCAAAGAAACGGTAGGAGGGTCCACGTTGAGGACGTGCACTTGTTTTGGAGGACTTTGGTGTACGACAGTCCCGAATATAGGCCGAAGACCGATGATGATGAGTTTTATGCTCTTATAGAGCAGGCTAGAGGTAGCGATCCGGCGAAGCGACGGGTAATCATTGAGAAACTTCGAGATGGTCTCCACCCGACAGATGAAGATATTCGTCCACCTGAGGTTCGAGAAAACCCTACGGGGAGACCGAGGGGTTCCACTACTCGGAACAAGTCCGCTTTTGAGCATGCTGCCCGAGGATGTGCCAAGATTTTTTCTAGCCCTTCGACGACACCTTTGGTCAGTACGGTGTCTGATTTCGGAGATGGACCTATTGGTGCACCGTTGGAGGCCGGTTACACAACGGGACCTTTGTGTTCTTGGGCCAAAAAATATGTCGTCCCCCAAGACTTATGGGCGCACTTTGATGGTTGGGCTGATGTGGTTGCTGATGGTCATTGTGGTTATAGGGTGATATCGCATGCCGCCCGGGGTCGGCAGAAGGACCACTTGGTCATGAGAGTGTGGTGTCTTAGAGAGATTCAGGGAAACGATGTGTACAAGACAGTGTTTGATGAGTCTCCTCGTACGCCTCCGCTTTTGAGCAAATGGGATCATACATTGAGGGCTATCGAGTTTACCGAGAGCGGGGGTTGCGGTGAATTTCATTGGATGTCTTCCGAGTATTTGACTGCCTTTGCGTCGTTGTTTAACTGGACTATCTGTTGTATCGGGCAGTGGGCGGACAAAGGAGTCAGGCATTGGAATTGTTATACATTCTTACCGCTGAGGGCCACGGGTCACGAGTCGAGGTCGTACGGTGTCTTGTGGATCGTACACTATCATGACCATTGGATGAGATTGCACTACAGTGGCCCACTGAGCGAAGCACCCATGCCACCGATCGATCTTTGTTGGGAGTGGATAAGAGAACTTGCAGTTGCACATTATGCCGATTTGTACGCGTCGAACATCGAAAGATGGCATACTTTAATGGGAACAACATCTCGAACTAGGCGCCGAAGACAGCCTCCCCCGGGTTGAAATTGTACTTCAAGATTTATTTGTATTGTTTAGGTTGTAATATTTAAATGTAACCGTTGTGATTTCAAATTTCAAAATGTTACCGTTACAATTTTGAATGGTTTTCATGTTGTTTGTAATCGCGATTTCATTGTGAAACAAATTACAAAGATAAAAGTTAACAAATTACAAACGTTCAAAAAAACAGAGCGATTTCATTTTCAAACAAACCTTCTTCACTACTAAAAAGTTAACAAATTACAAAGATAAAGGTTAACTAATTTTGAAACAAAGTTGTATAACAGTCATAAAAGTTAACTAATACAACCCGTCGTTCAGACCTCATTGGCCCAAAACGGAAAATAAACAGGGATGACCCCGGTTATCCGTAAAAAAGTCTTCTCAAACTCCCACCAACCACGCATCTCAGGAGAACCGCTAACGTCTGGGTGATTATCTTCATACATTCTAATGACGTCCATAATCTTGCAATATACATGCATTGCCTCTTGAGATAACACTGGAGGCTCAAGACGTATCATGTTTCTCGCTTCAGCAAGGCGGTGAGTGTCAGGACGTCAAGGGTACGAACTTGCGAGGACGTCACGCCTCTTGATCAAGTAGTCGCGTTAATGTTCAAGAGATGCTTTCACCATCGGGTTTTCCGCTGCAGGGCTTGCGAGATCCGTCTCAGCTTCTGCAATCCGTTGTGAAAGCCAAGTTTCATCGTTCAACGGCATGGTTGCCATTCCTGAAAACAAAAAAATTTAAACTATTAAAATTGGAAACATACGGTTAGAACGTAAAAAAAAAAAAAAGGCATAAGGGACGTCTAAACCCCACGTCCAAACCCATAAGGGACGTGTGGTTTGTGCGTCCAAACCACCCACCAACGCGCGACATTCACGTCCACACCACCATACGACACCCCACCCACACGTCCTCACCACCCATCAACGCCCCACCCACACGTCCTCACCACCCACCAACGGCCCACTTACACGTCCTACCCACACAAGGACGTGTAAACCACACGTCCTCTCCCTCCCATAACGTGAGAAACTCACATCCTAAACCCACGCACATCGTCTTTCTCCTGCCAAATTTGTCCCAAATCAAACAAAAATAAACCAAACAACAACTAAATCGGCATCCTACTTCACTAACAACAACAATTACAACACAAACAACAACAATAACAACAACAAAAACATAAATTCAACAAAAACAACAAAATTAACAAAAACAACTAAATAAACATAAACATTTGAAATAACTACTATCTAATTACTAATAACAACAACAACAACAACCTAAACAACGAAATAACAACAAATTATACAATTATAATTAAAACAACACTAAAAAAATAATAAAAAAAACTAACCTTGGTGGCGGTTGTCGGTGGTGGTGCGTCGGCGTCGGTGGGGTCGTCGGACAGTGGTGGTCGGAGTATTGGTGGTGGTGTCGGTGGCTTAAGGTGGGTTATGGTGTTCAAGAGTAAGTGAGGGAGTAAGGATGAATTTGGGAGGGTTTAGGTGACAAAAGGGTAAGGATGGTCATTTGTTTAAAAAACGTCGACGATTTTTCGCAAAACGTCGACGACCTTTCGCGATTCGGTTAAATATCGAGTATTTTAAAATAATATATCAAATTAGTGAACTTATGTTCTATTCAGGTGCGGATTTAGTCCAAGGGTTATCTGGACTTAAGCCCAACCCATGAAAAAAATAAATTTTTACAAGTTTTTTAAAGTCAAATAATTAACCCATAAACAAATAAGAAAAAACGCAAATTAACATATCATATTCGATGACATATGTTCATCATCAATCATCATTCATCATTCATCATTCATCACCAGACCACCGAGGCACCGGACCACCGCCAACACTCTGACAGGTCGCCGAATGCCTCCATGGCTCCAATTTCTACCATCATACTTTTAATTAAGGTATCTCTCTTATAATCTTATTATTCATCAATTATTATCAATTTGTCAATTTCCCTAATTCCCTTCAATTTTGGTAATATTGTTTATGGTATTAGAGTACCATCTTCCCTCCAATTTAAATTTTGTAAAGTAATTGAGAAAAGAGGTGAATTAATAGGACTATAGGAGTTTCAGTTTGTTTAAATATTGGATTAGTAATTGAGAAAAGAGGTGAAACCGAGGATGTAAAATTGGAGTAACCAAAGGCATGCGTAAAAGCTTCTATTTTTCCTGCACTTGAACTAGCTAATTAACTTACAAGGCACCCTTACTTTTATTTGGGAAAGTCGGGCATTTATATACATTAGTGTTGTTTCAATCTTTTTTACTGTATTTTTGAATTTTTGATGCAAGGTATGAATATGAATGTATTTGTGTGTTGTTTATTGTTAAGGAAATGAGGAATCCAATATCTAGGAAAGTATAGTTAGGAATTCCGACTTCTAAACTTTAAGGGTGTTTTTTTATTAAATAAAGTCTACTAAAGAGTGGGGAAGCCTAAATTGCAGTATGATTGATCATTTATGTGTAATAGACTAGATAATTTATTACAGTAATTGTGCTTTGGCTGCGCCATCTTTTCCCTCATTATTTCCGTTTCCAGTAATTGTGCTTTGGCTGCTGCCAACTGTTGTTCAACACTGGGTTTGTCCATTTTGTGAGATTTTGAGGAGATTTTTTGAAGGTTTTATGAACTAGATTCTCCACAGTGGACGCCAATTGTTTTGGCAGGAATTATCACAATAAGAACTTCCTGCCAGGAATGATTTATATATGGGTATCTAGCTCAATTTACGAAGTGAAATATAAAACAAATTAAAAAAACGGAATTGAAGATGACAATGAATTTGTACGTGGAAAAACCCTTTGAATTGGGTAAAAAACCATAGGCACCAAGCTAGGAAGGATTTTGATTAATGATTGATCAATTGAACACAGAATACAAATAAGATTGCTAGAAAAAATAGTAATATGTAGTTTTGCCTTGCGTTGTTGATGTGTCTTTTCTGCTTTTCATGTGCGCATATATATATATATATATATACATACATATATATATATATATACATACATATATATATATATACATACATATATATATATATATACATACATATATATACATATATACATACATATATATATATATATATATATATATATATATCGGCTAGGCTGGTTGTTATTCTCATCCAGGGAAGTAGGGAGTATTCCACTTTCCAGGTGTTGAATGTTTCTTCCTCAACGGTTACTACAGGCTGCTCTTTTAACCTAATTCCCCACGTCTCCAGTTTGTGGTAACCTCCTTTGAACTTGGTCTTCCTACAAAATTGCTATTGTATTATTATTCGTTTTTCTTGCTACTCCTACGGGACTACTACTTCCTTCCTGGTAGTTCTCCTTGGCTGATCTTTGGACTGATTCCTTTCCTGTTTTGAATTCTTTTCCTGACTTGAATTCCTTTGGGAGTATATGTGTTTTGTTAAGTATATGTTTGTATGGGATTTTGCCTGGGAATATCCTGGCTCAACAAAGAGTACTTATATTATTTGTGTAATACTTCATTGAACCGAATATGATATTCGGGTGGGGTAACTCCTTGAAGAGGTTCATTGATAGACTTAGATGACTAGTGCTTAAAGGGATTGAAAGTACTACTCATATCAACAAAGTGCACTTTCTTTTCTAGTTATCCATGATTCCATGCAAAAGAACTCTGTAGTTAAGCGTGCTTGACTGAGAGTAGTCTTAGGATGGGTGACCTCCTGGAAAGGTTTTCAGGATGCGCATGAGTAAGGACGAAATGTGCTGGAAAGGACCCGTGTTGATCTGTGGGCCATGTACACAACCTGGCGAGCTACCGTGGCTAACATTTTCAGTCCTAGGTTTGGGCCAGGTTTTACAATTTGTAATGATTTATAACTTAGATGCGAATACTTTCCAATAGTTATACATAATTAAGCTGTTGAATTGTAACTATTCAATCACGTGCATTTATTAGACAACATCTTCAAAAACTACTTGAGGATATTAAGTTAGAGTATTAGTTAATATATTTTTATTATTAAATTTTAAAAACAACTCGTGCATTTTTGCACGCGGATAAAACTAGTATTTGTTAAAATAAGATACACTTTTAATTTTAACATAATTATGCTTAAAACTAATATCTGAAGAAACATATAAGTATTAGTAGTTAAAAAATTGATTTGCAACCAGAACAAGTTTACAACAAATATGACATCGAACGTAATTTCAAAAGAGTTTTAAGTATTTGTAGCATAATTTGCATCGAATGATAGTTATTAATAAATTAAATTATTTGTACGCCAAATCTCGAGCTGTAGATTATTTATATTGTCATGATATTTAACATTAATCATTTATATCTCTTCTATAAATATGATATGTTCATATGCGACTCGTGCATTTTTTTGCACGGATTTAAAAGTGGTAGGAAAACGTAAAAGCCCAAATGAAAGGCAAAAATCTTTATTGATGTTCTAAAACTCAACTAAATGGATAAAATGCCTAGAAATGCTACAACAATGCAGTATGTAGCCAGTAAGTAAACAGTGATGCAGTGATCTATATATCATAAAGCATCTATTTTGGTTGAGAACAATAGAGGTCTCTATCAGAATTATTTTTCATCTTAACTAAGGCCTGATAATAATATGGAAAGACGTCGAAAGCTTGTGACTAGTTCATCTATTTTGGCATTACCATTAAGACTTGTTAGGTGGGTTGAGCTCGTCCCAAGCCTCGATCCAAGTGACCATAGCATCAGCGAGTTTGTCAAAGTAAGCATCAACCTTGGAAAGCTTATCCTTGACCTGCTTTGCGAGCTCACGGTAGCACTGTTGGACAGTAGTGCATTCTTTTGGAATGACAACAGATTGGAAGAAAGGGATAATCTCTTCTTGCCAGAAAATGCCCTTGTACTCTTTCCTTAAGTTTACAAATGGGTTGCTAGCCTTGCTGTGGTAGATGTATGGAAGACCTGTCTTCACTCCTAGTCCCATATGGTCACAGATCACCTGAATTCAACATCAAATCAAATACAACAACAAGCACTTACTAATCCGTCCAAACCTAATATTATAGGTGCAAACGATGGGTGGGCGAAACTAATGCGACATGGGTGCCAACTTGACCAAGTAATAAAGTAATCTGAAAATGACTAAAACCTAACTGAATCGATCCAACCCGTAGCAAGCCAAGGCTCTAATCAACCCGTTCTTGACTAGATCCGAAAAAGACAAATCTAGAGTCAGCCGGACTGATACAACTATGGTTTTAATGAAGGAAGCCTTAAGAAAACATTATTTGAGGTAACTCGACTCAGATT
Source organism: Silene conica (assembly GCA_029255685.2). NCBI lineage: Eukaryota > Viridiplantae > Streptophyta > Magnoliopsida > Caryophyllales > Caryophyllaceae > Silene > Silene conica. Next base: position 28,908,902 of record CM055312.2, on the reverse strand, counting down.
TAATTACCAACCTCGTACCCAAACTACAAATGACCTGATATGATGCAACCGAAAGGGCATAATGCAGTCATTTTCACTAAACTCATACCCAACCCATAAGCGAATTCTTTAGTATCTAAAAAGGTTATATTGATCAAAGAAAGCAAAGGTATAATGTGTATTTATGTATAAAATAGTATGTAGAGAGAAAATATAAAGCACCTTGATGCACCATCCAGCCCACATATCATCGTAACGTCCAATGGGCTGACCATCACCCATAAGGCCGAAGTACATGGCAGGGCCAATGAGATCACGGTCAAAGGCGAGGTTCATACCACACATTGGGAACAATGTGCTCTTGGGGATAGTCAGAACAGCATCGACATACCTAAAAAACACAAGTTACGAACACACAAATTCATGAAACAATTCAGTTTGGAAGAAAATGGTGGATGCATGGAGTCTTGATTTATCCTCATGTTGTAGCTGTTTACGACACTTTACATACCCTCAGACACATCCTTGTAGGAGGATATTTGAAGGGGGTTTTAATGGAGTGAGACTGTGAGAATAGAATAGAAAAGCATATGCAGGGAGCAGGGAGCAGGGAGCAGGGTTACCTAGTGTTCCTCTCACGCGGCTTGACAAGCTGAGTGGGTGCATCATAATCAGGGATGTTGAGCCAAAGACCATGAGAAACAGCAGTGGGAACACCCTCGCGGAGGCTGAAGGGGTATCCACGGACAAAGTCAGCACCATCACGGAAAGGATCATACAAGGTGTTGAAGAAGAAAGGGGTTGACGGGCATAAAAGATTAGATATGTGTTGTTCCAGGGCATTAATGTCTTTGCCACTTGGGTCCTTAGCAACCTATGCATCAATTAACAAAAAGTAAGATCAAAATATAATTCAGTTTTGAGAGTAAAGTATAAGCTAATATCACATGAAGAAAGCTGCATGATTGAACCTTGGAAGTTGCAATAATGAATAGAAGAAACTGATAAGTAAGTTATTGTGAAACTGCATTGATTAATAATATAATCCAAGTATAAATGACAAGTCTGAACAGATTAATTAAATTTCATCCGGCTATTATCATAATAAAAAAGGTTGATCCGTTCATATTGTAAAGGACAACCTAGTCTTCTTAATTACTTCTTACCTCACCGAAAAAACTAAGACCCTGGCCTCTCTATGGACTATGATCTCACTAATTCAACTACAAACTTAGTACCTTAATTAGAATGGAACACCAAATGCCATTTCAAATATACTAATCTATACCAATCCTTTGTTTATTTTGTACCCAATATTTTTATTGTGATGACTTGAGAGTATTTGTACTCAAACTTGAATAAATAATTGGAATGAGAAGAGTTAAAACAAAAATATGAACGGAACAGAGGAGTAGATCGCATCTCCTTTTCATACGTTTATATATTAGTCGAGGCATGACAATTGGACAATTGGGGTGTGCTATTCATTATTTGTAGTAGTTTGGTTATTGAGGTCCAATTCTTATTTTCCTATAATGATACCATATTATTTGCTCACGGATTAATTAATTCCGCTGCGTGGTGATGGCAATTCGGATTCTGATTTATAATACACATATGATCCTGAAAATTAAAATCGTTTCAACTACGGGTAAATTCCTAAAAATATTTCAATCTTTTTTCCTATGTGCTTTATTTCATTAGAAGTTCGCTTGCCCCCACCATCCATATAACGATAAATACCCGTTACGCTACTAATAGCAACACATAAAAAAATTGGAAATAGAAAAAAAGATGTAGGATGGCATACAAAGCAATCATCATCAATGGTGTAGATGTATTTCTTCTTAGAAACCATGTAACCGAAGCAACGACAAGCCGAATCTTTGAAGGAAATGCAACTAGCCTTTGGACCCAACATTCGATTTATATCATTTCTATTATAAAGTTCATAATCAAACCCTTCTGGAACCTTAATTGTCTTTGAAGGATCACCATCTTGTACGATGATCAAATGATATTTTTCGAAGAATGGCCTCCACATTTCTAGAAAATCAAGGTTTCTTATCGTCGGGATTACAATATCGAGTTCGTCTTTCAATAATGGCGTCGTTGAGGTCGACATTGCTGATCAATGGAGGATAAATTAGGGAGATCAATAACGATTTTTTTTGTTTTTGAAATAAAGATGGTGAAGCGTTTGGATACGATGAAGAATGGTGTGAGTTGTGATATTTATAGTGTTTATGCCTTTTATGTTTTTATTTTTGTTTCATTTAATGAGTGTCTCTTCAATGATATATTCTTAACAATAAATTAGCTTGATTATTTCCCGTAATTGGGACTAAAATGGTTTTATAAGTTATAAAATATTTTAACAATAAATGTATTAAGTAATAAATTCGGGGTTACCAAAATTATCATATTATTTATTTACATAGGAAAATGCCATAAAATCACTTTTCCTTAAAAAAGTACTTTCTCTATTCCCAAATTCTGATTTGTGACGGGTGTATATTTGCAGATTTGCGACGGGTCAAATATTATCCATATGGGTTAGACAAGACAAAACCATAGTGAATTACAAGTAGAAAACTGCTTTGTTTTATCTATCTGTATGAGTAGTATCTGGCCCGTCGTAAACTTGTGATAAATATGTCTGTCACAAGTAAGACTTGTTGTTCGTTATTATGCTGAATAGTTTTATTTCCCGTTCACAAGATAAGGTAGGCGTAAACTATTCACTATAATAGAGTACATTTTATTTTTACAAAGAAAAAAATAAAGTAAATACAAACTATTAACTATTACCATCGACGTGAGCATGTAGTTTTCCGTGACACGTCCTTAAAGTGAGGCAAAAAGTTTTGGTTTTATCACTTTATGTATGTAAGGTGAGAAAAGTCATTTATCGTTATTTTTAGTGATTTATTTAATTATGCTATATTAAAAAGGAAACAGAAGAGTTAAATGTTTTTTCTAGGCAAGAGTTTCTCTTCATGGTAGAGAAAAATGTGGGTTGGTCTATTGTTAGATGTAATGTTAAGAGAATTTTTTTTTTTAAGAAAAGAACAATTCATTAATAGAACGTCATTCGGCACTGACAAAGAATAAGTATAATTGAAAACAATGAAAGCACTGACAAAGAATAAGTATAATTGAAAACAATGAAAACCAAAGAAAAACAATTTTCTTATAAACTAAGGATCTCAAAACAGCATCTGACAATTCGGCTCATCCTATTATTGTTATCTTATGTACCTTTTGAGGGGATCATTTGTTTGATCTATGAGATAAAACATAAATCCAACTAGTTTCAAATATGGTTCACAAATTACTTGTACCTTTTGAAAGAACACGCTACGAAACATCAACGAACTACTCTTGACGATATATTTGATGAAACTAAACCACGAATAAATTGACAAAACCCCTAAATAAGGGACGGAAAATACCCCGAAATAAGGGACTGAAAAATTATTCTCACAAAAGGGAGACTTTTATTGAATAGATTATAAATAATCATGCATACTATTAATTGAAATTTGATATTATTTGGGGCTTTCCATCGATCGATTGATAATCGATGGGAGCCCCGTGTTGATGGAGGCTAGGGTTTTAGAGAGTTTTTGAGAAAGGGTTTTTAGAGAAAGATTCGATAATGTTAAGAAAACTTTTTGAATTAATGTTAAACATGAGAGAGACTTTCAACAAGAAGTTATTAAGAGATCTTTTTTCCGTACTTTTTTATTTGTATTTAGAGACCCTTTTATCGTTGATCGTAACATGGTGATTTCGTACCTATTTACATGATAATGTACCCATTTTATCTTTAATTTTGATGTGTGCCTATTTTATTAACTTTAGTATCACTTTTTCTTAAATTTGTACAATAATCTCTCAACAAGCTTATTGAGAGGCCGTTTCTTAGGAGACCTACTCCAAGATTATTTAAAATTCATTATTTAAAATCCTATAGTTTTTATTTGACAAAAATTTATACGAAAATTAATTGAATGAATCCCATTGTTAAAAACGAAGGTTGTTACATACCAAGTGGGAAAGACCGATCATTTACACTACTACAGATATGGGCTTTAACAACGGTTAATAACCGTTGTTATATAAAAAAAGCGGACGTTGTTAAAGCCTCCGTTGTTAAAGGTTTTAACAACGGTCCCTAATTATTACCATAACTGTTGTTAAAAGTATTAACAACGGCTAATCACCGTTGTTATTAGGTTCCTGCCTTTGTGGAAGGTGTCAATGATTTTTGGTGAGAAAGTTATCACAACGGCTATTTGTCTCCAACCCATTGTTATAATTTTGCCGGGAAATTTATAACAACGGGTAAGTTTTAAGAAACCTTTGTGAAAAGTTTTTAACAATGGGTAAAAACCATTGGTATTAGGTTCCTATCGCTGTGGAAGGTGTCAATAATTTTTGGTGGGAAAGTTATCACAACGGCTATTTGTCTCACACTCGTTGCTATAGTTTTGGCGGGAAATTTATAACAACTGGTAAGTTTCAAGGAACCGTTGTTAAAAGATTTTAACAACAGGTAAAAACCGTTGTTATTAGGTTCCTGCGTTGTTGAAGGTGTCAATGATTTTTGGTAGGAGATTTAGAATCTCTCTTGTTTGGATAGTAAATAAGGGAGGAGGGAAATGGAGGGGGAGAGATTTGGAGGGATCCATTTTCTCTCCTCCAAGGCAAATCAAAATATCTACATAATAGGAAAGATTTGGAAGAAAATTGTATCCAAATCCGGCCGGGTAAGTGGTACTCGACCGAGTAGGTCGCACTCAACCGAGTAGGTCGCACTCGGCCGAGTATGTCATGCTCGACCGAGTGAGTCATTTCCATACGTCAGGCCGCAGTTATATAAATATTAACCTGAGGGTTAATCATTCATTTTACCCTAATTAGAAAACAAAACCCCTAATCCCCTATCGCCCCCTTCCTCTCAGATTCCGTCAAGAGTTCGTAGCAAGAGTATAGGAATGTTGATCATCTAGCCTAGTCCGTAATTATCAAGTAAGTGTTATTTTATCAGTTAGTTATCTCGGTTGTTAGTTGTGATTGGTGAGTAACTTGTATATACATATCATTCATAGGAGGAGGATTCGTAGAGGAACATTTGTAAAACAGTCTTGGATTTATCTTGCTGTGATTGCTATTGAGGTAGGGTTTCCCCACTCAGTCTCTGTGTAATATTGATTATGACGATACTGTCGTATTATCTGATATCATTGTGTTATTGTATGACTATTGAGATTTGGAAAGGTAATGTGTGGCCTGGGACCGTTGCGGGAAACGGATCCCACTCCTATGATCGCTCTTCGTGGGACCCGCCACGGAGAGGATGTGCACATTAATGGTCTAGGTACCCCCTTGTTGCCGTAACTGGGGGAATTGGTGTGGGGCTAAAGGCCCACAGATGTTGTGTAATGGTGATAGCAGTGATGGGTGTTATCAGATTGTGTTGTGCTTTAGTATTGTATCAGTCTTATTATTCAGTTGTTGACGCTTGTTGTTGTTTCCATGTTTTGGTCAGCAGAGTCTCAAGTTCGTAGATGGGCAGTGCTTGCTGGCTTGGGAGGATGGGTCACCGACAGTGTTGTAGAGTGATAAGACGGGTTTAGTACGGCATAAAAGTGTCAATTTAGATGAGTTATTGATGGAATTAGTAGCGTATGGAGGTATATAATTGTATAATTCCGATTTCTTGGTGTTGATGGCATTTGGGAGTAATTAAGTTGAAATATGGATTAGTACATGGTTTATGGGTTGACAACATGGTTCAAGCTTAATATAATGAGTTAGGAAGTGGATAAGTTCAACTTGGACTTATACAAATGAGTTTGGAAAAATAAATGACAAAAGAAGTAATTGGTATATGGGAGAGATTGGTTTGGACTTAGCACAAAGAAATATGTCACATGGGCTGTCCCCTGATGGCCCAACATAAGCCAACCAAATTGAAGACAAAAGACGAAGTGCAATTCCTCCAGCAGTTTATGCGACCCGCGTGAAGACACGGGCGACCCGCGCAGCAGTCGGACAAGATGTAGTCCAATTTGTGTTGTTTCCTTATTTTTTCGGCTATTGCTATTATTATTAGGAGTAATATTAGGTTAAGTATTTAGGATATCCGTCACATTATCATTCATTCAACTTTTAGAATTGGGAAGACTATCATGGACCCTAATTTCTTTTGCTTAATAATTATGAGGAACTAATCCTCTATTTCTTGGATCGATAAACGGAATTTTCGACTAATAATTATGTCTCTTGCTCGTATCTTATGATTATTGTTTTCTCTTGCTAATCTGATCAATTAGTAGTTGTTTACTTTAATCTATCGCATGTTTAGACATTGAATCCGTAATTGTTCAATTAATCTAGACTAAAGTAGCGAACTTTATCCTAATAATTTGTATGCGTTTCATCATTATTAGGACGAAGTAGAGACTAAACATATAATTCGAATCGTTAACCGCGTGTGTTAAAGATCGCTATCTTTATTGCTTCCTTGGATTGTTAATGTTATTGTTGGATTAAATCTAGATGCTTGGCTTAGATTATTCAATAATTAGGGTTTGACTATACTTAAGAGGAAGAAGGAAACTTGTATTTTCACAATAAAGTACTTGAGAGTAATTGAGTTAAAACAATCGAAGACCAATTAGTTTGTTGATAGTGGATGTTTATTGACTCAAGACCTTTTAATAATTTCAATTCAGTTATCTTTATTATTTGTTTATTAGACTATAGATTATTCAATCACAAAACCCCTTTTATTATTACTTATTTTCTATGCTATAGTTCACATAAATTACATCGTCTTCTCTGTGGATCGATCCTTTTTACCATATACTATATTAGTTAAGGTTTTAAGTGTTATAAATATTATCTTTGGGAGCATACGACTTCGGCTCACCATAGAGTCATATGAGTTTTAGCTTCCGCAGTGTGTTTTGGTTTAAAGTTTTGGTTGTCAGACGGTTGTATTTCACATATAAACCTTTGTTATTTAATTATAAAAAAGTGGCTATTGTTGTTTATCTTATACTGTACCTCAGCTAATGAGATGATAATGTCTTCATAGTCTGATGGTCCTATCTAAAGGTCTTGGGTTATGAGGGTGTTACAGGAACGCAGCAGGAATCAAGTATTATCTATAAAACCTTATTAAAAGGCAAAGTTAAAACATCAAGTAAAAGCCACGTCAGCAATAAATAACAGCCACATAGGATTAGTAAAAAGCCACCTTGTACCCTACAAAATCCACGTCAAAAATCATCAATGTCAACAATCAACAATTAGAATACAAATTCTTATAATTAGATTTTACCAGGGTATCTTCTTTCCCTCTCCAAACTCCACGTGAAGAACTACACCCCAAATTCATTTCTCTTCTCACCATCAATCTATAAAATCTTATTAAAAGGGTACCTAAAATAATGTGTCATCACTAATTTTAAATGTGACGTGACATATTTAAATGTGAAATGACATATTTTTAATGTGACATGGCGAATTGATGTGGCATGGATTATCAATTTATTATTAAATAACCTTAATTTAAATTATTTATCTATAAATTAATTTAATTAATTTAATTTAACTCACTCATTTATAATATTAAAGAATATTATATTATTACTAAAGCATTTAATTTAATTCCACATGTCTTAACATTTAATTTTATTCCATATGGCAATTCATACCCATTAATTTTAATTTATTTTAATTGATTATTTAATTTAATTATTTATACTATTCAAATAAAAGGTTAGTTTATCCATTTTATTCCATATGGAAATTTCACGCCTCATTAATTTATATTCTTTTTTCTTGATTATTTAATTAAATTGAAAATAAAACATAAATGTAATACTAATTGACTCTATAACTATATAATTAAATATAATTTTAAAAACAAGTTAAAATATTTACCGTCACTCACATATCATATTTTTTATTTCATAAGACAACTTCTTAAAGACGGAAAATCTAAAGCCAAGTTTATGAAGACGGGTCAACGTATGGCAAGATGGAGTCAAATGGAGCAATTGAGACAAATATACAAAGAAAGTTAATGTTGACTTTATCAAACAATAAACCCAGCATCATTTCACCACCTCCATCTACCTCCAATACACAACACCATCATTTTCATTCACAATCACCAATCATCATTCACCATTTACATCACCATGCTCCTCTGTCCTCCACCAATTCGACCTCCGTCAGTCACGCACCACCATTCAGGCCGCCATTCACCACCAACAACGACACCATTCACCATTCTCAACCACGAGTTCAGACCACCATCTTCCACCATTCACAGCGACCAACCCATCAACTGCTCGGTTCACCACCACTGCTCACCCAACTCGAATACCAACATCATCAATGGCCATTACATTCGGACCACCATTCATCACCATTTCTGTCCTGCTTTTGATGCCCGTACGTGCAGCACCAGCAAAACCCGACAACTCCATCGTCATCACCTTATCAACTCACTCTCGCCATTACTCACGACCTCCACCATCCTCGACCACCACTCGCATCAACAACCCAAATTCGGTGCCGAATCCGAGTTGCTGCAACTCACCTGAACCCGACATGGGTTCGCACCAGCATCGAACACCAACCTGTCACCACTGAAGCTCACCTGCAATCGCTGAAGTCCGGAATAGAGACCCGAACCCATTTCGTGTCAATCATCTCAAAATCGAATTCCGAGTCCATTGTTGTTGAAGACGGAAATCCTATGTTGGGGCTTGTTGACTAATGTTTTGAGGATGATTTGAAGAATGTGTTTACACGGTTTAATTGATCCGTTGACTGATGGTATGAGGATCGAGGAGTCGAGGAGATAATAAAGGAAGAAGAAAAAGACCATTAGACCCTTAATAATTTTTTTATTTCAGAGTTTAAGTGAGGGGCATTATTGTCTTTTAATATTTTGTGCTGAGGAATTATAAAAGGAAAGCAAACTGGGAACCAACAGGAAGAAAGGAGACACGCTACATGATTTGGAGAAAAATAGAAACAGTAGGAGTAGTGGAGTTTTAGCTTATTTTCTTCTTTTAATTACTCTTCAATTTCTCACTTAATTAGTTAACAAGTTTCGAGCTTTTGTAATCCGTCTTCTAGATCTATGCAATTTCAAACATTTCCTTCCCTATGGTATAATTTTCTCTTCTCTCTTTTATTATTTACTCTTGTTTTGTTAGTTATTATTTTCATAGAGTTAATGTTTGTTTTAATTAAAGTTTTAATCTTTGTTACTTTATTTAGGTTTATTTCATGTTTAAGGTTAGTGGGTAGTTTAGTTAGTACTAATTTAATCATGTTAGAGTAGTTTAATAGTTAGGGGATGGGATTAGTGTAGAAAAGTTTGAGTCTTGTATGTGGGTAATTGTTTAAATAATATTTGGTTTGATTATTGTTCATTATTAGTCTTGTCACTCTTGTGATACTAATGACGATTAGTGTGCTTAATTATGCCAACGAGAAATCCGAGGTTTAATTGGTTTAGTTACTTGACTATGATTGTTAAGTTGACGTCACGAAAGTGAGTTAATGTATTGATCGGGAATTTAATTAGTTGTTCGAGAGAATGCTAGTTCGAGACCCTAATTGACGATAATCACCTTGCTTATTGCGTGAATTAGTATTTGAAAGAATGTTAATTTATGTCATGTTTCCCTATTGCTAGACCAATACTCGACCACATGAAACCCCATACCCCTAACTCCCTTAATTTATTGTTTACTCTTATTTTAGTTTTAGACTTTAGTTATCTATCTCACAATCTTGTTGATCGACTAAACTAGAACTTAAACGAGACTTATAGCCTAACCCCGCCATCCTTTGGGTTCGACCCTAAATTATACTACTTAATTTTAGGAGTTTACAAATTGTTTTTGGTGCCGGAATTGACGACAAAAACCGGCCATCAAACACATCCTCAATTGTTTATATATTTTTTATAGAAAGCAAAACTTGTAAGCAAAAAAATTTCTCATCTTTATTGTTAATAAAATGGTAGTGTCACTTATCTTTCCTATCATTTTATTCACATTTTGTATAAGATTACAGATTAAATAAAGTTGTTGCTTTAAAATTCTTAATCCCGCAATTTATTGTTGTATTAGCTTCAATTATAGGGGTAATACGTATAAAATGTTAGTTTTGATATGTCTAATTGTGTGTTCTATGTTATTTTCAGAATTGTTGATGAAATTTTAATATCTAATTTGTGAGGGTGATGCGTATTTGGGGTGATAATCAAATAAGACGATCAACGAAAATACGTATGTTGCAGCGGAATAATATAACTTGTGAAATATCACGAATTAGGGTAAAATAAAGAACGAAAAATAACAAAATAAGATGAATGATGAACGAATGGTGAACGATGAACGGTGACGTGGCACTCGGTGATGAACGCCTTGGACGGTGGTCCGTGGTTGGTCACGGTGGTGATTGGTGGTCGGTGACAATGGTGATGATCGTTGATGACGTAGTGATGCACAACAACCAGTACTTGAAAGATTTGTGGGATGATGTAGTGAATGATTTATGTATGTCGAAGGATAGGATAATTGATCAAGCTCACACAGATACCCTCTCAATTATTTTGAAGCTCACACAGATACTTCGGGGTTAAAGCTCACACAGATACTTTAGATTTTGCAAGTAAAACTTAACAAAGAGATTTTAATTTAAAACTTGAATAATTGATGTATCAACCTAGGATGCCTATTTATAGTAAGGTCATCCGTCACAATCTGACTCAAATTAGGAAACAAAAACAACAATCCACACGTCTCAACAACTCGTCCAAACCGTGTGATCCCTATTCATCTAGGGTTTCCTAATTCTATCTTATGGATTAAATAATCCTTATTTAAAACTAAAAGATAAAATAATAAAGAAAAATGTTAAGTTGTAACAAACTCCTAACAACTTAATAACTAACTCTAACAAACTTGTAATTAACTTTGTAACAAACTTGCAACAACCCTAATAACTTGTTGTAACAAACTAATAACAAAATTAATTAATTAAAATAAGATAATAAAACAAACCCTAAACAACCTAGGAAACCGTGTGGTCCACACGTGTATCCTTGGCACACGTCCCAAGGTACCTTCCCGAAACCTTCCTTTGTTCTTTCAATACGTCTTCCCAAGCTAACTTAAAAATCCGTATTGAACCCAATTCAAACTTTTTCAACTCCCTTTTGGGTCGTGGGTCACGACCTCGAACCCGAGCTAATGCTCCCGCATCATACTCTCTCAGTTTTTGAGAATTTGACCTCAAATTAAGATCGAGTATGTCTTGAGTAAATCTTGATAAGTTTGCTCTAGTTTTGATTAGACCATGGTTCCCTCTAGCAACCAAACCCATGCTCCTAGGGTTCCCATGTTCCTTGAACTCCTTGTGCTCGGCTCTAGCACCCGGACGACCTCCGGCAACAACAACTTCCCCGACCTTCTCAACCTCCGTGATGCTCACGGTTCCCGAACCTCCACGACCTCCGTGACTCTCCTTACTCGGCAACCCCTCACAACCTCCATCTCCTCCATGAATTTCTTTCAAACCAACATCGTGCTCCCCTGACCCCTCGGCCTATTTGCAACCGATGCATAGTTGACACATGTATATTCTTTTTGCTTTATACATCAGTCTTAAGTCTGATGTCTATTCGAAAATAGACATCAGATTTTTCGGAAATCCGATGTCTATATAAGATATAGACATCAAATGTTTACAAAAATATGATGTCTATTCAAGACCTTAGACATCAAATATCACAAAAAACCGATGTCTATAATTTTTGTTGTAGTAAAAAAATCACAATATTGACGCCCAATACATTAATCCTATATATGATCACAAATGCCAGATGATTCGATAATTAACCACAATATCTTTATGCAATTAATCGATTATTCTAAGTTAATTACGAAACGATGTTTAACCAACTAGCCTATCAAAAAAATAATGTTTCATCAAAGACGCCACTTTCAAAATCGTACTTAGCCGTAAGATAATCCTTGCATGCCAATTCATAAATTAATCCAAAGCAGCGGCCAGTGAAAAAATTCCTCTTTAGCAACTCGTACTCCTTGACCTTCATTTTACCTTTGTCACCTCTTACAATCCATGAATTTCTGTAAAATTAAAACCCAACACGAAACTAAGTTAAATCTGAAAACTATGAGAGCATTACATTGCTTGCTCGAACACGATATCGTAAGTGACGCTGATGTGCAATACAAGATGCAAAATTAGTTGGTAAGATGTCAAAACAAGTCGATACACAAGCGACATGGAAAAAAAATATCTTTAACTGTTGCTAGTAATCATATTCTATTGAGATAGTCTGCTACTGCTGGTACTGTTGAACTATCAAACTCATGCATTGAAGTTGCTGGAAAATTGTTGTTGATTTTCATAAAAATGTGTTGAGTTTAATAGTTTCATAAGACTCAGACAACAAGAACACCATTCACAATTTTACTTATTATTATGCAAATAATTATTGAAATGTAAATTTGGGATAATGACAAGTAAATTAAACCAAAAACAAAGCGTAGAGAAGCCAAAACAAGCATAATTAAAAGAATTAAGCAAAACTCAATTTAAGACAAAGACAACTTACCTTAGACATTTTAAGATCAGTGATATCTGCATATTTCTCAAATGGTTGTTCAAACAGTTACAGAACAAATATGAGTGAGCACAAGGAACAACAGATAAATCATTCACCACAGTCTCACAAATGATAAAAGTTATGACAGATTATTTATAAGACAATCTCATCATTGCAAGGGACGAGTCTTTCAAGAAAGGGAAGACCTACAGATTCTAAGAGAGAAGAGGATTGCGAGGACTGGTAGCAAACATAAAGTGTCCATCCAACTAATGAATATTCTTCTATTCATGGTCCAACGCACAACATAAGAATGTACCTTCGAAAGGTAGACGAGGAAGCAATCCTCGCCACAAAAATTCGGGCTATCTTTTTTGAACATGACTGAAGCATCTTTTCCTGCAAACACCTCGACATTAAGTTAAGAGAACCAAATAATTCAAACAAAGACAATATACAGAAAAGAAATGACAGTTAAAAACAATTTGACAGAAAATGTAGTAGTATAAATCATACACCAAATAACAACTTGAGAAAAAAAAGGAGGAAAAAAAAGACCTCGGGACTGTTAAGAGCAGCTCTGATAAGAGTTGGTTGCCGTGCAGAGGCCTGTGTGGATATGATCAACTGATGTCAGCATCAAACAGGAATGTCTTATGAAAGATAGCGAGGCCGAGATCCATACGACATCTGAAGTTGATTGACAGGAATGTCGACAACAATCCCGTTGTCACCTTCAACTATATAAACCACCCTCATGATCTAAGAAAATGTGTAAAGCATAAGGATAATAGAGACACTAGTCAAATCCAAGCATTTTGTAGATTACACGGAATCTGATGGAGAAATCACTCAAAAGTTGCTTAATATGAGTGTTCAGGCAAATGTTAATCTCATTCTGGAACAAACTAATGATAATCAGTCTTTAGAATAGTTCTTTAAGGACACTATCATCACCATTTGGCATAATAATGGAGGTTGTCAGGTTGGCAGGGTAGTTAACCATGACTATTGGGTCGTGGTGTTGATCGGATTCTTCAGCTAGTTTATTTATGATGTGCAGGTACATAGGAGTATATACGATGATAGCATACATATAACTTGTTATTTTAAAAAATAGACTAGGGGTTTGTCTGCTAAGATACACTAGTACAGAAATGTCATTTGGCAACGGTCCACATACAGCAACGGTTACACGACCGTTGTAAATCGGGGCGTTGCCGTAAAAAGCATTTTTAGCACTAAAAGCCTCGACAAGACGACAACTATCTAATAAAATCAAACCCTACAACAAGCGAGAATAGATAGAAGACGCACTAAGATATTAAGCTACATAGACCAAAGAGGTGTTACAGAGGTTTTTGAGAAACTGGTTGTGCCAGAAGTCGTCTAACTCTCCAAGCGGAATATAACTCAGTTTGAAAGCACATAAACCATCTAATAATCAAGTTTGAAAATTAGATTTGTGACAAGTGAGAAGAAATAATTGGTGGATGAAATAGGCAAAGTATGGAGCAAGTAATTTGGGTTGTATTTGTTTAATAAATTAATAGTACAGAACAGGGATGTTACAGGTTTTACAAAAGGGTTAGATTGAATTAATTAGGATAGGAATATGAAGTAATCAAGTAAGATGTAGGCTACGTAGATAGGGTGTTGTCAAGCAGTGCACCAAGGTCCCTCTCGTCTCCCATAAGGCCACAAACACAAACACAAACATAAACACAAAAACACAAACACACATACCTAAAGTGAATGAATCAAATAAATGAAGGAATGAATTTATGAATGAGAAGAACGATGAAGGACATTACGAAGGTGGTGAATGGCGTATCCTTAATCGTTAAAGAATTAGGACTCCTTTTTCGTACTTACCAGAGGTCATGTCCACCATTTTCAACCTCCCAATTCTTACAATAAAATAATAATAATAATAATAATATTAACAATAAGGACCCCATACCTACTCCTCACGATCTTCCGTCCTCCGATTTCCCAATTGGTTACTTCAATGCCCAAGATCTTCCATCTTCCTCGTCCGATTCCCCCATTGTTTATTTCAATGCCCAAGATCCTTCATCCTCGTCTCCAATTGTTACTCCTGAATTCCATATAAATATTGAATACAAATTTTGAGAGATATTTAACAACAACATTTAATCAATACAAATATTACCAAAAACACTAATTTAAAACTCTAAATCGAAAAGAATTCATACAGAAAAGAAATTAAAGGAAAAAACATATAAGAACTAACCGGGAGAAAAATAGAGCAAACCCTAAATCTGATATTTTCGTTCTCTGGATGATTTATCGTCACTTGCTTTTATATCAAAAATGGGGAATTGAGAGATTGAGAGATAAAGAAAAGCCTTTTGAGGTTATTTGAGGACTGATTTAGGGAAATGGAATGACGGTGTACGTGTTTACAAGGTACTCCGTATGTATTACTTCGTACTTCGTATTAATTTTAGGCAACGGTTTCAATAATAACCGTAGCCTTTGCTTTATATTACGCTTCGCTTTTAAATGGAACGTGGCCTTTTTCTTTTGTCTAATATTTAGTATAACTGTATAATATAATTACTATAATCGTATAGTATATAATTGATTGATAAAATATTATTTGCTGATATATAGATAATAGTATAACCGTATAAAAAGATATTAGATAGATCCTAATGATAATATAATTAGTAATATATGCCTTTTATTTATTATAGTTAATAATTTTAGTATAAGTTTTCAGTAGGTAATGAGTGATTAAATATATATGTGATTATTTTAGAATACGAGTAATATAATGTACGTGTTTAGAAAATATGCACATAGCGTCAAAATTATATGTTTTCGCGCCAAATTTTAATTTAATAAATGGCAACGGTCAATAAGAAACCGTTGCCTTAATTGTGTACAAAAAATACATATGGCAACGGTTTCTGAGTGGACCGTTGTCGTATGAGTTATTTCTCTATATTTGGCAACGGTCGTTGTTAACAACCGTTGCCTTTTCTAATAGGCAACGATTATTTTTAATGACCGTTGCCATTTGTCCATGCCAAAAGTCATTTCTGTACTAGTGATAGTTAGAAAACAGATCGTTTTTCTTACTTGCGAACAAAGACTTGCAGTCATCAACAGACTTGCAATTTTCATTATGGATCATCAGAAGACGAACCTTATCATGCTTGATTCAGACTCGAAAATGCAGAACACCATATTATAAATTGCTGCAATAATTTATTCAAAACCTAACAGATGTTATATAGATGAAAACGTGACTTGCACATATAGCTACGGAACTAGCTGATTAAAACATACCTACACGAGTCCTCTGGTAAGAAAGCTTCCAATCACCCATGGGACAAATTCGTGCTGAGGCTTCAGTTCTTTCGTCTCCTTGGCGTATATTAGCTCAAACTGCATCGACTCTTTTGTCTCAAAATCAAACCGCAAAAATCCTCAACATTCTACATTTGCTACTAACCATGGGACTGTTTTCTAATGAGGACTTATCTGCCTGCCATGTTCACTTGAGGAGCAATCCTTGATGGACTTTGGATCCAAACTCAACTTTATAAAACAAGTCTCCCACTTAGTATGTGTTTTGGTAAAATTTCTACCGAGTAGAATTACTGTGATGTAGGTCAAAGTGCCAACCAATATTTGGATTTTACGTAGAAAATAAATATAGAAAACGAGAAAAGATAAAGAGTGACACAAGAGGTTTTTGGTGACGCGGAAAAACCCAATGTGGGAAACAACCGCGGGGGAACGGAATCCCTCCAATATGTTTACTATGATCGAATGTTTTCACTGTTTGCTTTGAGTACAAGTGCTTGCGTAAATTTAAGGATTACAATGCGCCAAAAGAACGAATGCCTAACGAATGCCCTCCCCTTTTCTTTTTATAGCTACGAATTTGCATGTTCAACTGATTTTCTTTGTTGCTGGAATGTGGGAGGGAATATAGGGGAATATCCCTTTAGGGTTTTGACCCGCTCCCTTTCTCCAACAGCTCTTTTTTCTGCTCTGGTCTGGCTTCTGGTCTGCTTTTGATTTGCTTCTGGTCTGCTCCTTGTGGTGGGCTGTTTGTTTATTTATCCTCGGGCCCAACAGTGAGATGCAAATTTTGGGCTAAACAATTTCCCCCAAATTTCAGCCTAACCTTGGCTTTAATTGGGCTGGAATTTCTTTTTATCTTTTGGGTATTCTGGAATTTACGTGGGTGGTTGTGGAGGTGACAAAACTGTTCTCAACCGTCTTTTCTGCCCCACCTGCCCCACTTTTGCATTAACTACTTGTCCCCTCAGTATTTACTTCGTTCTTTTACTTTAACCTTTCACCTTTCAAATTTGAATTTACTTTCAAATTTCATCCACTTGCTTCCCTTATAAATACCCTTTTAACCGTGTTGCTTCACTTTTACCTCTTTCAAAAAATTCACTTACTTTCTTTACCATCTTCTTGTCTTTCTTACTTTCTTTCTCTGCCGTAAAAGATTTTTTTCACTGTTTAATAATCCATCATGTCTGGTCCTGGGTCTTCTTCCGCTACTCCTTCCACTACTCCTGCTCCTGTTGGGTCTTCTGGGTCCAGCTCTGCTTCGGGGGACTATTCTGGTCCTTTCCCGTCGCAGAAGTTGCTTGCGGCCAAGCATTTATGCGATTCCTCTTTCAACGAGTCTCATGCCTCTTTTATCAAGCTTCGATTTGGATTTCCGGAGGGGGTGGTCTATCACTTTCCTCTTGCCGGCGAGAAGGCCGATTTTGAGAGGGAAGGATGGACTTGTTTCTATGAATACCCTTTCCGTCTGGGTCTCAGATTTCCTTTTCCTAATTTGATTGTCGATTTCCTGAAGTTAACCAAACTAGTTATGTGCCAGATTGCTCCGCATGCATGGAGAATCTTACTCAGTATTTGTGCTCTGAACCGTGAACGGGGGCTGAACATTGGTTTGGCTGACTTGGGGCAGTGGTTCACCCCTCGTTCTCTGGGTCATTCTCGGTGTACCATTCGTAGCCATGACAATATGCCTTCTGCCATTATCTTTTCCACCACTCCAGATGATTGTAAGTGGTTTACCCATTTTATTTTCGTCAAGATTGACACCCTTCCTCATTCTCCGGACTATATTTTTTCCAAGTGGCAGCCTGTGGAAGGTACTGGCTTTGTTCTGGCGTTCTTTTTGATTTTCTTTACTTTATTGTTTTTCGTCTGTTTCTGATGGCTTGTTAGTTTCTGCAGGGCGTAGCTTGGCTAAGCTTCCTGATTCCGCTGATCCCCCTACTTCCAAGGCCAAAATCCTGGACCTTCCTGCCGAGGATAGGACGTTCTCCAAGCTGGTCCGGGATGCTGCTGTTCTGGGGGTGAAGAAGGAGGGTACGGTACTTTCGATGTCTTTTTTGTTTTCTTAGGGTGGATCTGCGCTTGGTCTGTTCTGATTTCTGCTGTCATCTTTCCAGGAAAGCCCAGAGTTGATGTGAGCAGGGTGATGCAGCTACGCAGAAAAAGGTTGGCTTCTGGGGACGCGGGGTCCTCAAAGAAGACGAAAAAGGACGTTGTGGAGGGGAGCTCTGCTGGAGCTGGGTCCCAAGCTGCCCCTATTGAAGTTGACACTGTTGATCTGGTCCAGGAACCTGTTTCTGAAGCTCCCTATGTTGATCCCTCTCCCCTCAAGATTCCTCCCTTCATTCCTACTCCTGGTTATAAGCCAGTTCTGGAGCAGCTACCTCTGCCACCTTCTGGAGAAGGTTCATCTTCTTCTTCTCTGCGCCTGGACCTCCCAGCGGATTTTGGTGGATCCAGGACTCATCTCTGGCCTGCCTTGGACTCACTACTTTTCCCCGCCTCTGCCTCTATTATGGAAACTCGTCCTTTCAAGGACTTGATCAGACGTACTGTGGAGGTTTCCTTTGAGGTAACTCTTCTTCTTTCCCTTTTTTATTTTCTTTTTCTTCTCTTTTTATCTTTCCTGATCTGATCTGGATTTCCAGGTTCTGGAGCTGTCACTTTGTGCTAAACGACAGAGTGAGGCCTTGCTGGCTGAACTTCATTGTTCGAAGGCGGCTCAATCTGAGGCTCTGAGGAGGAGGCAGGAGGTGGAGAGGATGCAGGAGGCCCTGGCAAAGAAGGAGCGGGAGTTATCGGAGAAGTTGAGCTTGGAGGAGACCTTGAGGGAAAGTTTGCGGCAGGCTGTTGAGCGTTCTCGCCAGGATGTGGCTAAGGGTCAGGAGATACTCAAAGCTCAGAAGGAGGCTTCTCAGAACCAGCTAGCCACGGCTCACTCTAAGTTGGAGAGGGCCTTGACTTCAGAGGCGGACCTGGTGCTGAAGGTGGAGGCCCTGGAGCAAAAGAAGGCTGGTCTGCAGAGGGTGTTAATTGAAGCTGTTGCTTATACTGCTGCTGAGACCTGGGTAAAGTGTGTCTGGAGTTCCAGGAGGGTAACCATACCACCTGGGACTTAGCTGCCTTGGAGAAGGCCTTCGCTTCTGATTTTCCCGAGGGGTTAAACATGGACCTGATCTCCGACGATGAAGAGGAAGAAGGCGAGGTGGGGTCCCAGGATGTTGAAGGGGAGGTGACCTCTGACCCCACCAATGCTGACGTTGCTGCTGTTGGGCCTACTCCAGATGAGTAGGTTTTGTTAAAAATTTATCTGCTGGGCCCTGATATGGGCGTTAATATTTTGTTTTGAACTTTGGATGCCCCTGCGTGGGCTTTACTGTTGTAGTTTTTGCTGCTGGTCCGGGTGGACCGGTAAAAACAATTCTGTTTTGAGGCTGCCTTGGGTGGCTTTTCCTTTAATCGTATGGTCCCCATTGTATGGGGTTTGCTTTTTATCTGTTGGTTTTTCTGCCGTTTTTCTGGCGTTTTTTCTTTTGTACATGCACGTTTCGTTTGTATTTTGGCCATTGATGTTTTGGTGTGCTGGCCTGGTGTTTTGTATACCCATCCCTATATTGGGGTGCCAGGCTTGACTTAGGTTCTCCGGCGATCAGTGCAGATTTCCTCTTTAGGTCAGTCCACTAGGATAAGTAAATTCTGGTCCAGAAAAATGAAAACACATTTAAGGTTTGAAATTATAAGGCCTAGATTACTAAACTTAGGTAAAAAATATAAAGGCAAGATATCATTCTAAACTTAAATTTATAGACAAAAATATAAACACAAGATTTTAAGCTGAACCAGAGTAAACTTTATACAGAGTAGAACCTGAGTCTAAGGGAGCTGCTCTGATCTGGTGGAGGCACCTTTAGATGATATACTTTTTTAGGTGAAGTATATTCCATGATCTGGGTATCTGTAACAACCCGACCCACCACGGTCGTAACACACCCCAATAAGATGGGAGGTAAGCCTTTGGGCCCATTATTTGTCCTCACTTAAGCCCAAAAGCACAAGGCCTTGTTACTAAGTGGTGGATGTAAGCTATTATAAACATATCACAAGCCTCTCAATCTACCGATGTGGGACAAATCTCCACACAAACTCATATCATACTCTTGGGGTGTTACAAACTCCCCCACTTAAAGAACACAACGTCCTCGTTGTGCCTCAAACCTCACCACAGCCAAGCCCAGAATCCTCCCCGCTAGGTGTGTGACCCGGGTACTCCCGACCACAGGCTTACCACACGGTCGCAGGGTCGCTCTGATACCATTTGTAACAACCCGACCCGCCACGGTCGTAACACACCCCAATAAGATGGGAGGTAAGCCTTTGGGCCCGTTATTTGTCCTCACTTAAGCCCAAAAGCACAAGGCCTTGTTACTAAGTGGTGGATGAAAGCTATTATAAACATATCACAAGCCTCTCAATCTACCGATGTGGGACAAATCTCCATACAAACTCATATCATACTCTTGGGGTGTTACAGTATTATTTCCCCTTCCATTGTCATTAGCCTGTAGGCCCCATTACCAACTATGCTCTCAACTTGGTATGGGCCCTCCCAGTTGTAGGCAAACTTTCCAGCTTGTCGGTTTTTGGTGTTCTGGAACACCTTTCTCAGGACCAGATCTCCTACTTGCAGGGTTCTGATCCTGACATTTTTGTTGTAGCTCCGAGCCACCATCTGTTTGTATGAGGCCATTCCGACGTATGCACTGGTCCTGAGTTCATCAACAGTGTCCAGGCTTCTTGTCATTTCTACTTGGTTCTGGTCCTCAGTTATACTCCCGTATCTGTGGGTTGGGATTTTGACTTCAGAAGGAATTACTGCTTCTGCTCCGAAGACAAGGCTGAAGGGGGTCTGACCTGTTGCTACTTTCGGAGTAGTTCTGTCAGCCCACAGGACCAGAGGGAGCTCCTCTGCCCATTTCCCTCCCATTTCTTGTAATTTCTTTTTCATATTCTCAATAATGATCTTATTACTGGACTCAGCTTGTCCGTTGGACTGGGAATTTCTGAGGGTAGACTTCTGGAGTGATACGTTCCACCCAGCGCAGAAAGCCTCGGTTTTCTTCCCAATGAATTGGGAACCGTTATCACATATTATTTCTGAGGGTATGCCAAATCTGGTGAATATATTACGCTTAATGAAAGAGATGACCTGAGCTTCGGTGGTCTGGGTGAATGATTCTGCTTCGATCCATTTAGAGAAGTAATCTGTCATGGCCAGCATGTACATTTTGTTTCCTGGTGCTCTGGGGAGAGGTCTCACAATGTCCATCCCCCACTTCATAAAAGGCCATGGGGATATGACCGGGTGCAGGGGTTCTGCTGGTTGATGGCTGACGGATGCGTGCCTTTGACAGGCATCACATTTCCTTGCATACTCCTTCGCATCCTTGCGCATTGTGGGCCAGAAGTACCCCATTCTGAGGGCCCTATTGGACATGCTTCTTCCCCCTGCATGATTTCCACAGTCTCCGCTGTGGAGGTCATGCAAGACTGTCTGTGCTTCGGTCTGGTTCAGGCAGCGCAGGTATGGTCCTGCTAATGATTTCCGGAATAGAATACCATCGATCAGCAGGAACCTGGAAGCCTTCATCCTGAAACTGCGTGCCTCCTTCTTACTGCTGGGCTGGATATCATATTTCAACCAATCTAGGTATGGTTTTCGCCAGTCCTGCTCCGACTCCTGATCTGGGTTGTTGCTACAGATAGGTAGCTCCTCCTGGTCCGAATCTGGTCCAGGAATGGCTGGTTTGAGGACATGGGTGATTGGAATACTGGCTACGTCGGCTGGTTTGAAGGTTGAGCCTAGGGTTGCCAGTGCATCTGCTTCTGCGTTCTGTTCTCTGGGTACTTGCTGGATGCAGAATTCCACGAATCTGCTGATTAACTCCTTTGCTACACACAAGTAGGCCACCATTGTGAGGTCTCTTGCTTCGTATGTTCCATTGACATGGTTCACAATTAGTTGTGAATCACTGTATACATTGACATGGTCGATTCCCATGTCCAGGGCTAGGTGCAGTCCCAGGACCAGAGCTTCATACTCAGCCACATTATTTGTGGCCTTGAACTCACATCGGACTGCTTGGGTGATTAAATCTCCTTCTGGTGATCGGAGGATCAACCCAACTCCAGATCCTCTGGCGTTTGAGGCTCCATCTACCCGCAACTCCCAGGTGCCTGGCTTGGCACCCTGGTGTAGGTGCAGGATTTCCTGCTCTGCTTGGATCTGGAGTGTTGGGCTGAAGTCGGAGACAAAGTCTGCAAGGGCTTCTGACTTTATGGCTGTGCGTGGTTCAAACTGGAGATCATAGCCACTGAGGTGCACAGACCACTTAGCCATTCGTCCTGATAATTCTGGCTTCCTCATAACCGTCTTGAGTGGGTGATTGGTAACCACTGAGATGGTATGAGACTCGAAGTACGGACGCAGCTTATAGGATGCTGTGACCAATGCCAATACTAGTTTCTCAAGTGAGGTATACCTTGCTTCTACTGGCAGTAATGATTTGCTGACGTAGTACACCGGGTGCTGGGCCCCTTCGTGCTGTCGGGCCAGAACTGCACTTGCCGCTGCTTCGGTTACTGATAGGTACAAGAGCAGGACCTCCCCTTGCTCTGGCTTGGATAGCAGGGGTGGGCTGCTTAGGTACTGCTTTAGTTCCTGGAATGCTTTTTCGTGCTCCGGTGTCCAATCAAACTTCTGGCTTTTTCTAAGAATATCATAGAATAATCTGCACCGGTCTGAGGATCTGGAGATAAACCTGCTCAGGGCTGCTACTCTTCCTGTCAAGCGCTGCACATCTTTAGGCTTCTGGAGTGATTCCAGCTGCAAAACTGCTTTGATCTGTTCTGTGCTGGCTTCTATCCCCCTCTGTGTTACCATATACCCCAGGAATTTCCCACTGGAAACTCCAAAGGTACACTTAGCTGGATTTAACTTCATTTTGTACCTCCGGAGGGTGTTGAATGTTTCCTCCAGGTGCTGGGCGTGGTCCACCGATTGCTTGGACTTGACCACCATATCGTCTATATATACTTCCATGTTGCGTCCTATTTGGTCTTTGAACATCATATTGACAAGCCGCTGATATGTAGAGCCAGCATTCTTAAGGCCGAAGGGCATTACGTTGTAGCAGTAAATGCCTCTTTCGGACCTGAATGCTGTCTTCTCCTGGTCTGCCGGGTCCATTTTGATCTGTTTGTACCTGCTCCAGGCATCTAGGAAAGTCAACATTTCGTGGCCTGCAGTGGCGTCTACCATAGCATCTATGTGTGGCAAGGGGAATGGGTCCTTGGGGCAGGCCTTATTCAGGTCTGTGAAATCCACGCAGACCCTCCACTTGCCATTCTTTTTTGGTACCGCCACTACATTAGATAGCCACTCTGGGTACCTGACTTCCCTTATCTTTCCTGCCTCCAGAAGGTTATCCACCTCCTGGTTTATGATCTGATGTCTTTCTGCTGCGAATTTCCTGCGCCTCTGCTGCACTGGTCTGAATCCTGGATCTATGCTGAGCTTGTGTGTTATGATCTCTGGGTCTATACCAATCATATCTTTGTGGGACCAGGCGAAACAGTCCACATTCTTTCTGAGCAGCTGGAGGAGCTGCTGACGTAGATCTCCAGAGCACTCTGAGCCTATGAACACAGTCCTTTCTGGGTGCTGCTCATCCAGGTGGACCTCATCGATTTCTGCCTGCTGGGGCTCGATGTACTCCTCCTGGATGTGCAGTTGCTGTAGTTGCTATGCTCTGGCAGCTGGTGGTCTGGTGGTCCTTTTGAGAGCTACTTTGTAACAATCCTTGGCCTCATCCTGGTCTCCCCGTATCTCCTGGACTCCCCACGGTGTAGGAAATTTCAGGCACTGGTGATACGTTGACGGGATTGCTCGCATTTCGTGGATCCAGGGCCTGCCAAGAATAACATTGTAAGTAGATGGACCATCAATAACTAGGTACCTTACCTGTTTGTTCAGCCCTCCGGCGTAGGTGGGGATGGTGATCTCCCGCAGGGTATGCGCTGTTTCTCCACTGAATCCGACCAGAGGAATAACTTTCTTTGTCAGGTCCTTCTCGTCAAATCCCATGCTCTTTAGTGCATCCAGCATCAGCAGGTTGACGGAGCTGCCTGTGTCTACCATGACTTTCCTGACCTCACAATTACCAATGTTCAATGTGATAATCAGGGCATCATGGTGCTGCTCTGGTACTGCCTGTGCATCTGTCTCGTCAAAGGTCACTGCTGGGAGATCCTGCCTTGCTATTCTGCACGATGATTCTGGCTTGTCTCCCTTAGCTACAGTTACACGCCTCTTGGCCGCTGAGTAGGTGAGCCCACACAGCTCTTATCCTCCAGTGATGACATTCACAATTCTGTTGCAAGGAGGAGTTGGTGAAGGCTGCACCTGGCTGGCTGCATTGACTCTGGTGGATTTCTCTGGGAGCAGATGGTCTAGGTTGCCTCGGTCATACTGGAATCGAACTTCCTTCCTGAGGGTGTAGCATTCATCGGTGGTATGACCTATGTCATCATGAAATTCACATCTTTTGCTAGCATCACGGCGGTCATTGGGTCGTTCCTCTTTCTTCTTTGGCCACCTGACTCCCTTGAGATCCTTCAGGGCCTTCAGCAGGCCAGCCATCCCGGCGGTAAAGCCATACTCACTGACTTTCGGAGGTGGATCTGCATCGCTTTTACCACCAGTGCTCTCGGACACTTTGCTTACTGGCTTGCTATAGGGCTTTGGCCTCTCGCCCCTCTTTTCTACTGGTGCTTTCCTAGACACAGGTTCTGTGTCATAGATACTTCTTCTGGAGGCAGCGTCCTCTTCCAGCCTCATGGCTGCAACTGCCTGGGCCTGTACATCAGCAAAGGCAGTGCATGGGTGCATTGTCAACTGCTTGTACAGGTCTGAATCGTGATGTAACCCCCTGCGGAAGGCTTCAATGGCAGTGGGTACATCACAATGCGGGATGACAACCTTTTCCTTGTTGAACCTGGTGAGGTAATCTCGAGTGGTTTCCTCGAATCCCTGAACAATTCTGTATAGATCGCTGGTCTGCTTTTCTGGTTTCATGCTGCTAGCAAACTGCTGATTAAAGGCATTAACCAAATCTGCAAAGAAGGAGATACTGCGATTGGGCAATCTCACAAAGCAGTGCAGGGCTGCTCCGGATAGGGTTGACCCAAATCCTTTGCACATGCAGGCCTCCTTAAGTGCTCCGGTTGCGGTTACCACCATCATTTTCTGCTTATACTGATTTATGTGGTCCAGGGGGTCGGCCGTACCATCATATAGTGTCATGGTTGGTGGCACAAACCCCCTGGGCACATTGATCAGGGCAATGTTGTCGATGAATGGTGAATCTGCATAGCTGTCCTATGAAGCTTTCTCCATTGGCCTTGGCATACCAGGTATCTTGGTGATCATGTCTTTCAACTCCTGGTAGCGCTGGTCTGAGAGACTGCCTACGTCAAGGAATGGATTGACTGGCGGAGGGAAGAAGCCTAGAGGGGCTCCTCCCCAGGGACCTGAGGTCGGATTGACTGGCGGAGCGAAGAAGCCTGGAGGGGCTCCTCCTCAAGGTCCTGCGGCTGGTTGATTGGCTGCCACGGATGAACTGAAGCCTGGTCCTGGATGCCAACCAACTGCTGACTGTGCTGGCGCTCCTCCCCGCCATCCTCCGGTGCTGGACTGGTTCACGGGCGCTGCTCCTACTGAGATCTCTAGCGTTCGTCCGATGGTGGGCTGTGGAGGGGTACCTGAAAAAATCAAAGGATCAGTCCCAGGAGGAAAACAAGGTGTAGGATTACCTGCAGGCTGAACTGGTCTGGACTGCGATGCTCCAAACACGGACGAGTCCAGATCCAGTATCTCTGGGCCACTGCTCGGGGTGGTGAAACCTAGATCCAGCCTGGTGACGATCTCCTGGGGAATTGGCCGGTTCAACCCTGCTCTCCCGAAGGGGTTGAAGGTCTGCCTAGGCCCTGGCTGCAACATTCTGAACGGCTGCTCTGGACGTGCGACTGCAGCGATCTGCTCTCTCAGGTCTAGATTGTCCTTCTTCAGGCCATCTATGGCTTCCTGCAGAGCACTCATTCCCTGGACCACCATCTGCATCGGATCGGTAAGGGGAACCTGCGGCTGCTGGTCTGCTCTGAGCGTCTGGGCTTCTCCACTCCTACTGGGGCTGCTCTCTCTGCTCTGCCTTGGGGAAGCAGACACAGCGGGTGATCTGGGAACCTGAGGAGGTTTGCTAGATGAAACCACAACCTTGGAGGCTGTGGTCTGACTCACGACCAGGGATGGTCCTGTGAGTCCAGCAGATACAGTAGGGTTGGTCCCACTGGATTGGGCTGGCATGCTCTGGGAACTGGAAGGGTTAGCTCTGGTCCCAGACATGTTTTTTGTGGCGAAATGACGGTTTCGTATATTGGAATGCGCACTATGCCCCACGGTGGGCGCCAAATTGTTTTGGTAAAATTTCTACCGAGTCGAATTACTGTGATGTAGGTCAAAGTGCCAACCATTATTTGGATTTTACGTAGAAAATAAATATAGAAAACGAGAAAAGATAAAGAGTGACACAAGAGGTTTTTGGTGACGCGGAAAAACCCAATGTGGGAAACAACCGCGGGGGGAACGAAATCCCTCCAATATGTTTACTATGATCGAATGTTTTCACTGTTTGCTTTGAGTACAAGTGCTTGCGTAAATTTAAGGATTACAATGCGCCAAAAGAACGAATGCCTAACGAATGCCCTCCCCTTTTCTTTTTATAGCTGCGAATTTGCATGTTCAACTGATTTTCTTTGTTGCTGGAATGTGGGAGGGAATATAGGGGAATATCCCTTTAGGGTTTTGACCCGCTCCCTTTCTCCAACAGCTCTTTTTTCTGCTCTGGTCTGGCTTCTGGTCTGCTTTTGATTTGCTTCTGGTCTGCTCCTTGTGGTGGGCTGTTTGTTTATTTATCCTCGGGCCCAACAGTGAGATGCATATTTTGGGCTAAACAGTATGCTTTCCCTCGAATACTAGATTCTCCACACACAAGATGAAAAGGAAGTACTCAGCCTATCAAAAAGTACGATGAATACCAACAAATTACGATTAATCTAGTGAAAACAACTAAAATTCTGTACATATGAATTGCTTTGTATAGATACTTTCACCTAAATTTCGTTGTCTGACAATTAGGGTTAACTAACCCTAATTGCATATTGAAACTCAATTATTGTAACAATACACAAATTCAATTGGATAATAATGAAATGTAAATTGGAAAATTGAAATGAACTTTAGAAGTGAAATTAGAACAACATTGCAATGAACTGAAAACATTGAAAAATTGAAATTAAGAAACTGAAAAATTGAAATCCTAAATTAAAATTACCTGGATGCGATTTCAAGGAGCAGTGATGATGGTGGTGGTGATGGAGCAACGATGGCACGTTGGAGGAATGAGTGAGAGCAGCGGTGGATGAATGGATTTGGCGAGCAGCGGTGGAGGAGTTTTGCAGGTTTTTCAAGTTTCACCTAAATAGTAAATAGAAATCAGTGTTTATTTTGATAATGAGCAACGGTGAATGATAATGAGCAGACATATGTATTTGTTTCGAGAAATAGACATTCGTGTTTTAATAACTAATGTTCTTTAAAAAGCAAGTTTGATAGACATCAGTTTTTTAAAACACTGATGTATATTCAAATGTATAGACATCTGTCTTTTTTTAATCTCTGATGTCTATGTTTATACATCAATTTTTTCAAAATATCTGATGTCTATTAAGTGATGTCTATTACGTTTTTTGTAGTAGTGTAAAGTTTTAGATACGACATTGGTACAAGATCCGCTGTCAATAATCAAGTCGCATTTTTTCCCTCAATCTTGCAACGAGTATGGAAAACATTATCTCTTTGCTCCTACCCTTCCGTCGTGGTCTCTACGTGTAAGGCACGCACTACGAGGCAATCTTCCTCATCCTCACTTTCGGCCACTACGGTCTCTCCTTCTCACTTTTCCTCCTCAATTTTCTCCTCCTGAATTAATTCAGGTACAACAAAGTTTGGAACCATACCTTGAAGTTCTTGAATTGATAAGGTTCTCTTTTGAGGGTAATCTGTAGCAATGTGTCCATAGCCCTGACACTTATAGCATCTTCTTATTGTACTCCCTCTAGGATCAGGAATACGTACTTGGCTTGAATGCACCCTTGGCTTTTTCGGCCACTTCTTATTTTGCCGCTTCTTTTGTCTTAGGCGTGGCACTTGGATTAGATGATGACGAGCCCTCTCCGACTCTTGTGCTTCGATAGGAATTTACCTTTCTTGCTTTGTCATGCCTTTTAAATTTTAAGGCTATCCTGCACACATCATAATAATCTTCATAATTTTGTATCTCAACCCTTGAAGCTAGGGTTGGCACTAAACCACGAATGCACCTCGCAACTTTTAACTCCTCTCTCTCGTCTAAGTCACATACGATAGTCATCTTTTCAAACTCCCTAATGTATTATGAGACGGTCATATTATCCTGAGTTAAAGAATGGAGCTTCAGGTAGTTTTCTTGATCATAATCTTTTGGCAAGAATTTTTTTTACCATGTGTTTCTTTAACTTTGCCCAAGATTTGATTTTCTCCTTGTGTTGCTTCTTCCTTTGCTTCTTTAGATTCTCGTACCATAACGAAGCATATTTTGTAAGTTTCAAGATAGCAACTTTAAACTGTTTCCGGTCGTCGTATTCCTTGTACTCGAAGACTCGCTCCGTTTGCCTTAGCCAGTCCAAGAAATCTTCCGGATCCATACCCCCCTTGAATTCAGGGATGTCAAGTTTGAGACCTCTATCATCCTCGTTCTTGTCCCAAGCCTTGCCCTTGAATTCTTCCTCTTCTTCTGAGTCACTCGCCCTAGATGAGGACTCTCCCGTTTTCTTATGACCTCCCTTGGTCATCATAGTCTTGATGAGGTACTTGAGTTCTTGAAGTTCGGACTTCAACTCCATGTTACTCGCCTCCCATGACTTCTCTTCGCCATTTCCGTTTTTAGATCCTACCATGGTGATAAATGTTAGGTTTAGTTATCTCATAAGCTAATTATTTTAGTCATACTAAACAAAAATTAATTAACATATTAATTATCATATTTTCGATCTTATGCATGCTAATGGAAATGCTGATATAAGGAGATTTGAACCCTTACACACGGTCCAAATAATGCAAGGATGATCCTCCAAGCTTAATATCCAATGTAGGATATCTCCTCCAAGATGCACCCAAGACAATTCATTAGAACCGAAACTTACACTAGCTAGGTGATATATTCGGTTTCCTTAAACTATATTCTAATCTCTTATTAGAATAAGTAATATATGAATACTACAATGGTTGTGGTATTACTAGTATAATCCTATTATATAAATATTATGAGATAATATTAGAGAGGATTTATTGGAGGTTTCTCACACTAGAAAACCCTTAGGTTAGAATGAATGAAATGTTTTCCTAATGAACAATTCACATTTTATTAGCAATTGGTGTGGTTGCCGTGAGATGCTTATAGAAAGCACCAAGGAGTGCTTTTTGTCTTATCAAAAACACTTAGGGTGGCTCAAGGTGATGTTCTCTATGTTTGTGTTTTATTGTGTACTTAAGACACAAAACACACCCATAAATACCTTCTTAAAACCGGCACCCATAAAATGCACTTCCATTTTATCAATTGTCATTTGTACAATTGTACATGTGTGACATACATTATGTCATAATAATATAAGATACAATTGTTTTAATTTAAAATGCATATTTATCAAATAAATATCATTTATAAATTAAATAAATCATATTCAATAAATTGACAAGTAATTCGAAATTACTAATATATATAAAATGGTTATCATATTAATCGTCAATACGATTTACAACACTTGTAATAATCTACAACCCGATTCATTCTAATTTCGACATTTCATAAATATCGTTTAATGTTTGATAATTGACATGATTCAATTTCAAACATAAATCTTACATTAAGATTTAACCTCTGATTTCTCAATATACGAGTTTAAGGAATCTGATCAACTCGTATCAAAATACATTTGATCAGTTTATCAATTAAGGGAATTGTCCTATAGGTGTGACCTAAAGGGATCAACTGACCACCACCGTCATACGACAGTAATGTCAAACTCTAGCTAGCCAATCATTACCGATTAATGTTGGTCAGTTGACTAATATATTTCGTATCATCCCTTGCGTATTCTCGTCAGGAGATTTAATTATGTGATCGCACTATTGTTGAGGACACATTTCCCAACAATAAACTTTCCCAAGAATAGGTATAATAAAAATTAGACCAGGAGCCAAAACTCTGATACCAATTTGATGCGTATTTGGGGTGATAATCAAATAAGACGATCAACGAAAATACGTATGTTGCAGCGGAATAATATAACTTGTGAAATATCACGAATTAGGGTAAAATAAAGAACGAAAAATAACAAAATAAGATGAATGATGAACGAATGGTGAACGATGAACGGTGACGTGGCACTCGGTGATGAACGCCTTGGACGGTGGTCCGTGGTTGGTCACAGTGGTGATTGGTGGTCGGTGACAATGGTGATGATCGTTGATGACGTAGTGATGCACATCAACCAATACTTGAAAGATTTGTGGTATGATGTAATGAATGATTTATGTATGTCGAAGGATAGGATAATTGATCAAGCTCACACAGATACCCTCTCAATTATTTTGAAGCTAACACAGATACTTCGGGGTTAAAGTTCACACAGATACTTTAGATTTTGTAAGTAAAATTTAACAAAGAGATTTTAATTTATAACTTGAATAATTGATGTATCAACCTAGGATGCCTATTTATAGTAAGGTCATTCGTCACAATCTGACTCAAATTAGGAAACAAAAACAACAATCCACACGTCTCAACAACTCGTCCAAACCGTGTGATCCCTATTCATCTAGGGTTTCCTAATTCTATCTTATGGATTAAATAATCCTTATTTAAAACTAAAAGATAAAATAATAAAGAAAAAGATTAAGTTGTAACAAACTCCTAACAACTTAATAACTAACTCTAACAAACTTGTAACTAACTTTGTAACAAACTTGTAACAACCCGAACAACTTGTTGTAACAAACTAATAACAAAATTAATTAATTAAAATAAGATAATAAAACAAACCCTAAACAACCTAGGAAACCGTGTGGTCCACACGTGTATCCTTGGCACACGTCCCAAGGTACCTTCCCGAAACCTTCCTTTGTTCTTTCAATACGTCTTCCCAAGCTAACTTAAAAATCCGTATTGAACCCAATTCAAACTTTTTCAACTCCCTTTTGGGTCGTGGGTCACGACCTCGAACCCGAGCTAATGCTCCCATATCAGAGGGTGCTCTATCTTTGAGATCTTTGTTTGTCAATATAGTTTTATATAATTTGATTATATGAATACATATATTATTAATTTATTTTAGTTTGCTTGAGTTACTTTAATTTTGCAGGGTATTTTAGTATCCATTGTATATGACTTTAATTTCTAATAAATTGTTGTACAAAAGACTAATTGACTTTATATAACTCTTAAAACATGAAAACTGTAAGTTGAGTTGATCTTAATATATTATTATATTAAATCACTAAAATATCACACTTGAAATTAAACATCCCGTGAATTTTACGGGTCATAAAACTAGTTAAATGTTGATAAGGATAGGGAGAACAAGGCGGTGTTATATGAGTCTTCATCATCAATTGTTTTAAAAATACATTCATTTATACAATACATTCCGATTTTTTGTTGCTTTGGTCTATTTTGAGGTATCTATTATTAAAGATAAACTAAATATTTAAGCCGTTTAAAGAACACAAATTCTCATTGAAGACGGACACTACTATCCATCACAAGCTGAAGACGGATAGTGCCCCTCTCACATTATGCAAGTTGCACTATCCACAAGATGCTCTATTTTCTCTCACTTGCATATCAACTTGCTTTATTGTGAGAGTAAAGTATCCGTCATCAGCTTGTGATGAATAATATCCGTCATAAACAAGACTCTTTGTTTAAAGAAAGTTAAAACACTATTATTTTGTATGCTAAAAATTTACCTTGCTAATTTTAGAAGAGGTAAAAATTTTGCGATAAATTTTATAAAATATTTTTCATTAAGAATTTATATATTTATAAATTTAGTCTTTTAAGATTCATATTTAACCTTTTGAATTGAAGTTTGATTGTTAAAAAATGAATGTAACCCGACCCATATACAAGGTATTATATTATTTACAAGTTATATAAATATAAGTATAAGCATAAAGTCTTACGAATAATTTTAGGTCATAATTATACTTCATATAAAAATATTTAAGATATACTTTTATTAGCAAGTTTCTATATATGTTGCGTCTGTGTCATAAGTGTCATATTTGATTGTTTGGCTTGATACCATTGTATTGTGATCGTTTCTTTTCATATATACTTGCACTTCATCAAAAAGAAAAAGAAAAATTTAAGATGGACGATAACGTGTAAAATATATACTCATAACATTATGCCTCTGGTCCAAAAAATATATACTTAAGATATACTCAAAATATCAATTTACGTTACCACCCGTGCAGTGTACGAGTTCAAAAACTAGTTGGTTAGAATTTGTAAGCTATTTGTGTTGAATTAAATAGGGGTTTATTAAATTGTTGGATTAAGTTATTCATAATTTTGGCAATGGAGGCAAGGGGTGTTAGAAATGAGTCATTTGGATAAACGAAGATTAAATGGGACAGGTAAATATTGAATTGAAAAATTAATTATTCAATCTTGGTGGTGTGTTGAGGAGTGGTTGTGCAATGTGCTGAGACGCGGGAGGTGAAGATGGTGGAGGGGAGGCTGAAGCTGTGTTGATTGGGTTGCAGGAAGCTAGACGAGCGGGACAGTGGACACTCGACATTGTTGACCCAAATTGAAAAATAAATAACTAAATAAATAGTTGATCAGAATAGAAATAAGTAGGCTTCATCCGACCCAAAGTCTTATACACATGAAATTAGCCCGACTCAAACTGATTCGATCGGAATCAAGCCTATTGACCTGATCCGTTTGACGACGCTGTTGAAACGAGGAAAAAACCAAGGTATTCTTCATAGATTCGTGTTTTAGCCCTAAATTCACCCATAACAGTGTTTACTGTTTAGAATCTGTAAGCTATTTTTGTCAGATTAATAGGGTTCGTCCATAAATATTGACGATGGAGCAGAGAGGTACTCGAGCTGCGTCATTTGGACAGACGGAGATTAATTGGGACAAGTAAGTATTCCATTTAATAATCAAGCATCCAATCTTATATGTTCAATCATTTTAATTTGAGCATTAGATATCATCAAATTCATGAACAAATGTGTTTTTACCATCTTTATTTTAGTTTGGTTGCGAGTTTAATCATTTTAATTTCAAGACAAGATTATCCCCTTAGTTTTGACTATCTATCCATGCTCAAGTAGATAGATGGATTTTGTGATGAATTATTTTCATTGCAAAAGAAGAATGCTTTAGATGGATAACAATACTTAGTTTTTAATCTCCAACACCAAACTCCCCATCCGCTCCCTTTTTCTGAAATCAAACTTGCTTGCAGGCTTGACAAGACTAAATTCTATGTTGTTGGAGCTGGGCTATTTACAGGAATAACAGTCGCTCTTTATCCAGTTTCTGTTGTCAAGACTAGGCTACAGGTCGCCTCCAAGGATATTGCTGACAGAACTGCATTTTCAGCTGTTAGAACTATACTCAAAGCTGACGGAATACCTGGTTTGTATAGAGGATTTGCCACTGTCATTACTGGTGCTGTTCCCTCCAGAATTATATTCCTTACTGCTTTGGAGACTACAAAGGTCGCTGCTTACAAGATTGTTGATCCTCTTCATTTTTCTGAACCATCCAAGGCTGCCATAGCAAATGGGATTGCTGGAATGTTCGGCTCGCTTTGTGCTCAGACTGTTTTTGTTCCAGTTGATGTGGTATGTACTTGATTTTTATGTATACCAATTTAGACCATGGATAATAATGCTAGGATGAGCTATTATTCTTAATCCCCTCCATAGTACTCCACGGAAACAGTTCCCTGGTCTCATTGGTCAAGGTAACGAACTCCGGCTAATCATATTGAAAACTCCGGCACAAACAAACTAGTATGTGTTTGGGTCGTGTCTGAGTGGGAGAGAAGAGGTAGATATAACTTTTGGCTTGAGTATTTATCTTTCCCTCATTTTTTTCTCAGAACTCAACTTCTTCGTCCGAGGGAGGATAGGGTTATTGTTGAACTAGAGAAATTTTCTGGGTATAATATAAAGTAAAGTGAGGAGGATAGGATCATTGTTGTAGGAGTGATTTTTGTTTGGACTGATGAAAAATAATAAAATTGCTGTGTGGAGCAAAGGTGAGGTGGAGTGAAAAGAATGAAAGATAATAGGACAATAGGATAAGAGGATCATGGTGAAAGATGGTCTTAGCAACTAGCTTCCATTGTTTTGTCTCTCAAGTGCTATTGTGTCTAGCTGGCACACCCTTAAGCCTTATGCTGGCCTTATCATTCAGATTGCTTGTGTCAGGCAAAAGGATGTCTTAAAGTTCAATTTAAATCTTGCTTTTTTTCCCCCGAAAATACTGAAGTTAGTTCAGATGTTGGGGTATTCTTGTTTATGTGATCAAGTGGGTTCTTGTCATGGTGCCCTACGTGGCGGTGGGGTCTTAGTATTTCGAGTTGTCTTGTAACAATTAGCAATTTAGCTTCTAGTTTTTGCTTCGCTCCAGGTTTGTGACATATGTTCTATAGTTCTATAAAATGGACTGTTGTGAGCAGGTGGCTCTCTACTCTATTAATGTTCATTTATGCTGAGTTTCCCCCTCCACTTGTATCATCGTTTAGGTTAGTCAGAAGTTGATGGTACAAGGATATTCGGGCTACACAGCCTACAACGGTGGCCTTGATGTTGTACGTAAAGTTGTAAAGTCAAACGGAATTCGAGGACTGTACAGGGGGTTTGGACTATCAGTGATGACTTATTCTCCATCCAGTGCTGTGTGGTGGGCGAGCTATGGTTCTAGTCAACGTTTATTTTTGAGGTAGAGCTTTATCATTTATCTATTTTTGTTTTATATTTGAAACTTTGCGTGGTAATGAATTCTGCGTTGTTGTGGTTGAACACCACTACACCCTAGGCTACTCGCTCACAGTCGCACATTAAAGCTGTGTAAGTATGCGCACCTGATAAAGATTGTTATGCAAGTAAGACAGTTTGAACTTAATCCAAGGTCCTTATGAACGTTTGTGGTGATTACTTGTAGGATTTTTCCTTAGCCCATAGCCCCTTGAGTAAAAGAGTGTGTTTATTTTTCCTGATTTCCTACTTTAGTAAAGCTTCCTTTTCTCCCCCAAATGGAATGCAGTCTTGTTTGTTTTAGATTGAAATAGGCCTTAATATTCCATTGCTCTTTTTTTTGGTATAACTTGGATTACTCTGTTTGTAGTCTTTTAGGCTATGGGAATGAGTATCAGGAGGCTCCAAGTCTTAGAGATATTGTGTGTATTCAAGCTGCTGGCGGTATTGTTGCTGGAGCCACTGCATCTTGCATCACAACTCCCTTAGATACTATTAAGACTCGCTTGCAGGTGCAGGTTAGTCTTGCACTTCTGCTTCTCTTCATTAAATTGTTATGCTGTCCTGTTTGATGCATCAGTTGACTTCGTATGCAATCAGTTTTCTTTTCTAAGAACTTAAACTTTCATCATCATGCAACATATAGTATTTGGTAGTTTTTGAAATGACATAGGCAGCTAGTAGTAAATTGTGTATTTTGCTGAGTAGTGAATTAGTTTGATGGAAGGACATCAAGGGCACTCACACCTAATTCCGAAAAAAGGCAGAAAATCATTGACAGTCAAAAGGCGTAACCAAATACATCATGTCCTTGATAAAATTGGCAAAAAGGTTTTTATGGTCAGGCTTAGGTCTTCATTTCTGGTTGCATATGTTTAGCTATATCCTTTGGAATGTCATTTGATGTGGAATTTTTCCATGTCATTCGTACTTAGGGTTTGATTTAGGATTAATTTCTGGTTGCATATGTTTAGCTATATCCTTTGGAATGTCATTTGATGTGGAATTTTTCCTTGTCATTCGTACTTAGGGTTTGATTTAGGATTCATTTCTGGTTGCATATGCTTAGCAAAATTGTTTACTAAGCTGGTCGTGGTTCATTTTGTAGGAACCTAGCATTCATTCTGTCTTTGACGCAATTTCTTTTTTCTTTTGAGGAAAATTTTGACGCAATTTCAATAATTGGTCATCTCTGAAACAACCCTTCTGTGTTATAAATCCATGTGACTGTATACATAAGCCCCCCTCACCCCGTTAGTTGTGGGAGCCCTGGAAGCAGTGGGGTAATGTTATGGTTGGTGGATTACTTATTTCCTTGTTATAAGATTAATAAGTTGACAATGCTCGCTGTTGTAAGGAGCCACTAGGATAACCGCATATGTAATAGATACAGAACAACGCTACCATTACCCCTTTTAGGATAATGACTTAATGAGGGGAAAGGGGAGAGAAATAATTAGCTAATTCGAGGTTTCTATAAATAAAATATAAGTATACAAGTATAACCTGAATTGTACCCGAAAGCGGACTCAATCCGAATGAAACCAAAACTGAATCGAATTCAATAATAACCATATGATACCTGAACCTGAATATATCTGAACGGACAACAATCAAAAGTCTAATCGATTTTGATTGACCTGAATTGAAAGTATCTTTTTGTTCAGAATAAACTCATAATTTAGGGGTGTTTTCATTAATTCTTTATTTATTAATGATATTATGAACTATTACATTCAAATTGGAAAGTATAAAATACAATTAAGCTAATGTTTTTACCGTTAATTAACAAAAATTCTAACCCAAAACAGAACTTAACTGAAGTTGACTTGACCCCAACTTTACCCGACTCGAAATAGCACAAATCGGTTAAAGTGGCGTGGCTGACTAACTGATTTGAACCCAATCGAAAGCTAACTTAAACCGAAATTAAGGTCAACCCGATTTAAATAGAACCGATTTAACCTGATCCGAAACTAAATCGAAGGACCTGTTTGACACAGGTTCTGCACTTTATTATGCCCGTATCCTTGTGGTAAAGCTTGATACCAATTAAGTAACCTCTCTTGCTTGCCACTTGTTAGCTTGGTACAAGCAACAAAAAATATTTCTGACTATGTTGCTACTTTGTTGTGCACCACAATGGTTTCACTAATGGAATTTGAAAGCTTGAAACATAAGGGAAATACTAAATACGTTGTTTGCAAATCGTCCATGATGTGGCGTAAACTGGCTTGTCCACCGTTGTCAATGATGAGTGATCCCCTCAGCGCAGCTAAATGCTATAATTCTTGTGCCAATTCTTGTGCCAGTGTACCTATCCTTTAACTTTTTGAGAATTTTGGCAATGACGCAATGTTTCTAACCTCGTCCTTATTTTTAGGTCGAGGTATCCATCTTAATACTTGTTTAAACTAAAAAGAATCAAGGCATGACACACTTAATCCACTTAGTGTGAGAGCCTCTTTGATGTCTAGGCTTTTGAGGTACGCATGGTGATGATGAGTAACCCTGTATTTTGAATAGAGCTATTCTAGCGTGTGGATATCAAGTATGTTTCATAACTTAAATCCATTTCCTATACTAAGAGTGCATCAAATGCCACCACCTATGACTCTTGTGAGGGCATGAAGGAAGCTTCCTTGGTTTTTCTAATAGTGTTTAAGCGATATCTCCTTCAGCAATCGTTCGAAAAATTTGAGGGAAATATCTGGAGAGTGGGATCACTCAATACACTTTCCAACACGTTATCGAGAAGACTAATTTAGAAGTGTGGCGTAGACAATTAGGCAACAAACCTCTACAAATTCGAGAGTTATTCATAATGTTAGCTCCATTCCATTTACACCTAGTTGACTCTTCTGGTCTTGTTTTTCAACTTTTATAATTAATTTTTCCAAAATCCTAATATATTTAAAACTATAGAGCTAACATCTTATAATTGGTCACTTGGTCTAGTTTAATTCTCGCAACTATTTTCATCTTTAGAAAGTGATAATTGTGGGAAAATATTGGTCAACTTGACATTCTAAAACAAATTAAACAAAAAGGGGCTAGTATAAAAATGTAATGGGGGTATTAGTTCTCTTCAAATGACCTCCCAAGGGACTTATTTTTTTTTTTTTGGAATGGCAGGCCCAAGGTTTTGGCCAGTGAGTTTCAGACTTGTTGATGCGTCAAACTTTGCTATTCACCTTTGTTATCAGTCCTTTATTTTTGGACTTTTGGTGTTTTAATATTGCACATGTTGGAACTACAGTTGAAGTATATTGGTACGAAATCCGCACCCCAGCCGCCGTCGGCCCGACATATTTCTCTTAGAAGCTAAAAGGGATGCCCCCCGATAACAACAACAACAACATCAGAGCCTTAGTCCCAAAATGTTTTGGGGTCGGCTAACATGAATCATCCTTTGGAACCGTCATGAGTGAACTCTCATCTCAACAAGAGAAAAAAGAAAGAGAAGAAAAAAAAAACGGAAGTGGAGTGAAACAAAAAATGAAAGGCAAAGGTGTTTTATAGATTTTAAATCGAACTTATCAACATGTATAAAAACAAAGTTTAAAGTGATTTTGAGAAACGAAGTAAAATTTAATATAAGAGTTTTGGGAGAAAAATGTAACAAATCCAAAAAGAATTGTTTTGAAAACTTAATAAAACATCAAAGGCTAGAAGTCCACATGTATCATATCCCTCCATAGTGCCCTCTCCATCACCATCCCCTCCTGATGCCCCCCGATGAAAGTATAAAATATAAATTGTGTTTGAATGAAGCATTTTGTATGATATTTAATGATTTTGAAACCTTGTCTTATGAAGATCTATTTGTTTTATTGTAAATGACTCCAAATATATCAAATTGGTAAATAGAATATATATTAATTTGAAGACGCGTCTTTGCTCCTCTATCCTCACTTTAGGACAAGGATCTAATGTCTAATATTTCTGTGTCATGCCATGTTTGATGCAAGTCAAACATCCATGCTCGTGTCCAAGTAACATAGTGTGCAAACCTGCGGCTAGGCCAAACCCCATGATATACAAGGCTTTCTCTTCTCTTTTCTTAGGAGACCCTATTTGATGAGCAAAAAGACCTAAATTAGCTGGAAATTAGTACTCCCTCCGATCCAGACAAATGGTAATGGTAATACCACTTGTTGACACTATTCATAGTCGTAGGGAATCTTTGATGTTACTC
Organism: Silene conica; assembly: GCA_029255685.2. NCBI lineage: Eukaryota > Viridiplantae > Streptophyta > Magnoliopsida > Caryophyllales > Caryophyllaceae > Silene > Silene conica. Next base: position 28,869,467 of record CM055312.2, on the reverse strand, counting down.
TTAATCTATAAGACAATATATTGTCATGTGAAATCTTGTTTGATTTATCGTCATGAATGCTATAAGAATATCAAATTTTTATAATTTTTAATAATGTGTAACTAAAAAGATATTCACGTTCCAAAGCGTGTCTCGACAAGTGTGATAAAGCAAGTGTTTACCATTTGTGTGGATCGGAGGGAGTATTTGATAGTGGCAATTTTTTTTGTAAATTTAGGTAACAAAATATACCAGAAGTGAAAGAATAAAGTAACCATGAAAGATGTCCAATAGAAAGATACGTCCAATAGGAAGATAACAAGGTATAACATGTCATTTGTTACTGGTTTGTCACACTATAGCAGATAAGAAACCCTACCCTGTCCAAAGAGCTGCCTCTATCAGGACTCAGGAGACGTAAATCACCGGAATCAAGAGGTAAGTGACCACCAGACATTGGCTGTGTCTAGCTGATACTGTCATACTGAGCTCTGCTTGAGCAGGAATGCATGCAAACTTACCAGTCCCGGATATGTATGGCCGGTGGTCACTACTCATTAGCTCGTTTTTATGGTCGTTACATTCGGCCCCTCCTTACCTCACAATTTGCAGGACCATTTGAGTCAGCGGGATAATGTTGTTGGGTTGGGTGAGGTATGCTACGGTAGGTAAACTTAGAATGAATAAATAAATGCTTTAGAACTAGATCCCTTTGCTTGCTATCTTACAACGGTTAGACTTTGTGCTTTACATTCCTTTCTCTTTTGTCCAGTCGTAAAATATGTTTTGTCCTGGCTCTAAACAACCCCTATCTCATATTAGCTAGACCCTTATTTTACCCAACCAATATCTCTATGTACTGACCTGTTTCACAGGTCTCATGGCGTCATGGTCTTTGATATTTAAGTCATTGTAGGTAACAGGACCAGATAAGCGAAAGAATGCAACTGAAATCGTAAGGAAATTGCTTGCCGATGAAGGTTGGAAGGGTCTATACAGAGGGTTGGGTCCACGATTTTTCAGCATGTCTGCGTGGGGAACCTCTATGATATTGGGTTACGAATACCTGAGTAAGCATGGGCTTCTTTCTCTAAAATTTATTTTCTACTCACTATAATTTATAATTAAGTCTCAAACTGTTGTTATTTGTTTGTTTGCAGAGCGATTGTGTGTTAAGGAGTAGAATAACTCAACAAGTGTGTGTTGTGTTCGTTTTATTTTAAGCAAGGACGATGACAGTACATCAAGAATAATCCATAGACACTGCCTTATCAATCATTCGAGGTTTTCTTACTTTGGACGAACCGATGATTTATCATTTGTTTCTGTTGATTATTTCGCACATTGAGGAGATTTTTGGTTACCCTATACAACCATAGGAACTTAATTTATGTGAATTGGAAACCTGGTAGGTTGTTACCTAGTTTCTGTAGGAAGAATTCCAACCTGATTATATTCATTCTTCAGCAGTGAAAAGATATTTACCTCGTACAGTACAAGGCTCTCATTGTACATCAAATTTTCGGGTGTATTGATGATTTGTAAGCATTAGACTATATACAATAAAACGTGCTGTAAGGATTATAATTTATTGTTGTATTTATTTTTATCATAGTCGTATATATTTTGTTAATACTTGTATATGTTTTCTGAAAGTAAAGACTAACAAAGTGTTGCTTGTGGCGGTCTCTTCTCATATACCCTTCCCACTTGTCCTCGTACTTACCCTTTAGTTTCATCTCTCTTCAAAATAACGGATATTGTCTGTCATTAATGTCTTGTGAAAGGCAGTTGTTCTTGGTACAATAATGCTTGAAAACCCACAAATAATAAGGCCAACAACCAAACAAAAGAAAACAGAACTAAAACAAAACACAATTAAAAGGAAACTATCCTAGGTCACGGAACACCGCCTGTATCCTGTTGGATCAAACCGAACAATTGCATCGGTTACTTCAACAAGCCTCAATTGCTGATTTTGAGACATTCCATGGTTGGCGAGCTAGTCTACCACTCGCCTCTTGGTAGATATGACGCACTTCAATATTTCAAGGATGGTCCTTAAGGAAGCATTTACAAATTTGGCCTCGGTTGCTTCAACAAGCCTCAATTGCTGATTTTGAAACATTCCCTGGTTGGCGAGCCAATCTGCACATCCACTTGCCTCTTGGTAGATATGGCACACTTTAATATTCCAAGGATGGTTCTTAAGGAAGCATTTACAAATTTGGACCAAATGATTTGAGCCAACGGAATATCATTATCTGACTCGAGTACCTCCATAATCACTTTCGAATCAGTTTGTATAATAATGTGAGGAAACATACGTTCCCTAGCTTTCATAAGACCTCGTTTTAAGGCCATTAGCTCGGCCCTTGTCACCATAGTCGGTCCAAGCTTCTCGGAAAAACTAGTAACAAATTAATCGAAGTGTAAAGGAAAATTCCTCTCCTGCTCATGCCAATCATTGGTTTCCTTTTGATGCACCATCAATATTCAGCGCAATCCAGTTATGGTGGGGAGTTATTCACCGCACAAAAAATTCCCGTCTCCTGAGTTTATCCGAATCAACAACACTATCCGCCTACTCTTTCACACTCCTAACCTCCCAATTATATTGCATAAGAAAGGTAAAAGCATTGTTGGAGACTTCTTTATCTCTTCCAAATACACAACAATTACGCCACTTCCATAGCCACCAAACCACGATAACAAAGCACGTAGACTATGAGTCCACATTCAAACCCAAATGTCGATCGGATTCTACACTAGCACGACTGAATCATGGAGTAAATTGCTTTTAAAAAAACCATTGGAAAACGAATTATGAAATAAACTACATACCTTTCTAGCCTCATGACAACTTCATAATATATGTAACAATGTTTTTTCAAGGATATCGCAATTTCCACGGGTTGGGTTGTCAATGAAATCTCTTCTTGCTCTATTCGAATTCGACATAACTTTATCGTGTAGAAGCAACCAAAGAAATAAACGAATTTGTTTTGAAACCCATGTATTTCAAGACCATTTTCAAAATCCGGCATTCTCCATTGGTGTTTCGTTTTTAATTAACCGAATTGCGGACTTGATTGAAAACTTACCCGATGGATATTGTGATCAATACAACACGTCATCCTTATCAGCCCTACAAACCACCTCGTAAGATGCTATGGTCGATAAAATTTCAGTAGGGAGGTGTTACACCCTCATAACCTAAGGCCTTTAAAACATGACCATCAGGCTATAAGAACATCACCATCTCAGTTTCCTGAGGTACAGTATAAGATAAACAATCAGCAACACTTTATTATAGATAAAAAATTAACTGTGTAAGAAGGAAAATACAACCGTCTGTCAAACATCTATAGCCAAAGTAAAAACTAAAGTTCGTGCGGAAGCTACGACTCGAGACTCTACAAAACTGGTGATCCCTCCTCCCAAGCCAGCAAGCAAGACTCATCTGCGAACCTGAGACTCTGCTCACCATTACATGGATCATCATAGTAAACAATAACAAGCGTCAGCAACTGCATAATAAGACGGATACAATACTAAGATACATCACACATACTATTCGCAATATCATTACCATCACCAATATACAACATCTGTGGTGGCCTTTAGCCCCACACCAATCTCCCCACTTACCGCAGCAAGGGGTACCTAGACTATTAATGTGCACATCCTCTCCGTGGCGGGTCCCACGAAGAGCGGTCATAGGAGTGAGATCCGTTCCCCGCAACGATCCCACACATTACCATTTGAATCTCGTAGATCATACAACATACAGTGATACAATAGCAATATAGTATCGTCACAACACTATCATACATAAATTGAGTAGGGAAACCCTACCTCAAGCAACACAGCGGAAAAGACAAGCACCACCTTCCTACCAACGTTCCTTTATGAATCTTCCCCTAAGGATTATACAAATACGAATTACTCACTATACCATCACAATCTATGACATGGAAACGATAGGGGAACACTTACTTGGTAAAATGCGGACTAGGTAGATGATCGGCGCGACTAGACCTTGCTAAACAACCTTGAAGGACTTGGAAATGGGAAAGGGAGCGACAGGATTAGGGTTTTACTTTCTTTTCTGATTTGGGTTAAAATGAGTTATTAACCCTCGGATTAAATTTATAATAACCGCGGTCTGACATCTGGAAAAGACTCACTCGACCGAGTACAACATACTCGACTGAGTGTGACATACTCGGCCAAGTGCGACTTACTCGACTGAGTATCACTTACTCGGCCGAGTTGCCTCGCAACTCAGCTTCTGACCAAAATTAAAGAGCTCGACCGAGTACCACATACTCGGTCGAGTGTGACTTACTCGGCCGAGTATCAACTACTCGTCCGAGTTGATTCACAACTCAACTTCTACTAACTAGGAGTGTTACAATCTTCCCCACTTAGAATGAACTTCATCCTCGAAGTTCTCAAGGTTCAAATGGTAAGGTAGACAAGAGTAAGGTAGACAAGAGAACGCTACTCAACAAGGTGACACTAGCGCGCGATTATCTCCTACCCCCCTAAAAGAACACAGGTTACGTCCCCGTAACCTTACGTACCTGATCGAACAACTGAGGGTACCGTTCCCTCATAGCTGCCCCAGGCTCCCAAGTAGCCTCCTCAACATCGTGGTTGGACCACAATATCTTAAGGAGCTTAGTCTCTCCCGTTCTGGTCCTTCGTACTTTGGTATCAAGAATAGCCTTAGGTGTTTCCACCTAAGACAAGGTCTCATCTAGCTCAACATTCTCCACCTCAAGGATGTGAGATGGGTCACTAACATACTTCCTCAGTTGAGATACAGAGAATACATTATGAACTCGATCCAAGGCTAGTGGTAAAGCCAAATGATAAGCAACATCTCCTACTCGATCCAAAATCTCGTAGGGGCCGATAAACTTTTGGCTCAGCTTGCTCCTCTTCCCAAATCTCATGACACCTCTCATAGGTGAAACCTTTAGTAATACCTTATCCCCAGCCTGAAACTCAATGTCCTTGCGGTACAAGTCCACATAACTCTTTTGTCGATCCTGGGCCGCTCTCATCTTCTGGCGAATCATCTTCACCTAATCTATCATATCTTGAACCATCTGAGGACCCAGCACGGCGGCCTCTAAACTGTCATCCCAACACACTGGACTCCTACATCTCCGCCCATACAAGACCTCGAATGGTGTCGTCCCAATGCTCGCATGGTGACTGTTGTTGTAGGAAAACTTAATCAAATCTAGTCTCTTCTCCCAACTACCTCCAAACTCCATCAACACATGCTCTCAACCTGTCCTCAAGGGTTTTGATAGTCCTCTTAGTCTGCCCTTCGGTAGCTGGATAAGACGCAGTACTCATCTTCAGGGTAGTACCCATCATCTCCTGCAACTCCTGCCAGAACCTCGAGATGAAGCGAGAATCTCGATCCGACACAATATCCTTAGGAACCCCGTGCAATTTGACCACGTTCTTCCTATAAGCTAGGGCCAACTCTGTCTTGCTCCAAGTGTCCTTTATGAGAACGAAATGAGCGGACTTGGTTAGTCTGTCCACTATCACCAAAATCATGTTGCTAACCCTCTGAGATCGAGGTAACCCCACAATGAAATCCATCGAGAGAGACTCCGACTTACCTTCCGGTACCTCTAATGAGTGAATCTTGCCCTGCGGTCGGTGCTGCTCCCCTTTCACCCTCTGACAAGTTAAACATCTAGCCACGAACTCTGCAACATCCCTCTTCATTCCCGGCCACCAAAAAGTCTGCTTAAGGTCGCTATACAGTTTATCCGGATCCCCACCTGAATGCACTGAATAAGGTACACAATGAGTCTCAGTCAAAATCTTCTTCCTCAACTCCGCACAATCCGGAACGTACCACCTCCCATCATACCGAAGACTCACATCCCTATTCACGGAAAACCTCGACGGACCACCGATTCCAGCTTTGCTTTCCATTCGGCGAACTTAGCATCAGTCAATTGGCTCTCCCTGATCTCACTATAAAGCTCCGGCTCCACTGTCAAATCACCGAGCGCATCACGCTTCTTGATCACACGGATACCCATCCGACTCACCTCGTCAGAAAAGGTGAGTATTGCAACACCATGTTACTCTGCAACACAAAGTTGTGACATTCATTTGCAAGGTTGAGTTTAATTGCAATAATGTTGTGGAGAGTAGAATAATATCTTGAAACGGGAATCCTTTATTTTCATCAGTTGTGTTTGGAAGTAAGCATGTGTTATTTTGTCCTAGTGTTGTTAGTTGAGTAACTAGCAATTATTTGAGAAGATCAAATGCTGCCTTCTCTCTTAACTCTTAAGATGTCATTTCTTTTTTTTTTGAAGTAAAGATGTCATTTCGATTTCACAAGATTTTGTTCTCTTACTTACCAATTCAATCTGGCCTTCTGTGTTGTGCTCAACGATACTCAATTATTTTGATGCTCATTCTTGTCTGGAGGATGTTTCAAACAATCATGATATTCATATATTGACCTTGTTAAACAAACATTATTGTCGTTGTATGTGTCTTCTACGCACTACTATTCCTCTCAAAAACCGCTTTATCCACCACTTTCAGTTTCTGCCTCTACTTTGCGTTGCATACCACTTCCAAACACATATGCGGTCGATCCAGAGGCGTATTTAGGATTAGAGTATAGGGGTGAAAAATTTAACAATTATTATGGCGATGGATACTTAAATTTAAAACAAAAAAACCGTGAAGTTAAAGTAAAACACAAAATTAGAAAAATTGGTTCTAAATAATTTAAGAAGGTATAATTCTTTAATGTGGAAATAGTACGTTTTAAAATATAACCGAAATAATTGTAGTCCAATAATATGATATTACAACATTAAAGTCAAAATTCACTAATAAATGAGATAAAAGTGCAAAAATGTTACAAACGTGTAAAAAATCAGTATCTAACCACTACACCACCAAATAATTGATAAATTTATTGAAACTAATTTTATATATTTCGGAACAAAGGGGGTGCGGGTGAACCCGTTGCACCCACGCTAAAAACGCCCCCTGCGTCGATGAAGTTATTTTTCTTATTGTTCCAAAACAAACAAGTTTAGAAGCGTCTCACAACGCACTCTTAGAGTACACTACAATACAATACAGTCTTATATACAAAACCAAGTGAATGAGATTTGACGAGAAATAGGAACATATCTCGGAGGTAGTACCTCACACTTTTTCTATTTTTTGAGCATATCTATATTTTTTAAGCATATGAAAAAAATTTGAGCCGATGGATTTTTTTTGAGCTTATAAGCTTAAACTTTATTTGTTTTTGAGCATATGAGTTTTTTTGAGTTTATTACGTCAAACTTTATTTGAGCATATGTGTATTTTTTTTTTGAGCTTATAAAATTTTATAAGTTAGATTTTAATTTTTTTTCGATAAAACTAAAATATAACTAAATTTATATGGAATGTTTTTGAGTTTTATTGTATGTTTTTGAGCTTAATGTTTTAATAACTTAACCCACAAATTTTATACCAATACTCATAATTTTTAAAACAAAACTCAAAAACATTATTATAAATGATCAAAAAGTATAAAATCGGTCATAATACATCAGAAGTATGATCAGGATATTAGTCTATACAGGCCAAAAATTTTATTTCATTTTATAATGCACTTTTATAGTAGAAACTACATAGTATGGGTTCATGTGGTCAATTTTAATATTTGTAGAGATTATAAAACATAGCAACAAAAATTGGTCACTATTTTGAGCCAAAAACTATTTTTAGAACTCTCAAACCTCCAAAGAAAATAAAATGCAGATTTTAACGTTTTTACTTATAGACACACTTTAAATGTAAGGTGATCCGATAATTAAGCTAATTTAGCCTCTCAACAACTATTTAAATCACAAACGTCACTCTTCATGACCAAAATCGTTCTTTCATTAACCCAATTAAAGTACAATCTCTTCTGGCTCGTTTTGTTTTCATTGAGGAACTGTAATCATGGCCGATGACGATACGCCTCAAGACATTGCCGATAGGGAGAGAATCTTCAAACGATTTGACATGAACGGCGATGGCAAGATATCGTCCACTGAACTTGGAGACGCTCTCAAGACACTAGGGTCTGTTACCTCGGAGGAAGTTACGCGGATGATGGCTGAGATCGATACTGATGGCGATGGCTTCATTTCCATCGAGGAGTTCACCGCATTTGCCCGAGCTAATCGCGGTTTGGTTAGAGATGTTGCTAAAATATTCTAGGTAGTACTTAGTTGCCAAATTAGCCTTCCTTTTACAAGATTACAATTACAATTACAATTGTATTTTGATACTTCACCAAATGGGGATTTGGAACTGCTTTCTTGTAGAATACACTTAAACTTGTTTCATTCTTTGTTCATAGTTAGCAAAAAAAACAATTCATCAAGAATTTTTACACAAAGTTCCTACAACTCCTATACAATCATTAATTAACACTCTTTGCTTCACAATTCTAGAGCCTCATAATGCCTCCCATGGTCGAATAAAAAGCGACAATAAACAAGGCAAGGCAAATAGAAGATAGGAAAACCCAAAAAACTCTTGTGCTTATGGTCATCGACTATACAGGAAATCGTCATCTTCAAATTCCGAAGCTTCTAGCATAGCCAAATGATTCTTCATATCGCTTTTTGTTCTTCGCAGTATTTGAGAATAGCTAACATTCCGACTGAAACTAGCCTTACCCCTGACCGGCCAAGCTTCTCCCCTTAAAAGAGTTATGGCTTCGTTAATGCTTGGCCGACATGCTTCGTCTGTATTAACGCAGGCAGAAGCTGCCCGAGCCATCTGTGTAAACAGTCTCGAACTTTTCGGAGTGATCTTGGCACGTGGGTCTAGTAAACTTTCAATTCCTATATCACCTTTGTCCAAGAGTGGCTTTGCCTGCAATGAGAACAACCATTGGAATCAATGTACTTAAGGCGGTAGAAATTTATTCATTTGGAATTTTTGTGTGTAAATTACCAAAATCCCTGGGGTGTTTAGCCCCAGAGGCCCAGACCCATGTTACTCACTTCACCCTTTTTAAGCTATAAACAGTATAATATCATCTTTACAGAGATGAGATAACATTTCAAAAGGGTTCCTCTATAAAGTGATCCCGAAGAAAAGCAAGCCAAACAAGAATTTTAAGAATTACGGCTTCAATTCTTAAATCTTGGTAGTAGTTGTAGTAGGGGTAGTGGTATTAGGGTTCATAGTGCAAGAGCAAAATGAGACGAGAGTATGAGACTGATAAACTTAAGTCGCGAGGCTAAACCAGAAAGTAGCAGGCAATCTTCTGAAATTGAAATAGTTGGCGATTCTATGTCAAATACTCCCTCCATCCATTCATAGTTTTTATCTAATGATTGTTTTTAGAGAAAAAGTGAGGAAATGCCACATTACCAATTTAAGGTGAAAGTGAATAATTGGAATAGATGACCCAAAAAGGGAATTGGGACAATTAAACGGGACAGATGTAGTACAAGATAGAAGTTGACATATGAATGGCTAACTTCCCTTTCGAACACATTGTTAATATCACACAGACCTAAGAGAGTTGGGCTACTAGTCATTGTCCCTTTTCAAGTTAGAATTAGTAACCAATTTTGAGGATAATAAATTAATAATCATCTTGATGGCCTAACCAACTTGAATGAACTATGAAGTAATCATCTTGGCCAAAGACAAGTTTCAGAGGAACCACTTGATCAAATCTAAAAACTAGGCAACTACCCTACCACCGATTCAACTCATGTAATCATAAAGACTTAAATAGCAACCTACCCATTGGACCAAGTTCTCCTCTCCTTGCACCCTTGACGATTCTATCGGCTTTCGGCCTGTTATTAGCTCTAGAAGGACCACTCCAAAGGCATAGACGTCAGTCTTGTCAGATACCTTACCGTGCTGGAAGTACTCAGGAGCTAAGTAGCTGCAACAATTGAATGTTAGAAAAGGTGATAATCACAGCTCAACCAAAGACAAGTATAAAGTCCAATTCATTTTCCAAATTAGAGACTTCTTTTCTTGTAATCTTACCCAAATGTTCCTTTCACAGTTTTGCAAAGGAAAGGGATTGATGGGGCCCGAGTCCAAGTTGCTAATCCAAAATCACATAACTGTACAAGAATTAAACCAGTTCAGATTTTGTATGTGAATATAACAACTTATCCTGGTGGGTAAACCGTCTACCGCAAATGACAATTTAGGAGCTGTACGTAGACAACCTTACCCTGTGTTCAGAGAGACGTCTTCCACATGACTCGTTATGAAAAACATTTCAATAATTGCATCAAATAACTACTACTACTTTACAATAAAAAGAAGCACAAGTTTTGTGGGTCATTTTGTTTATTCCATAATAATCTAAACCAAAGTAGAGTGAATCTCTTTGGCTTGCTATGAAACCAAACATTTGATACACTATATCAAATCAGAAGTAAAAGCTGAAGAAAACACAAACTCACCTTTGGCCTTTTCTTGGAGGAAAGAAGAATATTAGAAGGTTTGATATCTCTATGGACAATGCATCTATCTGTTCCATTGTGTAAATATGCAATAGCCTCAGCAATTCCTACAGCAACCTTGTATCTAACAGACCATGAAAGTGACGTGAAACCCTTTACACCTCTCTTCTTCCCTGCAAATGCTATCAAGTTGTAATTTCATTTGTAAATTATACAATACAATGAAAATCTTAGGGTTAAACCAGAAGCTATACCATGTAGATGACGCTCAAGGCTCCCGCTTGAGACATATTTGTAGACCAAGAATAACCCTTCTTCTGGATCGATACAAAATCCCAAGAGAGGAACAATATTTGGATGTTGAAGTGAACTAGCAATCATGAGTTCTCTACAAAATGCCTTGGGGGTCTCCTTATCATCCTTGTCTAGCCTCTTAATGGCGACGACTGTCCTAAATAACCCAACTCTACCTCTAAACACATAGCTCAGTGCACCTCTCCCAAGCACTTTATCTATACATTAGCAAAAATCGTCAAGTTAGTCCATTTTCATGTTTCGTTCTTTTAACCGGAACTACCCGTCACAATAGAACAGTTTCAGTAATTATACAACAAGTTCTTAAGAATTACTGTACTTTAAAATTCACCTTACCATTAAGTTAACTCTATTATAGATAGAAACATGATTAAATAAGATGGGAATATGGACTTTGTTATACAAAAGTGGAAAATTGCTCAAAACTAGTGTCACCAGACTGAAAAATGTCCAGCAATTAACCCAATCCCTTAAAATTTCCTAATTAAGAAACATATAAAGTACCTATAGGCTGGAGTGAAGATTTCATAAAACTAAAACAATATCAGCAAACTGTCGGTCCTAAAAGTTAGAACTGGGTAGCATGATCCAAAAAAAAAAGTAATAAGAAAAGAAGGCAGTGAGGCAGCTTTTGAATAAATAGAAAAATATCATGATTAAAGCCGTCTTAAACTTAACATGGTGATTATAGGTATCATTACATGAACCATATAGGAGACAGTCTTATGCTTAAGACAGTTTCAGATGAGATTCTTTATAACATAATTAAGTAGATGAACAACATATTAATTACAATCAAGATTAACATAAAATAACACAAATTAATTAGAAAGCAGCAAAAAACTTTAGATGTTGTATGTGATAGGATAGGGTGGTAACTGGTAGAGATAGTGAGTAGCAGTGGGTGGCGGGCGAGTGAAAGAAAGAAAAAAAGAAGAGAGAAGGGATGGAAGCAGGATGAATAAGGAGTGGTACCTGCAGAGAAATTAGAGGTAGCAGCGAGAATTTCAGCATATGTAAATCTTATCAAAGAAGTAGCAGCAGGAGAAATAGTCTTCTCAAGAGATTCAATCCGATGCCATTTCATCTCCTTTGAATAAGAATCACTCATACTGGTACTATCTAAATTCACCATTAATACAGTTGTAGATGGAGAAAAGTTGGCAACTTTGATAGAATCAAGCTCCACTTGAGAGCAAAGACTAAACCTGTACGTAGGAATGAGGGAGGCAGGATTTAATGGTTAGGAGACAAAATCTCAGAAATTGAAGTGACAGAATTGCATCGAAGAGAAAGGGAGCGCCCCTGGTAGACCCCGTAGTTGTAGTTGAGTGACTAACCTGAAAGATGAGTGAAGTGAATGTGGTTCACCATTAGCCAAATCTCCACCTGATTCTGCAAGTAACCATGCTTTGTTATGCTCTATATTTTTGGTGTTTTTCTTCCTCCTAGTTTTGTACTCCATGTTTGGTGACGGTACGAAACAACCAAAACCAAAGTCCCAAATCATCTTCATTAACAAAGATTTCAACTTCAACTCATTATTGTACTTGTAATCATCATCATCGTCATCATCATCAGTATCATCATTATGATCAACATTGTGATTAACATGATAATTAGACATGAATGAAAGGGAAGTTAGAGGGCTTGGTGTGAGTATTGATGATGGGCTTTTTTCTTCTACTGGATTTATTCTAGAATCACTGTAATTGCATTGGGAAACTCCCATTTTTTGTTTTTGTTTTTGTTTTTGGTTTTGTTTTTGGATTTGTAGATCTCAATAAGGTAGAAAGCAAAACAAAAATGGTGAAAGAGTGGCACTTACTTGAGGTTGAGGAGGGAGGAGAAACAACAATATTAATACTTCCTCCATTCCAATCAATTCCATACATTTACTTTATTCACGTTTACCAATACTCGTTTTCTTTTGTTAATATTTTTAGTTACACATCGATAAAAATTATAAAACTTTGATATTCACAATATACTCGGTGAGACAATTTAAACAAGATCTTACGTGACTATCTTTTTTATTATATATTAGGGGTTATGTCGAAGATTCACTCGACTTATAAATAGTGTCTATAAAGTGAAATGTATAGAATTGATTGGAATGGAGGAAGTACTTAATACTGTAATAGTTAAATACCAGTAGTGTACTAGTACGAAAAAGAAGAAAAAATGAAATTTATAGAATTATACAGTGGAGTTGGGGTGTAGAACTGAAGAACCCAGTATACCCGTTAATTGTTTACGTTAGTTCTTAAGCATCCGTTTTATGATTGAATAAATTAAGTACTCCCTCCGTATAACTAACTGTATAAGTGAAGGGAGATGGTGCAAAGATGCTTAATGTTGAGAGGAATCAAGACAAGGAGCACCCCACTTGGGTCACTTACTCCATAATTGGATGCTTGCGACTTGCGGAAGAATCATTAATTAAGGTGCTACAGTGCAGGGAATTAATTATGAGGGAACAAGGGATCAACATTTTCAAGTCATAAAATTGTCTAAACTCCCTCTCAATAACCAATTCATCCATTTCCTAAATTTTAGATATATCTTCACAAATTCTCGTTAAAGAGGGCACTATCTGTACGAGTTGGAGACGGATAATGCTCCTCTCATATTAGGTAAGTAACACAATCATGAAATGATTCATTTTACCCCACTTGGCCTCCCACCTGCCTTTTTTGTAAAAGAAGTGTATCCGTCTTCATCTTGTGATGAATATTATCCGTCAGAGGCAAGACTCTTTGATATTTCTTTCTATCATTTTACTTACTTCATACCTCCCCATCTTTTATTTACATCTTCCATTTTAAAGTGCTTTATCCATTTCTTTAATTCTTTTTTTTAAAATTTCAAATGTTTATCGTACCTAATTTAATCGTGTTTATAACCATTGTAATTAATTCATCATTCAATTAGTCGTTCCTTTCGGTCTCCTTAATAATTGTTTCAATATTCAAGGTTAAAAATTGTTAAGACGAGAAGTATATTAGATCTCCAACATGAGGATTCGTATAATAGTACTACTTTTCTCAAAATGGTGATTTTCCATATAAAAATATAAAGGAATAGATTTTTTTAGGACAAAAGCCCTTCATTATATTCTTGGTATTTGAAAACTAAAATCATAATTTGTTTCCTAAGACCACCCCCATTCAAGGGTCACACTAATCGGGTCACAACCCAGTTTTACCATTAATCACACCTTATTAATCTTTACCCATTTTCACCCTCCCATCCAAAAGGTCGCGACCTAGGTCACCGGTCTAATCATTATTCATTTTCCACTTATTTTCCACATCATTTACCCAACCAAAAATTCTCTCACACCTTTTCAATTATTATTTAATAAGAAATATATATGTTAAGTTTAATTTACTAATTTGTAAATATTTTAAAAAGAAAAGAATAACTACACTTATATGATACTCGTATTTTAATTTTATTTCGTACGGTAGATAAAATACTAATTTCAACTGACGCTTGAGATTAATTTTTCGCGTAGAACTACATACGTCTTTTGAAATATTAATCGAAAAGGAAAAAAAAACTGCACACTTCTACACTTGTAGAGTTGTACGTAACTATACCACTATTTCACACCAATTTATCCCCATTTCCAATATGCTTCTTCATCTTCTTTGTTAATCAATTACCTCTTGCCCATTAAATCCCCTACTCATAATACCATATTTCTCCACCATATCCTCTAATATCTCTAATTAATTAATCCCCTCCCATCTTCTTCATTCCTATCATTATAGATCCTTCTCCATCCTACCCAGATCACTACCTCCAGTTACCACTTACATCAAATTCATGTATTTAATTAAAACCATACATATGCAAATTTAAATCTAATTATAGTTCATTTGTTTTTTTTAAATATGTTATATACATATACAAATATTGTTGTTCAAAATATGTCGTAATTGAGTTCATTGTATAGATAAATTAAAAAGTGGCTCAAAAAAAATATGTTTGTATTTTATTTAATCTCATTTTGGTATATAATTCTAATTTTATTTATTAAGATTAGTTAGTTTTGGCAAAATGCAAAAATGAATAGTGTTGGATGCTGTACTGTTGCAGGATTGCAAGTTGTGTCCTTTTTTTCTTTTCTTTTTTCTGTTCAGCCAATCCAAGGGTGCCACTTATTGGGTCACTAATTGGGTCAAGAAGTTCAAGACAAGGTCATGGAGTGACCTCTTCTTACATTGGGTCACCTTAATTTTGCTCTTAATCCTTGATTAAGATGACCCACCTCCCTCATAACCTCCTCCATGACCTTGGATGGGGGTAGTCTAAGGTGTGCGCATTTATGTCATTTTATAATATTTTTGATACAATACGAGTTTAAATATAAGGGAATAGTCTTGGTATGTTCACAAATTCTTATTTGCAACAGCACTATCCGTCGCAAGCTTGTGACGTATACCGTTTTCTCTCACAAAATACCCACTTTTTCTCTCTCTCCAACACTATTTATGTGATTCCCTTTCTCCACTACCCATTTTGTATCCATTTTATCTCACATATCTGTCACAAATGGTGACCCGTCGCAAGCAAGACTTGCTATGGTATGTTTGATGATTCACTAGTGTAGATTTAGTGCAATGCATTCTATATGTAGAGTATTTGTTTTTTAGAGTATTAATTATAGGGTCCTGATTTTCGCAGCACACATTTTATTCGATGCAGTACACTGTTGATAATTTTACACCTCTCATTTTTCTTTTCATTTTCTCTCTCTAGTCTCTCTCTAATGTTTTCTCTCCAATATCAAAATGTGTACTACGAAAAATAATTTATTTTCTCAGTACATTTTTATTCAATACAGTAAAATGTGTACTGCGAAAATCAATAGTATAAGTATTATTAGTTTTATTTTATTTTTATTATTTTATTACTTTTTTGTACCATATTATCATGACGAGTAATTTTATAAAATAATATGCGCGAAAATTAACGTAAGGCAACATAATAATTAAGAATATATTGAAAAAAAAAAATAACTGTCCTACTTTGAGTAAAACGAAAAAAACACAAATTAATGAAATACGTTTGTTTAGTACTAATTGACAAAGATTGATTAAGCAATTAACATATGTTGATTGGTTTCTAAATCAATTGAAGTACTACGTAGTGTTAAGCATGTCAATTTGTTTCTAAATAATTAACAATGATTCTTCTTTTCATATTGATGAACAAACCCTAATTAAAAAATAAAATATTATTAAAAAGACAATCAAATTACTAAGTAATATAAGATTAATGAATTAATTGCATGTTCGTCACTTGAATAATCGTTCATAGTCGTAAATTTTTAATGGGGTGTAAGATGATAAAGGTTTCAATATTAGAGAGAGGGAAGAGAGAATTAGGTTTAATGTTTTTCTATGGAAAGCCAACAAATGGAAAATTTGGTGTAAAAAATACTGTATTGAGTAAAAAAACGTACAGCGAAAATAAATTACGTAATTATAATGGAAAACTAAAGTTATAAAAGGTTTGTTTTTATGAAATATATATATCAATTTGGCACCGCTTCACGGTGAGATTATATGGCGCCGATTATATGGACGGCGATCACTGGTTTGACTAGTAACCGGACAAAGAAGAAACCGGCCAATAGGGTGCATATGGCGCCTATTAGGATTTGGCACCGCTTCATGGTGTGGATCGTCTTGTCTCGAGACGAGCCACATAATTTTAGGACGGAAGAGCTCGAAATCTTGGGTCTTTCTTGGTCAATGCGCCAAAGCTTAATATTGCTCATCACATGGCTCTCCAATTGAGTCGGTTGGCTAGCCAACCTCAGCTCACTACTCCGATTTGTGTGGGAGGGATGGTTACTTTGATGGCCGTTTACTTATGTCACCGGAACTTTACCGTGGGGTACATCGAGGGTGAGAACATCTTGTCTCGCCGGTACATGCAGGATAGTTTGGGGTGGATTAAGTGGAACCCCAATGATCGTCAGGAGTATTGGCAAATTCGGGTTGATTACAAGTTCAAAAATTCCTTACCTTTGTGATACCCGTCGTTGTGGGTGTCAAAGATAAGATTTATAAACCAAACTAAAACTATAGATAGTGATAGTAAGGGTCGAACCACAGAGAGGTGAGGAGTGTTTATTGTTTAAGGTCAATGTTTTAGGGTAACAAATTGGGGGTTTTTGGATTGGTTATTACTAAGTCTAGAATAAAAGACAATAAAACAAGAAAATAAGAATGGAATAAAACTTATAATAAAAAGGATGCTAGGATGTTCGGGTAGTAAATAGCTACGATGGTGTAAATCCTAAGTCAACATGTGTTGCAGTCGCGTAAGGGGTGTAACATATCCTTTCGGTCTATGGTACCTAATAGCTCCTTTCGGCCTATGCTATTAGTTCCTAGGTCTCACAATTATTGGGTGTCAACAATAAGGGTGATTCCTAAATTCTAGGTCACATACCTTTCAGTCTTGAGTAACCTAACCGTCTTAAGGTGTAAACCAATGCCCTTCCCGTATCTCTCAATCTTGGGTAGGTCATTACTAACATCCTACAAGTCTCCTTTCAGTCTCATTGTAGGTTAATATAGTCTACGAATTAAAACGGAACATAAAACATACGCGAGTGGGTCGACCGACCGGCTAGCCCAGTCGGCCGACCACCGCCTTGGTCGACCGACCCATTATGTGAGTCGGCCGATCACGGCCCTGCTACAGGTCGGTCTCGGAATTCGCACCATCTACGCATATTTACTCCCTACATCCTAACATATAGAATTTAGCTACTCATGGAAATTAAAATAATAACAATAACATTAATAAAAACGGAATTCATGATGAAAATTAAACTAAGCATGCGATAACAATAAAGGCTTTGGGATTCTAACTTAAACCGGATACTAATAATTCTAAGACAAGAACAATTGATAAACTGAAATTGGAAGAAGAATTACCGTAATATGGATTAGGGCAGAAAAGAACAAGCCTTATTGATTATCGTGGAAGGATTGATGAACAATGAATAAAACTTACAAAACAATAACTTTGAAAAGAGAAAACTAAAACTAAAGATAAATTGAGGGTTTGTAATTAGATGCAGAAATAAACTAAACTACTGGATTAAGAACTGAATAGAAAACTGAATCTCTAACCCTAATCCCGTAGTATGCTTAAGTAGGCGGAAATAAAGAGTTTCCTAATGACCTAAACACTTTAATGGGCTTCGCGGAAACTTCTGGGTCAGCGCTGAGGTCGGTCGACCTACTTTGTGGGTCGGTCGACCCAATTGTCGGGACTACAGCGTGCGTCGATCTTAAAACAGCTGCCATTTTTTCGTTACTTATCGTAATCAAGCGATTCTTGCGGCGTTGGAAAGCTAAGAAGATAAGCTTTCACCTCCAACTGGAATCACTCCATTATCAGCTCTAGAACTCGAGATATAGCCATTTGAAACAGGCTGCAATGTCGTGGATCGATTCTTTGCTTGTTAAAGCTATCTTCAGGCCTTGAAATGTGCGCTAGGCTTCGTTTCTTCTTGTCCTTAGTCATAAAAAATCCCGAGGGCATAAATTTGGTATAAAATCGTCCCTTTTCCGCATAAATCTGCAAAAGAGCATAAAAATACGAAACTGCACAATTGTTGGAAAAAAAGGGCTAAAACATAGTAAATGAGCGACCAAATGCGTGTAAAAATAGATGAAAAATATCATAAAATAGACACGCATCAAATTCCCCAAACCAAACCCTTGCTTGCCCTCAAGCAAGAAGTAGACTCGATCCTAACTAATGGAACGATTTCAATCTCAGAGCGAAATTTACATGTCAGCCTAAACCAATACCAAGTACAAAATGAGAAAGTATATAAATCATGCAAACGAGTTATGGTGTCGTCAAACTTGCAACACTAGAGACTATAGAGACTTTATACTATGGACTCTCGTGGTACGCTCGAGACACTCATGAAGCAAAGGGTGAGTATATGTAAAAGATAGAAAGAAGTAAATTGTCATGACACTCACCTAACTACGACCCATGGAAACATGCCTGCAATCTAACATGAACAAGAATTCTACAACTATGTATAACCATACTCATCAAGTGATTCAGATACATGCAATTGAGATAATGAAAGATAAGTGAGGTAAAAGGTAAAAGGTAAAAAGTGGTTAAAAATGTTTTTGGATTTGTGGGGTTAGTAGCCAAGCTATTAAAACCGGTTCCTAACAACAAACTTCACAACGTTTGATATTAAGGAAGTGCTCTTTTGTAGCACAACTCTCACATTAAATATAAGAAAGGACTCCCAAATATTTTGAATGAGGTACGGGAGTGATAACAAATAAAAGAAAAGGATTTTAGAACGAAATTTGCATTCTGATGCTGTCAGGTGGTCGACCGACCTATAGAGGCGGTCGGTCGACTGACTTTCTGTGCTTTTTGCTTTTTTTTTTTTTTTTTTTTTTGTTCGTTTCTTTCCTTTTTTTTTTCTTTTTTTTCTTTTTTTTCTTTTTCTTTCTTTCTTTCTTTTTCCTTCTTTCTTTTCTCTTTTTTCTCATGATAGCATACAACCAAGATGTCTCAAGATTAAACCAAAGACCACAGATACTAGCTTGGAAGGGTAGGCTAAGTATGGGATGTAGTTTTGGGGAATAAAGAGGCAATTTTGGCTATGTGGGGCTTATGGGTAAATAAGAGAAAAGGGATCCCAAATGCACGTATCAAGATTCACAAAACGAGATAGTAAAACAAGTATATAACAATTCAAGTTCATGTTTATGCATATTGATGTAACATGTTCCAAGGGGAGTACTACTCACATCCTAGACAACTGGTTTAAGAATGAAACCAGGAATAAGGCTCTAAAACTTAGAATGTATAGTAGGTTTCCAAGGTACAAGTCAAGTCTCAAGATATACAAATTGACAAAAACTCGTAGATATGCAAAAGAGTCATATACTAAAACAAGTTGACAAGGCAAGGTACAGGCATAAACATGTAAGATAGCTAAATCATCCTTGAAATACTTTCGTTCCGACTCGTCCTATATGCTAAAATAAACGTGCATTTTTTTGGAAATTTTTGAATTTTTTCATTTTTGTTTGTATTTTTCTTTTGTATAGGTAAGGAAAATAAAGAAAAGAACGATGCAAGACAGAAATGCAATAAACGTGTGACAAAATGCAATGTATGTGACACGAAACCATTCCCCAAACCAACCCGCACAATGTCCCCATTGTGCATTAGCCTAAGTGAAGGTTTCAGAAAATTAAAGAAAAGGTGCAAAGGAAACTAAGGAAAAACTGGAAAGAACTCACTGGGTTATGAAGCGTGTGAGAAAAACCTCCCCAAACCAGCGTAAGCTGGGAGGTTTTGGTGGCCAGCAGTGCCACTCAAGTACCCAAGATGGTGCACGAATTCCGAGGAAGAAGCGAACAGGCTGTGACGGACGGGTAGGTCGACCGACCTATATTTTGGGTCGACCGACCTTTCTGCGGACTGCAGGAATTCCAGAACGTCAGGGACTAGGTCGACCGACCCGTATTTCTGGTCGGTCGACCCTTCTGCTGCACAGCGGTCTTCCTTCTTTCGTCAATCCTGAAAAAAATCATCCAATATGCGCCCAACAAGTGCGCGAGATCCCAGAAACAAGTCCAAAAAGTCTTAACTACGCAAACACAACGGAAAAGCTGTCCTAAAAACTTAAAGAAAGCAAGCTAGAAAGTCTTAGCAAAAAAAAAAAAATGTCTTAAGAAAAACAGAAACGAGCAAAAAAAGAAGAAGTCATCCGCGAAGGATTCGGCGTTTCTTTGACCAAGGGCTCTGACTACAGGCTACTCCTTCAGCTATGGTGATTTGGGTAGATGAGTTTCTCTCCACCATGTAGATGGGTGGGTCATCATCCATAGCTCTAGCCATCCATCTCCTAGGGTTGTCGACTCCCAAGTCGTGGGCCGACACCTTCCTGGGTTTCTTCTTCTTAGGGCTCTTTTCTTTAGCCAAATGATCACTTGCTTGAGTGACCTCGTTCTCTACATCATTTGATCGAGTAAGTGGTACTACTCGATCGAGAACATCTCTCTTCCTACCGCCTATAGACTCTACCACTAGTGTCGCAATTTCTGGAGCATCCAAATCAGCCTCCTGAGCAAGAGATTCACCTGCACATGCCTCAAAACACATCAAAGCCTCCGAAGGATCCTTTGTAAAGGATCCTTGTACATAACATTCACTAATATTATTAAAAACATCAGGAATGTCAAAAAATGAATCCTGCAAAAAACAAGGTTCATCAACCGAAGGTTCAAACATGTCAGGAACATGTTCATCACTAACGCCTACAGAAATAGGTTGGTCAGTCAAGGGGTAAATTTCTAACTCATCATATGTATCTAGATCCAAGTCAGTATCATCAACGGGGAGGCAGAGGGAATCAAATAACCTATCATTCTCATCCTTAAGAATGAGCGACTCTTCAGTAATGGGTGTGATAGGATCACACTCAACAGGAATATCCGTGTTACTAATATCAATGCCCTCACACCCCTCCGTGTCTCCACCGGCTCGGATTAGGTGTTTGAGAAGCTCCCATTGCTTCTCACAGGGTAGGTCTAAAAATTCCCATCCGCAATTTCTCTCAATCTCGATCAAGGTCTTACTAGTAACTCCATCATATAAGATACGACAAACCTCCCCAATACTAATAGGATAGCCAAATTGAGAAAGGAAAGAGATTAATCTATCACAATAGAAATACAAAGGTTCATGCTCGAGTTGTGGGAAAGGGGCGATGGTCATGACAGCGAAAGAAAAAGGGAAAACATAAACAAAAAACAATAAACATTGGCGTCACCTCCCCGGCAACGGCGCCAAACTTTGATACCCGTCGTTGTGGGTGTCAGAGATAAGATCTATAAACCAAACTAAAACTATAGATAGTGATAGTAAGGGTCGAACCACAGAGAGGTGAGGAGTGTTTATTGTTTAAGGTCAATGTTTTAGGGTAACAAATTGGGGGTTTTGGATTGGTTATTACTAAGTCTAGAATAAAAGACAATAAAACAAGAAAATAAGAATGAAATAAAACTTATAATAAAAAGGATGTTAGGATGTTTGGGTAGTAAATAGCTACGATGGTGTAAATCCTAAGTCAACATGTATTGCAGTCGCGTAAGGGGTGTAACATATCCTTTCGGTCTATGGTACCTAATAGCTCCTTTCGGCCTATGCTATTAGTTCCTAGGTCTCACAATTATTGGGTGTCAACAATAAGGGTGATTCCTAAATTCTAGGTCACATACCTTTCAGTCTTGAGTAACCTAACCGTCTTAAGGTGTAAACCAATGCCCTTCCCGTATCTCTCAATCTTGGGTAGGTCATTACTAACATCCTACAAGTCTCCTTTCAGTCTCATTGTAGGTTATTATAGTCTACGAATTAAAACGGAACATAAAACATACGCGAGTGGGTCGACCGACCGGCTAGCCCAGTCGGCCAACCACCGCCTTGGTCGACCGACCCATTATGTGAGTCGGCCGACCACGGCCCTGCTACAGGTCGGTCTCGGAATTCGCACCATCTACGCATATTTACTCCCTACATCCTAACATATAGAATTTAGCTACTCATGGAAATTAAAATAATAACAATAACATTAATAAAAACGGAATTCATGATGAACATTAAACTAAGCATGCGATAACAATAAAGGCTTTGGGATTCTAACTTAAACCGGATACTAATAATTCTAAGACAAGAACAATTGATAAACTGAAATTGGAAGAAGAATTACCGTAATATGGATTAGGGCAGAAGAGAACAAGCCTTATTGATTATCGTGGAAGGATTGATGAACAATGAATAAAACTTACAAAACAATAACTTTGAAAAGAGAAAACTAAAACTAAAGATAAATTGAGGGTTTGTAATTAACTAAACTACTGGATTAAGAACTGAATAGAAAACTGAATCTCTAACCCTAATCCCGTAGTATGCTTAAGTAGGCGGAAATAAAGAGTTTCCTAATGACCTAAACACTTTAATGGGCTTCGCGGAAACTTCTGGGTCAGCGCTGAGGTCGGTCGACCTACTTTGTGGGTCGGTCGACCCAATTGTCGGGACTGCAGCGTGCGTCGATCTTAAAACAGCTGCCATTTCTTCGTTACTTATCGTAATCAAGCAATTCTTGCGGCGTTGGAAAGCTAATAGGATAAGATTTCACCTCCAACTAGAATCACTCCATTATCAGCTCTAGAACTCGAGATATAGCCATTTGAAACAGGCTGCAATGTCGTGGATCGATTCTTTGCTTGTTAAAGCTATCTTCAGGCCTTGAAATGTGCGCTAGGCTTCGTTCCTTCTTGTCCTTAGTCATAAAAAATCCCGAGGGCATAAATTTGGTATAAAATCGTCCCTTTTCCGCATAAATCTGCAAAAGAGCATAAAAATACGAAAGTGCACAATTGTTAGGAAAAAAGGGCTAAAACATAGTAAATGAGCGACCAAATGCGTGTAAAAATAGATGAAAAACATCATAAAATAGACACGCATCACTTTGTCTAACACCCAAAGGATGAAGGTTTTGCCCGGCAAGAACTCCTACCTCCTTGACATTGAGGCGAATCCGGATGAGATCCCCGCCGATCAGCGCCCTCCCAGAGTCTATGCCCGTGATAGGGTCGGTACCACCATGCCTCCTTTTGTGGGCGGTCCTAATTTCTTCCAGGGCTCCAGTTCCAGTTATGTTCCTCCTCCTCAGCCTCTTCCATTGCATCAGGACCTTATTGATTTTATGGCTCGGGTTGACCTAAACCAAAAGAAGGCTGAAGAGTTAGCAAATGAGCGCCAGAGGATAGCGGATGAGCGTCAGGCATTGGCAGATTCTCGTCATCGGGACGTGTGTTATAGGCTTGACTATTTGTACCATGATTAGGCTTATGGGACCTTCCCCAGTTATGACCAGTTTGTCCGTCAGGCTACCGTCATTCTGCCGGTGGTCACCCTTCCTATTACATGCCCCCTGAGGGTGGATATGTGCCCCCTGAGGGACGTTACTTTGGGGAGATTCATGTTGCACCGGGCTACTACGTTAGTCCAATTTTTCCCCTAGAGGTGCGTAGAGATGGGGACTCAGGCCATCCAGGGCATCCATCTTCCCATGGTGCGGTTGGTGATCCCGGAACTAGTGGCTCGCATGCTTCGCCTTTTCGTGATGTCTTGAACAACCCGGACGACTATATGCAAGTGGATGCAAGTGGAGATGGAGATGGAGATGGAGATGGAGATGGAGATGGAGATGGAGATGGAGATGGAGATGGTGATGGTGATGAGGATGATGAGTGACCGCCCATTGGGGTGGTTAGTGATGTCTTTGCTCCTGTATCAAAATCCAAAGCAAGTACTCCCTTAATCCAAATTTCTCTTTAGTTTTGCATTTTTTCATATTCGCATGCATTTAGAGTAGTTAGATAGCTTGTTTTAGTTTCATTTTTATCATTTCACATCATTAGTGTAATAGCATTTGTTGCATCCATATATATGCATTAGATTTGTGAGGTTTGTGATATGTTTATAATAACTTCCACCCACCACTTAGTAACAAGGCCTTGTGCTTTTGGGCTTAAGTGAGGACAAATAATGGGCCCAAAAGTGTGCACCCATCTTATTGGGTTTGCGTTACGACGGTGGTGGGTCGGGTTGTTACAAATGGTATCAGAGCGACCCTGCGACCGTGTGGTGAGCCTGCGGTCGGGAGTACCCGGGTCACACACCTAGCGGGGGAGGATTCTGGCCCTGGTTGTGGTCAAGGTTGAGGCACAACGAGGACGTTGTGTTCTTTAAGTGGGGGAGTTTATAACACCCCAAGAGTACGAGAGGAAAGTTGTCCCACATCGGTAGAATGTGAGGTTTGTGATATGTTTATAATAACTTCCACCCACCACTTAGTAACAAGGCCTTGTGCTTTTGGGCTTAAGTGAGGATAAATAATGGGCCCAAAAGTGTGCACCCATCTTATTGGGTTTGCGTTACGACGGTGGTGGGTCGGGTTGTTACAAATGGTATCAGAGCGACCCTGCGACCGTGTGGTGAGCCTGCGGTCGGGAGTACCCGGGTCACACACCTAGCGGGGGAGGATTCTGGCCCTGGTTGTGGTCAAGGTTGAGGCACAACGAAGACGTTGTGTTCTTTAAGTGGGGGAGTTTGTAACACCCCAAGAGTACGAGAGGAAAGTTGTCCCACATCGGTAGAATGTGAGGTTTGTGATATGTTTATAATAACTTCCACCCACCACTTAGTAACAAGGCCTTGTGCTTTTGGGCTTAAGTGAGGACAAATAATGGGCCCAAAAGTGTGCACCCATCTTATTGGGTTTGCGTTACGACGGTGGTGGGTCGGGTTGTTACAAATGGTATCAGAGCGACCCTGCGACCGTGTGGTGAGCCTGCGGTCGGGAGTACCCGGGTCACACACCTAGCGGGGGAGGATTCTGGCCCTGGTTGTGGTCAAGGTTGAGGCACAACGAGGACGTTGTGTTCTTTAAGTGGGGGAGTTTGTAACACCCCAAGAGTACGAGAGGAAAGTTGTCCCACATCGGTAGAATGTGAGGTTTGTGATATGTTTATAATAACTTCCACCCACCACTTAGTAACAAGGCCTTGTGCTTTTGGGCTTAAGTGAGGACAAATAATGTGCCCAAAAGTGTGCACCCATCTTATTGGGCTTGCGTTACGACGGTGGTGGGTCGGGTTGTTACAACCATATTGTCACATATAGTTGCATTCATGTAGTATAGGGCATATAGGATTGCATCTTAGTTTAGTTTCTTGTTTTTCATTCGTTTTGTTTATTTTTGCTTTTCTTGTTTTCAAAAAATCAAAAAAAAAAAAAATGAAAAACTCAAAAACTCCAAAAATATATTCTTTTCTTTCTGGTTCTCCTCCTCTCATCATGCACATAGATAAGTGTGGGGAGGAAGAACCGTTTATTTCAAAAAACCCAAAAACAAGTTTTTCCTATTTCTTAAAAATTTTAAAAAAGCAAAAAACATGTTTGTTTTCGTTCTTTTTCTTCATTTCCCGCTTGCACTTTGTTCCATTGAGGACAATGTAAATAATAAGTGTGGGGAGGGAAAATATCCACCTTGTGAATATTTCTTTGTTTTTGTAAATATGAAAAAACTTCAAAAATGCCTAAAATCGAAAAATTTGAAAAATTTCAAAAACACATGTTTTTTCCTTTCTTCTGTTTTTGTCCCTTAGTTGCATTTTATATATATGTTTGTTGGACTAACAAGTGGCAGATGCAACAACGATCCGAGGCATTAGGAGAATGAAGATGCTTGGTATACTCTTTCCTACTTCTTTCTCCCTTTCCGTCTTTCTTTTTATGTTGATAGCATGAAGGAGAATGAGATTTTTGTGCCTTGGATGTTCCTTTAGCGAACTTGTGGGTGTTGCTGATGATGTACTGCTAGATTAGTCGATGTGTTTTTTGCATGCTTGTTATTAGCTTAGTTGTAGTTCACATGCTTTCCTTTTTCATAGTTTTGTGAATATGTGTTAGTCGGTTTTTCTCTTTTGCATTTGTTTGTAAATATGCATAGGAGGTTGAATATTAGACGATATATGCCGTCAATGATGAGAATTGTCTTGCCTGTGTCTTACCCCTCCTAATAACTTTCACCGCTTGATGTCACCTTGTTAGGGTTCTTGCTTGCAAGGACCCGAAAGTCTAGGCTTAATGACCGAGTATTGACCACCTTGTGAGACCGTGTTAGACCTTAGACTTGACCTAGGACCGACATTAGCTACTCAAATGTGAGGATAGAGCCTCCTTTATGGTCGGCCCATCAAACCGACTCAGATTAGGATTGTGAGTAGTCCTCCTTACGTGGTATGTTATGTCAAAACGCATAAGTATGGCGCTCATTCCTTGATTCCGTGGTTATGTTCATGTGTATGTGAGATAACTTTTGTTCAAAATAAATCAACTTCACATTTGCCAAATTAGCCTTGTTTTGACCCTTGCATCTTATCCTGTCTTTTTTTTATTAACCACTTTGAGCCTTAGCCTATTCATTTGGCCTTAACTACTAAATGAGCTACATTCCAAAAACACCCTTCCTTGATCAATAATGGTTTTATTTGTGGTACTTTGTTTGTGGTAGAGTCGAGATTTAGATGCCGGTTGGTGGCCTCTTCCGTTGTGGTCATTAGATGTTGCTTTTTGGTGAAAGGAAGTTTTGAGAAAATGAAATGAAAAGAAAAGAAAAAAAATGAAAAAAGAAAGGAAATAGAAAATCAAAGAAAAGTTTGAAAAAGTTTTGAAAAATCCAAAAAGATAAGTTGTATATATGTGTTTAGATAAAGAAAAAAGGCTAGCAACAACTCCCTTCCATCAAGGGGAGATAGAAAAAGCCGTTGCTAGAATAATATGGTATTTTGATGTTTTTCCAATCGGGCCGAGTTTACACAATTTTTGCATTTGATTTGGATTTCAAGTCTTTTGTTAGGGTGTAGACGTTGTTCGTTGTGTTTAAATAATGACCACTTTGTTAAAGGTTGTGATGGGTTTGTTTATCCAAAGTAAGTTGGGGTTTATACAATTTTTGCTTGGTTTTGTCAAAACCAAAGTTAGGGCATAGACGTTGCTTAGTTGTTGCAATAAGGTTTTGAGTTGATCTTGGCAATCATTCTTGTTTTTGAGCCTCAAATTCTAGAACGGTGCTTGCACCAAATCATTTTTCACCCAACCCAAGCCCCGTTACATCCTTGTTGTTCTCATCATGTGCATTTACATTTTCTCATGGATTTATGGATGGAGTACCATTCTAGATTGCGGGCATGCTTCGCAAGTTGGGGTAGGTGAGTGATTTTGGTTACTTCTTGTCACAAAAATCACCCCCTTTCTTTCCTTGTGTGTTAAGTGTCACCCGTGAGAGTCGGTGCTTAGGGTTTTCTTATCGGGTAAAGGTCTAGCATGGAGTCGAATCTTGTGTGCGTCGTGTCAATCTTGGAAGTATAGCTTAGTGCTTCCGCTTACCCGCCTTGAATTAGTTTATTGGTCTTTGGTGAAATCATTGTTGGTTGCTTGAGCTTGATTTAGGGGTTTGATACTGTGGTTAGACTTTGAGTCGGCATCCTCCGCTATAGACCTCCCTTGTTTAGTCTTTCAAAAACCCCGCTTAGATGAGGCAAGCGGTTGACTTTTTCCCGATGCATGTTGTTTGTTTATACGTATTTTGTTTTGACTTGTTTGCATCAAAAAATTTGTAGCAAGACCAAACTTGCCTTGCAATAGAGCATTCTTCCTCATGGATGTCAAATTGTGAGTTGAAAAGGCTACGGGTGTAGCTAAACCCGATTCGGCTTCTAGTTAGCTTAGTTAGTTTGTTTCTTGTTTTCGAATAAGGGTTATATAACTTCTTGATCTCTTACTCGAGGACGAGTAAGGTTTAAGTGTGGGGAATTCTGATGAGCTATATTTTAGTCAAGATTTTCATTGTCTTTTCTTCATTTTTGGTCCCGTTTCGACCTCGTTTTGCGTGCATTTGCTCGATTTTATGCCCATTGCCTCGACTATTCCTATTTGGTTCCCATTTTGTAGGTATTGAGGCGGGGAAAAAGAAACGGGAGCAAACGAAACGGATATCCATGCAAAAATTGAAGAATTGATGAAGATAATGCTCCAGGCCCTCTGAGCCGGTCCCAGACCGGCAGCCGGCCGGCCGGCTGGGAGGCTTGACTTGGCTTTTGAAGAAAATGGAAGAAAAGTTACATGAATTTGAGGTTTGATCCTTAGCCGGTGGCCAACCGGCGGCCGGTGGGCCGGCTGGTGTCCAACTTCCATACTTAGCCAAATTTTGGATGTCAGTTATTCAAGTTTTGGGCAGATTCAAGATGAAGGGCTCCCAGCCGGTGGCCAACCGGCTGGTTGTAGCTGTGCATGCGAGAAAAAAGAAGAAAAAGTCAGAAGTTGGATTTTACATCCTAAGCCGGTGCCGGACCGGCAGCCGGCCGGTCGGCAAAAAGTCATGCTCCCTTGAAGAAGAAGTCATTTGTTTACATTTCGACTCTTAGCCGGTCACATGACCGGCTGCCGGTTGACCGGCTGAGAGTCATTTCTCAGATTTTCTATAACACCCCCACTTATCTAAGAGCCTTTAGCAAGACATTCTCAAATAAATAGGACTGTTACCATCCCGGAATATCCGAGGTAGTGAATAACAAGGTAAACAAACCAAAGGTAATTTATATAAATACTGATTAAATTTGAACTTGGTATTACAACATTTACGAGTTCCAAACTTGATAAAAGAAAATACAACTGACGATATCTAAATGTGATCTAACTCTAAGTAGGTCCATGCCATATCTCTCTCTCCATGCCCAAGCTCCTGGTCCATCTGTCACTGACCTGTAAAATCTACTCCCCATTCCGGATCATCGTAGGTGCACACGAATACACAGGGTCAACCGCGAGGTTGAGTAGAAAGATAAATAAGACAACAATATAATATACTCCGCACCGATCCAACGCCAAATAAACTCCGCACCGATCACAAGACCCAGTATACTCCACACCATATCACATACCCTTTATCTCCGCACCAAACACAGACCCTTTATCTCCACACCAAACACAGACCCTTTATCTCCGCACCAAACACAGACCCTTTATCTCCGCACCAAACACAGACCCTTTATCTCCGCACCATATCGTGTCACAGATTTATATATCACAATATACCAATCATATAACAACACAGATGAACATAGTTAATATCAACCAATAAACAGATTACACATCTCATATATGTAGTATTCCCCTACCTCAATTGCAGAAGGACAACCGAACAGCTGCTAGAATTATTCCGCCTCGAACTCGGATCCTATAAATAATACTTATTGTCAACATCTAACCATACCACCAACCACTACTGAAATATTCGACCACATTTATAAATGATAGCCTTATTCGATCATCACTAGTCGATTACAACAATACACTAACCATGTTACTTACTATATGTAAATTTACTATATATAGACTTACTAAAAAAGAATGACATACGGTTCAAATACTCAATTAATATAAAACCAGAATAGCAATAATATAATTAACTAATTGTCATTGCAATATATCTTAACCATGTTAATAACCAACAATAACATACTACCATATAATTATAACACATCCAATAATAATTATAATACAACAAATGATAAAAATATTAATAGTAAGAATATTAATAATAACATAATAATAATAGGTATAAACACACACACCGTGACCAAAACAGACCCCGACAACACAGCCCCCGACAGCCCCCAACACAGCTCATTCGACACCTTTACGACCCCCGAACCACCACCATTGCACCACCACTGCACCGGCAAACACCCAACCCGAGTCCCCCAGACAACCACCTACCACTACCACACCAGGCCAACCCCCAACCAACCGCCGGTGAGGTGAATCAATCACCACAACTGACCAGACTCCCTGCCCAGACCTCACGACTACTCTGTTTCCCCACCAATCGACCCCAGACCAGTCCCCGACAACCACCCAAACGACCACCAGGACACACCCTATGCTACCCTTAAACGACTTTCCTCAAAACCCATAGCAGAAACTAAAAGACTCAGCATCGAAAGCCTCCGCAAAACCATACGTTACAACCCATATATCGACACTGTACAGAAACAGACTGACACGGCTACAAAACCACCGCGCCTGGTGGTCCTCGCTGGTCAAGGGTGACTCCTTTGAGGTCAAAGTGTATCTACTAAAGTCATAGAACAAGATCACACAGAATTCATAACCCTAGACACGTTATTCATTCTCGAAATAGACGCACAAGAGAGGAGTAAAGACTATAAAAAAAACACAACAGCGTGTACATACCGATTTCACGGCCAAAACGAACCACCCTAGGATGTACTACGGCCACCGTGACTGACCACTTCTTGTTCTCTGCAGTGGCGGCTGGGTTTGTGTGCAACCAGATCTAATTTTGGTTTAGGTTTAGGGTAAGTTCTGGTGGTCTAAAACATGGCGGCAGAAAGAGGGCTTAAGTCGTGTATCCAATAGTGTAGGTGGGCTGTTTGCCTTACACGGAAAATCGAGGCCTATTCGTGGGCTCCTGTTGGTCCCGTGTTCGAACCCCCCCTTTAAGCAGCATAAACTCTTATCTACTTTGGTGACTCAAGTCCCCACTTCGAATCCCATCACGGTCCAATATTGCTTATAAACATACGATATACACTAGCTTATTGAACGAAGAATATAACTATATTATCCACGCGTAAAAATTATATAAAGGCTCATAATAAAATTTCGGGTTATTACATTTTCGCACACTATATAAACCCGCACTTAGTCTGTTTTCATTTACGCAACTTTTACACTATTTTCACGTATCCCTAGGGTTTCGACTGTTCCATTGTTCATCTTTGCACATTCAAAAAACTCAACTCAAAATCATAATCTTTCTTTAGTTCTTAGAATCTTTTATTTGATCTCTTAGTTTATCTAGTTTGTTCTTAGCATATCCATTAGTTTACTTTGGGCATTTGGGTTGTAATTTGGAGACTTTGAGAGAATTATTCATCTTGTATCCAAGTTCATTCCTTTTTCATTGTTAATGGTATAATCTTCGTCCTTTGACTTAGTTATCTCAATTGTTTACATTTTTCTTAAGTTTATTTGTTGGTTATTCATATTTGCTTTATTCACGATGTTTAGCAATTTCTCTATAATAGTTTCCTTGTTTCCTTACATCATGAGTGAGTAGTCCCCTTACTATGGTTAGGGGGTGTGCTTTGGTGGGTTGGTAGTCATGAATATTGCTTAGGGTCAGGGTTTGGTTCTGTTCTTTGCTAGGTTCTCATTTTATGCATGTTATATGTTTGATGAAATGCCTTAATGACGGTTGGGCATGATTCTTATTGTAGTTTGTCTTTGACGATAGTCTAGGGCTTTCATGGGCATGTATGTATGTTAATTTAACCTTGTTTATAGCGAGTGCTAGGATATGATTCGACTTTAGGCGAGTCAAATCGAGACACGGGACAAACCTAGACCTAACATAGAGGAGACCTTAGACCCTTTTGCATGTTTTGTTACCAACCTACCCTAGTAACCCCGACACTGTAGTTGTTTTTATTCATCGATTTGATCTCTATATCTTTGCTTTATTACTCTTTAGTTGCTAGTCAATCAAAAACCTATTACCCCGACTTTGTCTTAAATTAGAACTTAGCTAAACAATTATCCCCACCATCTCTGTGTTCGACCCCGACTAGAGTACTACTTTAATTGGGTTTATAAATCTTTGTTTGATATCGGGTAGTGACGACAAAAATCCGGTCATCAAAGACCCATTATCTCCACTCCATATCACAAGACCCAATATCTCCACACCATATCACAAGACCCATTATCACATTTCTGCATCATGAGAATATACAGACAATCAATAACATTATAACATTATTCATTCAATAAAACGTATACAACTCACCACAGTTAATAATCATGTCTCATATCATAAACGAGTTCTCAGTTATTCCCCTACCTCAAATTGCAGGATATCGATGTCAACCGTACAGCTGATAGAAATGTTCCACGCGGAAACCGTCACCTAAACATATAGTATTTAACGATTATTAATCCTTCACTTAACCCTTATATTAGAATAGTAAGGCTACTAAACATATTAACTTTCTAAAATTGGAAAGTTTCCTGAAATAGAAACTTTCCCGAAATAGAACTTGCCCACAATAGTAACGTCACATTGCCACTACTAAACATTAAAGTTATCAAAGGCATAAAATACTAATAATAACTTTTAATAAAACAGAAGAAGGATTATGGAACTACAGTAGGAGGATTATAGAAGGCCTGAAAGTGTGGTTACTGATGGCCGGAATATGCCGTCACTATTAGCCTTCAAACAAGATTTTTAAACCCGAAAGAGAGTAGTACTTTAGTTCGGGGTCGAACGCGAAGATGGTGGGGAAGTTGAATAGTTACGTTCTAATTAAAGCTTGAGTCGGGGTAATAGGTTTGTGATTGATTAACAACTAAAGAACAATTAAAGCAAACAAGTTAAGATTAAATCGATGAATAAAAGATACTAAGGTGTCGGGGGTACTAAGGTAGGTTGGTAACGAATCATGCAAGAGAGTCTAAGGTCTCCACTATACTAGGCCTAGGTTTGTCTCGTCTATCGATTTGACTCACCTAAAGTCGAACCCTATCCTAGCTTTCGCTACAAACAAGGTTAACCTAACATATATACATGTTCATGAAAGCCCTAGACTATCATCAAAGGCCAACAACAATAAGAATCATGTCCAACCGTCGTTGAGACATTTCATCAAACATATAACATGCACAAATGAAAACCTAGCAAAGAAGAGAACCAAATCCTAACCCTAGTAGGGGAACTAGTCACACATGGCTATAGTAAACATGTAAACAAATGATGAGGAAATGCTAAACATGTTGGATTAAGTAAGAGTAAACAATTGAACAAGCAAAACTTAAACAAAATGAAATAACTAAGTAAAGAGAGGAAAGATTATACCAACAACTTGATTAAAGGAAGGAACTTTGATTACAAAGGAAGAGTCTTCTCAAACCCTCCAAATTACAACCAAAAATCCTCCAACAATGTCTAAGAGTAACTAAAAGAGACTACCCAAATGATTAAGGAGAGATTATCTAAAGGATTACAAAAACTAAAGAAAGATTAAAGATTTGAGTTGAGATTTTAATGCGTAAAAGAAGGCAATGAAACAGTAACAAACCCTAGAAATGCGTGAAAATACAATAAATGTTGCGTAAAATAAATGACACAAATGCGGGTTTATATAGAGTGCGAATTTCTGAAATGCGACTCTCAGCCGGTCAACCGGCTGCCCGTGGTGGACCGACTGGGAGTCCTTTTACAAACTTCTGATTTTTTTTCTTTCTTTTCCTTCAACTTGGACTGCACCTCAGCCGACCGACCGGCTGCCGGTCGGGGTACCGGCTGGGAGGCTGGTTCCATGGTTCTGGATGTTCACTTTTTTCTTCAACATACAGGTACCACCAGCCGGTGGACCGGCTGCCGGTTGGCCACCGGCTGGGAACCCTTTTGTAAGAATCTGCCCAAATGATGTTTTCTTCAATTCTTGAAAAATAGCTAAGTATAGAATACGCACCCCAGCCGGCCTACCGGCCGCCGGCAGTGCACCGACTGAGATGCAGAAGTTAAATCCCTGGAAGTTTTGCTCTTTTTTTACGAAAGTCAAGTCAAGGTCCCCAGCCGGCCTACCGGCCGCCGGCTGGGAGGACCTGGAGAGGATTCTTCATAATTCCTTCACATTTCTTCACATTTCGCTCCAAATTCGTCTCGTTTCCTCCCGTTTCTTCGCTCCCGCCACAACACCTACAAAAAGCAAACCAAAAAGGAATAGTCGAGGTAACGGGCATAAAAACGAGCAAAGTCACGCAAAATGAGGTCGAATCGGGACCAAAAATGAAGAATAAACAATGAAAATAATGACCAAAATAGAGCTCATCGGTTACCTATAAATATTGATAGCAATATCAACAATGCACACAGAAGAAGACTCAGAGGCACAAAGTTACAAAGAGCAGTCAATAATGGAGTGATAAATGCAGCCATATATCATATTTGGCATCAGAGAAACAAAAGCAGAATTGATCAATCTGTTTTGAGAGTGGATGTACTTGTTAGCAATATTAAACAGGACCTATGTAAGCTCTATAAGAGTAGAATGCATTCTTTACCAGACAAAGACAAGACCTTCATTCAAGGCTTGTTCTAAGTCACTCATGTAACCTTGATATTTGTGATCTATATATATATACTTACGTTTTACTAAAAAAAAAAAACTTTTAATAAAACAATAATAATAATAATACTAATACTAATACTAATAATAATAATAATAATAATAATAATAATATACTTGCAAGTATCTATATATATACTTGCGTTCTTGGCCTCCCGTTTGCAGTCTGCTGAATTGCAGGCTAGGCTCCTGCGGCCTTCTGGTATCATTGATCATGGCCTTTCCTTCGCCGATGCCTTGCGGGTGTTCTCGGAGACTACAGGTTCTGATTTTCTTGGTAACCCTAGTGAAATTGCTGCCCCCAAACTTATGAAGAAATTGGCAGATATTTATTTCTCGACGGTTGCTGCTTCTTCGGAGTCGGTTTTCTCCTTGTCCCCGCGTCAGGTTGCGTTGTGGAAATCTCA
The DNA here is from genome assembly GCA_029255685.2 of Silene conica. Lineage (NCBI taxonomy): Eukaryota > Viridiplantae > Streptophyta > Magnoliopsida > Caryophyllales > Caryophyllaceae > Silene > Silene conica. The sequence continues at coordinate 28,834,385 of CM055312.2, read as the reverse complement.
GCATGGGGCTCACTCTTCTGATTGGTTGAGAGCGGTTCCTGTCTCTGGGTTGGGTCAGACTATGAACAGGAGGACCTACCGTTGTGTGCTTGGGTATAGGCTCGGTGTTCCACTTTTCTTGGTCCCTAGGCCTTGCTCTGCTTGCTCTCGGGTTTTTACTGAGGATGTTTTTGGGGATCACGCTGTCTTTTGTGCTGGTACTGTTGGGGTCAAGCATCGTCATAACCTTGTCAGGGACACTCTATTGGACATCTGCTACAGGTCTGGGATTTCGGCGGGTAAGGAGGTTGACATTGGTCTGGTTGATGGACATGGCGGCTCTCTTCGCCCTGCGGATTTGCTCCTTTATTCGTGGGACAGGGGGCGGGATGTGTGTATTGATTTGACTGGGTCCTCCCCTCTGACTCAGACTGGGATGGCCGATTTTGTACCTGGTCGGGTTGTTGCTGATGCTGCTCAGCGCAAGTGTGCTAAGTACAGGGATCGCTGTGAGGCTGCAGGTTACGATTTCCTTCCTTTCTCTTTCTCTTCGCTCAGGGAGCTGGGTTCAGATGTTGTAGCCTTGCTGAAGCGGATTCAGCAATACTCGGTATCTCAGGATGCAGGGGCGCGGATGGCTGCGTACATTTTTACTAGGCTTAGCTTTGCTGTAGCTAAGGGGGTGGGAGCTCAGATTGTATCTCGGCTGCCCACCAATTTTATGTAAACTCTTATTTTGTTCTTTATTATATGATAGCTGCGCGCATCCTTCCCCATAATAATAATAATAATAATAATAATAATAATAAAAGAATAAGAATAATAATGATGATAATAATAACAATATATAATAATAATAAATAATATTAATGAGACAACTACTTGTAACTAAACAGCAACAACACAAAAGCAGTAACACGCACAATACGCAAAACCGTAAACAGCCCAAAACCGCAATCAGACCCTCACGACACCACCACTTCCAAGACGCACAACCACCATCCAGACCACCCTTAGCCACCTCTATCAACCCCATTCTCTAGCTGGTACCACCTACTACAAACACCACGCCCTCGTTGCCACCTGAACCCACCATAAACCCCATTAACGCACTGCCCAAACCCGACTACACAGCCACTGTTACTCTGTTCTCTAGCTACAACTCGCCTGTGCACCCTCTTTCTCACGTGTTTTCCACTCACCACCATGCCCTACACCACCTATGGTCACCAGAATAGTAATGCGACTAAACATACTAACTTTCTAAAATTGGAAAGTTTCCTGAAATAGAAACTTTCCGAAATAGCACTTGCCCAAAATAGTAACGTCACATTGCCACTACTAAACATTAAAGTTATCAAAGGCATAAAATACTAATAATAACTTTTAATAAAATAATAATAATAATAATACTAATAATAATAATAATAATACTAATAATAATAATAAGAAGAATAAGAATAAGAATAATGATGATGATAATAATAACAATATATAATAATATAATATTAATGAGACAACTACTTGTAACTAAACAGCAACAACACGAAAGTAGTAACACGCACAATACGCAAAACCGTAAACAACCCAAAACCGCAATCAGACCCTCACAACACCACCACTTCCAAGACGCACAACCACCATCCATGCCACCCTTAGCCACTTCTATCAACCCCATTCTCTAGCTGGTACCACCTACTACAAACACCACGCCCTCGTTGCCACCTGAACCCACCATAAACCCCATTAACGCACTGCCCAAACCCGACTACACAGCCACTATTACTCTGTTCTCTAGCTACAACTCGCCTGTGCACCCTCTTTCTCACGTGTTTTCCACTCACCACCATGCCCTACACCACCTATGGTCACCACCGTTGTCACCACTGACTCACGGTGGTTCTAGGGGTGGTCCACTCGAGTCCTCGTCCTCGTCCTTCACTAACACCCCACGACGGCTTAGCCAAAGTAGGCTGCTCACACGTACACTTCCCTTGTTCTATTTCTGAGCCACTGTTTCTGCACTTCCCAACTCGTTACCGCCATTAGCCACCACCTACGACCACCACTCCGGCACCATGGTGGTCGCCTCTACCACAGAATTCCCCTCTCACTAACCCAGGTTAAACCTACCTGTTAACAAACCCAAAAAGCGTCGAGATAAGGTTGTACCCCGACCCCTGTTTCTCACGTTTCTGCCCTAAATAACGCCCCAAAACCATCCTATTTTGGTGGTGCTCCGGCCACCACGCGCCACCATACAACCACCCACATAACCTACCAACATACTACTACTACCACCCATACACTCATACTCAAAACCAACCCAAACAATAGTTGACTTAAGAAAAGAAAACGTGTTGTTAAGCGTGAGTGTTAAACTTACAGTAGTTCAACGATGAGGATGCGTGATGGCGATGGCAGTCTCCTATACTCGTTCTTCTCTAATTTCTTTCAGTCCTCTCACGCAGCAGACACAAGGTTCTCGGGGGTTTGTTTAGTTGATGGTGATGAATAGGGTTTTGTTCTTTTCTTTGTATTACTATTTGTCGACGGAGGCACAAGGTGAAGGAGGTAGGTTTGTGATGTGGTAGATTAGGGTTTTCATGTATGAAGGAATAAAGAATTGTTGCATAACACGCTTGTTACCATCACAACCCGAGTTTATCTTTTTCTCTTCGGTCGTACCCGAGCCCGCATTCCTTTCACTCGGTCCATCACTTCACCCAACCCAAGCCCCGTTACATCCTTGTTGTTCTCATCATGTGCATTTACATTTTCTCATGGATTTATGGATGGAGTACCATTCTAGATTGCGGGCATGCTTCGCAAGTTGAGGTAGGTGAGTGATTTTGGTTACTTCTTGTCACAAAGATCACCCCCTTTCTTTCCTTGTGTGTTAAGTGTCACCCGTGAGAGTCGGTGCTTAGGGTTTTCTTATCGGGTAAAGGTCTAGCATGGAGTCGAATCTTGTGTGCGTCGTGTCAATCTTGGAAGTATAGCTTAGTGCTTCCGCTTACCCGCCTTGAATTAGTTTATTGGTCTTTGGTGAAATCATTGTTGGTTGCTTGAGCTTGATTTAGGGGTTTGATACCGTGGTTAGACTTTGAGTCGGCATCCTCCGCTATAGACCTCCCTTGTTTAGTCTTTCAAAAACCCCGCTTAAATGAGGCAAGCGGTTGACTTTTTCCCGATGCATGTTGTTTGTTTATACGTGTTTTGTTTTGACTTGTTTGCATCAAAAAATTTGTAGCAAGACCAAACTTGCCTTGCAATAGGGAATTCTTCCTCATGGATGTCAAATTGTGAGTAAACATGTAAAGAGAGGGGAACTACTCACACATGTAAAAAATTTGTAGCAAGACCAAACAAACCAAAGTACACCCCTAACCCTAGTAGGGGAACTACTCACACATGGCTATAGTAAACATGTAAACAAATGATGAGGAAATGCTAAACATGTTGGATTAAGTAAGAGTAAACAATTGAACAAGCAAAACTTAAACAAAATGAAATAACTAAGTAAAGAGAGGAAAGATTATACCAACAACTTGATTAAAGGAAGGAACTTTGATTACAAAGGAAGAGTCTTCTCAAACCCTCCAAATTACAACCAAAAATCCTCCAACAATGTCTAAGAGTAACTAAAAGAGACTACCCAAATGATTAAGGAGAGATTATCTAAAGGATTACAAAAACTAAAGAAAGATTAAAGATTTGAGTTAAGATTTTAATGCGTAAAAGAAGGCAATGAAACAGTAACAAACCCTAGAAATGCGTGAAAATACAATAAATGTTGCGTAAAAATAAATGACACAAGTGCGGGTTTCTATAGAGTGCGAATTTCTGAAATGCGACTCTCAGCCGGTCAACCGACTGCCGGTGGTGGACCGGCTGGGAGTCTTTTTACAAACTTCTGCTTTTTTTCTTTCTTTTCCTTCAACTTGGACTGCACCTCAGCCGACCGACCGGCTGCCGGTTGGGTACCGGCCAGGAGGCTGGTTCCATGGTTCTGGATTTTCACTTTTTTCTTCAACATACAGGTACCACCAGCCGGTGGACTGGCTGCCGGTTGGCCACCGGCTGGGAACCCTTTTGTGAGAATCTGCCCAAATGATGTTTTCTTCAATTCTTGAAAAATGGCTAAGTATAGAATACGCACCCCAGCCGGCCTACCGGCTGCCGGCAGTGCACCGGCTGCCGGCAGTGCACCGGCTGAGATGCAGAAGTTAAATCCCTGGAAGTTTTGCTCTTTTTTTACGAAAGTCAAGTCAAGGTCCCCAGCCGGCCTACCGGCCGCCGGCTGGGAGGACCTGGAGAGGATTCTTCATAATTCCTTCACATTTCTTCACATTTCGCTCCAAATTCGTCTCGTTTGCTTCTGTTTCTTCGCTCCCGCCACAACACCTACAAAAGGCAAACCAAAAAGGAATAGTCGAGGTAACGGGCATAAAAACGAGCAAAGGCACGCAAAATGAGGTCGAATCGGGACCAAAAATGAAGAATAAACAATGAAAATAATGACCAAAATAGAGCTCATCAGAATTCCCCACACTTAAACCTTACTCGTCCTCGAGTAAGACATCAAGTAACTACATAACCCTTATTCGAAAACAAAGAAACAAACTAACTAAGCTAACTAGAAGCCGAATCGGGTTTAGCTACACCCGTATCCCTTTCAACTCACAATTTGACATTCATGAGGAAGAACGCCCTATTGCAAGGCAAGTATGGTCTTGCTACAAAATTTTTGATGCAAACAAGTCAAAACAAAACACATATATACAAGCAACATGCATCGGAAAAAGGAAAAGACAACCGCTTGCCTCATCAAAGCGGGGTTTTGAAAAACGAGGTCTATAGCGGAGGATGCCGACACAAAGTCTAACCACGGTGTCAAACCCCTAAATCAAGCTCAAGCAGCCAAGAATGACATCACCAAAGACCAAGAAACTAGTTCAAGGCGGGCAAACGGAAGTACTAAGCTATACTTCCGAGAATGACACGACACACGCATGATTCGACTCCATGCAAGACCCATAACCGATAAAAGAACCCTAAGTACCGACTCTCACGGGTGACACTCGAGACACAAGGAAAGAAAGGGGGTGATTTTTGTGACAAAAAGTAACCAAAATCACTCACCTACCTCAACTTGCGAAGCATGCCCGCAATCTAGAATGGTACTCCATCCAAAAATCCATGAAAAAATGCAAATGTACAAGATGAGAACAAAAACAAGGATGCAACGGGGCTTGGGTGGGTGAAAATGGTTTGGTGCAAGCACCGTTCTAGGATTTGAGGCTCAAAAACAAGAATGATTGCCATTATCAACACAACTCCTTATTACAACAACTAAGCAACGTCTATGCCCTAACTTTGATTTTAACAAAACCAAGCAAAAATTGCATAAACCCCAACTTACTTTGGAAAAAACGAACCCATCACAACCTTAAACAAAGTGGTCATTATTAGAAACACCGAACAACGTCTACACCCTAACATACGACTTGAAAACCAAATCAAATGCAAAAAATTGTGTAAACCCGGCACGCGTGCAAAAACATCAAAGGACCACATTATTGTAGCAACGGCTTTTTCTATGTCCCCTTGATGGAAGGGATTTGTTGCTAGCCTTTTTCTCTTTCAAAACACATATATACACTTTCCCCTTTTTTTTGAATGTTTCAAAACTTTTTCAACTTTTTTCTTTGATTTTCTATTTTCTTTCTTTTTTCATTCTTTTCTTTTCTTTTCTTTTTCTCAAACTTCCAAACACCAAGAAAACAACAAGTAGTGACCACAACGGAAGAGTGCACCAACCAACATCTAAATTCCCGACTCTACCACTAACAAAGTACCACAAAAGCAACCATTCTTGATCAAGGAAGGGTGTTTTTGGGATGTAGCTCATCTAGTGTTTAAAACCAAATGAATAGGCTAAGGCTCAAAGTGGTTAAACAAAAGAGGGAAAAAGATGCAAGGGTCAAAACAAGGCTAATTTGGCAAATGTGAAGTTGATTTATTTGGAACAAAAGTTGTCTCACATGCACATGAACATTAACACGGAAATAAGGAACGAGCGCCATACTTATGCGTATAGACATAACACACCACGTAAGGAGGAGTACTCATAATCTAAACTGAGTCGGTTTGATGGGCCGACTATAAAGGAGGCTCTATCCTCACATTTGAGTAGCTAATGTCGGTCCTAGGTCGAGTCAAGGTCTAACACGGTCTCAAAAGGTGGTCGAAACTCGGTCATTAAGCCTAGACTTCCGGGTCCTTGCAAGCAAGAACCCTAACAAGGTGACATCAAACGGTGCAAGCTATTAGGAGGGGCAAGACACAAGCAAGACAAATATCATCATTGACGACATATATCCTCCACTATTCAACATCCTATGCATATTAACAAACAAAAGCAAAACGGAAAAACCGACTAACTCATATTCACAAAACTATGAAAGTGAAAAGGCATGTGAAACAAAAGCAAACTAACAACAAACACAACAAACATGCAACAACAAGAAGACTAAACTAACAGCACATCAACCACAATAACCACATGTTCCCCAAAGGAACATCCAAGGCACAAAAATCTCGTTCTCCTTCATGCTATCAACATAAAAAGAAAATAGGAAAGGGAAGGAAGAAGTAGGAAAGAGTATACCAAGCATCTTCATTCTCCTAATACCTCGGGTTGTCGTCGCATCTGCCACTTGTTAGTCCAACAAACATATATATACAATGCAAGCAAAGAACAAAAACAAAAGAAATGAAGAACATGTTTTTTGAAATTTTTCAAATTTTTCGATTTTTTTGGTATTTTTGAAGTTTTTTCATATTTACAAAAGCAAATAAATATTCACAAATTGGATATTTTCCCTCCCCACACTTAAGATTTACATTGTCCTCAATGGAACAAAGTGCAAGGGGAAATGAAGAAAAAAAACGAAAACATGTTTTTGGCCTTTTTGAAATTTTTGAGAAAATAAAAAATTGTTTTTGTATTTTTTTTGAAATAAACGGTTGTTCCTCCCCACACTTATTTATGTGCATAATGTGAGGAGGAAAACCGGAAAATAAAGAACATGTTTTTGAAGGTTTTTGGTTTTTCAATTTTTTTGGAATTTTGGTTTTTATGAAAGCAATAAAAACAAAGGTAAACAAAAGAAATGAAAACTAAAAACTAAACTAAATGTAAACTAAATGTTCTAATCTACATGTATGCAAACTACATGTGACAATATGATACAAAATAAGTAAATCTAATGCATCTTGATGAATGCAACTATATGCAACTAAACTAATGATATGAAATGATGAAATGAAAACTAAAACAAGCTAACTAAACTAACTAACTACTCTAAATGCATGCTAGAAAGTAAAATGCAAACTAAAGTGAAATTTGGATTAAAGGGAGTTACTTGCTTTGGATTTTTCAAAGGGGAGCATAGCCATCACCTACCACCTCCAAGGGTGGTCATCCATCATCTTCTTCATCGTCACCTCCATTACCGCTCACATCACCTTCTCCATTGCCATCTACCACCATGTAGTCATCCAGGTTGTTCACTAAATCACGAAAGGGGGAGGCATGCGAGCCACTAGCTCCCGGATCACCTACCATGCCACGGGGGGAAGGGTGCCCTTGAGGGCGAGAGCCTGAGTTGCCGGCTCCACGGAAGTTCGGGGGAAAGATCGGGCTAGAGAAATAGCCCGGGGCAACATTGATCTCCCCGAAAAAACGCCCTTCAGGGGGCACATAACCCGCCTCGGGAGGCATGTAGTAAGACGGGCGACCACCGCCCGCATGATGATACCCCTGACGAACAGACTGATCATAACTAGGAAAGGTCCCATAGGCCTGATCGTGGTATATGTAATCAAGCCTATAAGTCAAATCCCTATGCCGCTCATCCGCCAATGCTTGGCGCTCGTCTGCAAGGTCTACCGCCGTCTTCATACCCAAATCAACCCGGGCCATAAAATCTATGAGGTCCTGAGGCATAGTGTAAGACTGAGGAGGAACGGAACCGGAGGTGGATCCCTGGAAAAATGAAGGACCACTCTGAAAGGGAGGCATGGTAACTGCGGGCTGCTCAAACTGCTCAAACTGGAGGTCGGAGGAGGTGGTACCAGTCCTATCTCGGGCATATACTCTGGGAGCACGCTGATCGGGAGGGAGCTCATCGGGGTCCACCTAAATATCAAGGAGGTAGGAGGTGTTCCCCGGCACAACTCTCATCCTCTCGGTGTTAGGCAAGGGCACCGAATTTCTGAATTTGTTATCGACGTGAATCTGCCAATACTCTTTACGATCGTTGGGGTTATACTTGATCCACCCCAAAGCCTCCTACAAGTACCGGCGAGATAACACGTTCTCACCCTGAATATAGTCTACCGTAAAATGCCTCTGAAAAAGGTCTTCGTCTATCAAGGTGACCATCCCCCCAACACATATAGGGGTGGTAAGCTGAGGTTGGGTTGCCAACCTACTCAAATGAAGCACCATGTGGTGAGCAATATTAAGCTTCGGGCCACTAACCAAATAACACCCTAAGATCTCGAGCTCCGTAGTAGTAAAATTATGAGGCTCATCCCTAGAAAAGACGGTCCATCCCATGAACCGGTGCCAAATCCTAATCGGTGCCAAATGCACCCTATTAGCCGGTTTCTTCTTTGTCCTATCACTCACTAAACCGGTTATAGCTGTCCAGATAGCCTCCGTATCAAATCCCTCCGGAGGCTTAATCGGCAACTTTCCATTGAGCCCAAAAATTAAAGCAAAGTTTTCCAAGGTAAGACGGTGTTTCTGATAGGTTTAGTTATCTCATAAACTAATTATTTTAGTCATACTAACAAAATATTAATTAACATTTTAATTAACCAAACTTTAGATCTTATGCATGCTAAATATATGCGGAAATAGGAGAAATTTGAACCCTTTCACACGGTCCAAATAATAGCAAGGATGATCCTCCAAGTATTCAACAAGAACACCTCCTTTGTGATGCACCCAAGACACCCATTTGAAGAACCGAAAACTTGATAATGCTAGAGCAAGAATCGGTTTTGCCTTAAACGAATTCTAATCTTTATTTAGAATTATCTTAAACACTAATATAACTTTTAGTATTAGTATATCTATTATCTCATAATATTTAGAGATTTTAGTAGTATTCTTTACTTAGAGAATTTTACTAACAAAATTAGAATGAATCAATTAAGAGAGAATTCACAAGTTTTATTGTGTTTGCCTTGGGTTTGGGATGGCCGGGTATAGGGAGCTACAAAGGGAGACAATTTGCCTTACCCACGCTCCTTAGGGTGGCCATAGGTAGAGTTTCCAAGACTCCTTTTAATGATTATGTTTATTGATCAAATAAACACCCATAATCATACCCTTAACCAACCCCAAAACCGGCATCCTCATTTAACATGTAGTCCATTTTATAATTGTCTTATAAACAATTGTATAAGTGTGACATCTAAAGTGTCACATTAAAATAACAATTGTTTTAATTAATTAAAATGCATATTTATCATATAAATATCATTTGTAAATTAAATAAATCAAATTTATCATTTCGACAAGTAATTCGAAATTACTAATATATAAAATGGTCATTCATGATTATCGTCAAAACGATTTATAACTTTTGTAGTAATTATAACCCGATTCATTCTAATTACGATATTATAAAATATCGTTCATAGTTTAATAATTGACACGTTTCAATTATAAACATAAATCTTACAATAAGATTTAACCTCTGATTTTTCGATATACGAGTTTAAGGAATATGATCAACTCGTATCATATACACTTGATCATCTTATCATCTAAGGGAATTGTCCTATAGGTGTGACCTAAAGGGATCAACTGACCACCACCGTCATACGACAGTAATCTCAAACTCTAGCTAGCCAATCATTACCGATTAATGTTGGTCAGTTGACTAATATAAATCGTATCATCACTTGCGCATTCTCGTCATGAGATTTAATTACGTGATCACACTATTGTTGAGGACACATTTCCTAACAATCTCCCACTTGTCCTTGACAAGTGTGCGTCACCAATTCTCTTGTCCTATTACAATCTCCCACTCAATGCAAGATGTCTCTCTGAGGTCGTACTTGCATTCGATCATATCATGAGTGGTTTCCTCGATCTGGAGAATAACTGTTTGACCGGAATTATCTACCATAGATACCTTCCTAGCGTGGCCACACATTTTCTGTTAACTTCTCCTCGAGTGACCTTGAGATTTGAACAACCCTGACAAGGGGTGGATAATTTCTATCGCACTACTTCCTTCAACCAGTCACAGTCAGTCACAACCCAAAGCAATCCCATTTGACTCCAGTTACGAAAAGTCGTAGAGAATGGATCAAGGTTATGCCTAAACTGTACCAACTTGGGAGAGTAGTCTTTAGTCTAAGAATTGACTCACAAGAATACTATAGCAGCTCTCGCCACGACCCGGCTTTTATAAAATTTCCAGAACTCTATAAGCGGTCACTTTGCCCGACAGAGTGTCTCTTGCAGTCTGCCTATGTGATCGTCTAGTCATCACATATGACTCTATGGCATTTGAACTTGCCATCAGTCACCTCACATTCTAGTCGCTTTGAGACGTCACCTCATATAAGCGGCTAGGGGCTATACTAAGTCAATCCAGTTCACTTTATGGGGTTCAATATTGTCTCTTACAACCCATTTGGATTTTGACAAAGTATCTATCATCTTGAGTTAATTATAACTCAAATGACATTGTCATGCAAAGTAGTCAATACTATTTCATTGCATCTGATGCACGATCATCAATTTGTATTAGTGTTTTACGAATAAACCTTTTATTCATGATTCTAAAACTTACAAATTTTGGTCTCCTTCCATCTCATATTATCTCATATAATATGATCTTATTTTGAGCACACATCTAGAACTCATTCTAGATCTTGAGTTCCCTTTTCTGAGGGAAGCTCCCACTGTTATCTTATAACTCGTGACGTATTGATATACTAGAGGGATTAAAGAATCACTCGAAATTATCTAGTCACTTATGTGCTGAAATCTATATTGTAGTTATTAATGATTTCATCACTCTTACTATTTTCAAACATCTTGGCTATTTCATCAAGGTTATTCATATCTAACCATTTTGATTTCTAATGGGCGACCTTTTATTATCAATATAATAAACCTTCCCGTAAAGCTCCATCATCGTATGATATAAGGTATTTTGTTCATCTAGAATTGAGAACCTGTTATTCTTTACACTTTAAAGAATCACCCATCCTCTCTAAATGGTAGGTTCAATTCTTTAATGAATATCGCTCCCACTAAAAACAATATCACTCGATCTCTTAAATGAACCTTTCATTTCTTGCATGTAAATCTTTATTTATATTCATTCAATTGACATCACATGAATTCCTAACATCACTTTTCGATACAACATATACTACTGTCGAGGGAACTGAGATGATTTCTCCTCTATTATCTTATAATTTTGAGAATATCATTATTTCAAGGAACCGATTTCCTTCCGATTTCATACAGGGTTTCTTTTATCCTCTCTTTGAAACAATGAACATAAGGAACATTTCCTCTTGTGTCCTCCCGTAGTTTCTTCAGTGTCCTCTCGTAGTTTTCTTTGTTTATTCATTCAGGGTTCTTCTTAAGACTCCCTTGTGGGATTCTTCTCTAAGATCCTACATTTATATCATTGGTTTGCGGGCGAAAATCTTTCTCCCACTCTATCCTTTTAACAATAACCTTTATTCGTATAAGGATAGCAATTTTCGATTAAACCAATGTATGTGAATGATTGAAAAGTTATATAGATGTGTTGAATTCATTCTCATTTTCACTTAAAAAGAAAATATTATAATGAACTAAAGATGTCACAATTTGATTGAAAGTATCTCATGTGGTGTAGTTCTCCGTTTTTATCAACACTTTGATTATATTATATTGATCGTATCAATGTTTCTTATTTCGTGATAAAATCACCATTATTCATGTTTTAACAAGGTATGCAATTTATTTTAGGAATCAAGGAATTGATTAAGAACAAAAGTAGTGACTTGGGTTGAAAACCAAGTTACTAATATCCAAAATACTACCATTATTTAGGATTCAAATCCTTGTCTTACAAGAAAATAAATTGTTCTAGGAAATAAAATGCAAAATATGAAAGAAGACAATAATGAAAATTAGAGCCAAGCTCTTAAGTCTTCAATCAAATGGATGCTACCATAGTCATCCATGTAAGGAACTTCATACTTTCTTTTCCTTGCCTTTATCTTTATAAGATGCCCCTTTAAAACAATTTAAAAAGGGGGTGATAGTCAACAACTTGTATCGCCATACAAAAGTTGACAAAATAACATGAATGTAAACGAGAATTATAACCTACTGCAAGAACCTTTCCATTTTTGAGGTCGCTCAAGTATTTGGGGCAATTACGCTTCCAATGTCCTAACCTCGTGCAATTATGGCACTTGTCTTCAGATTTAGAAGATGAGGTGGAAGCGCCTTTCGAAAAGGTCTTTTCTTTGGCCGGTTTGGGCTTGAACGTTTTCTTGCCCTTGCCTTTGAAGGCATTCCTCTTGAAGTTAGTCTTCCCCTTCTTCTCGATGTTCAAGACATCTTTAGTGGAACTTTCATGAAGTCCCATGTCCCTCTCGGCTTGGACAAGCATCTTATGCAATTCATCAAATGTGGTCTCTTGATTTCGCATGTTGAAATTCACCCGGAATTGAGCATACGATTTCACCTTGTTGAGAGAGTGAAAGACTCGGTCAATGATGAGTGAGTCGGGAACATCAACTCCTTGCACTTTTAGAGTCTCCGCGAGCTCAACTAGTTTGAGTACATGAGGGCTTATCTTTTGCCCTTCCTTCAAGCTAATGTCGAAGAAGGCGGAAGCCGCCTCATATTGAATCACCCTTGGAGTTTGCGAAAACATTGTCGCAAGCTTGGTGTATATCTCATATGATGTGGTTAACTTAATCATACTCCTTTGGAGATCCGGCTCCATGGAGAAGATAAACAAATTTTTAAGAGCGGAGGACTCTTTCATGTAGGCTTCATAGGCCTCACGAGTTTGGACCGCGGAACGAGCGGTCGGAGCGGTCGGAGCGGCTTCGGATAGGTAACGAGTCTTATCGTCACCTTGAGCGGCCAAAAGTAATTGCGCATCCCAATCCTTAAAATTGGAACCATGCTTATCGAGTTTGAAACGATCCATAAAGGATCGAAGCCATGAAACGTTAGTGAGAGGTGGAGCGTTGGTTGCCATTGATGATGTTGAAAATTAAACTACAATAAAATGAAGGAATTAAAAACAACATCATTTTAAAAAAAAAAATAAATAAATAAAAAAATAAAAGCTCGTAAATAATAAACAAGTTTAGTTATTTACTTAATGATCTCTTACCAATTAAGTAAACAATCCCGAGACCCAAACCCATACTAATTCGGGCACGGTATAGCCGATTCAACCCGTATTGGTATAATTTGGTGGATTAACCTTTTAATCGGTTCTACCTTAGAACTCTCGGTCGACAATTTTCTAAAAATCGTCTTTAGCCCGAACTTATTGCAACTACGGTTACGAATACTTTCGTTGAGATCGACCAAATTTCAAGATGTGATCTTATTACCCCACTTACCCAACGTGACAATTTTAGTACCCCGGTGTAGCCGAGCCTACATTCTTGTGAAGAAGGGATTCATGGGTCCATACTTTTTGGTAAGGCTAAGTCTCAATATTCATTTGTAAGAGATCTAGTCAAAATTATTATCTATTTCCGTTTAAGTGAACTAAGTCGGTGAATTATTGATAAATTATATGACTAGGTCGACTAAATCGAAAGAGATGCACGACATGATATATGACGATTTGGCTATGCATGCAAACATATATATAAAGCAAGATAAAGCATAAAGTAATAAACCCTAGTATGGCCTTTCCTAGAAAAGAAATAATAAAAGTACAAATTCGGAAACCAACTCCTTTGGTCCCTTGAACTTCATGAGGCACGCTTCCCAAGGTAAACACCGTCTTGGTCGGAACTCCTTTCCGAATAGCACCGTCTTCAAGGATCTCCGGAATTTACAAAAATTACAACTTTTCTAGTCTACTTTATACATTATAAAATAGAAAACAATAAATAAAGTGATACGAGATCACATTAATTACATCCGAATCGGTAACCCCTTACATTACGGGAAATACCGATTTAAAACTAAGGCCATACTAAGTAAATTACATAATCCAAAATTACGTAAATAAAATCATAACATTCATATTTAAAATATGCAATGCTTATGAATATATGAACTATCATGCAAACCCTAAGCCAAATCGTCCTATTTAAATATCAATTATATAAATAGTTATCGTATACCTCGGTTTTATGGAATTGCGTGTTTTAACGTTTAACAACACTATGCATTATGTGAATCGAAATTCACTCTTAAGTTAATCATCCCAACTCTTTTAGGTTTCAAAATTTAGTCTTACTCAAACTTTGAACATGACTTAACTTAATATAATAATATTGTTTGGCATTAACTCGGTTTTACGGGAAAAATAATATTAAATTCAAAAAGAGTCATAAAAAGTTCGAAAATTTCAATATTCAAATTTTGAAAATTCTAGAATGTTCTTAAAATTTTAAGAACTTTAAAATATTAGTATTTATACGGTTTTAATATTTATTTCGAAAATAATACGTAAAACGAGCATTTTAAGTCGGAAAATTAAATAATTAGCTCCGTAAATGCAATTAAAATACTAATAATATTTTTACACTTTCCAAAATACTTTAAGAACTTGAAATGGACAGAAAATTAAATGGCACACTGCCCAATCTCGAAATTTTTATACATGCTGGAAATAATATATATGACATCGTGTTAAATTTTTATGGCCAAATTCCAACTTAAACTATTAAACTCGAAATAATGTCACTAATTACCCGATTTTTACATTAAAAAACAATAATAATGCAATGTATGAGATAAATTTCTGGAAAATTTAGCATACATTTTAAATATTGCATGTGACATACTCATAAGTTTTTATAGTCAAATTCCAAATATAACTATACAAACCCATTTTTATTCATCTTATTGCATTTTAACATTTAAAATTCATATCCCATGTATTATAAGTCCATAATTTACGAAAAATACATATTCATAACATAGGATATACATGTGAAAACATACTGAAAAATCTCGGCCAAAAGATGATTTTAACTATTTTTCCCAAAATAAACAATTTTTAACCATTAAAATTGATAAAAACCGAGAATAAAATACCAAAGAACAATATATATGCAAAATATATTCCAAATATCCTAAAAACATTTTAGAATCAGTAGGTATTCATGCATTAATTATTTCGGCCATATCATATACGAAATGAAATATCAATTTTTATTTTGTTATCCTAATAACTCTGTAAAAAAAATTAAACGGAAAGCATGCAAACAACCTAGTTGCTCTGATACCAATTGATAGGTTTAGTTATCTCATAAACTAATTATTTTAGTCATACTAACAAAATATTAATTAACATTTTAATTAACCAAACTTTAGATCTTATGCATGCTAAATATATGAGGAAATAGGAGAAATTCGAACCCTTACACACGGTCCAAATAATAGCAAGGATAATCCTTCAAGTATTCAACAAGAACACCTCCTTTGTGATGCACCCAAGACACCCCTTTGAAGAACCGAAAACTTGATAATGCTAGAGCAAGAATCGGTTTTGCCTTAAACGAATTCTAATCTTTATTTAGAATTATCTTAAACACTAATATAACTTTTAGTATTAGTATATCTATTATCTCATAATATTTAGAGATTTTAGTAGTATTCTTTACTTAGAGAATTTTACTAACAAAATTAGAATGAATCAATTAAGAGAGAATTCACAAGTTTTATTGTGTTTGCCTTGGGTTTGGGATGGCCGGGTATAGGGAGCTACAAAGGGAGACAATTTGCCTTACCCACGCTCCTTAGGGTGGCCATAGGTAGAGTTTCCAAGACTCCTTTTAATGATTATGTTTATTGATCAAATAAACACCCATAATCATACCCTTAACCAACCCCAAAACCGGCATCCTCATTTAACATGTAGTCCATTTTATAATTGTCTTATAAACAATTGTATAAGTGTGACATCTAAAGTGTCACATTAAAATAACAATTGTTTTAATTAATTAAAATGCATATTTATCATATAAATATCATTTGTAAATTAAATAAATCAAATTTATCATTTCGACAAGTAATTCGAAATTACTAATATATAAAATGGTCATTCATGATTATCGTCAAAACGATTTATAACTTTTGTAGTAATTATAACCCGATTCATTCTAATTACGATATTATAAAATATCGTTCATAGTTTAATAATTGACACGTTTCAATTATAAACATAAATTTTACAATAAGATTTAACCTCTGATTTCTCGATATACGAGTTTAAGGAATATGATCAACTCGTATCATATACACTTGATCATCTTATCATCTAAGGGAATTGTCCTATAGGTGTGACCTAAAGGGATCAACTGACCACCACCGTCATACGACAGTAATGTCAAACTCTAGCTAGCCAATCATTACCGATTAATGTTGGTCAGTTGACTAATATAAATCGTATCATCCCTTGCGCATTCTCGTCATGAGATTTAATTACGTGATCGCACTATTGTTGAGGACACATTTCCTAACAGTTCCTTGTTCATCAGACGAAATTCCAATAAGACCACTTTCCCTAAACTCCGGTTTTTTGTAACCCTAAGAGAGCTCAAAAACTCCCAAGTCAATCGGGGAGAGGTGTGAACCGGTCTAGCTTCGTACAAGGCTTTCATCCCCAAACCATAAAAAAGATCCGTAGTAATCCTCTCGATACCTAACTCCCTCAAACCAGCCCTATCAATGAGCCTAGTCGGATGAAGGGGGCGATGCTTGAAATAAGTAAAATTACCTTTTTGTTGGATACTAGCAAATTGGAGGCCCGGAAAGCTCGGATCCGGACCAATATAGCTGCTATCTAGAACATTTTGCACTTCTTGCTCCACAATCGGGTCATGCCTTGATTTTGATCTTCTTTCCGTTCTTCCTGACATGGTTAATTTGAGGGCATTTGATGAGGGTTGTGAAAGGGGTTTGATTTGGAGTGTTTGATGGAGTTTTTGGAGGTAAGGGATGTGAGGGAGAAGAGGGAAATAAGAAAGAATGGAGAAAAAATGAAGATGTAATGAGAAATGAAGGGGGGTTTCGTGGTTTTATTTTTGCGAACAGACGACTCTCAGCCGGTCAGGAACCGGCCGCCGGTCAGGAACCGGCCGCCGGTCTACCGGCTGAGAGTTAGGGTTAGGATTTTTGAATTTTTTGCGAAATTTTCAAAGGGATCTGATTCTGAGCCGGCCGACCGGCTCAAAATCCTTCTTCAACTCTTCCTCCTTCAGCCTTCTCTTCTTCTTCTCACTTACAAAAACTCCCAGCCGGCGGACCGGCTGCCGGCCGACCGGCTGGGGATCCTTCCTCACCTCATTTTCTTCAAAATTGGTTCACACTCCATGATTCTCAGCCGGTGGATCGGCTGCCGGCCGACCGGCTGGGAATCAAGGTTCTTCAAATTTTTCATCATTTTGAACAAGTAACATGTCTTTGAGCCGGTTGACCGGCTGCCGGTTTGGTGCAGGCTGAGAGTGCAAAATCTGAAATCTGCCAAATAAACTATAAAAAACAGAAATGTGTCCATGTGCTCTTAGCCAGTATGGGACCGTCAGCCGGTAGGCCGGCTGGGAGTACCTGTACACAATTTCGAAAAATAATTTACTTGAACATAAAAAACGACTTTGCAAACAACCATTTTGCCTAACATCCTCCGACTTCACTCAAGAATTAACCACAAACAAGTAACCAACACTTCCAAAACTCACATGCAAGCTAGAAATCAAACTAAAAATCGAACTAAAAATGCAAACTATATGATAGGAAGGAAACTAATACTTACAAACGGTGGTTATTAAGTGACTCCACCAAACCTTATACGAACAATCTTCTTTGAAATCAATCCTCCTCGGGGAGTGGGTCCCCGAGGTCAATCACTTCTACGGTACCTTTGGAATCTCCTTGGTAATAACGCTTTATCCGATGTCCGTTGACTTTGAAGGTGCCACCGCCTTCACTCCAAAGTTCAAAGGCCCCATGAGGTGAAATGTCCATAACTTTGAAGGGCCCGGACCATCGTGATCTAAGCTTTCCCGGAAAATTCTTGACTCTTGAATTGAAAAGGAGAACAAGGTCTCCTATGCTCACATTCTTCTTCATTAACTTGGCATCATGCCACTTCTTCGTTTGCTCTTTGTAGAGTTTTGAACTATCATATTCCTCATATCTAAGCTCCTCAAGCTCACTCATTTGCAAGAATCTTTTCTCCCCGGCCATATCTAAGTCGAAATTCATCTCCTTCAAGGCCCGCCAAGCCTTGTGCTCAAGCTCCACCGGTAGGTGGCATGCTTTCCCGTACAAAAGCTTGTAGGGAGTCATTCTTATTGGCGTCTTGTAAGCCGTCTTCAAAGCCCATAGCACATCATTCAACTTTTGGGACCAATCTTTCCGGTTCTTGTGTACCACCTTCTCTAGAATAGCCTTGATTTGACGATTTGAAACCTCCACTTGCCCACTAGTTTGAGGGTGGTAGGCAAGTGCTACCTTGTGGGTCACTCCATAAGAGGCTAGAAGGGCCTTGAATGTATGTTTCCGAAAGTGAGAACCTCCATCACTAATCACAATTCGGGGTACACCGAAACGGGAAAAGATTATGGTTTTGAAGAGCTTTACCACTACCTTGAAGTCATTGGTGGGGGAGGCTGTTGAACCATGTATTCAAATATATATACTAAATATATATGTCTATGTTTTGATAATGACAAGTCTAACTATTTATATATTATATACTCGTATGAATAATTGTGTGCTAAGTGTACAGAATATTATTAACAAGATCTAATCTATCAAGTATTAAAAGGCTCAAGTATCTTAGTCAATGAATTGACTAAGCCAAAGATTGGTAGAAGATCACAAGCGCGCCTAATAAACTAAAGTTATACTTATCAACTATAGCTTTAGTACAAGATCGATTCAAGTTATAGCTCGTAGCTATAACTCTATACTTATGAAGAAATGGTCGGAATATATATGTTTGGTTGAAACAATTTTTGTTTCCAAATATAGTCATGTACAATTAATGGTTAATTGGTATTCTATTTTTCATATGGAATTATTAATCTTAATAAGATTAGATAAAATATCTTTTGGTTAAATAGGAATAAATAATTTTCTTATGAGATAATTATTTATTACTAAATAAACTAAAAGATTTTTATATGATCTTAATTGTCAAAAAATATAATCTAGATATAGTTTGTTACGACTTTGGGAAACGTGTAACATGTCACGTTACCATAAATCGTGAAGGGATTAAGTTAAGTAAATATTATGTATTTATTTAATATCCTAAAAAAACTAAGATTATATTGTGATAATATATTTTATTATCTTTGAAATGGTTTAGGAAGTTGTTTTAATAAGGATACTAATTGTTTATTATATAAAGATCTTTCCTAAATATGAATTAGGAAATTGATTCATTATATAATACTAGTAGTATATTATTAAATCTTTCCTAAATATATTAAGATTAGATTTAAGGTAGTATTACTAAAAGACTAGTATTCTAGTTTAAGTAATATTCTTAAATCATCTAGGGTCTGAATTACCTAGATATATATTCTATATAAATAGACTACCTATGAGACATTAATCTACACGACACACACATATTCACGCAAATCGAGAGAGAGAACCGCCGATCATCTACTTCAATATTCGAGCTTATCATTGTCATATCCGATTCAAGATTCAAGTGCTCAAGCATTGATCTTATTCATTCAAGATTGTGACATCAAGAAACATCGAAGACTTTATCTTATTAACGTAAGATAGAACGAGTATTTAGTGGTACTCATTGTAAGGCAAATATTTAACGGTATTTGTCATAGCTAGATATTTAACGGTATCTAGATAGAGTTGCGACTAATATCAAAGTTGCACGAGTAGGGTTGATAAAATTGTAATCCAGAGTTGGTACTAATTTTATTAATCGAGAATAGTGGACGTAGGTCTCAAAGTGTGAGACTGAACCACTTCAAAAATATTGTGTCTCTCCTTATTATTTTTTTTACTCGAAGATCATCATACAACCATACACACATCGAAGAAGATTTAAAAAGAAGGCATACTCAATTCAACCCCCTCCCCCCTTCTTGAGTATATTATATCAATAGACTCTTCAATTGGTATCAGAGCCTCGTGCTCTTGATCGCCTAGCCGCGTGAGTTTTGATCCTTCTATTGATTATATATTATATACTCTTTCAACAATGGATTCCAAGCATCTTAAGTGCCCTATCTTCGATGGCAAAAACTACAGTCTGTGGAAGAATATGATGACTCATTACATCAAGGGTTGTGATTGGGAATGTTGGAAGATCATCCAAACCGGACCAAAAAAGATCTTGGTCGCCGCCGCCAATGGAACAACCTATGAAAAGATGGAAAGCGATTATGTGGAAAGTGACTACAAAATTGCAGAGAAAAACTCTAAGGCCATGTGATAACCTCAGAATTTGATAGATTCTCATCTTGTAGTTCCGCTAAGGAAATATGGGATAGTCTCGAACTTGCCTATGAAGGAACATCCGCAGTCAGAAAACATCGTATAGACTTGCTCATTCAAAGATATGAACTTTTCAATATGGAAAAGAATGAATCTATTGGTAGCATGTCTGCACGATTTTCTTGTATTAGTAATGAACTACGGAACCTTGGCAGAAAGATCGATTCTGAAGATATCATTCGAAAGATTCTTAGGAGTCTCACCAAAAAATGGCAACCAAAGGTCACGGCCATAGAGGAAGCACGTGATCTATCTCAGATTACTTACCAAGAGTTGATTGGATCTCTAATGGCACACGAGATCATGCTAAATAAAGACGATGATGATTCTAAAGGGAAAGGAGTCGCCCTACAAGCCTCCACAAGCGAAGTTTGCGAAGAGGAACTTGAGGATGAAACAGTTCTATTCGCAAGACGATTTAAGAAAGCAGTTTTCAAGGGTAGATACAAAAACCCTAACAACAAAACGGTCGATAAAAAGAAAACTGACACCAAACAAACATTCTTCAAAAGATGATGCTTTAAGTGTGGTCAACAAGATCATATGATCAAGGATTGTCCAAGCTGGGACAAAATCAAAGACAAGTCAAAAAGAGAAAAGACCAAAACAGAGTTCAATAATGTAATGCTTGCGTCATGCTGGGGAGAATTAGAATCTGAGGATGACGAGGATTCAGAAGAAGAAGAGGTAGCACACTTGTGCCTAAGTAACGTCAGCCTAGATCTAATCTCAGACAACAATGATGAAGATGACGCATCTCATATGTGTCTCCTCGGAGAATCCGACTCAGACGACGGCGACGATGAAGAGGTAAATTTTCTTCAACTCAAAAGTCAGGTTAAAAATCTATCTAAGGCTATGTTAATTAAATACTTTGAGGAAACCCTAGACCAATGTCATGAACAAAGTCTTGAATTAGATGACTTGAAGGAACAGATCCTCGATATTGCTGAGGAAAATCAACTTCTGAAAGCCAAAGCTAAGAAACTGAAATCCAAAATAAGCATTGAAGCCAATGCTAAGTTGGAAGCAGTTATGTCTGAGAAAAAGGTTCTTGAGTCTAAAGTTATAGCTAATGAAGCTATAACCTCAAAACTGAAACTCAACATCAAAGAGCTTCAATCTAAAGTTATAACTAATGAAGCTATAACTTCAGATTTAAGAAAGGCTAATGAGCTTCTAAAGTCAAAATCTTCGGTTATGGTCGAAGATGAGACTCATCTAGAAGAAGTTGAGATCCTCGAAAGCAAAATCATGGATCTAGAATTCAATCTATCTAAAATCAAGAAGGAACATGCCAAAATTGTGTCCGACTTTCATAGAGACATCCAAAACCTAAAAGAGTCTAGCAACACTGACCATAGTGAATGTAAGAAAGAAATAGACTCCTTAAAGGACCTCCTTCTTCATGCTCGAAAAGTTCACGACAAATGGGAAGGAAGCACTAACGTTCTAAACTTCCTAACTGAACAATCCGACAACAACATGAAAATGGGATTAGGTCACGAGTGTTATGGAAGGAAGCACTACGAGTGTTATGGAAGAAGGGATCACACAAAATGTAAGCAAAGCCCAACAGACAGAGATTTTAGAAGAAGAAAATATGCCGACCTTCCTGAGTATTTAATATGCACTTATTGTGGCCATACTGGACACCTCCGAGAAAACTGTGTGAAACACGCACAAGACTTTAAAACCGGAGTCAAGTTTGTTAAATCCTTAGGAATTCCAAACGACACTATTTCTATCTCTGATAGTGATGATGACAAAACTGAGGAAAGAAACATTGACCACAGATGGTTCTATGACATGACATTTGACTACGAAGAAATGAAAAATAGAACCAAACAAACTCCTCAAACAACACACAAAAATTGGTCACCAAGAGTCCAAACTAAGACTTACACAAGAACATCAAAACCCAACTACTACCAATATAGAAAGACCTATGTAAGACAAGTTTGGGTTAAAAAGGAAAATGTATTTGTGATCACTAACAACAAAGGACCCAAGTATGCTTGGGTACCTAAATCCTGTCTTTGAAATTATTCGTGCAGTTTGTCGCCAAGGAAATTAACCTATGGTATCTCGACAGTGGATGCTCAAGACATATGACAGGCGACGTAAATCTATTCCAAACCCTTAAACCCTTTGATGGAGGCAAAGTCACATTTGGTGATAACAAAAAGGGAAAGATCATCGGTATCGGTAAGATAGGTATTTCATCTTCTCATACTATAAATGATGTATACCTTGTAAGTGGTCTCAAACATAATCTTATTAGTATATCTCAATTATGTGACAAAGGAAACAAAGTGGTTTTCCATTCAGATATATGTCGTATAATCTTAGAAGGCACCAGTAAAGTAATACTTGAAGGTCACAGAATGAAAAATGTCTATATGATTGATTTAAATGCTGTACCTACTGATTCTCTATCATGCATGAAAGTTACGTTAGATGATCCTTGTCTATGGCACAAGAGATTTGGTCATATTAGCTCACATATTCTAAGTAAGCTGAAAAGATGGGACTTGGTCGAAGGTCTTCTAAAGATCAAATTTGATCAAGAAAAGATGTGTGACACATGTGCACGATGTAAACACGTCAGATCATCCTTTAAGCCAAAAAGAGTGGTAAGCACAGAACAAGCTCTTGAACTAGTACACATGGATCTATGTGGCCCTATGAAGGTAAGAAGCAGAGGTGGTTCCAGGTACGTTTTCGTTCTAGTTGATGACTACTCTAGATTTGTTTGGCCAATCTTTCTCCATTCTAAAGAAGAAACATTCGATGAATTTGTTAGTCTCATGAAACTTGTCCAAAACAAATATAAATCAAACCTAGTAACAATCCGTACTGACCATGGAACTGAGTTCGACAATCATGCTTTTATTGAGTTCTGTAAAACCAATGGTGTTGGACATAACTTCTCGGCCCCTAGAACCCCACAACAAAATGGAGTCGTAGAACGAATGAATAGAACCCTAGAAGACATGGCTAGAACAATGCTTCTTTGTAGTGGTCTACCTACAAACTTTTGGGCTGAGGCTATTAGTACAGCTTGCTATATTCATAACCGTGCTATGATTAGACCTATCCTTAAAAAGACACCTTACGAACTTCTTTGAGGTCGTAAACCAAACATATCTCATTTAAGATGCTTTGGTAGTAAATGCTTTGTTCACAACAATGATAAAAACAGATTAAGCAAATTCGACCCTAGAAGTGATGAAGCAATCTTTATAGGATACTCAGATCATAGTAAAGCCTACAAAGTTTTTAACAAACGCACACTATGCATAGAGGAAAGTATTCATGTTATCTTTGATGAAAATAATGTCTTCGATAAGCCATTACAGGATATAGAGGAAAACCTAGACGAACCTGATTTCAGGTTATCAAGGGAAGATCCTCCTGAAATGGAAATGGAAGAAGAGAACCTCAAGGAACTCATGATGAACTCAACTTGGGAGAAAATGGTGCGAGAGATGAAACTACAGTTGATGATACTGTAGATAACTCTCAAACCAATGACTTGGAACCCAGAGTTACAGCTAATGAAGCTGTAACTTTGAATCAAAACCAAAGGGAAGAGGCCAGACTTATACCTGACCCTACTATAAACCCAGGTTTGGATTCAGGGGGAACAAGTCAAGATCCCGAGTCAGGTTCAGGTAATGCTAATAATCAATCAAGAAACTGGAGATACAAAGGCTCTCATCCTTTGGACAATGTCATAGGAAGCCTGACAGATGGAGTTCAAACTCGAAGGAGCTTAAATAACTTTTGCTCATTCTACTCCTTTCTCTTCACCATTGAACCTTCAAATATCAAGGAAGCTCTCGCAGAACCAGACTGGATAGTTGCCATGCAAGAAGCACTCCAGCAATTTGAAAGAAACAAAGTTTGGCATCTTGTTCCTCGACCTAAGGACAGAACTGTCATTGGAACTAGATGGGTATTCAGAAACAAATTGGATGACACTGGAGTCATTGTGCGAAATAAGGCCAGACTAGTGGTTCAAGGATACAACCAACAGGAAGGGATCGATTATGACGAAACTTTTGCTCCTGTTGCTCGTCTTGAGGCAATAAGACTACTCATTGCATTTGCAGCACACAAGGGAATGAAGCTTTTTCAGATGGACGTTAAGACTGCATTTCTTAATGGCTATCTCCAAGAGGAAGTATTTGTTGAACAACCTCCTGGATTTCCTGACAGCAAACTCAAAGATCATGTATTCAAATTGGACAAAGCTCTCTACGGCCTGAAACAAGCACCTAGGGCATGGTACGACAGATTATCAAAGTTCCTATTGGAGAGTGGATTCAAGAGAGGATCTGTGGATAAAACCCTATTCCTTAAAAGCGAAACTCAGATCTACTAGTCGTTCAGATCTATGTTGACGATATTATTTTTGGCTCAACTAATAAAAAGTTGTGCAAGTATTTCTCTGAGCTGATGACTTCTGAGTTCGAGATGAGTATGATGGGAGAACTAAAATTCTTCCTTGGACTTCAAATACAACAAACTGAAGAAGGAATCAAAGTTCATCAACAAAAATACGTCAAGGAGTTGCTAAAGAAATTCGGAATGGAAACCTCTCATGCAATGCCTACTCCAATGGTCACAGATAAAAAGTTAACCAAAGACGAAGATGGTAAGTCTGTAGATGAAACAACTTACCGAGGTATGATTGGCTCACTTCTTTATCTTACAGCAAGTCGTCCAGATATAATGTTTAGTGTCTGTGTTTGTGCGAGATTCCAATCTGCACCAAAAGAATCTCACATGATTGCAGTTAAAAGAATATTAAGATACCTAATCGGAACCTCAAAATTATATCTATGGTATCCTATGGACTGTAACTTTAACCTAGTAGGATATTCAGATGCGGATTATGCAGGATGTTCCTTGGACAGAAAAAGTACCTCCGGACTTGCTACCTTTGTAGGTCCTTGTATTATATCTTAGGGATCCAAGAAACAAAATTATGTCGCCCTCTCAACTGCTGAAGCAGAATATATTGCAGCTGCACTGGTATGTTCTCAACTTTTATGGTTAAAGCAACAGTTACATGATTATGGTGTTGATGTTGGATGTGTGCCTATACTATGTGATAATACGAGTGCTATTATTATATCTAAAAACCCAGCCCAACACTCGAGAACTAAATATATTGAAATTAGACACCACTTTCTAAGAGACCATGTTGAAAAAAAAAATATAAAATTGGAATTTTGTAGTACAGAAAAACAATGGGCAGATATCTTCACTAAACCATTGGCTAGAGAACGCTTTGAGACTTTGCGATTGGAAATTGGTTTAATCGGTGGCACCTAATCAAATCTTAAAAGCAAAAATACCCCAATGATTGACTACGGTTTAGATGAGATTATATGATTGTGTCCGTATACTCCGCTGCATGTGTATGTATGTATTCGATGATAAATTTCGTGATCATATTTATGTTATACAATTTACATATGAATGTGTGCACAAACGATCTCAAAATTATATTACGTCACATATTATAATTTACCCCCAACATACATATTACAAGTTATATAATATAATAATATACAAATATTACTAAAACGAAAACAAAAATTAACAAAAATAAAACTTACCTTAAGTGTTCACACAAACCGTGTGAACTAGCCCCACCATATGCCACGTCTCATCCCCACTTGCCCCACAACTAACTGCCACGTGCCTACCCTACTCCCCTAGCTTTTGACTTCACCCAACCACTTTTATTACCTCAACTAATTACCACTCACTCAACTTACCTCACCCCTCTCTCATTATTACCGACATTAAACCCCAAAACCTCCATCAAATTTACCAAAACCCATTAATAAAACTCAAACCTCCACAAAACTCCATTAAATCCGTCCCAAAATCTCACCACACCTCGACTAAAACAACCACCGTACTTCACCATAACCACCATGCCTCCTTCTCGAGCCACCCGTTCCCAACAAAAGAAACCCTCTCCACCCTCACCCACTCCATCACCCCCACCGTCTCCAACACCAATAGCCGCCACAGCACCACCATCCGACAACGGCAAAAGACGAAAACTCAACCGTTCGTCCTCCTCCATCTCTGATGACATGCATGAACTGGGTTCCCAATCTGGAAATCCGCGCCCTCTGTTTTCCGAGTACTCCATAGAAGCTACTAGGGAGGGTCTTGAAAGAGTTCGAATGACCAAAAACGAAGGTATGTTAATCGACCGTGTCTTACCTTATGCTATACATGCGGGTCGTTACTATCCGATGTCGTGGGTCGAAAATTCGAAGTCTTTAGGATTCTTTAAAGATTTCTTGAAATTTCAGGGATGGGAATATATTAGTAATTTTTCGGGGTTGATTTTTCCAATTGAAATGGTTCAATTCTTTGCTTCGGTTAAAAGGTGTGATGATGGTATCATGGGTGTCGTGAATGGTAGGGATGTTGTAGTAACTAAGTCGGATATTTGTGAAATTTTCAAACTTGACCAAGAAGGGTTAAATCTTGACCCCAAAAAGGAATGGAGTGTCGTTTCTAAAGATCAGAAAATGGTAATCAAAAAGTACTTTGATGAAAATGCTACTGAAGTTACGCCTCTGCTCACCGTGTCTTTTAACCCTAAATTGAAATTTTTCTTGAATTTCTTGTGGAACACTGTGCTACCACGAAGGGGTGGTAGGGATAAACTCGCAAGTGTCGAAGCTGTTGTGTTGTTTAATTGGTTGGAGGGTCAGAAAGTCGACTTGGCATCTCTAATTTGCCATAAAATCTGTCAAGTTTCTAGTGTGATTGTCAAAGAAAAGTTTTGCTCGACAATCGATATTCCATACAGAATGTGGGTGTCCGAGCTTTTTTTAAAGAAAGGAGTTGTTGATGATTCGAGTTTCGGGATTAGGCCTCGTGATAGGATGTGTGATCGGGTGTTAAAATTAATGGGTATTTGCTTTGAAGGGATTGATCTTACTTTTGGTAAGAATGTAGGTACGGAACCCGCTCCAAATGTCTCACCTTCCTTCGCGAGTCTTGAGGCAAAAATGGACAAAATTCTTGGGTTGTGTGAAGGACAGAAACACAACGATGAGGCAAGGGGTAGTCGTGCGAAGAGAAGTCGTGGTTTTGAGGATGATGTGAAAGTATGGATGGAAAAAGTGGATAAGCATTTGGTTAAGATAGGCTCGGAGGTCTCGGTGGTGTGCTCAGAGTTGCTTGCCATGAGTGATCGTCTCTCTTTTCTTGCATCTCAAGGCGGAGCAATGGTGCGTGATCATGGCTTATTGAGGGAGGATGCATCTAAAGCACTTGAGGCCGTCAAGGCACTCTCACTCAAAGTGTTAAACTTCGAGCTCGCGCTTAATGCTCAAGGGAGAAACGTGAGTAGTTGCTTGGATAGGTTAGAGACACTCGAGTTTCGTACCCGACCCGATTACGTGAGCCCATATGCCAAGACGCCAGCTTCCAGTTCTCGTTCCTGATCATTCGTACCCGTCTCTGTCTTTCGATATTGAAGTTGTGTTGTTGTTGTTTTGGTTAAGTCCGGTGGTGGAATTATAAGACTTTTTAATTGTGGCCCAATTAATTCCCTGGCCCATTAGGAATCCGAGGCCTTATCTCGTTTTGCCTCCCTCAGATTTCTTACTCCTAACCGGCCCAGTCCTTATCCTTGTTTTGATGCGGCCCAACTTGCTATTTCTTTTTGCCTTGGCCCACATTACTTCTTATCTTTTGCAGGCCATTATAAACTAACCCTAGCCGGCCCAATTTTCTTAAACAACTATTGTTCATATTCGGCCCATTGGCTTAGTACTTTCGGATTGGTTGTGTATATTTTAACATTCGTATGTGCTTGTATGATATTATGTGTGTTCATATTTTTCGACTCGTTTTTCATGCATGCTTATGTTTCGTAGTATATTATTCTAGTCGTTTTATGTCTTTGTTCTCATCTTTTCGATGATGTCAAGAGGGGGGGAAATGCGACTTAGATTAGAATTTGCCTAAGCTTGCTCCTTGTCGTAATTCATTGTCTCTTAGGGTTCTTAAAGGATATGGGATAGATAGAAGATAAAAACCCTAAGTAATTCTTTGCTACGATTGACCCTTATTATATTGAGGGGGAACCAAACACTTAGTCACAAATCTAAGAAAACTTGCCATCATCAAAAAGGGGGAATTTGTTGAACCATGTATTCAAATATATATACTAAATATATATGTCTATGTTTTGATAATGACAAGTCTAACTATTTATATATTATATACTCGTATGAATAATTGTGTGCTAAGTGTAGAGAATATTATTAACAAGATCTAATCTATCAAGTATTAAAAGGCTCAAGTATCTTAGTCAATGAATTGACTAAGCCAAAGATTGGTAGAAGATCACAAGCGCGCCTAATGAACTAAAGTTATACTTATCAACTATAGCTTTAGTACAAGATCGATTCAAGTTATAGCTCGTAGCTATAACTCTATACTTATGAAGAAATGGTCGGAATATATATGTTTGGTTGAAACAATTTTTGTTTCCAAATATAGTCATGTACAATTAATGGTTAATTGGTATTCTATTTTTCATATGGAATTATTAATCTTAATAAGATTAGATAAAATATCTTTTGGTTAAATAGGAATAAATAATTTTCTTATGAGATAATTATTTTTTACTAAATAAACTAAAAGATTTTTATATGATCTTAATTGTCAAAAAATATAATCTAGATATAGTTTGTTACGACTTTGGGAAACGTGTAACATGTCACGTTACCATAAATCGTGAAGGGATTAAGTTAAGTAAATATTATGTATTTATTTAATATCCTAAACAAACTAAGATTATATTGTGATAATATATTTTATTATCTTTGACATGGTTTAGGAAGTTGTTTTAATAAGGATACTAATTGTTTATTATATAAAGATCTTTCCTAAATATGAATTAGGAAATTGATTCATTATATAATACTAGTAGTATATTATTAAATCTTTCCTAAATATATTAAGATTAGATTTAAGGTAGTATTACTAAAAGATTAGTATTCTAGTTTAAGTAATATTCTTAAATCATCTAGGGTTTGAATTACCTAGATATATATTCTATATAAATAGACTACCTATGAGACATTAATCTACACGACACACACATATTCACGCAAATCGAGAGAGAGAACCGTCGATCATCTACTTCAATATTCGAGCTTATCATTGTCATATCCGATTCAAGATTCAAGTGCTCAAGCATTGATCTTATTCATTCAAGATTGTGACATCAAGAAACATCGAAGACTTTATCTTATTAACGTAAGATAGAACGAGTATTTAGCGGTACTCATTGTAAGGCAAATATTTAACGGTATTTGTCATAGCTAGATATTTAACGGTATCTAGATAGAGTTGCGACTAACATCAAAGTTGCACGAGTAGGGTTGATAAAATTGTAATCCAGCGTTGGTACTAATTTTATTAATCGAGAATAGTGGACGTAGGTCTCAAAGTGTGAGACTGAACCACTTCAAAAATATTGTGTCTCTTCTTATTATTTGTTTTACTCGAAGATCATCATACAACCATACACACACATCGAAGAAGATTTAAAAAGAAGGCATACTCAATTCAACACCCCCCCCTTCTTGAGTATATTATATCAATAGACTCTTCAGAGGCAACCACTTCTATCCACTTCGAGACATAGTCCACGGCCACCAAGATGTATTCATTCCCGCATGAATTGGGGAAAGGTCCCATAAAGTCAATCCCCCAACAATCAAACAACTCAATCTCAAAGATGGTCTTGAGGGGCATCTCATTATTCCTTTTACCGATGTTGCCCGACCTTTGACAAGCGTCACAAGATCTAACCACATCGTGAATGTCTTTAAACATAGAAGGCTAAAAGAACCCTCCTTGGAGAACCTTGGCTATAGTCCGAGAAGCCGCCAAGTGCCCTCTATAGGCGGAGTTGTGAAGCCTATCCACAATTTCAAGCCCCTCTTCTTTGGACACGCATCTCCTCAAGAGTCCATCCCCACACTTCTTGAATAGGTAAGGATCATCCCAAAAATATCTTTTAGCATCCACTTTCAATTTTCTCCTATCTCTAGCCTCCAACTCCTCCGGGATAAAGCCATTAACGAGATAGTTGGCTAGATCCGCAAACCAAGGCAACTTATTGCCTATAGCCATCAAACTATCCTCGCGCAACCATTCATTAATCGGCCATTCCCTATCTTGCAAACCATGATCCTCAATAGTCAATCTAGCCAAGTGGTCCGCAACAACATTTTCCGACCCCGACTTGTCCCTAATCTCTAGATCAAACTCTTGAAGCAAAAGGACCCACCTCAAGAGCCTAGGCTTGGCATCTTTTTTCAACATTAATTGCCTTAGAGCGGTGTGATCGGAGTACACCAGCACTCTAGATACCACAAGATATTGTCTAAACTTCTCAATGGCATGGACAATCGCCAACATCTCCTTCTCGGTTGTGGAATAGTGTGCTTGGGTTTGGTCAAGGGTCTTGCTTGAATAATATATCACATGGTGCTTCTTATCCACAACTTGCCCTAGGACCGCTCCCACCGCGAAATCCGACGCATCACACATGACCTCAAAAGGCAAATCCCAATCCGGAGCACGGATGATAGGAGCCGTCACAAGTGCCTCTTTGATCCTAGAAAAGGCTTCAAGACAATCATTAGTAAACAAAAATGGTGCATCCTTGAGAAGGAGAGAAGTCAATGGTTTGGCAATTTTGGAAAAATCTTTAATAAAACGCCGGTAAAAACCGGCATGTCCAAAAAAACTCCTCACCCCTTTCACATTGGTTGGGGGTGACAAATTCTCAATGACCGCCACTTTTGCACCATCGACCTCTATCCCCCTCTTGGACACAATGTGACCAAGCATAATCCCCTCCTCTACCATAAAATGGCACTTTTCTCAATTGAGGACAAGGTTGTGCTCCTCACATCTTTTCAACACATTTTCAAGATTAGCAAGCCCTAGGTCAAAAGAATCACCATGGACACTAAAATCATCCATGAAAACCTCCATACTCTTCTCTAGAAAATCGGCAAAGATGTCCATCATGCACCTTTGAAACGTGCCGGGTGCATTACACAACCCGAATGGCATCCTACGATATGCATACACTCCTTGGGGCATGTAAAAGTTGTTTTCTCTTGGTCTTCCGGGTGAATAGGGATTTGAAAAAACCCGGAATAACCGTCGAGAAAACAATAGTACGAATGCCCCGCTATTGTCTTCTTCCACTTCTTCTATCTCTCTCACCACTTGTTTCACAATGTCCAATGTGAATGCCTCATCATGTTTTGGACCTTTCATCATGGTAGGAAGATTAAACTCAATTTTGTCATCCCCAACCCTAAAGGTGAGCCGCCCATTCTTCACGTCTATAAAGACGCCTCCGGTAGCCAAGAAAGGCCTACCGAAGATGATGGGGGTGTGACTATCCTCCGGGATGTCAAGGACAACAAAATCGGCGGGGATTAAATGTTTACCCACCTTGACGGGTACGTCTTCAAGCACCCCCAAAGGGCGCTTGACGGACCTATCCGCCAATTGGAGGGTGATGCTTGTTGGAACCAAATCATTCAAACCAATCCTTTTAGCAACTTTCAAAGGGAGCACACTAACACTAGCTCCCAAATCACAAAGAGCACGAGAGATAGGAATACCACCGACTATGCAAGGGATAGAGAAGCTCCCCGGGTCACCAAGTTTCTTTGGCACCTTTTGGAGGAGAAGTGCACTACACTCCTCCTTCATAGCCATTACTTCTTGGTTACCCAAGGTTCTCTTTCCCGACAAGATTTCTTTCAAAAATTTAGAGTAAGTCGGCATATTCAAAATCACATCCGTGAAGGGAAGAGTCACTTCAAGTTGTTCAAGCATTTTGCAAAAGTTGGTGAACTTGAAGTTTTCTTTTCCCTTCAAGGCCCTTGAAGGATAAGGCAAGCTAGTAGGTTGAGGGTTAGATAGTACCTTGGTGGGTGTTGATTTGCTTGTTACCTTAGTAGTTGGTTGTGCAACCAACTCCTCTTGTCTAGGATCCACTTCCTCCAAGATAGCTTCTTCTTCTTTCTCCTCATAAGGGAGGTCCTATAAATAAAACTCATCATCCCTTGAAGTGCTTGCATCAACTCCCTTTTCCTTCTCTTTCACAAGCTCCAAAATGGGCTCCTCTTCACCAAAATTGTAGTCTTTGTACGGGTCCTCTAGCTCCGTTCCACTTCTCAAGATCACCGCATGTGCTTGGTGATTATGTGAGGCATCCTTGGAACTTTGGCCTTGGGCAAGGAAGCCGCCCGATGGCCTTTGTGGATTTGCTAGAGCTTGAGAGGCAACTCGAGCCTCCATTTCCCGTATTTCTCTTTGATTGGCATTCTTCAAATTCGCCATTTCTTGGGTGTGAGTTGCTTGCATGTTCTTGACAAGTTTCAACAACTCCCCCACTTGGGAATCGCTTGTTGAGTCTTGATGAGGTGCATTGGTGAGGGGCAAGGGGAACCCATAATCGTTCCTTGCACCCCCACCTTGGGAGTTTCCTCTCGGAGCTTGGTTGTTGAAGTTTTGGTTTTGGTTGTTTGATGGAAAGTTTTGATTGAAGTTTGGATTGTAGTTTGGGTTGTTGAGATTTTGGTTGTTATTGAAATTTTGTTGTGGATTGTGGTTGTAGTTGTTTTGGTTTTGATTGGGGTTGTTTTGGAATGGTGGTTGGTTGAGATTTTGGTTTGGTGGATTGAAGTTTTGGTTGTTTTGGTTGTTGAAATTTGGGTTGAAGTTTGGGTCATTGAAATTTTTTTGAAAGCCTTGGTTGGCTTGATTTGATTGACTTCCTTGGTAGAAATTTTGATTGTGGTAATTGTTTCTTGGATTGAAATTTCCACCCCTTGGTTGGAAACCGGGTGGATTTTGAACTTGTGGTTGTTGAATTTGGTGTGGGTTCAACACATTAGTACTCTTGTAGCTCATGTAAGGGCTCCCACGAATGCCTTGATGGTAGTAATTGGAGTTCGGGTTGAAAGTGTTTTGACTCCTTGAGTTGTTGAATGCTTGGAAGGCATATAACTCCTCTTCACTCCCACTTCCCTCATATGAATTATTGGCACATACATCAAATGTATGCCCACTCCCACCACACAAGTCGCAAGCAACAATATTATGCACTTGGTACATTCCCGGAGTATTTCCCTTAGTCTCTTTGCTTGAAGACCCCTTTGTTAGCTCCTCCAACTTTTTAGTCAACAAATCAATTTTGGCATATGTTTCTTCATTTGCTTTGGAGTTGGAGAGATGCTCATTGGGGTATATACTACTTCTTCTCAACGAATTCCCTCTTGTACCATAGTTCTCCTCGGAATCCACGATTTTCTTGATAAGTTCGGTCTCATCTTCATTTGGGAGGTGGTCAAAACTACCCCCGCGGACGCATTCACCATCTCATTGGTGCGTGGGAGAAGAATTTGAAAGAAGGTTTGAGTTGTATACCATGTGGGTATCCCGTGATGAGGACACCGAGCAAGCAAATCTTGGTATCTATCCCACGCCTCTCCCAAGCTTTCACCCTCATCATGTTGAAATTGAGTGATTTCATTACGGAGCATTGCGGTCTTCGAAGATGGGTAGTACTTAGCGAGAAAAGCGGTGGCTAAATCATCCCAAGTAGTGAAGGTATTAGGGGGATGGATGTTCAACCACTTATCCGCCTTATCCGTCAAGGAGTGGGGAAGAGCATTAGCCTCAAAGTTTCTTCCGGCACCCCCGTTTTCTTGATCATTGCTACTTTGCCCTTGAACTTTCTCAAATGTCCATGAGCATCTTCATGAGAAGCTCCACTAAAAGCATTCTTCTCAATAGAGCTCATTTGAGAAGGGTGAATCTCGAAGTTTTGAGGTACAAGAGTGCCAAAATTGATTTGGTTTGTGGTATCATTGTGGTTTGGCCGATTGTGATCTCTAAGGGCGGCCATTATGGGAATTTGTGGGTGGTTTGGAATGTGAGGTGAGGGTGGTGGTGATTGGTAGAATGGGTTGTCGAAGTTTTTGGAGGTTGGGCTAGGAATGCTTTGATTTGGGCTTTTTGGTTCGGGTGAAGAAGGGTTTTTGTGGCTAGTAGATGCGTGGGAAGCTATTCTCACTCTCGCTATAGTCCTCCTCCTTAAGGCTCGAAAAAGCCTCTCCGTTTCGGAAGTCGACAACAAAGAATTAGAATCACCCCTAGGCATAAAACTTGGCACAAAATTAGTCGTCCTAGTGTTTTTTAGGCACTAGGGTGAGCAATATATCAACCACTCTACACTTAACTAACAAAGCTTTGATCAAAACAAAGAAAGCACAACTAACTAAAGCTAAAACTAAAACTAAACTAAACAACTTCTAGCACCATCCCCGGCAACGGCGCCATTTTGATGGCCGGAATATGCCGTCACTACCGGCCTTCAAACAAGATTTTTAAACCCGAAAGAGAGTAGTACTTTAGTTCGGGGTCGAACGCGAAGATGGTGGGGAAGTTGAATAGTTACGTTCTAATTAAAGCTTGAGTCGGGGTAATAGGTTTGTGATTGATTAACAACTAAAGAACAATTAAAGCAAACAAGTTAAGATTAAATCGATGAATAAAAGATACCAAGGTGTTGGGGGTACTAAGGTAGGTTGGTAACGAATCATGCAAGAGAGTCTATGGTCTCCACTATACTAGGCCTAGGTTTGTCTCGTCTATCGATTTGACTCACCTAAAGTCGAACCCTATCCTAGCTTTCGCTACAAACAAAGTTAACCTAACATACATACATGTTCATGAAAGCCCTAGACTATCATCAAAGGCCAACAACAATAAGAATCATGTCCAACCGTCGTTGAGACATTTCATCAAACATATAACATGCACAAATGAAAACCTAGCAAAGAAGAGAACCAAATCCTAACCCTAAACAAGATTCATAGCTACCAACAAACCAAAGCACACCCCTAACCCTAGTAGGGGAACTACTCACACATGGCTATAGTAAACATGTAAACAAGTGATGAGGAAATGCTAAACATGTTGGATTAAGTAAGAGTAAACAATTGAACAAGCAAAACTTAAACAAAATGAAATAACTAAGTAAAGAGAGGAAAGATTATACCAACAACTTGATTAAAGGAAGGAACTTTGATTACAAAGGAAGAGTCTTTTCAAACCCTCCAAATTACAACCAAAAATCCTCCAACAATGTCTAAGAGTAACTAAAAGAGACTACCCAAATGATTAAGGAGAGATATCTAAAGGATTACAAAAACTAAAGAACGATTAAAGATTTGAGTTGAGATTTTAATGCGTAAAAGAAGGCAATGAAACAGTAACAAACCCTAGAAATGTGTGAAAATACAATAAATGTTGCGTAAAAATAAATGACACAAGTGCGGGTTTATATAGAGTGCGAATTTCTGAAATGCGACTCTCAGCCGGTCAACCGGCTGCCGGTGGTGGACCGGCTGGGAGTCTTTTTACAAACTTCTGATTTTTTTTCTTTCTTTTCCTTCAACTTGGACTGCACCTCAGCCGAGCGGTTGGCTGCCGGTCGGGTACCGGCTGGGAGGCTGGTTCCATGGTTCTGGATTTTCACTTTTTTCTTCAACATACAGGTACCACCAGCCGGTGGACCGGTTGCCGGTTGGCCACCGGTTGGGAACCCTTTTGTAAGAATCTGCTCAAATGATGTTTTCTTTAATTCTTGAAAAATGGCTAAGTATAGAATACGCACCCCAGCCGGCCTACCGGCCGCCGGCAGTGCACCGGCTGAGATGCAGAAGTTAAATCCCTGGAAGTTTTGCTCTTTTTTTACGAAAGTCAAGTCAAGGTCCCCAGCCGGCCTACCGGCCGCCGGCTGGGAGGACCTGGAGAGGATTCTTCATAATTCCTTCACATTTCTTCACATTTCGCTCCAAATTCGTCTCGTTTGCTCCCGTTTCTTCGCTCCCCGCCACAACACCTACAAAAAGCAAACCAAAAGGGAATAGTCGAGGTAACGGGCATAAAAACGAGCAAAGACACGCAAAATGAGGTCGAATCGGGACCAAAAATGAAGAATAAACAATGAAAATAATGACCCAAATAAAGCTCATCAGTTACCTATAAATATTGATAGCAATCTCAACAATGCACACAGAAGAAGACTTAGAGGCACAAAGTTACAAAGAGCAGTCAAGAATGGAGTGATAAATGCAGCCATATATCATATTTGGCATCAGAGAAACAAAAGCAGAATTGATCAATCTGTTTTGAGAGTGGATGTACTTGTTAGCAATATTAAACACGACCTATGTAAGCTCTATAAGAGTAGAATGCATTCTTTACCAGACAAAGACAAGACCTTCATTCAAGGCTTGTTCTAAGTCACTCATGTAACCTCTGTCTCGGCTGTTCTGGGTATGATTCGGGGGTTTCCGCGTGGTACTTCTTGTGGGCGGGATGGTTTTCGTGCTCAGCATCTTCTGGATTGTTTGGGTGGTGCTGCGGCCGCCGTTTCCGATGAGTTGCTGGCTTCTATCACAGGGGTTGTTAACCTCTTTCTTGAGGGACGGTGTCCGCTGGTTCTTGGTGAGTATATTGCGAGTGCGCCGCTGACCCCGCTTGTCAAGCCGGGTGGTGGTATCCGCCCTATTGCCGTGGGTACGATCTGGAGACGCCTTGTATCCAAGGTTGGTGCTTTTTTTATAGGTCCTTCTTTGAGTGGTTATTTTGATGGGCTTCAGTTTGGGGTTGGCGTTTCTGGTGGGGGCGAGGCTATCCTGCATGCGTTGAACCGGTTGGTTGAGAGTCGGGGTGATGAGGTGGGTCTATCTATGCTGTTGGTTGATTTTCAGAACGCTTTTAACATGGTTGATCGGGAGGTCCTGTTGCGTGAGGTGCGTAGTCAGTGCCCTGCTCTTTCTTGTTGGGTGGAGTTTTGTTATTCCCGCCCCGCTCGTTTATTTTATGGTGAGCATTGCTTGTGGTCTTGCCAGTGTGTTCAGCAAGGTGATCCTTTGGGTCCTTTGCTCTTTTCGCTGGTTCTACACCCTTTAGTTTGTAAGATCCGTGACTCGTTCGACTTGAGTTTGCAGGCTTGGTATTTGGATGATGGCACTATTGTCGGAGATACCGTGGTTGTGGGGAAGGTTTTGGAGATGATTTTGGAGGATGGGCCGCGATCGGGTCTCCATCTTAATATTGGCAAGACCGAGGTGTTTTGGCCTTCTGAGGACCCCCGGAGCCGGGTTTTGGGTGTTTACCCCCCTGATATTGCTCGCCCTCTGCGGGGTGTCAGAGTCCTTGGTGGGCCGGTGAGTGTGTGCCCC
Source organism: Silene conica (assembly GCA_029255685.2). NCBI lineage: Eukaryota > Viridiplantae > Streptophyta > Magnoliopsida > Caryophyllales > Caryophyllaceae > Silene > Silene conica. The sequence continues at coordinate 28,796,255 of CM055312.2, read as the reverse complement.
GTTTATCGTAGTGAGGTTGTGCTGGAGAGAGTGACTAGGACTCTTGGGCTTATGGACTTCCTTGGTTGATGAACCACAGTGTGAGCTTCTTTTACTCCGGGCCTGTACTGGTATCTCGAAGCTTTATTTCGCTTTGCGTACTTGTTCCCCCGACGCCTTCGGTACCGCTGCTCCTATTTTTGATGCGGCTTTGCGTTCTCATCTAGAGCGTATCGTCGCTGCTTCTGGTCCGGGTTTCGGTGACTGGCAATGGCGGCTTGCCATCCTCCCTTTTTCCTTTGGGGGGCTTGGTGTGTACGCTGTTGCTGACGTCCTGCACTATGCCTTCTTAGCTTCTCGGCTGCAGTCTGTGGAGCTGCAGAATCGGCTGCTTCGGGTTTCGGGTGTCCTTGACACTGGCCCCTCCTTTCAGTCAGCCCTGGGTGCGTTTGTTGAGGTTACGGGTTCTGATTTACTGCGCAATCCTTCTGAGATCGCTGCCACCAAACTTATGAAGAAATTGGCAGATGGTTATTTCACGAGGGTTGTTGCTTCGGCAGAATCAGTTTTCTCCTTGACTCCTCGCCAGGTTATGCTATGGAAGTCCCAGCTGGGAGGTCACTCATCTGATTGGCTGCGTGTGGTACCTATTTCTAGTTTGGGGCAGACTATGAACAGCAGGACTTATCGGTGCGTGCTCAGTTATCGGCTAGGTGTTCCGTTATTCTCGGTGTCCGTGCCATGCTCCGCTTGCGCCCGGGTTTTTGATGGTGATGTCTTTGGGGATCATGCTGTCTCTTGTGTTAGTGCTGTTGGTGTTAAGCATCGGCATAACCTGGTTCGTGATACTCTTCTGGATATCTGCTTCCGGTCAAGGATTTCTGCTGGTCGGGAGGTGGATATTGGTTTGCTCGATGGGGCGGGAGGGCCCTTGCGACCTGCGGATGTGCTGCTTTATTCCTGGGATCGGGGACGTGATGTTTGCGTGGATTTGGTTGGGTCTTCCCCTTTGACTCAGTCAGGGATGACGGATTTCTTGCCAGGAGGGGTCGTGCTGGATGCTGCTCGGAGGAAGTGCGCCAAGTATCGGGACTTGTGCGCGGGGCATGGGTATGGCTTCTTGCCTTTCTCTTTCTCTTCTTTGGGGGAATTGGGGGAAGATGCTGTTACCTTGCTCAAGCGGATTCAGAAGTTTTCTGTGTCCCAAGATGCTGGATCGAAGGCCGCTGCTTTTATTTTTTCTCGCCTTAGTTTTGCTATTGCTAAGGGAGTGGGCGCCCAGCTTGTTTCTCGGGTGCCCACAAATCTCATGTAATTTTTCCTTTTTTCTTTTATAAAAGTTTCCGGTTATAATAAAAAACAAAAAAAACAAAAAAAACAAAAAATAATAATAATAATAATAATAATAATAAAAAGAATAAGAATAATAATGATGATAATAATAACAATATATAATAATAAATACTCCCTCCGATCCAGACAAAAGTTAACGGTTGCTTTATCACAGTTGTCGATGCACGTTTTGTAACGTGAATATCTTTAGTTACACATTATTAAAAATTATAAAAAATTGATATTCTTATAGCATTCATGATGATAAATCAAACAAGATCCCACATGACTATAGTTTGTCTTATAGATTAATGGTAATATCAAAAATTTCCTACGACCATGAATAGTGCCAAAAAGCAACCGTTATCTTTTGTCTGGATCGGAGGGAGTAATATTAATGAGACAACTACTTGTAACTAAACAACAACAACACAAAAGAAGTAACACGCACAATACGCAAAACCGTAAACAACCCAAAACCGCAATCAGACCCTCACGACACCACCACTTCCAAGACGGACAACCACCATCCAGACCACCCTTAGCCACCTCTATCAACCCCATTCTCTAGCTGGTACCACCTACTACAAACACCACGCCCTCGTTGCCACCTGAACCCACCATAAACCCCATTAACGCACTGCCCAAACCCGACTACACAGCCACTGTTATTCTGTTCTCTAGCTACAACTCGCCTGTGCACCCTCTTTCTCACATGTTTTCCACTCACCACCATGCCCTACACCACCTATGGTGACCAGAATAGTAATGCGACTAAACATAGTAAATTTCTAAAATTGGAAAGTTTCCTGAAACAGAAACTTTCCGAAATAGCACTTGCCCAAAATAGTAACGTCACATTGCCACTACTAAACATTAAAGTTATCAAAGGCATAAAACACTAATAATAACTTTTAATAAAACAATAATAATAATAATAATACTAATAATAATAATAATAATAATAATAATAATAATAATAAGAAGAATAATGATGATGATAATAATAACAATATATAATAATAATAATATAATATTAATGAGACAACTACTTGTAACTAAACAGCAACAACACAAAAGCAGTAACACGCACAATACGCAAAACCGTAAACAACCCAAAACCGCAATCAGACCCTCACGACACCACCACTTCCAAGACGCACAACCACCATCCAGGCCACCCTTAGCCACCTCTATCAACCCCATTCTCTAGCTGGAACCACCTACTACAAACACCACGCCCTCGTTGCCACCTGAACCCACCATAAACCCTATTAACGCACTGCCCAAACCCGACTACACAACCACTGTTACTCTGTTCTCTAGCTACAACTCGTCTGTGCACCCTCTTTCTCAAGTGTTTTCCACTCACCACCATGCCCTACGCCACCTATGGTCACCACCGTTGTCACCACTGACTCACGGTGGTTCCAGGGGTGGTCCACTCGAGTCCTCGTCCTCGTCCTCGTCCTTCACTAACACCCCACGACGGCTTAGCCAAAGTAGGCTGCTCACACGCACACTTCCCTTGTTCTATTTCTGAGCCACTGTTTCTGCACTTCCCAACTAGTTACCGCCATTAACCACCAGCTACGACCACCACTCCGGCACCAGGGTAATCGCCTCTACCCCATAAATCTCCTCTCACTAACCCAGGTTAAACCTACCTGTTAACAAACCCAAAAAGCGTCGAGATAAGGTTGTACCCCGACCCCTGTTTGTCACGTTTCTGCCCTAATTAACGCCCCAAAACAATCCTATTTTGGTGGTGCTCCGGCCACCACACGCCACCATACAACCACCCACATAACCTACCAACATACTACTACTACCACCCATGCACTCGTACTCAAAACCAACCCAAACAATAGTTGACTTAAGAAAAGAAAACGTGTTGTTAAGCGTGAGTGTTAATCTTACAGTAATTCAATGATGAGGATGCGTGATGGCGATGGCAGTCTCCTATACTCGTTCTTCTCTAATTTGTTTCAGTCCTCTCACGCAGCAGACACAAGGTTCTCGGGGTTTGTTTAGTTGATGGTGATGAATAGGGTTTTGTTCTTTTCTTTGTATTACTATTTGTCGACAGAGGCACAAGGTGAAGGAGGTATGTTTGTGATGTGGTAGATTAGGGTTTTCATGTATGAAGGAATAAAGAATTGTTGCGTAACACGCTTGTTACCATCACAACCCGAGTTCAACTCTTTCTATTCGGTCGTACCCGAGCCCGCATTCCTTTCACTCGGTCCATCACTTCACCCAACCCAAGCCCCGTTACATCCTTGTTGTTCTCATCATGTGCATTTACATTTTCTCATGGATTTATGGATGGAGTACCATTCTAGATTGCGGGCATGCTTCGCAAGTTGAGGTAGGTGAGTGATTTTGGTTACTTCTTGTCACAAAGATCACCCCCTTTCTTTCCTTGTGTGTTAAGTGTCACCCGTGAGAGTTGGTGCTTAGGGTTTTCTTATCGGGTAAAGGTCTAGCATGGAGTCGAATCTTGTGTGCGTCGTGTCAATCTTGGAAGTATAGCTTAGTGCTTCCGCTTACCCACCTTGAATTAGTTCATTGGTCTTTGGTGAAATCATTGTTGGTTTCTTGAGCTTGATTTAGGGGTTTGATACCGTGGTTAGACTTTGAGTCGGCATCCTCCACTATAGACCTCCCTTGTTTAGTCTTTCAAAAACCCCGCTTAGATGAGGCAAGCGGTTGACTTTTTCCCGATGCATGTTGTTTGTTTATACGTGTTTTGTTTTGACTTGTTTGCATCAAAAAATTTGTAGCAAGACCAAACTTGCCTTGCAATAGGGCATTCTTCCTCATGGATGTCAAATTGTGAGTTGAAAAGGCTACGGGTGTAGCTAAACCCGATTCGGCTTCTAGTTAGCTTAGTTAGTTTGTTTCTTGTTTTCGAATAAGGGTTATATAACTTCTTGATCTCTTACTCGAGGACGAGTAAGGTTTAAGTGTGGGGAATTCTGATGAGCTATATTTTAGTCAAGATTTTCATTGTCTTTTCTTCATTTTTGATCCCGTTTCGACCTCGTTTTGCGTGCCTTTGCTCGATTTTATGCCCATTGCCTCGACTATTCCTATTTGGTTCCCATTTTGTAGGTATTGAGGCGGGAAAAAAGAAACGGGAGCAAACGAAACGGATATCCATGCAAAAATTGAAGAATTGATGAAGATAATGCTCTAGGCCCTCTGAGCCGGTCCCAGACCGGCAGTCGGCCGGCCGGCTGGGAGGCTTGACTTGGCTTTTGAAGAAAATGGAAGAAAAATTACAGGAATTTGATGTTTGATCCTTAGCCGGTGGCCAACTGGCGGCCGGTGGGCCGGCTGGTGTCCAACTTCCATACTTAGCCAAATTTTGGATGTCAATTATTCAAGTTTTGGGCAGATTCAAGATGAAGGGCTCCCAGCCGGTGGCCAACCGGCTGGTTGTAGCTGTGCATGTGAGAAAAAAGAAGAAAAAGTCAGAAGTTGGATTTTACATCCTAAGCCGGTGCCGGACCGGCAGTCGGCCGGTCGGCAAAAAGTCATGCTCCCTTGAAGAAGAAGTCATTTGTTTACATTTCGACTCTTAGCCGGTCACATGACCGGCTGAGAGTCATTTCTCAGATTTTCGCACACTATATAAACCCGCACTTAGTCTGTGTTCATTTACGCAACTTTTACACTATTTTCACGTATCCCTAGGGTTTCGACTGTTCCATTGTTCATCTTTGCACATTCAAAAAACTCAACTCAAAATCATAATCTTTCTTTAGTTCTTAGAATCTTTTATTTGATCTCTTAGTTTATATAGTTTGTTCTTAGCATATCCATTAGTTTACTTTGGGCATTTGGGTTGTAATTTGGAGACTTTGAGAGAATTCTTCATCTTGTATCCAAGTTCATTCCTTTTTCATTGTTAATGGTATAATCTTCGTCCTTTTACTTAGTTATCTCAATTGTTTACATTTTTCTTAAGTTTATTTGTTGGTTATTCATATTTGCTTTATTCACGATTTTTAGCAATTTCTCTACAATTGTTTCCTTGTTTCCTTACATCATGAGTGTGTAGTCCCCTTACTATGGTTAGGGGGTGTGCTTTGGTGGGTTGGTAGTGATGAATATTGCTTAGGGTCAGGGTTTGGTTCTGTTCTTTGCTAGGTTCTCATTTTATGCATGTTATATGTTTGATGAAATGCCTTAACGACGGTTGGGCATGATTCTTATTGTTGTTTGTCTTTGACGATAGTCTAGGGCTTTCATGGGCATGTATGTATGTTAAGTTAACCTTGTTTATAGCGGGTGCTAGGATATGATTCGACTTTAGGCGAGTCAAATCGAGAGACGGGACAAACCTAGACCTAACATAGAGGAGACCTTAGACCCTTTTGCATGTTTTGTTACCAACCTACCCTAGTAACCCCGACACCGTAGTTGTTTTTATTCATCGATTTGATCTCTATATCTTTGCTTTATTACTCTTTAGTTGCTAGTCAATCAAAAACCTATTACCCCGACTTTGTCTTAAATTAGAACTTAGCTAAACAATTATCCCCACCATCTCTGTGTTCGACCCCGACTAGAGTACTACTTTAATTGGGTTTATAAATCTTTGTTTGATATCGGGTAGTGACGGCAAAAATCCGGTCATCAAAGACCCATTATCTCCACTCCATATCACAAGACCCAATATCTCAACACCATATCACAAGACCCATTATCACATTTCTGCATCATGAGAATATACAGACAATCAATAAAATTATAACATTATTCATTCAATAAAACGTATACAACTCACTGACACCCGTCGTTGAGGGGTGTCAAAGATAAGATTTATAAAACCTCAGCTTAAACTAGATAGGATAAGTCAAGGGTCGATCCACAAGGAGACAAGGTTAATTATGTTTGTGAATTTAAAGTCTATTGCAAGTAACCAAAAAGGGGGGTTGATTTAAGATTTGAACTAACAACTAAAAGAGCAAATAAACAAGAGAATTAAAATAAGATAACAAGGAGATTAGGAACTTTGGTTCCCCATGGTTAAAACAAGTCAATGAAAGGTAAGATAACCAAATAACACAATCCCAAAGAACAAAGAATAAACTTTTAGGTCAATATTCTACCCAATCCTTACGGTCTTAGGGTTCCTAGAAAAGCACTAAACTTTCGTTCATAGGGCAATCCCAAAGTTGTTGTTAAACTAATCCTAGTAATCTTTCAATCTCAAAGGATTAGTTTACCAACAACAATGGGGGATTGGTAATTTAATCATAAAACTATCAAAATCAAGTCTTTACCATGGTTCACCTAATTCCTAATCACAAGAATTAGATATGCATGATTTTTACTATGAAACTAACAATAACAAGAACTAAGAACATCAAGGTAATCAACATAATTAAAGATGACAATAAAAGGGAAAACATGTATTGGGACATAATAATAAGATGAACAACAAGATTAATTGAAAGGGAAAGATTAATTGTAGCAAACTTACAAGCTTAATTGGAATTCAAGAACAAAGATTGAAACTTGGAAAATATTCTCTAAACTATGGAGTTTTCTCTAAACTAGGTTGCTTGCCCTAATTTTCGTTTTTAGGTCTCCTTAAATAAGTTCTAATTACAAGATTAAACAAGTAAAACACGAAATAAAAGACGCGGTCGCAGTCGCTGGGTCGGTCGACCTCTTTTCCGGGTCGGTCGACCTTTCCTGCTGTTATCAGGCTTTCCGAATTCTGGGCTTTGGTCGGTCGACCTCTTTGGTGGGTCGGTCGACCCTTTACTGTACGTTTCAACGTAAATTTGGCCCGTAAACAACACTTGGATGTGCATCCGGATCCTTGCTCTGCATTATTACTCAAAACAGCTTCCGGAGGACGATTAAAGTTCGGTTTTGCCCACTTCTGCGAATTCCTACATTTAAAACATAGAAATGCCAAAGTAAACCGTTTCGGGAGAAATGGCAACTAAAAGTCACGAAATTATAAGAAAATACGTGCCAAAAGGATAAATAAAATGCATAAAATAGGCACGTATCATACTCCCCAAACCAAACCTTGCTTGTCCTCAAGCAAGCACTAAGACTTAAAAGAAAAGAAAAACTTCTAATGGAACGGATTTCATACTCTTAGGACCAAAAACAACACCATGCCTAACCAATTTAATGCAACCTTCAAATATAATCAAGCATAATGTCAAGAGCAAAACGAATTGAACATGTTGGAAAAATATGCTAAACTTTCAACCTTGCAAGACTCATTCTAATTGGACTCTCGCGGTACGCTCGAGACACTCATGAAAACAAAGGGTCAAATGTGTATGTGAAAGATAAGAAGATAAATAAAAGTATAGACTCTCACCTATCTGCGACCCGTAAGAACATGCCTGCAATCTAACATAAATAAAATCTCTACAACCGTACATATGCATTCCCACACTAGATAACCATGACACATGCCGAGGCAATTTTGGAATTGTGAGGCTAAAGGTAAGAAAGGTTTTAAATAAGTTATGGGTAGAGGGGTTAAACCGAGCTAACAACCATCTTATCCACACTATAAGATCACTTCCATTACTTTTCCAAACATGCCAATGCTCAAAGTTGGGAGCAAAAATCACAATTTCTCCAATTTTCTCCTTCTCTTTCTTTCTTTCTTCCCTTCTTTTTTTTCAGAACCGTCCTGCTCAATGGTCGTGGTCGACCGACCTGTAATTTAGGTTGACCGACCACCCTTGAAAACAGGGCAGACTCGTTTTTTTTTTTTCTGATTTGATTTCTTTTTTTTTTTCATTTCTTTCCTTCTCTTTTTTTTTTTTCTTTTTCTCCTTTCCACCGTTCTCACAAAATCAAGATTTATCAATGAAGCACAAACCAAAGGATGGCCAAAACAGTCCCATCACTACATTACTAGCTCGGCTAGGGTAGGCAATTTTTAGGATGTAGCAAATGGGATAAAAGATTCAATTTGGCTATGTGAGGATTATGGGTAAAATGAGAAAAAGGGACCTCTACCACATGTGTCAACAAACCACAAACCCGAATGCATATAGGTATTAAGTAGACAAAATTCATGCTTATGCACATTGATGTGACATGCCTCAAGAGGAGAAACTACTCACAAACCTACATGAAATCGGTCATGAATGTCACCGATTTATTGAGCTCTAATCCTTAGAAAATGTAGTAGCTTACCAAGAAGAGAGTCAAGTCTAATAATTTAGCATGAAATCAACAAAAACTCGTAGATAATGCAAAAGACTAGCTTGAAAATTTTTGAAAAATGCAAGGCAAGGCAATAAGTGATATGTGAGGCATAAATCGTATTTGTCCGTTCCGACTTGACCTATAAGCTAAAGAACATGTGACAGAAAAGAACACGCGACAGAAAAAGGATGAAAAAAAAAAAGAAAAACACCTAAAGGAATGAAAAACAAAAGACACCTAAACAATTGCAGACTCACAAAGGAGTATGCAAATACCCTCCCCAAACCAAGACGCACAATGCCCCCATTGTGCTCATCAGCATACAACCACAGCATAGGGATGGGGATAGGCAGAAAAGAAACAAACAAAGAAAGGAAAAGGAAAAAGACTAGAAACTACAAAAAGAGTCTAAGGGGGAAGGAGGGAAAAACCGGAAATCTAAAGGGAAACAAAAGAAAAAACTACTTACAAGACGGAGGGACCTCCCCAAACCGAACCCCGAAGAGGGTAAGGTTAAGCACGTCCCTAGTCCTCTGGGTCAAACTCCGACCCAGAGCCATCTCCTTCTGCCTCCTCCTCTTCCTCATCATCAGACCCTATGCCTGTTCCCGAGGCAGAGCCTGAAGCTTCACCGTACCCACGACCGCATGCGAGAGGTGTGTACCAGGTGGGTGAGTCCAAGGGCCGGTGGGGAGCCTACCCTGAGTAGCATACTCCGAGTAGCCCGGATACTGGTAGAGACTGTCGTTCAACTGTTTTTGGTTGAACCGCCTGCAAAGGTCCGCCACCATGAGTGGGAGAGATCTGTCATCAACAAAAGGAGGAACATAAACATTAGGAGGAACAGTAAAGTCAATTGGGTACCCCGTCCCAGGCGCATCAAAGTGGGCACCGGGAACAGGGACCCTATGGCCTCTAAAGGTGCCTCCTTTAAGTGGAAGGCGGTAAGACGGGAGGAGTGGTCTGGGCTCCCCCTGAAAATTATCAAGGGGCAACATGGGGGGAGCCGCGGTGATGGGGATGCGATCACTGAGGTAGGTGTCTACCTTCCAATAATCCTTCCTGTCCACCCAATGCACGGACTTGACATAAGCCATGTCCATGTACCGGGAGAGAGTGTCAATCGCATCCTCATAACGAGGGAACTGAGGAACAAGAAAGCGGTCCAATCGAGTGACTAGCCCACCACAAACAATAGTAGTCAAGGAAGTTCCCTCGCCCACCGACACAAAGTGAGAGGCGACCAAATACGCAGTGTTATAAAACTGCTGACCCGTACGTCTGACATTAAGATAGCCAGACAAAATGGAGAGCTCAATGTTTTTAACATTTTGAGACTCTTTACGGCCAAAAACAGTGTTGGCCAAAAGACGCAAATAACGGGGGGCGGGTAAGTGAATGGTACTGTTTTTCTTCTTCCTATCGCTGGAATCAGAAAGACAGGACCACATGACATTGTATGACCCAGTGGGGTCACCCGTAAGACCCGTAGAAGATAAGCCTAGAAATTGAGCAAATTCATTCAAAGTTAAAGAAAATGTTTCATTGAACAATCGAAAAGAAATGCACTTGTTATCGTAGCCGGGATTATAAGCTTGAATATCAAAAATAAAGGAAGAAAAGAACTCAAGAGTGAGAAGGGTATAGGTGAACTCATCCATAGTGACAAGTCCTGAGAAACCCGTCCCATTGAGCAAGGACACCACATCATCATGACACCCCAAAGCTTGCAATGCCGGAACAGAAAGGAACCGGGTGACCACCATTAAGCAAAAAGTGGAAAGATGGAGGAAACGGGCTTTTTATGCCAGAGTGTTGAAGATGATTTGCGGATAGTTTGGTAGACTATCCGTATCCAGAACCGTCAACCCTCCTGACCTAGGAGCACGGCCTCGGGAGGTGCTTGCTCCGGAAGTACGGGAGCGCTTTCCGCCTTGTCCACGGCTAGACATTATGAATCTGAAAAAGTTCAATAGAATGTAAGTCTTGTGCAACATTGAAACATTTTCTTAGCAAAAAAAAAAGAACAAAACACGAACCAGAAACTTCTGTAACAGTATTTGGGTCGGCCGACTTCATAGAGAGGTCGGTCGACCACTATCGCTAAAAATTTTAGAATTTCTGTAACAGTGATGGGGTCGGCCGACCTCAACTAGAGGTCGGTCGACCAACTACCAGCAAAAATCAGAAAACCTGTAAAATCAATGCGGTCGATCGACTTCAAACCTATGTTGACCGACCGATCAAACAAAAGATCGAATTTCAGGAAAATTGCAGTTTTGGGTCGGTCGACCGACAACAGTGTCAGAAAAAGTGTCGCGGTTTTCAAATCGTGCAGAAATTAGGCATAGAAATTGCAAGAAAGAATCATACTAACCCTAACAGCACAAAACCACACACATTTCACAGATCTGAGATTATAAAACCTAAAGGAAGAAGAAAACTTAAAAAGAAAACACAAACATGCTTGAAAACGAAATTAGGAGCCAAAAAAACTGAAAAGGACAAACTAAAACTACCTAGAACAGAAAAAGGATGCTAAGAAACGAAAAAGAGAAAGAAAAAACTAAGAAACACATACCTTGGATGGAGAAAGATGAAAGAAAGCAAGGAAATTGAGTGAAGGATGAAGAAGGTGGGTGGTTAGGGTTTTTAAGAGAGAGAGGGAGGTTCAGAAAGTGTGAGTAATAATTGTGTTTTCAAAACACAAAAAGACCAAAGACTCTAACTCAAAGAAAAACCGGAAAAAAAATACCCGAGGTCGGTCGACCTAATATTTGGGTCGGTCGACCTAATATTTGGGTCGGTCGACCTCTGTCCTGCATACCTGCTCTGTCAGAATTTAATTAATGTTGTCAGAAGGTCGGCCGACCTTCATAGCGGGTCGGTCGACCCACTTAACTGACGAATCCTTTTATTTTCCTGCAGAATCTCAAAATCCCATCAAGGACTAAAACAGAAATTACAAAAAAAACGTAAAATTAAGCTAGAACACGGGTTGCCTCCCGTTTAGCGCTGGTTTAAGAGGTCCCGCACGACCCTTTTACCTATCAAGAAGCATCCGAAAAAGGGTCAAAGTAAGAAACTTCAACCTTACCAATAAATTCGTTCTCTCCGTGGAAGTGCTTCACATACTGGCCATTGACTTTGAACCTCTCACCGGATGAGGTTTCTAACTCTATTGACCCGAATTTTGAGACAGCCGTGATGGTGTAAGGTCCGCTCCACCTGGGTTTCAGCTTACCAGGAAAAAGACGAATACGAGCATTAAAAAGCAACACCCTATCACCTACCTGAAAATCACGCCTAATGATTCTCTTGTCGTGCCAGCGCTTTGTTTTCTCTTTGTAAATCCTGGCATTGTCATAGGCTAACAACCTGAATTCTTCTAACTCATTGAGCTGCAACAAACGTTTCTCACGGGAAAGATTAGGGTCTAAATTAAGATCACATATAGCCCACCAAGACTTACGTTCTAACTCTACTGGTAAATGACAGGTCTTACCATAAATCAACCGGAATGGTGACATTCCTATTGGGGTTTTGAACGCAGTTCTATAGGCCCATAAAACATCATCAAGTTTTAGACTCCAATCTTTCCTAGACTTAGAAACAACTTTGGCTAGGGTCTCCTTGAGTTCCCTATTAGAGATCTCAACTTGACCACTAGTCTGAGGGTGATAAGCTAAACCCCTACGATGTTGGACACTGAATTTATTTAACAAGTCACCTAAGAATTTCTCCTTAAAATGCATACCTCCATCACTTATGACAACCCTATGGACACCAAAACGAGGAAATATGATTTTTTTAAACATCTTAATAACAGCTTTTGCATCACAATGGGGAGTAGCAATAGCTTCTACCCATTTAGACACATAATCAACAGCTACAAGAATATACCTGTTACCTTGACTACTGGGAAAAGGTCCTTGATAATCAATGCCCCAGACATCAAAAATCTCTACCTCTAAAATACCAACCTGCGGCATCTCATATCTTTTTGAGACATTCCCAGTTCTTTGACAGGCATCACAGCTACCTACAAAATTCCTACAGTCAGCGTGCAAAGTAGGCCAATAAAAACCGGACTGTAATATCTTGGCCACGGTCCTAGATGGACCGTGGTGACCACCATATGCAGAAGAGTGACATGCTTCCAGAATGTCCTTCACCTCCCATTGGGGAACGCATCTACGGATGAGTCCATCTCCGCATTCCTTGAAAACATAGGGGTCATCCCAAAAATACTGTTTTGCATCAAACATAAATCTCTTCTTTTGTTGCCATGACAACTCAGGAGGGATTTTACCTGTGACAGCAAAGTTAGCAAAATCAGCATACCAAGGAGGGGGATAAGAACCTGAACTATTAATGATAAATACTCTCATCAGGAAATGAATCATCAATAGGTAAAGAATCTTCCCCATCAGTCAGCTGAAGGCGAGATAGGTGGTCAGCTACCACGTTTTCCGCGCCTTTCTTGTCCCTAATCTCAATGTCAAACTCTTGGAGAAGGAGTATCCACCTTAAGAGCCTTGGCTTTGAATCTTTCTTCTGAAAAAGACCTTTCAAAGCTGCATGGTCAGTGTAAACAATTACCTTATTACCTACTAAATAGGACCTGAATTTTTCTAAGGCAAAGATCACAGCTAGCATTTCCTTCTCAGTGGTGAAATAGTTGACTTGAGTCTCATCTAGGGTGCGGCTCGCATAGTATATAGCATTAAGAGCCATGTTCTTCCTTTGACCTAGCACAGCACCTACAGCGTAGTCACTAGCATCGCACATGATCTCAAAGGGGAGATCCCAATCTGGTGGCTGAATGATTGGTGCTGAGATCAAAGCTGTAACACCCCCATTTATTTAAGAGCCTTTAGCAAGACATTCTCAAATAAATAGAGCTGTTACCATCTCGGAATGTCCGAAGTAGTAAATAACAAAGTAAAACAATCCAAAGTACTTTATATATAAAACTGATAAAATTTAAACTTTGGTTATTACAGTTACTACAGAGCGGAAAATAAAATACAACTGATGACTTCTCTAGATGTGATATAAATCTAAGTCGGTCCAAAGTATGCATCTCACATTCCTGCCCCAGCTCCTAGCTCATCTGTCTCTGACCTGTAGAATCTACTCCCCATTCCGGATCATCGTAGGTGTACACGAATACACTGTCAACCTCGCGGTTGAGTAGGATAACACAATAATAAATAATGCAACAATAGGGATATGCAAATGCCATGATATGCTCGAGCTCAATCTCAATTCTCAATTCTCAATCTCAAACCCGTAACACCCAGCCATACCGAACCTCCCGGCAGACTATAATCGGCCGTCGCCGAACACCAGCATAACAGCTGAGGTCACCAGGTCTAGTCCTGCAGAACTAGCCTGGGCCCAATTATATCTCATCGTCTCAAATCCGTATCCAATGCATATGCCATGCTCATGAATGCAACAATAATAGTAACCATAGTTATGAATGCAACAGTAATAATAATTACTCATAATCATATACCATCCTTATATCATTCATGCTCATCATCAATATCATACACCCAACAGTCATTCACAACACATAACAGTAGTATAGTGACAGTGTAACCTACCTGGATAGCAATATAATCCAATAGCGAGCCAGAAAGTAAATAGAATTACGCCACTTCAACACCGTCACCTAGCAAATATAAATTATCCGATTACTAAATTATCATACTTTTGGTTTCTCACAATTATCATCCCCAATACCAAGGCACTACCTATCAATCCTCATTATTAATTAATTATCACTCGTAAAACCAATCATATAAACTAACATGGAAGCTACGTAAACTAATCATGTATACTAATATCCATATCTGATTCCAACGATATAAATCCTTGATAAATAATTATCTCTTAATATAAAATTACATGCCTATCTATCATGAAGAAATTATCTTAATCATCCCAAACTAATTATTATTTATTAACAAGTAATATTTAAGTAACGAATTATATGAAATACGATTTATATAATAAAATTTACGACCGACATAAAACGAATTAAGTAAATCATACTACTAATCTAAGTATAACTAACTACTACTAATACTAATATATCAGCATGTGCAGCATATTCATTAATTGATAAATCCATAGCTAGTCAACCAATTGCATTCAAATTCAACAACTTCCGAAAACGAACAACAACAACGAAACTACTACTACTAATTAACTAATGATTATTAAACCCAAAAAGACTAACTAAACATAGGACAATATTCACGACAACACAGCCATATTTATACCACACTTGAGACCGTGACTCATACTTTACACTACCACCAGCAGTCCGATGACCCACGACCACCGCTATGGGTCCCAACCTGTAACCTGTACCACCATCAAACACCTTCATGTCCTGGTCACCGTTCTCAACCCTCACAAGCTGCCTAAAAACAATTCCGAAAAACCGTTGTACAAAGCCTCATCCCCTGTTTTTGTTTTCCGTCAACCGAACACCCTCCTTTTCTCACGGTCTTTCACCAACCACTAGCCCTGAAACCTCCCCTAGACACCACCATCGTCACCACTGACCCACGGTGGTTCCAGATATGGTCAGACCCTCCCTTCGTCACCCCCTATACCACCACGAAATCTCCTCACAACAGCCTGTTCAACACGTCTTTATCCCCTGTTCTGCCGTCTCTAAACGACCATGTTTCTGGTGGTGCTCCGGCCACCACGCTCCACTCCACAGAAACCAAAACAGCCTATAGACATCCTACTTCGACTACCCTAATAACTTGTAGCAGAACGAAACCATTACAACAACTCGAAAAGCAAAATAAATAAATAAAAACGAAACAGGTATGTACAATTACAGGTCTGTCTTACAGTGACGATGATGAGCGATGAAGATGGTGACGAAGGTGACTGGTCTCTCTGGTCCTTCCTTAATCCAACGCCTCTCTTTTTCTGAATTAGGGTTTTAGGTTTAGTCAATTAGGGGAGTTGTATGAGGGGTGTGATATGTGTGTAACAGTATATGGTAAGGTTGGGTTTGATATTATTTTGTTTGCTTCGTTTCCCTCACCCTAAACCCGAGTCCAACACGCTACTCCTTACCCGAGCCCATCACACATCTCGAGACACTTACACCCCGTTCTCGACTCACAACTTAAAAATTACGAGCACATACATAGAATTAATTATACTAATTATAAAAATAATAAATTATTAGCACTTACTTAGGAATATATATAAAATTAGGATTTAAATACAATTACGACTTAAATGATAAAACAAGTATATATAAGAAATAAATATAAAATAAGAAATATATTAATTATAATTATATTATCAAAATTAAAGAAATACGAATGAAATGTCATTTTATGAAATAATCGTCAAATATAAATGAGTATGAGATTGTGTGGAGAGTTGTCCCACATTGGTAGAATGTGAGGCTTGTGATATGTTTATAATAACTTCCACCACCACTTAGTAACAAGGCCTTGTGCTTTTGGGCTTAAGTGAGGACAAATAATGGGCCCAAAGGTACACATCTCATCTTATTGGGTGCGTGTTACGACGGTGGTGGGTCGGGTTATTACAAATGGTATCAGAGCGACCCTGCGACCGTGTGGTGAGCCGTGGTCGGGAGTACCCGGGTCACACACCTAGCGGGGGAGGATTCTGGCCCTGGTTGTGGTCAAGTTTGAGGCACAACGAGGACGTTGTGTTCTTTAAGTTGGGAAGTTTGTAACACCCCAAGAGTATGAGATTGTGTGGAGAGTTGTCCCACATTGGTAGAATGTGAGGCTTGTGATATGTTTATAATAACTTCCACCACCACTTAGTAACAAGGCCTTGTGCTTTTGGGCTTAAGTGAGGACAAATAATGGGCCCAAAGGTACACATCTCATCTTATTGGGTGCGTGTTACGACGGTGGTGGGTCGGGTTATTACAAAAGCCTCCTTCAACCTGTTAAAAGATGAAAGGCACTCATCAGTAAAGTCAAAGACAGCATCTTTAAGGAGCAATTGTGTAAGTCGTTTAGCAATCTTAGAAAAGTCCTTAATGAAACGCCTGTAAAAACCTGCGTGTCCTAAGAAACTTCTCACCTCCTTAACATTAACAGGAGGGGGTAATTGCTCAATCACCTGCACTTTTGCTTTATCTACATGTATACCTTTATCAGAAATTAGATGCCCTAACACTACCCCCTCAGTAACCATAAACTGACACTTTTCCTAGTTTAAGACAAGGTTTACATCAATACATCGCTGCAAGACTTTATCAAGATTAGCTAAGCATTGATCAAAAGCATTACCATAAACAGAGAAATCATCCATAAATACCTCCATGATGTTTTCTATAAAGTCAGAAAAGATACCCATCATGCACCTTTGAAAGGTAGTAGGAGCATTACATAACCCGAAAGGCATCCTGCGATATGCAAAAACACCCAGTGGGCAAGTAAAAGTAGTCTTACTCTGATCATCAGGATGGATGGGAATCTGGAAAAAACCTGAATAACCATCTAGAAAACAGAAGAATTTATTAGAAGCCAGTCTTTCAGTCATTTGGTCAACAAAAGGAAGGGGGAAATGGTCTTTCTTGGTGGTGGCATTTAATTGTCTATAGTCAATGCACATCCGCCACCCAGTTACAACTCTAGTGGGTATTAGCTCATTTTTATCATTTTTAACCACTGTGGTTCCTCCTTTCTTAGGAACCACCTGTACTGGGCTAACCCACTTGGAGTTGCCAACTGAATAGATAATACCTGCATCAAGAAGTTTAATTACCTCAGCCATAACTACCTCCTGCATCTTAGGATTCAACTTACGTTGTCCCTGTCTATAAGGCTTATGCCCTTCCTCTAACTCTATTCTGTGCATGCAAACATCAGGGCTTATGCCCTTAATATCATCCAAAGAGTAACCTAAAGCTTTCCTATTCTTTTTGAGAACAGTCATTAAGGCAGAAAGTTGGTTAGGATCAAGTTTAGAACTAACGATTGCAGGGTACTGTTCAGTATCATCTAAGAAAACATACTTAAGATTAGGAGGAAGTGGCTTACGCTCTGATACCTTTACCTCAACGGCCTGAACAGAATCAGTACTAATGGAATAGCACATGTTTACCAGATTTGCATTGGCCAAGCTTATGAGCTTCTCATTTTCTTCTTCAGTAAACTCATACTCCTCTATCTCTACTTCTATCATCTCCAGCTCTTCAGCATCCTCAGCTGGATTACCTGCACACTTATCCAAAACTGTTAGATCATCTAAGGGATCCTTGGTTAAGGATTCCCTCCAATTAAGGATAACATTCCTGTCTATAATATCAATGGAGAAACAAGTATCATCAGTGAAAGTAGTTGCCTTATGGGCAAGACTAAACTCGATAGTGTCATCTCCAACCTCTAAAGTAATGATCCCGCGTTTGACATCTATTACAGCCCCAGCTGTGTGTAAAAATGGTCTACCTAAAATAATAGGTATTTGACTATCCTCAGCAATGTCTAAAACAACGAAATCAACAGGAATAAAGAACTTTCCCACTCTAACTGGGACATCCTCTAAGACCCCTAATGGTCTTTGGGTTGATCTATCAGCCATCTGTAGGGTAATATTGGTGACTTTAAGTCTACCTAAATTAAGTCTTTCACAAACAGAATAAGGCATAACACAGACACTAGCCCCTAGATCACAAAGGGCTTTCCCTATAATATGATTACCTATGGTACAAGGGATAGAAAAACTACCTGGGTCCTTTAACTTGGGTGCTATATTATTTTGCGAAAGAACATAACATTCCTCCACAAAAGCAACAGTACCGTCGTCCTGAAAATTCCTCTTACGACTCAAAATATCTTTCATGAATTTATCATAAGAAGGTACCTGGGTAATTAAATCAGTGAAAGGGATGGTTACCTCAAGATTCTTCACCATCTCCAAAAACTTACCGAATTTCCGATCCTCTTTTGAATTTTTCAGTCTTTCGGGATAACGAACGGTGACATTAGCCATAGGATCAGCAACTTTTGGCTTTTTCAGCTGCAATATCTCAGTGAGGCCTTGAATGAGGGAAGGATCCAGCGATTCGGGAGTTAAAACTGCGCTCTGCTCAGGAATACTGGTCGGTCGACCTGGTGTAGGGGTCGGTCGACCAGACGCTGTATCATCGGAATCTTTTTGTTTTCCAGAAACTGATCTCACGTCAGGAATCGAGGTCGGTCGACCTACAGTGGGGGTCGGTCGACCTCCTGACCTGTTCACGGGATCAATTTCTTCGTTTTGAACTTCAGCAGAATTATCCTTTGGGGCTGGTCCTTCATAAGCACGACCACTCCTAAGATTTATAGCATTCAGCGTCTCCATGGGTCCTTCACAACTAGCTGGAGAGCTAGTTGTTTGGTTGGCTATGTTTATCAATTGTTCTCCAAAAGTCTTCATAGAAGCCACTTGAGCCTTTCCCATCTCCAAAACCTGTTTTGTTAGAGCATGAACAAGCTCTCTCAATTCCACAATCTCACCCGTGTTGTCAACCGTAGTAACTAGGTTCGCACTTTCAAGCTTCAGCTGGGTTGCCTCAAGCTTTTCAAAACGGGCTTCAACGGTTGTCTCAAGAGCCAACACTCTATTCATCTCCACATTCAGCCTTCGCGAATTCCCACGTGAACTCCCAAAGGCAGCCCTGTGCACCGCCATGTCTTCAATGGTTTTCCAACCCTACATATGGTTGGTGTTGCTCTGGAATCTCCCATTGGCGGCCGCATCAAGAATCACCTTATAGTCATCGTAAAGGGCGTTGTAAAATTGGTTACATAAGTACCATTGTTGAAAGTTATGGTGAGGGATAGAACGGACCAAACCCTTGAATCAATTCCATGCTTCACAAAATCCTTCATCTGGCCCTTGTTGAAAGTTAGTGATTTGGCTTCTCAAGTCATTGGCATTTGCAAGAGGAAAGTATTTTCTATAAAAAGCCAATGCCAAGGAAGTCCAATCCGTAACCTCCTCAGCTGCCCTATCAAGGTAACGGTACCAATCTCGCGCGGCATCTTTCAATGAATAAAGGAACATCATTGCCAGTACCTCATCCTGAGTCACCCCGGCAGGTATGCGTATGGAACAACAATAATCCGTGAATGTCTCAACATGCTTCAACGGATCCTCGTTGGGTAGACCAGAAAATTTACTCCATTCCACCAGAATGATGTGATTCGGGTGGAGTTAAAGGAACCAGTGGTGGGAGTGGGCAAGGTGAATCCTTTTGGTAAATCTTGAACCTTTGGCTGTAGGTGGTCATAAATAGTATCCATGTCTAAACAAGAGAGTACTCAAGCCTTCCTCTCAAAAACCTGTCTTCTAGTATGCAGAAAACAACACTAGAGGAAAAGGTAAGTAACGGTCTTAAGGAACCTAAGTTCCTTAAGACAAGAAAAAATAAACTAAAAACTAACAAACAAAATTATACCGTCTACCCGGCAACGGCGCCAAAATTTGACACCCGTCGTTGAGGGGTGTCAAAGATAAGATTTATAAAACCTCAGCTTAAACTAGATATGATAAGTCAAGGGTCGATCCACAAGGAGACAAGGTTAATTATGTTTGTGAATTTAAAGTCTATTGCAAGTAACCAAAAAGGGGGGTTGATTTAAGATTTGAACTAACAACTAAAAGAGCAAATAAACAAGAGAATTAAAATAAGATAACAAGGAGATTAGGAACTTTGGTTCCCCATGGTTAAAACAAGTCAATGAAAGGTAAGATAACCAAATAACACAATCCCAACGAACAAAGAATAAACCTTTAGGTCAATATTCTACCCAATCCTTACGGTCTTAGGGTTCCTAGAAAAGCACTAAACTTTCGTTCATAGGGCAATCCCAAAGTTGTTGTTAAACTAATCCTAGTAATCCTTCAATCTCAAAGGATTAGTTTACCAACAACAATGGGGGATTGGTAATTTAATCATAAAACTATCAAAATCAAGTCTTTACCATGGTTCACCTAATTCCTAATCACAAGAATTAGCTATGCATGATTTTTACTATGAAACTAACAATAACAAGAACTAAGAACATCAAGGTAATCAACATAATTAAAGATCACAATAAAAGGGAAAACATGTATTGGGAAATAATAATAAGATGAACAACAAGATTAATTGAAAGGGAAAGATTAATTGTAGCAAACTTACAAGCTTAATTGGAATTCAAGAACAAAGATTGAAACTTGGAAAATATTCTCTAAACTATGGAGTTTTCTCTAAACTAGGCTGCTTGCCCTAATTTTCGTGCTTAGGTCTCCTTAAATAAGTTCTAATTACAAGATTAAACAAGTAAAACACGAAATAAAAGACGCGGTCGCAGTCGCTGGGTCGGTCGACCTCTTTTCCGGGTCGGTCGACCTCTCCTCCTGTTATCAGGCTTTCCAAATTCTGGGCTTTGGTCGGTCGACCTCTTTGGTGGGTCGGTCGACCCTTTCCTGTACGTTTCAACGTAAATTTGGCCCGTAAACAACACTTGGATGTGCATCCGGATCCTTGCTCCGCATTATTACTCAAAACAGATTCCGGAGGACGATTAAAGTTCGGTTTTGCCCACTTCCGCGAATTCCTACATTTAAAACATAGAAATGCCAAAGTAAACCGTTTCGGGAGAAATGGCAACTAAAAGTCACGAAATTATAAGAAAATACGTGCCAAAAGGATAAATAAAATGCATAAAATAGGCACGTATCACTCACCACAGTTAATAATCATGTCTCATATCATAAACGAGTTCTCAGTTATTCCCCTACCTAAAATTGCATGATATCGATGTCAACCGTACAGCTGCTAGAAATGTTCCACGCGAAAACCGTCACCTAAACATATAGTATTTAACGATTACTAATCCTTCACTTAACCTTTATATTAGAATAGTAATGCTACTAAACATAGTAACTTTCTAAAATTGGAAAGTTTCCTGAAATAGAAACTTTCCCGAAATAGCACTTGCCCAAAATAGTAACGTCACATTGCCACTACTAAACATTAAAGTTATCAAAGGCATAAAATACTAATAATAACTTTTAATAAAACAGAAGAAGGATTATGGAACTACAGTATGAGGATTATGGAAGGCCTGAAAGTGTGGTTACCTATAAATATTGATAGGAATATCAATAATGCACACAGAAGAAGACTCAGAGGCACAAAGTTACAAAGATCTCAATCGTATTAACAAGTTGGACAAAATAATTCTTATTGAAATGAATAATGACTAAATGTACATTATTATTAATATTTATACTTACAATATAGTTAAAAGGTTACTTTAAGCATTTAATTTAAATTCACATGGCATTTTTATATTGGTTAACACATAATTCATCTATATTGATTACTAGATTCTTCATTTATTTATACTATATTGTAAAATATCAACTGAGTTATCTATTGATTTATACAATATTATAAAATGACAAGACTAACTATCTTATTAATGCCACAAATCTCGATAACCCTTAAATTTGAACAAAAAAAATGCGTACGATGAAGTTTGATGTGATGAATATTTCATAACCAAACAATGGAACTTACATAAAAAAAAATAAAAAAATTATATAGTTAATTTAAAACCTTAACCCACTTAACTCATGTGAATAGATAGATAAGACATATTAGTGGCATATACAATTCTATTAACGATGTTAATAAGAAAAATTATTGCTTACAAATTTTGCCTCTATCAAAAAACTATAAACAATTGAGGATATGTTTTATGACTTTTGAGCATTTTTTTTATTGTTCTTATTATCAAATTTAAGATAGACATAAATATCAATCAAAGTTCATCACTTTGAGCATCGATGTTAAAAAGACAATACTAAGTATCTTACTATGTCATGTGTTATTAAAAATAAAGTCATATCTAAAATCACGTATCACGTGCTTATAAATAAAAAATTAAAATTAAAAACTGTTAGTTGCGAACACAAAAATAAATTAATACAAACTATTTATTTTCCTCTCTTAAATCTGGTTATTAACTAGATATTTATTTAACTTTTATTTCTTTTATTTAATAAGATACTTTTTGGTTTCCTTCACCATTTGTAGTAGGTTACTATTTGACTTCTTTTATCAATTTTTGCAACAATTAAAATTTAGGATTTTGACAAATTGATTTAGAAGATATATTAAGACTAACATTTATTAAACTTCATAACTATGCTATTACTAAAAAATATGATTAATAAGAAATAAAATATTGAGATAAAAGACATCTAATTTAATTAAAAAGTATGTTTTAAACTTTTTACACTAGATAATTTATCATTTAAAAAAAAAAAGAATAATAATCAAACATTACGCCTTAATTAAAAAAATTTTAAGTATTTCAAAAATCAAAACTGTATATTTTTAAATGGATAAACTAATTGCTCGAACAAATCTCAACAATACGATAAAACAATACTAAAATATATAAACCCGTGAATGTCACGGGTCACAAAACTAGTTAAAGTTATCAAAGGCATAAAATACTAATAATAACTTTTAATAAAACAATAATAATAATACTACTACTACTACTAATAATAATAATAATAATAATAATAATAATAATAATAATAATAATAAGAAGAAGAAGAAGAAGAAGAAGAAGAAGAATAATGATGATGATAATAATAACAATATATAATAATAATAATAATATAATATTAATGAGACAACTACTTGTAACTAAACAACAACAACACAAAAGCAGTAACACGCACAATACGCAAAACCGTAAACATCCCAAAACCGCAATCAGACCCTCACGACACCACCACTTCCAAGACGCACAACCACCATCCAGGCCACCCTTAGCCATCTCTATCAACCCCATTCTCTAGCTGGTACCACCTACTACAAACACCACGCCCTCGTTGCCACCTGAACCCACCATAAACCCCATTAGCGCACTGCCCAAACCCGACTACACAGCCACTGTTACTCTGTTCTCTAGCTACAACTCGCATGTGCACCCTCTTTCTCACGTGTTTTCCACTCACCACCATGCCTTACACCACCTATGGTCACCAGAATAGTAATGTGACTAAACATAGTAACTTTCTAAAATTGGAAAGTTTCCTGAAACAGAAACTTTCCGAAATAGCACTTGCCCAAAATAGTAACGTCACATTGCCACTACTAAACATTAAAGTTATCAAAGGCATAAAATACTAATAATAACTTTTAATAAAACAATAATAATAATAATACTAATAATAATAATAATAATAATAATAATAATAATAATAATAATGATGATGATGATAATAATAACAATATATAATAAAAATAATATAATATTAATGAGACAACTACTTGTAACTAAACAGCAACAACACAAAAGCAGCACGCACAATACGCAAAACCGTAAACAGCCCAAAACCGCAATCAGACCCTCACGACACCACCACTTCCAAGACGCACAACCACCATCCAGGCCACCCTTAGCCACCTCTATCAACCCCATTCTCTATCTGGTACCACCTACTACACACATCACGCCCTCGTTGCCACCTGAACCCACCATAAACCCTATTAACGCACTGCCCAAACCCGATTACACAGCCACTGTTACTCTGTTCTCTAGCTACAACTCGCCTATGCACCCTCTTTCTCACGTGTTTTCCACTCACCACCATGCCCTACACCACCTATGGTCACCACCGTTGTCACCATTGACTCACGGTGGTTCCAGGGGTGGTCCACTCGAGTCCTCGTCCTCGTCCTTCACTAACACCCCACGACGGCTTAGCCAAAGTAGGTTGCTCACACGCACACTTCCCTTGTTCTATTTCTGAGCCACTGTTTCTGCACTTCCAAACTCGTTACCGCCATTAGCCACCACCTACGACCACCACTCCGGCACCAGGGTGGTCGCCTCTACCCCAAAAATCCCCTTTCACTAACCCAGGTTAAACCTACATGTTAACAAACCCAAAAAGCGTCGAGATAAGGTTGTACCCCGACCCTTGTTTCTCACGTTTCTGCCCTAATTAACGCCCCAAAACCATCCTATTTTGGTGGTGCTCCGGCCACCACGCGCCACTGTTAGGTTTAGTTATCTCATAAACTAATTATATATTTTAGTCATACTAACAAAATTTTAATTAACATATTAATTAAACAAATTTTAGATCTTATGCATGCTAATGTTATATGCGGAAATGAGAGGATATGAACCCTTACACACGGTCCAAACGAGATGCTAGGATGATCCTCCAAGTATTCAACAAGAACACCTCCTTTGTGATGCACCAAGACACCCCTTAAAGAAACCGAAACTTGAGTATGCTAGTACCAAAACCGGTTTTTCCTTAAACAATATACTAATCTTATTAGAAATATTAAATCAAAATACTATCACTATTATAGTATAAATATTATTATCTCTATAATAATTTGAGAGGTTTTGTTGGAGTTTTTATTACTTAGAAAAATTTTTTGCCAAAGGATTAGAATGAATATATTGTGAGCTTATCACATAAATATCAAGTGGTGCTTGGGTTGTGGTGTGGCCGGGTATGGGGAAGAACAAGAGGGAACAACTTCACTTCTCAATGCACTTAGGGTGGCTCTAGGTGTGGGTTCTCAAGACACACTTTAAACATAATGATTAAGGTGTATTTAACACACTAATCATCCACACAACCACCTCCACTAGCCGACCCATTTTAACTTAAAATGGTCATCCATTTTACATTTTGTCAATTGTATAAATGTGCATTATGTGACATGTTATATGTCACAAGTTAATAAAACACAATTATCTTAATCTAAAACATATAAATATTTATCGTATAAATATTGTATGTAATTAAATAAATCATATTTATCAATTCACAAGTAATTCATAATTACTAGTATAAAATGGTTATTAATGAGAATCGTCAATACGATTTACAACCTTTGTATTAATACACAACCTGATTCATTCTAATTACGATATCGTAAAATATCGTTCAATGTTTAACAATTGACACGTTTCAATTTTAAACATAAATCTTACAATAAGATTTAACCTCTGATTTCTCGGTAAACGAGTTTAAGGAATATGATCAAATCGTATCAATATACATTTGATCACTTTATCAATTAAGGGAATTGTCCTATAGGTGTGACCTAAAGGGATCAACTGACCACCACCGTCATACGACAGTAATGTCAAACTCTAGCTAGCCAATCATTACCGATTAATGTTGGTCAGTTGACTAATATATATCGTATCATCCCTTGTGCATTCTTGTCATGAGATTTAATTACGTGATCGCACTATTGTTGAGCACATATTTCCCAACCATCTCCCACTTGTCCTCGACAAGTGTGCGTCACCAATTCTCTTGTCCTATTACAATCTCCGACTCAATGCAAGATGTCTCTCTGAGGTCGTACTTGCATTCGATCATATCATGAGTAGTTTCCTCGATCTGGAGAATAACTGTTTGACCGGAATTATCTACCATAGATACCTTCCGAGCGTGGCCACGCATTTCCAGTTAACTTCTCCTCGAGTGGCCTTGAGATTTGAACAACCCTGACAAGGGGTGGACAATTTCTATCGCACTACTTCCTTCAACTAGTCACAGTCAGTCACGACCCAAAGCAATCCCATTTGACTCCAGTTACGAAAAGTCGTAGAGAATGGATCAAGGTTATGCCTAAACTGTACCATCTTGGGATAGTAGTCTTTAGTCTAAGAATTGACTCACAAGAATACTATAGCAGCTCTTGCCACGACCCGGCTATTATAAAATTTCCAGAACTCTATAAGCGGTCACTTTGCCCGACAGAGTGTCTCTTGCAGTATGCCTATGTGATCGACTATTCATCACATATGACTCAATGGCACTTGAACTTGCCATCAGTCGCCTCACATTCTAGTCGCTTTGAGATGTCACCTCATGTTAAGCGGCCAGGGGCTATACTAAGTCAATCCAGTTCACTTTATGGGGTTCAATATTGTCTCTTACAACCCATTTGGATTTTGACAAAGTATCTTTCATTTTTGAGTTAAAATATAACTCAAATGACATTGTCATGCAAAAACAGTCAATACTATTTAATTGCATTTGATGCACGATGATCAATTTGTATTAATGTTTTACGAATAAACCTTTTATTCATGATTCTAAAACTTACAAATTTTGGTCTCCTTCCATCTCGTACTATCTCATATAATATGACCTTATTTTAGCACATATCTAGAACTCATTCTAGATTCTGAGTTTCCTTTTCGGAGGGAAGCTCCCACTGTTGTCTTATAACTTGTGACGTATCGATATACTAGAGGGATTAAAGAATCACTCGAAATTATCTAGTCACTCATGTGCTGAAATCTATATTGTAGTTATTAATGATTTCATCACTTTTATAATTTTCAAACATCTTGGCTAAATTAAGGTTATTCATATCTAACCATTTTGATTTCTAACGGGCGACCTTTTATTATCAATATAATAAAACTTTCCCGTAAAGCTCCATCATCGTATGATATAAGGTATTTTGTTCATCTAGAATTGAGAACCTCTTATTCTTTACACCTTAAAGAATCACCCATCCTCTCTAAATGGTAGGTTCAATTCTTTAATGAATATCGCTCCCACTAAAAACAATATCACTCGATCTCTTAAATGATCCTTTCATTTCTCGCATGTAAATCTTTATTTATAACTTGAATCATTATCACTATCACTATCCCTATAGTGATCTATCTTCATTCATTCAACATCACATCCTCCGTTTCTTCGAGACGAAAAATGACATGATAATTCCCTTATAACTACATTGAGAGAATTGAGATGATTTCTTCTCTTTTATCTTATAAATTTAGAAAAATCATTTATTAAGGAACCGTTTTCCTTCCGTTTTCATACGGGGTTTCTATTATCCTCTCTTTGAAACAATGAACATAAGGAACCTTTCCTCTTGTGTCCTCCCGTAGTTTCTTCAGTGTCCTCTCGTAGTTTCTTCAATTCATTCATTTAGGGTTCTTCTTAAGACTCTCATGTAGTAATCTTCTCTAAGATCCTGTATTTATATCATTGGTTTGCGAGTGAAATATTTTCTCCCACTCTATCCTTTTAACAATAACCTTTACTTGTATAAGGATAGCAATTTTCGATTTAACCAATGCATATGAATGTTTAAAGTTTTATAGGTGTGATGTATACATTCTCATTTTCACTTAAAATGATCATCGTATAATGAATTAATGATTTCTTAATTTGATTGCAAGTATCTTATGGGGTGTAGTTCTCCGTTTTAATCAACACTTTGATTATATTTTATTGATCGTATCAATGTGACTTATTTGTGATAAAAATCACTATTATTCATGTTTTAACAAGGTATGCAATTCATTTTAGAAATCAAGGAATTGATTAAGAACAAAAGTAGTGTCTTGGGTTGAAAACCAAGTCACTAATATCCAAATTACAACCATTATTTTAGGATTCAAATCCTTGTCTTACAAGAAAATAAATTGTTCTTTAGGAAATAAAATGCAAAATACGAAAGAAGACAATATGAAAATTAGAGCCTAGCTCTTTAACTCTTCAATCAATTGGATGCTACCATAGTCATCCAAGTAAGGAACTTTATGCTTCCTTCTCCTTGCCCTTGTCATTAGGAGGTGGCCCTTTAAAACAACTAAAAAGGGTAAATATCAACAAATTTGTCTCACTATACATAAGTTGATTAATGACATGAATTTAAACGAGAATTATTACCTACGGCGGTTGCCTTCCCATTTTTGAGATCGCTTAAGTATTTGGTGCAATTACGCTTCCAATGCCCTATTCTCGTGCAATAATGGCACTTGTCTTCGGATTTCGAAGATGAGGTGGAAGCACCTTTCGAAAAGGTCTTTTCTTTGGTCGGTTTGAGCTTGAACGTTTTCTTGCCCTTGCCCTTGAAGGCATTCCTTTTGAAGCTCGTTTTCCCTTTCTTCTCGATGTTTAAAACATCCTTAGTGGAACCTTCATGAAGTCCCATATCCCTCTCGGCTTGGACGAGCATCTTATGCAATTCATCCAATGTGGTCTCTTGATTTCGCATGTTGAAATTCACCCGGAATTGAGCATACGATTTCACCTTATTGAGCGAGTGAAGGACTCGGTCAATGATGAGTGAGTCGAGAACATCAACTCCTTGCAGTTTTAGAGTCTCCGCGAGCTCAACTAGTTTGAGCACATGAGGGCTTATCTTTTGCCCTTCCTTCAAGCTAACGTCGAAGAAGGCGGAAGCCGCCTCATATTGTATCACCCTTGGAGTTTGCGAAAACATTGTCGCAAGTTTGGTGTATATCTCATAAGATGTGGTTAACTTAATCATACTCCTTTAGAGATCCGGCTCCATGGAGAAGATAAGCACATTCTTAAGAGCGGAGGATCTTTCATGTAGGCTTCATAGGCCTCACGAGTTTGGACCGCGGAACGCGCGGTCGGAGTGGGTGGAGCGGCTTCGGATAGGTAACGAGTCTTATCGTCACCTTGAGCGGCCAAAAGTAATTGCGTATCCCAATCTTTAAAATTTGAGCCATGCTTATCGAGTTTGCAACGATCCATAAAGGATCGAAGCCATGAAACGTTAGTGAGAGGTGGAGCGTTGGTTGCCATTGGGGATGATGTTGAAAATTAAACTACAATAAAAATGAAGGAATTAAAACAACATCATTTTAAAACTTGTAAATTAATTTTAAAAAAGTTTAGTTTATTTACTTAATGATCTCTTATCCAATTAAGTAAACACTCCCGAGACCCAAACCCATACTAATTCGGGCACGGTGTAGCCGATTCAACCCGTATTGGTATAATTTGGTGGATTAACCTTTTAATCGGTTCTACCTTAGAACTTTCGGTCGACAATTTTCTAAAAATCATCTTTAGCCCGAACTTATTGAAACTACGGTTACGAATACTTTCGTTGAGATCGACCAAATTTCAAGGTGTAATCTTATTACCCCACTTACCCAACGTGACAATTTTAGTACCCCGGTATAGCCGAGCCTACATTCTTGTGAAGAAGGGATTCATGGGTCCATACTTTCTGGTAAGGCTAAGTCTCAATATTCATATGTAAGAGATCTAGTCAAATTTTATTATCTATCTCCGTTTAAGTGAACTAAGTCGGTGAATTATCGATAAAATAGATGACTAGGTCAACCAAGTCGAAAAAAATGCATGACATGATATATGACGATTTGGCTATGCATGCAAACATATAAAGCAAATAAAAGCATAAAAATAAACCCTAGTATGGCCTTTCCTAGAAAAGAAATAATAAAATTACAAATTCGGAAACCAACTCCTTTGGTCCCTTGAACTTCACGAGGCACGCTTCCCAAGGTAAACACCGTCTTGGTCGGAACTCCTTTCCGAATGGCACCGTCTTCAAGGATCTCCGGAATTTACAAAAATTACAACTTTTCTAGTCTACTTTATACATTATAAAATAGAAATAAATTACAATTGAGTGATACGAGATCACAAAATTACAACCGAATCGGTAACCCCTTACATTACGGGAAATACCGATTTAAAACTAAGGTCATACTAAGTAAATTACATAATCCAAAATTACGTAAATAAAATCATGACATTCATAATTAAAATATGAAATGCTTATGAATATATGAACTATCATGCAAATCCTAAGCCAAATCGTCCTATTAAATATCAATTATATAAATAGTTATCGTATACCTCGGTTTTATGGAATTGCGTGTTTTAACGTTTAACAACACTATGCATAATGCGAATCGGAATTCACACTTAAGTTAATCATCCCAACTCTTCTAGGTTTCAAAATTTAGTCTTACTCAAACTTTGAACATGATTTAACTTATTATAATAATATTGTTCGGTATTACTCGGTTTCACGGGAAAAATAATATAAAAATCAAAAAGAGTCATAAAAATTTCGAAAATTTCAAAATTCAAATTTTTAAAATTCTAGAATGTCCTTAAAATTTCAGAACTTAAAATATTAGTATTTATACGGTTTTAATATTTATTTCGAAAATAAGACGTAAAACAAGCATTTTAAGCCAGAAAATTAAATAATTAGCTCCATAAATGCAAATAAAATACTAATAATATTTTTACACTTTCCAAAACACTTTAAGAACATGAAATGGACAGAAAATTAAATGGCACACTGCCCAATAGCCGAAAATTTTAATACATGACTCTTTTTATCCAATTTTAAATGCAACTTTTTAACAAATTAAAATTAAATAAAAAAATAAACTTTTGGCTCCCAAGATAATTATGGTGATGAAAATATCATATATGTCTAATATGGGTTAAATATTCCTGCCATTTTAACAACTATTGCAAATTTTAACGATTTTCGTCATATATCGTACAATTTTAACCTTTAAAATTATTTCTCAAGCATAAATTTAGATAAAAATCTCGAAATTTTTATACATGCTGGAAATAATATATATGACATCGTGTTAAATTTTTATGGCCAAATTCCAACTTAAACTATTAAAGTCGAAATAATGTCACTAATTACCCGATTTTTACATTAAAAATCTATAATAATGCAATATATGAGATAAATTTCTGGAAACTTTAGCATACATTTTAAATATTTCATGTGACATACTCATAAATATTTATAGTCAAATTCCAAATATAACTATACAAACCCATTTTTATTCATCTTATTGCATTTTTACATTTAAAAAACATATCCCATGTATTATAAGTCCATAATTTACGAAAATTCATATTCATAACATAGGATATACGTGTGAAAACATACTGAAAAATCTCGACCAAAGGATGATTTTAACTATATTTCCCAAAATAAACAATTTTTAACCATTTAAATTAATAAAAACCGAGAATAAAATACCAAAGAATAATATATGCAAAATATATTCCAAATATCCTAAAAACATTTTAGAATCAGTAGGTATTCATGCATAAATTATTTTGGCTATATCATATACTAAACGAAATATCAATTTTTATTTTGTTATCCTAATAACTCCGTAAAAAATTAAACGGAAAGCATGCAAACAACCTAGTTGCTCTGATACCAATTGTTATGTTTAGTTATCTCATAAACTAATTATTTTAGTCATACTAACAAAATTTTAATTAACATATTAATTAAACAAATTTTAGATCTTATGCATGCTAATGTTATATGCGGAAATGAGAGGATATGAACCCTTACACACGGTCCAAACGAGATGCTAGGATGATCCTCCAAGTATTCAACAAGAACACCTCCTTTGTGATGCACCAAGACACCCCTTAAAGAAACCGAAACTTGAGTATGCTAGTACCAAAACCGGTTTTTCCTTAAACAATATACTAATCTTATTAGAAATATTAAATCAAAATACTATCACTATTATAGTATAAATATTATTATCTCTATAATAATTTGAGAGGTTTTGTTGGAGTTTTTATTACTTAGAAAAAAAATTTTCCAAAGGATTAGAATGAATATATTGTGAGCTTATCACATAAATATCAAGTGGTGCTTGGGTTGTGGTGTGGCCGGGTATGGGGAAGAACAAGAGGGAACAACTTCACTTCTCAATGCACTTAGGGTGGCTCTAGGTGTGGGTTCTCAAGACACACTTTAAACATAATGATTAAGGTGTATTTAACACACTAATCATCCACACAACCACCTCCACTAGCCGACCCATTTTAACTTAAAATGGTCATCCATTTTACATTTTGTCAATTGTATAATTGTGCATTATGTGACATGTTATATGTCACAAGTTAATAAAACACAATTATCTTAATCTAAAACATATAAATATTTATCGTATAAATATTGTATGTAATTAAATAAATCATATTTATCAATTCACAAGTAATTCATAATTACTAGTATAAAATGGTTATTAATGAGAATCGTCAATACGATTTACAACCTTTGTATTAATACACAACCCGATTCATTCTAATTACGATATCGTAAAATATCGTTCAATGTTTAACAATTGACACGTTTCAATTTTAAACATAAATCTTACAATAAGATTTAACCTCTGATTTCTCGGTAAACGAGTTTAAGGAATATGATCAAATCGTATCAATTACATTTGATCACTTTATCAATTAAGGGAATTGTCCTATAGGTGTGACCTAAAGGGATCAACTGACCACCACCGTCATACGACAGTAATGTCAAACTCTAGCTAGCCAATCATTACCGATTAATGTTGGTCAGTTGACTAATATATATCGTATCATCCCTTGTGCATTCTTGTCATGAGATTTAATTACGTGATCGCACTATTGTTGAGCACATATTTCCCAACAGCCACCATACAACCACCCACATAACCTACCAACATACTACTACTACCACCCATACACTCGTACTCAAAACCAACCCAAACAATAGTTGACTTAAGAAAAGAAAACGTGTTGTTAAGTGTGAGTGTTAAACTTACAGTAGTTCAACGATGAGGATGCGTGATGGCGATGGCAGTCTCTTATACTCGTTCTTCTCTAATTTCTTTCAGTCCTCTCACGCAGCAAACACAAGGTTCTCGGGGGTTTGTTTAGTTGATGGTGATGAATAGGGTTTTGTTCTTTTCTTTGTATTACTATTTGTCGACGGAGGCACAAGGTGAAGGAGGTAGGTTTGTGATGTGGTATATTAGGGTTTTCATGTATGAAGGAATAAAGAATTTTGTTGCATAACACGCTTGTTACTATCACAACCCGATTTCAACTCTTTCTATTCGGTCGTACCCGAGCCCGCATTCCTTTCACTCGGTCCATCACGCATCCCAAAACGCTTACAAGTTTATATCTCGTTCTTAAACCGTAACTTGAAAATTAAATAGTATTACAAGTCCGAATGATATATTAAATATAATTGCAATTAACAAATACGTATCAAGTAATATATATAATCATTCCCATCTAAAAATATAAAACAATTCCTTATTACGAACTTTGAAAAATACGGGGCATTACTGTTAGTGATATTGATCACAAGTTCATTTAAGTGCATTCGGGTTTCTTATGTCAAAACGGTTTGAACTCGTAATGGATATAATGTGAGTCGGGAATACGGAGTGTATGCTCATATAATCGTATATCGATTTCATGTATATAATGGATAAGGGACACTAATTAATAGTGTTGTCGTAGTATATTATGTACCCTATCGGGATTATATACTCGGGATAAAAATTACGACCCGGACCGGGTTGCAGTTATCTGCATGCGTGACATATACTAGTAACATGCATGGTGGAAGTTAACATTTGGCAGTTATTATGATTGCCAATGATTGGCAATGATTGGTTATATTTTTATAACCAAAACTTATCCATAAACCATACAAATATATAAAAAGAGAAGTCAGAGAAAAAAGATAGAAACCTCCTGTTTTTCGTTAAACACAGAAAAGTGGCTGTAACTTTTCTCAAAAAGTTTCTGTTCTATTTTTTCACATTTTTCTATAAGTGTATGTTTTGTGTTTTGACAAAAATAAAATAAAACAATACTCTTATTGTTATTTTGTTCTTAGTTCTTGCCTTAAGACTAAGGAATCTCTTATCCTACAGAGATTTCGTGTAACCCGAAGGCTATAGGGTCGAAATACTCTAAGGAAAGTGTGTTTAACACGATTCGATTGGGTGTAATATACCGTCTTATTGTTTTCATTTCTGTTTTTAGTGCCTTTGTTTGTATTAGTTACTATTGTGTAATCTTTGTAATACAAAAAATACAACATTCTTAGAGTATTTTCTATATTGGAAATGGATTCAATCAAAGAGATGACAAGCAAGTTTGGAAAGTTGGAGAAATTTGAGGGTGTTGATTTCCGTCGTTGGCAAAAGAAGATGCACTTCCTTCTCACCGCTTTGAAGGTTGTGTATGTGTTGAGTACTCCTATGCCGGAAATTGTTGGAGATGAAACTCTTGCGGAAATTCAACGAAAAAGAAACAAGTGGGAAAATGATGACTACATATGTCGCGGTCACATCTTAAACGGTATGTCCGACTCTCTTTTTGACATTTATCAAAGTGTAGAGTCCGCTAAAGATTTATGGAATCAACTTGAATCTAAGTACATGGATGAGGATGCTTCTAGTAAGAAGTTTCTTGTTGGAAATTTCATGAATTATAAAATGGTGGATGCTAGACCTGTAATGGAACAATATAATGAATTGCTCCGGATTTTGGGACAATTTGCTCAACATAAGATGGAAATGGATGAATCTATTTCGGTGTCTAGTATTATAGACAAGTTGCCTCCTTCTTGGAAGGATTTTAAACACATGCTTAAACATAAGAAAGAAGAGTTGAGTCTTATTCAACTTGGTAGCCATTTGCGCATAGAGGAATCCCTAAGGGTGCAAGATGGTGGCAAGGGTAAAGGGAAGGATGTTATGGGATCTTCTTCTGTCAATATGATGGAAAAGGGAGATGGTTCCAATAACAAGTTTAAGGGTAAAAAACTCTCTTTTAACAACACCAATGATGAGTCCAATAAGGCACCAAAAGGTGCTTGTTGGATTTGTGGAAAGACCGGGCATTTGAAAGCAAATTGCAAGGTAAGGAAGCACAAAAAGAACAAGGGTGCAAGTACTAGCCAAAGAGGACAAGGGTCTAATGACCAAGGTCCACCCACTAATCAAGGTCAGATTTTAGACTATGGTTTTAGTTCGGTTGTGAATTATGTACCACTAATTTCTGAAGCATTTTATGTGCAGGATGATGTAGTGGCATGGTGGATAGACTCGGGTGCAACCAATCATGTTTGCAAGGATCGACATTGGTTCAAGGACTATGAACTAGTGAAGGATGGATCCGTTCTTTATATGGGCAACGAGTCTACCGCTCCTATTGTTGGTCGTGGCACGGTGGTGTTGGAATTTAGTTCCGGAAATGTTGTAAATTTAAATAAAATATTGCATGTACCCGGAATTAGAAAAACCTTGTATCTGGTAGTTGTTTATGTAAACTTGGTTATAAGCAAGTGTATGAATCTAATAAATATGTTTTATCTAAGCATGGTGTGTTTATTGGATTTGGTTATTATTGCAATGGCATGTTTATGTTGAATGTTGTTCCAAATGAAAGTTCCATATTTATTGCTTCCTCTATGGATGATATTTCATATCTTTGGCATGTGAGACTAGGACATGTACATTATAAAAGATTGAAAACTATGTCTAAAGATGGTCTAATTCCATCTTTTAACATAAACATTAATAAGTGTAATACTTGTATGTTGACAAAAATCACAAGACAATCATTTGGTAATGTATCTAGGATCTCACATGTGCTTGAACTTATTCATAGTGATTTATGTGATTTTCGCAATTATCCATCTATAGGTGGTAAAAAATATGTAGTGACTTTCATTGATGACTATAGTCGGTTTTGTTACATATATTTACTCCATGCTAAAGATGAGACAATTGATAAGTTTAAGGTTTTTAAAAATGAAGTGGAATTGCAACAATCGGGTTTGATTAAAAGGTTGTGTTCCGATAGAGGTGGTGAATATTATGACCCATTGTATTTTGAGTCAAGTGGTATCATTCATGAAGTGTCTCCTCCCTATACATCACAATTAAATGGTGTTGCGGAAAGAAAGAATAGAGTCTTAAAAGAAATGGTTAATTCCATGTTGTCTTACTCGGGTTTGAGTGACGGATTTTAGGGTGAAGCCATGTTGACGGCTTGCTATTTGCTAAATAGGATTCCTAACAAAAGGAATAAAGACACTCCATATGAACTTTGGTACAAAAAGAAACCAAGCTTGAATTATCTTCGAGTTTGGGGTTGTCGGGCAGTTGTAAGACTACCTGATCCCAAGATTAAAACCTTGGGGGAAAGGGGCATCGATTGCATATTCATTGGATATGCTGCGCATTCAAAGGCTTATAGGTTCTATGTAATTGAACCTAATGATTCTGTTTCGGTTCACACCGTAATAGAGTCAAGGGATGCGATATTTGATGAGAGTTGTTTCTCATCAATGCCGAAGCCAAAGGATCTAGTACCTAGTTCTAGTGGAGCTATTGAGGGAAGTGACAATGTCACAACTCAAGAAGTAACACCTGAAATTCGTAGGAGTAAGAGGAAAAGGATTGCTAAATCCTTTGGTCCCGATTTTCATACCTATTTGGTTGAAGGTTCAAGTGATGGATGTGAAAACTATTATCCATATTGTTTTCACATTGATGAGGACCCTAAGACATTTGATGAGGCAATGAGGTCTCATGACTCTTCCTTTTGGAAAGAGGCTGTGAATGATGAAATGGATTCCATAATGGACAATAACACTTGGGTGCTTGCGGATTTACCTCGTGGTTGTAAACCATTGGGTTGCAAGTGGATCTTCAAAAAGAAGATGAAAGTTGATGGTTCTATCGACAAGTTTAAAGCTAGATTGGTTATCCAAGGCTTTAGACAAAAGGAAGGGATTGATTATTTCGATACCTATGCTCCCGTAGCTCGCATTACTACTATTAGATTATTGATTGCTCTTGCTGCAATTAATAATCTAGTGATCCATCAAATGGATGTCAAGACAGCGTTCTTGAATAGTGAGTTTAAAGAGGAGGTGTATATGAAACAACCGGAAGGATTTATTATGCCCGGTAATGAGCATAAAGTTTGTAAGTTAATCAAATCATTGTATGGACTTAAACAAGCTCCTAAACAATGGCATCACAAGTTTGATGAGGTTGTTCTATCTAATGGGTATAGACTAAATCAGTCGGACAAATGTGTGTATAGCAAATTTGATGACAACGGTAATGGAGTCATTATTTGTCTATATGTGGATGACATGTTGATCTTTGGTACCAACCAAAGTCAAGTAGACCTTACTAAGGCCTTTTTGTCATCAAGTTTTGCCATGAAAGACATGGGTGAGGCGGATGTGATACTTGGTATAAAGATCAAGCGTGAGAACATGGGATTCTCTTTGACACAATCTCACTACATTGAGAAAATGTTAAAGAAATTTAATCATGGAAATTGTTCTCCGGTTAACACTCCAATGGATCCTAGTGTTAAGCTTATGCCTAATAAAGGTGAAGCTATTTCACAACTTGAGTACTCTCAAGTGATTGGGTGTTTGATGTATGTTATGACAAGCACAAGACCAGATATCGCCTTTGCCGTTGGCAAGTTGAGTAGATACACAAGTAATCCTAGTCTTGAGCATTGGATTGCGGTAAAACGTGTATTGAGGTATTTGAAACAAACCATGGATTATGGTTTGAACTATGTCGGATTTCCTTCGGTTTTAGAAGGATATTCCGATGCTAGTTGGATCACCAACATGGAGGATCATTCATCTACTAGTGGATGGGTGTTCTTACTTGGTGGAGGAGCTATCTCATGGGCTTCTAAGAAGCAAACTTGTATAACAAGTTCGACTATGGAGTCGGAATTCATTGCTTTAGCTGCGGCCGGTAAAGAGGCGGAATGGTTAAGGAATTTGGTTTATGAAATTACGGTTTGGCCAAGACCTATTCCTCCTATCTCTATCCATTGTGATAGTTCAACTACTTTAGCTAAGGCTTATAGTGAAGTTTACAACGGAAAGTCTAGACACCTTGGTGTTAGACATAGCGCGGTACGTGAGTTGATTACTCATGGGATTATTTCCGTTGATTTCGTGAGAACACATCATAATTTAGCTGATCACTTGACGAAGGGATTAGCTAAAGACTTGGTTTTAAAGTCGGTAATCGGGATGGGTTTAAAGTCCATCTAGATCTTTATGATAAGATACCCAACTTCCCTCTAACATATTTTAGAGGCTAAGTTCAATGTGGAAGGCTTATTGTGGAAGATTGAGACACATGTTATAATCACGTAAGGTATGTGCATGACCTGCATGACAAGAGGTTGAAGTTTAATACTTCTTAATAAAATCTTTGACAAAGTGCATTTTGCAGGTGCACGATGAAAGATTTACCTATGTGAGCGTGAAGTGTAGCCGCTTCAAGAGGCTTGGACTTGGCTTCCTATACTCTCATGAAAGGATATGGACACAAGACGGTCAATAGTGTCAAGTTTGTAACTTTAAGAGTTTATTGAGTCTATGTGTATGTTATCTTCATGTATTCAATATGGGTTGAAAGGTTCAATCCGTGGGACACCTTGATTCTCGAATATTTGGAATGTGTAATATACTAATGTGGAAGTTCAATCCTCGGGACACTTTCATCTATGCATAGATTTGCTTACTTTGTTGCTTTAATGGAAACAAGGGATACACTTAAATGGGGGAGGAATGTTAGTGATATTGATCACAAGTTCATTTAAGTGCATTCGGGTATCTTATGTCAAAACGGTTTGAACTCGTAATGGATATAATGTGAGTCGGGAATACGGAGTGTATGCTCATATAATCGTATATCGAGTTCATGTATATAATGGATAAGGGACACTAATTAATAGTGTTGTCGTAGTATATTATGTACCCTATCGGGATTATATACTCGGGATAAAAATTACGACCCGGACCGGGTTGCAGTTATCTGCATGCGTGACATATACTAGTAACATGCATGGTGGAAGTTAACATTTGGCAGTTATTATGATTGCCAATGATTGGCAATGATTGGTTATATTTTTATAACCAAAACTTATCCATAAACCATACAAATATATAAAAAGAGAAGTCAGAGAAAAAAGATAGAAACCTCCTGTTTTTCGTTAAACACAGAAAAGTGGCTGTAACTTTTCTCAAAAAGTTTCTGTTCTATTTTTTCACATTTTTCTGTAAGTGTATGTTTTGTGTTTTGACAAAAATAAAACAAAACAATACTCTTATTGTTATTTTGTTCTTAGTTCTTGCCTTAAGACTAAGGAATCTCTTATCCTACAGAGATTTCGTGTAACCCGAAGGCTATAGGGTCGAAATACTCTAAGGAAAGTGTGTTCAACACGATTCGATTGGATGTAATATACCGTCTTATTGTTTTCATTTCTGTTTTTAGTGCCTTTGTTTGTATTAGTTACTATTGTGTAATCTTTGTAATACAAAAAATACAACAATTACAATATTTATGTCAATTATTTTACCATGTATGAAAGAAAAATATTGTATTAAATTGTACAAAAATGGAATGTTGGAACATTGGATAAGAATGAAGGGAGGGTATGTCATGTCAATATTATGTCATTAACAATTGAGTTATGTTTTTTTTAATGATGAAAATGATTGTAACACACTAAACTCCATTATATTATTTCAGTGCTATTGTTTGAAATATTTCACTCCTCCACCATTTCTCTCATTCTTCACTTGCTAACTATTGAGA
The DNA here is from genome assembly GCA_029255685.2 of Silene conica. NCBI lineage: Eukaryota > Viridiplantae > Streptophyta > Magnoliopsida > Caryophyllales > Caryophyllaceae > Silene > Silene conica. Next base: position 28,756,395 of record CM055312.2, on the reverse strand, counting down.
ATTCTCTACTTCTTCCCAATATAGACGTGACGTTAAGTTAGTAACAAACTAAAATCTAAAAAATAATATATCAAACATTAAATGTACGATTAGTGTTTTACAACTAATATAAGCAGCAAAAAACGCTATAATTACAAATTATTTCAATATTCGTGCAACGCACGAGCATGAAAACTAGTAAGTAGTGTTGTGGGGTAAGGTGGAGTATTGTCGTAGATTAAAATAACTAAAATAATTATAAAAATTTTATTAAAAAATGAACAATAAAATATTATTATAAAAAAATTGATGCATTTATTTAGAATATAAGAGTAAGTGTAGTATTTTCTAAGAAGGAAATGTATACACCGTAACACATTTGTAAGGCTGGGCACAGTGGGCAGTAACCAGTTGTAACACTTGTAAGAAAAGTGAAAAAGTGAAAAGCTGAAAGGGGGGCAATAAACCAAGTCACTTGCTCAGTCACTCGAATTTTCATCAGAATTGCTACAAGAATCATAGATTTATCCCCTTTAGAACCCTAATTTTATTTCCTCCAAAAAAAGCATCTATTTCACATAATCTGTTTTCCCCCCTAAATTAACAGTAGAAGAATCCGATAAAAAATGAGTGAACAATCTGAACATGCAAGCTTCACACAACCCCATCAACCTCAACAGTTTCTACTTCAATGTAAAGTTTTCATCTTTCATTTTATTTATTATTTGCTACGTTTTTTTTTTCTTAAATTTGTATTTTTATTTTTTTTGATTTCATGATAATTATGGTTTTTGGTAATTTCAGCGACCACCTCAGAAGACCACAATCAACAAGAATTGGTTCAGCCTCCAAGTAAGTCAATCTGTTATACTCTCTCCGTCTCACTTATTTGTGTTGTCTTTAATTAAACTAGCCGTTATAGATTATACGAAGTAGTCAATTATTTATTTACATTTGATTTTAATCGTACAGAAATGAATGAGACTGAGTGAATAAATGATTGGGAGGAAGTGAGTCACTTTTTTTTAATGTCGGGTTTATTAAATGGTTGGTTGATGTTGCCTCTAAGAGCAAGTGCAATGGTGAGCTAATGTAGCATTAGCTTGAGTTGCCACATCATATTTTTTAAGATATATTATTTTGAGCTACAATTGTATACAATGGTTTCAAGCTAATTTAAATGGACCCACATACAACAAAACTTCCAAGTTTTTTATTTAAATATTATTTTTTTATAAAGAACTTTTAATTTGATAGGTTGAAATTTTGGGTTGGGGCATTTGAGCTAGTAGCTTAATGGGGCTAGTAGCTTGATTTAAGCTAATACAAAAGTAGAGGTACAATGGTTTGGCTACTAGCTTACAACTTTTTATATTTGCAAGCAAGTCCCTTAGCTAAACCATTGCACTTGCCCTAACTGTAGTTCCCAACGTTGCAGTTACATTAGGTTTACATGTGGGTGCTCATTAATAGTTGATTATCTGTCAGTGGCCGAAAAAAGTTGGCAACTTTCTAATACTTCTATGATTCTTCTGTTGCTAATATAATTCCCTTTATAGTTATTTGCTCGATGATATGCTATGTTATTTAATCATTCTAGGCTTTAAAATGACCATGTTCTATTAGATGAGTTTTCGGGAAATTGTTGAGGTTTGTTGTGGTGTTCTAGTACATACTTTGGAGTCAAAAACTCAATTTCCAAACTATTTATGCACTTCTTCCTATTATATAGTTCATGGAAATATATGGAATTTAGTGATGGTGCTTGTTATGCAATGTATTTTTGTCTATTGCAATTTGCATCATCAAATGTGAACATTGGGCATGTATGAAAATCCCGGTGCTAGTGTTTATCGCCAAACAGTTGATTCTTTAACCCTTACTGCATTGAGGTAGATTGAAATGAAGGGAATAATACCCAATTATCCTATCTTGCGCCCAGATTGATGCTTTATGTTCATCATACCTATGAGTTTGCCTAGAGTAGTTTGAAATTTGCAACCATTGCTCAATATGTGTTATGGTCGTGTCTTCGTATTCTCCTAGCATGAGCTAAATGCTTAAATTTCAAGTCTTATCCAATGACTATTATATTAGATGCCCTGGAATGCCCAGTCTCTACATTTATCATGGATGTTATTTTGTTTGAAGTAACAATAGTCTTGTAGATGATGTGATAGATTCCTCAACTTTATTATAGTGTAATGCTAACTCCTTTATCATAGTTCATATCTACAAAGAATTGAAGAATCTTGATTCTTGACCAAGACATACAAATATGTTTGAGTTTAGAGGATCTTTGTATGCCAGTTTATTGATTGTGTCTTTGTTTTTGTACCTTATTAATGTAGATGCTAAAGAGCAGTTGTTGTACAAGAACCGATTACAGGAGTTCGCGCAAAGGGCCAGTTTACCATTACCATCTTATCATACTGTCAGTGAACAAGAATCCCGTGAGTCCAATAGGTGGTTTAGATCTACTGTTGAGGTGGACGGAAAAAAATATACATCTTTGAAAACATTTTCTACCAGAAAGGCTGCTGAGCAAGATGTCGCAAAACTTGCTTTGGAAGGCATATCAAAAACTATAAAAGATTATGTATCCAATAAGACCGTTGATGAAGCATTTCCTCCAATACACGAGGTTTGATCCATCTTTGTAGTTCTAATTTTGGTACAATTATGTTAATTGAGTTTCTTTCTCTATGCACTATGAAATTTAAGTTAGCTTAAGCTTATTCAATAAAGTTTTAGATACTGAACCAATTTTTTTTTCCCGATGAAGTTCTGGATTGGATTAAGGCAATTGCTATAGAATTATGGCTTGAGTGTAGTGTACATTCTTAAATAAAGCAAGTATTAACAACAAATAAGAATGATCAAGATTACCTTCTCGAAAGTTTTTGCTTTCTTTTGTAGACTTAACAATAAAATCCTGTACAATAAGAACTCTTATGGCAGAGCAAAAAATACTGTTTTTTTTGTCTATAGTAGCTTGCTTTATCATGCTGTCCATGTGCTCTACATGGAGAAAAATTGTGAAGTAGTTCTCATTAGTTCTTCGTGAAGAGCAATTTGAAAGCTTGCTCTCTGTTAAAACTTTGCCATAGCAACTGAAAATGTGAGAGCACTTAAATATCAAAGAGGCGGGACCAAAAAATAAGTATCATGTATGAGAGTTTTGCTATTGTCGGTGTAAATTTGGTTTTTGCTCTCAAAAAGGAGAGTGTAGATGAAGAGCACACCAAGTGCTTCCCATTTTTTTCGTTTTTACTATTGTGCATGTTCTTAGTGGAAAAAACATTTGGTGATTACTTGGAATGATAGTAATTATTAGAAAATGGAGGAGAGTAGTGGTGGTGGAAATGAGGAAAAGAAGGTAACCCACCTCTCCCCTAAGTAGTGCATTACCTCCATATGGGGGTAATAGTTCCTCCCTCATCTCGTCTTTCGGTTCTTCACTAGTACCTCTAACCATCATTCTTCTTAATTTAAGCTCTATTACTCCCCTAATAACTATTTTCAATCCCTAGCGACCCCTTAGTCATATCACTCGAATAGAGAAATCTTGGTAACAATTGTACTCCTATGTTTTTGTTTTGTTTTTCTGTTTTTTTTTTTTTTTTTTTTAATGTCCATACATCTTTTATAAAGGAGTTACAGTGTTATACTAAGTACACATGTGAATACTGTGTTCTGGTCACATAACCACTTTTTTTTTTCTAGTTCATCCTTTTGTCATTTCTTGTGTAGAAGCCGAGGGGCCTGCTGAACTTGCAAAACCTTGACAATTAAGAGAGATCTGTTAGTTTCATAATCCTGATAAATTATTGCCAGTTGCCACTGTATTAACCTGTTCTATGTTATGATAAGCAGAAAGTGGGATGTTCATTAACAGCAAATGCCAATCTTGTCAATAGTTTTGGAGAGGAAGTGGAACAGTAGATATAAAAGTGGTCTTTATTTACATCACTAAGTAAACATTGTGATTCATGAGAAGCCACCAGCAATCCTGTTGTCCATAAGTTTTTAGCCGATATCTATAAAATGTTAGTATATCTGGTAGGCTGTTATATAGAACTTCCTTATTCCCTTTTTGGTTCTTTGGGCTTAGAGGTGTGCATATGAATGCATTTCTGTTTGGAGGGCTTTAGATTACTAGAGTTATGCAAGTGAAGAAACATTTACTGTCTATCACATTGGAACCAAAAATTTGATATTGGGCAAATTTGTAATGATGAGCAAAGTAAAAGTCAGGAACTGCATCAAATACTAGTAAACTGTAAGCACTTATTGAGGGCCTACCCTCAATGGTTCACAGTCACACTCTAATGTGGGCAATTCTTTCAGCAACTTGGTACTTCCTCTTGACAGTTCGACTCTGATTCTTTATGTTTTTTTTTTCGCGGTGTTTCATCAAGTTCTTTGTGTTCTATGTTTGGCAAACTTTTATACTTACCCAATTACTAATTTACCCTTGTCAAGATTCCTCATCTATTCCCCACCACTTCTCTCACCTTCATAGCCTAACCAACCTACCACCATCCTAACTCATCGCCATCCTCACCACCACCACCATTCGCACCACACCGCCAGAGTAAGCACCTCTAGATGGCCCCACCACCCACCACCGCTAGAAACGACCACCTATAAAAGGGTTTAGAATATTGTCCAATACGTCTCGTATCGTGGGTAAAGTATAAATAGGAAAAATATGCCAGGAGGCAACCGATTTATAATGTATATTGGCCAACTTGGCCCGGGCGAAGAACCCTTGATGACAAGAGTTATAACTTGAACCAACCAAAGTTTGTGATGAAAAATACTAAGAAGTATAATATCGGCGAGATTAATTATTCTAAATAGACTTAATCTTGACTTGAAACGAGAGAGACAATAGATGATAAAATATCTACAAAAGGTTTTTTAAAAAATACTACTGCGTTAAACGCGATCCAAATTTCAATGGCTATGATTCTACCACGATCTTAAACCGTGCTCCTACCTTGTCGGGTTGGGGTTGGTGTTTGACATGGTGGTGAGTACCTTGTGGTTTCCCCGAGATGGGGTGGAATTCTATAGGGTTGGAGTGCTCTTTTGGGTTATACGGGTGTTTTCAGGCAGGTGTAAGTGGCTTTTGGTCTTCTCCAGCGGGTGAGCCTAAGTGGCTGGGAATAGGCTGAACTGTGGTGGTTGGGTGAGTGGAGGTGGTTGACTTGTTTGGGCAAGGTTGTGGATGGTAAAGGGAAATGCTTAAAATGGAAATGACTTGCCCATACCTCATTTATATCTTTCTACCTAACCCTAAAAACCTGTTCCAAAAACAAACGTAAAAATCCTAATGAGTCGGAGGGATTATATGATAAAGTAGAATTTTTGCAAAGTTCTTTAGTAAAGATGCTACCAAGATTACTGTATAGGAAACCTTGTTTTGACATTGTAATAGAGGACAATACTTCAAGAGTTCAAGGTTGGAACTTGGAAGTTTTGGCTGTGCGTTATATATTTTCTTTTGAACTTAAAGTCACTCCCTTTAAGTTCAGTTTAACTCTTATAAGTCCAGTTCAGAAAAAGTTCAGCACTTATAAGTTCAGAAAAGTAAAGCTCCTATAAGTTCAATTAAGCTCCTATAAGTTCAACTCAGAAAAGTTAAGCTCCCATAAGTTAAATTAAGCTCCTATAAGTTCAATTTAGAAAAGTTAAGCTGAATTAATACCTATTTTTCTATAAGCATCCTATAAGTTAAATTAAGCTCCTATAAGTTCAATTCAGAAAAGTTGAGCTCAATTCTTACCTATTTTTCTATAAGTTCAGTTTAAAAAAAGTTAAGTCAGTACAAGTTTAGTTCAAAAAAATTAAGTCTAAAAAAATAGGGCTGAAATCAAATACACTTCAAAACAACTTTGTGGCACCAGGAAACAAAGACTACGTAAGAGCAATAACATTGAAGTTTTATTCCCCTTATCTGTTTCGTATAATATTTCATGTTAAATGACCTCACATTATCTTTTAAGTTTTGACTAAGCCTTCTTGTTGTTGTAAGTATTGGACCGGGTGGATTGAAATTCTTCCATCGTCTCTCTTTTGAGTTTCGGCTTGCATGAACGTCATGACCTCCCATCTACATAATGGATCAGTGCGTGTGCGTGTGCGGTGATGGCTATGGTTAAATGATATAGTCTGTTATTTCACTATCCCCGACGTGTTTTTCAGGATAGAACCTTTAGCAAGTCTATATTGAACGAATTTACAGCAAAGAAGAAATTAGCGATGCCTGCTTACGAAACTGTTAGATTGGAGAGTGTGGTTCCTCTTTTCGTCTCATCATTGGTTTTTGATGGGGTAAAGTACACTGGAGAACCTAGTCTAAACAAGAAAGAGGCTGAGCAGTTTGCTGCTCGGGCGGTTATCCTTTCCCTTTTAGGTATCGTTGCATTTTAAAGGATTGCACAAGTTCACTACTTTCATTTTTCTATTGCGTATTAACCCAACTTTTGTTGGCTTCTGTATCTTACAAATAAATTTCTTACTGGTGCAGCTAATTCTGGAGTAGAAACACTTCTCTCTGAAATTGTGATATCAAAGGCTAAGTTTCTTTCTGCAGTTTATGAACACTCGAAAGTGAACACAAGTGTTTCACGTTTGCCAAATTCAGGAAGCGATATTGGGACATATGCTATCAAAGAGATTGTTTCTAATAACGGTAAGCAAACAACTGATATGACTGAAAATGTTACGTCAGAGGAAATCCAACAACAGTCCGCTAGCAAAAAGGCTAGATTACCGGATAGTACAACTGAATTCAGGCAGTCTAACTTAAATACAGTTTCTGAACCCAGCTTCCTCCCAAAATACCAGACAGTTCCTCAACCCAGTTTGTTCCCAATCTTCCAAAATCTCCCTCAACAAAGCTTCGTGTCAAATACGCAAGCACTTCCTCAACCAAGTTTGCTTCCAAGCACACAAATGTTTCCTCAACCAAGCTTACTACCTAACTCCAATGCACTTTCTCAACCTATCCTGCTTTCAGGCACCCAACCATACCCTCAATCAAACTTACTACCAAACTCCAACGCACTTCCTCAACCCAGTCTGCTTCCAAGCATCCATACACTTCCTCAACCAAGCTTGTTACCAAACTCCCAGATGCTTTCTCAACATTCTCAACCAAGTTTACTTCCAAACTCCCAGACCCTTCCTCAACCAAATTGCCTTCCAATCAATTTCACACCATCACCTGAGGCTCAAACTCCTTCAAATGAATCAGCTTCTAGTAGGAGAAGGAAGAAGAAGAAAGCTAACAAAAAGGCGAAAGATGGGATGCAGTAAGTCACAAGATTTCTCTCTTCTTTAATCTAATAAAACTTTAAAATCATTATGACCCCGTGTCGTATCCTTAACTTGCCAATCGTTTGTGTCTAATTATGAACGTTTTCCTTATTAAATGTTTGACCTAGGTAGTAGCTTGTATCTTCAAATTAGTCAGTGGCTGTTGCATAGTGTTGTTTATCCTTTGTGTGTTTTCAGGATGCAGATATCAAATTTGCCCCCAAGCCAAGTCCCACCTTGTACTATAGCCCACTGAGCAGAAGTTTTCCATCACCATATCAATGAGTAAGATACACCGGAAAATCTTGCCTTTTTTACTTGTCAGTTGTGCCGCATCTTTCTGGTGGGAATAGATTGGGACCTTTATGCATCTTTTTAGAAAGTTTATTCTATATCCCTTAGTTTGCCATGCCATGCGATCATAGCCATTTTTCAGTTTGTATCTACTGTTTGTTGCAACAGCCTGTAGATTTTAATAATTTCCGACACTTCCTTTAAACGACACATATTGAGTTCATTTAGTCCAACCTAGAACGAAGCTCGGTAACAAGTAACAACCCCTCTTATATTTTCATTATATATGTGAACGGGTGCTTCACTTTTGTCTGTCACAAACATCGATGCCAGGAGGCTGGCTATATAGTTTTGCGCTTTGGGCATACTCTTTTTCCTTAATTTTTGAGCAGTTTATGACAACCGTGATTTTTTTTTTCTTAAAGAATTTGTTATTTAAAGCATTTCTGTATCAATTGACATTGATGATTACTGTTTACTGTAGAGGGGTTGGTCTCAAATTCCAAATTTGCTGCTGCTTTTCCATTTTGTCTTATATCTTTCTTTTAAAATTTCTTATTTGGTGAAAAGGAAATGCACCATTTGCGAGTACTCTTATTTGGTGTATGAAGAAAGTATTACGTCTTGAGAGGACGGAGATCTGTACTTTCTCATGCAAGCTTTTGCAAATTCATTATAGGCATAAATTGTTTTTCCGTGTAAACAGAACCGCTAGGGAAGTTTTTTATGCTATCAGATTTATAACATAGTTCATAAATATCATCACTTGATGGCTCCCCTCAACAATTCTATGAGGCTCTTTAACGTTCTTTCCGTGTCTAATCTTTCATTTTATTTTTTCTTGAATCTAGACAGAATCACTTGGATTAAACTCTTCTCTTGCGGATTGATACAGGTTGTCGATAATGGTGTACCTGTAGACAGTTTTAGAAGGAATTGCAATGTAATGGTTGTACTTCGTTACCAATGTCGTCTTTTAACCTGTAGACAGTTTTAGAAGGAATTGCAATGTGATGATTGTACTTCGTTACCAATATGTCGTCTTTTAGTAGAAATGCGCTGTCTGGTTGTACTTCGGTAACCTTTGATTTTAACTGTTCTGATAAAATAGTGACTTTAGGTCTCTGTCTGTTTTAGTTCGCATCACATGGTAGTGAGGTGCTGAAGACGTTTGATGTGAATAACTTGACACAGGCATTATTAATTATTATCGACACAAAAAAAGTCCTGTGGTCGTGTTCGGATGAAAACTGGTTCTAGGTCAGTACGATGAATTTGTGCAGGACTCGTAGTTAGTTACTGAACCCAAATTTCTCCCAAAAGGTCAATCATTGTAGCCTATCTTTATCCGGGCTTTGAATCTTTTATGAACTCGGATGCCATCCTTTTGACCTTGATCATCATTCCAAGTTATGGGGAAGAAGGCTATGCAGAGACCAACTCAATTCGTTATCAATATTTCCACGTTTATCACTTAGATTATACTAGTGTTAAACCCGTGCAAAATTATATGGTTATATTTTTAGAAAAAATATGGTGGATAATTAATATTACCGAATAGTGTCAATAATACGTGAATATTGTGCATTCAATTTCTATTATATTGATAATACCTTAAAATTGCACATGATAATAATAATTGTATTTATATATCCATTCTTTTATTGTTTTTTTTTAAATTGATATAGATGTTATTTTAAGGTTTATTTTGTACCGTTATATTTATGATTTGATTTCGCAAAATATATAAATTTGTACACTATTATTGGTTGTTATATTAATATTATGTTATTTTTATTGTTTTTTAATTTAGTATTGTCGCTTTTTTTCGATTGCAAAAATGCACGGCTATATTTAACCGGTATACTTTTAAGAATATCGATATAATATATCGATATATTGTGTATTGTAATTATTTATTGGAATTTTTTAACTTTACTCAATTTTGTTTTTAAATTTAGTATTGTCGCTTTTTTTCTATTGCAAACATGCACCGGTATATTTAACGGGTATACTCTTGCCAGAAATTAAAATTTCATGTTTATGAATTTATATAAAAAATGTTATGTAATATTTCTTAAACTACGTTGTCAGGTATTTATTTAGAATTTCAGACGGTTATTTCTCAGGAAATTCATAAATGAAATTGCGGTTTATTCTAAAATTTTAATACCATAAACCGTTTTAATGTTAAAACAGTTGTGCAAATTATTAATTATCCACAGGTATATTCAATCCCGCTATTAATCATTACGTAAAATTTACGGTTTATTTTTGTAAAATCAAAATAGTTGTGCAAATGAATTACGCAATTTTACACGAGTTTTTCGTAAAATTTCATGTTTACGATTTATATAAAAAATGTTACGTAATATTTCTTAAACTACGATATCAGGTATATATTTAGAATTTCAGGCGGTTATTTTCTAGGAAATTCATAAAAGAAATTGCGGGACCCACCTGAGAGAATTAAAAAAAAATCACAATTGGATTGATGACGTGGCGCGTCGAGGGCTTCTGAAATGATTCAGTAATTATATAGATAAGATTGGGGGTAGACCTTGTAAAATAAACCGAATCCGAAAAACCAGTTGAAAAACTCAATTCGTTATCAATATCTCCACGTTTATCACTTAGATTATATTGGGGGCAGACCTTGTAAAATAAAACTGAATCCGAAAAAACAGTTGAAAATATATGAAATGATAACGATCGAACACTTGGTATGGGTAACTTAAACACTTGGTATGGGTAACTTAAACAGCATTCGAAACTCGACTCAATCTTTACCGGATTGAAGTTGAATAGAATTTAATAATTAACTTAATGATACTCGAAACTGAATTTATCTAATACAGATTAACCAAAACTAAACTATTTATTTCCTCATTAAGAACTCATTTTAGATGTTTTTGATTAATTTTTTATTTACTAATTGTACTTTGAATAATTAGATTCAAATTGAAGAGTAAAAGGGTAACTTTTTTATCGTTAACTCAAGAGAATTATGAATCAAAATAAAACAGAACTGAAATTGACCTAATCTGAACCGAAATTGAAACCGAATCAAAATAGTACAAATTGATTAAAATTGGTATCTAAAGTGAACTGATGTGGGAGCATCCTCCTATGGACTACTCCTTAGCCAGAATACGAAGTCTCTAACTTGTGGATTCGAATTTGGGTCAAATATAATGTTCAAAATAGCACGGGTTAGAATTGAAGAAAGACCATAGATCAACAATGCCCATACGGCAGCCCATGGGGACGAATAAGCCCTACGGCCAGCCCATAAAGCTGAGCAAGCAGCCATACGCCCAACTTAGAGGCGTGTGGAAGTTTCTAGATGTGTTAGTTAGTTAGTTACTTAAAATTAGTTAATAAAAATTAGGAAAGTATTGACTTTTCCTAATAGTAATAGGAATCCTAGTTCAAGTAGGAAATCCTAATAGTGGTAGGAATCCTAGTTGTAGTAGGAATCGTAATTATAGTAGGAGTAGCAGAATCTTAGTCAAACAATGTGTTTGAATCTTAATAGGATTAGGAATTGTATTCTTAGTCAAACTAGGAAGTCTTAATTACACTAGCTATATGACTTCTAGTTCTTGTAGGACTAAGGTCATTGGACCTTATTAGGTTAGGACTAGGGCAAGTGCACACCTATAAATAGGATGTGCAGGCCGTGTGATATGCATACAATTCAGAAATATACAATAAATTTAAGTCTCTGTGTGAGCATTAACATTGATAAGGTTTACGAGTCTAGTCTTTGGGATCAATCTTGCGAGGTGATTTGCAGGGTGTGCCGAGTCTTTCTTGCGAGGAAAGGATGTTCATCGATATCCAACTATTCCATTCATCACATTCATACAATCGTTCCATCAATCTTCTATACTCCATCATCGTCCATAAACAACCTGTTACCATTTGTCCATCATCAAACACCATTTGTCCATCACCTTACATTCATCAATCATACATACGATTAGAAACTTTTACCAACGTTCACAGCCAGTTCATAGTGCTTAACCATACGTCCATATTCATCCAAGATTCATCCGTATACATTCATCTTATCCAAGAAAGTCATTCTGCTGCAATCTTGTTCCAAGAAAGTTATTCTACTCGAAATTAAGTGAGGGATACGCATCAAATTGGTATTAGAGTTTCGGCTTTTGATTTCCTTAAACCAAGACGATCCTTGGGTTTATGTTGTGTTACCTGTATCGCTATGTCGAAGGAAATTCAAACTTGCATTGAATAAGGTGTAGAGACTTGAGCTTTCATTATTATTCCCGGAATTTGAGGGTGTGTTTGATCGATTGTCAGACAAGTTCAATAAGTTTGATCGTGAATGTGTTCAATATTTTGAAGTACAGAAACAACAAACGAAGAAAGAACCTGTTGGTACCATTCACGCGGAACAAGAGTAGTCCCATGTAGAAGAGTTAGAAGAGATGATATCTAATGTTGTCGAAAAAATTGTCCAAAAGTATGTCTGATAGAAGACTGTCATATTCTGAATGATAAAACAAAAGAGGAAGATGGAATCATCCCGTTTGATTTTGAATCAATGAGAGGTAACTTGAATCAATGAGAGGTAACGATAATCAGCTAGAAACGGTGGATAGTAGTTTACAGCCTCAAATATGACCGTTCGTGGAAGAGAGCATTGGGGCTTGTGGTGCTGTTTGTGAGAAGGACGAGAGTGAGGACAACAAGGGTTTAGTGGAGGATCTTATTGTAGGTGACCAAGAGTTCTTTGTGGATCCATACACGGCTGAAACAAACAACAACCTCCAATCAACCATATATCCATCCAAGGACTTACATACATGCTCAAGCCACTCGTTCAACCACATACCTACACCGTCACAACCATATACGTTACCATTAATCATACAAGCAACCATCAAGGTTACAATCCATCCGAATACCATGAGATCAATCATCTTCACAAACAAAAACACCCAATCTGTTTCATCTAGAGAACCAAATATTCAATCATCACATGATCGTAGCTAGGATTGGCAAGCAATTATGCGTGAAAGACTATCCATGTGGTGAGGGGTTGAATTCTGACCGTATAAATAAGCTAACATTGCGGACTAAAGGAAGATTGAAATATTATAAGTTACATCGGTGGGATAGGGATAAGGGAATACTAGTTAAAAACCAAGTTCTAGTTTTGTTGAGTGTAGAACCTTACAAGAGTGAGTTATGGTACAATGAGGTTTCTATGGTGGCGTGTCTTATGCTGTTGGGAAGACCATGGCGAGTTAATCTAAGACCTATAGTAACCAAAGCAAATCAGGAGTCTCGGTCCAAGAAGGAGAGCATATTCCTAACCATGGAGCGAGATGAGGAGTTGTTAGGTGGTTGTGAAATTCAGGAGGGTAGGAATGGTCACGGTGGTGGTAATACTAATCAAAGGGATTACGATCTTCTGCCTATTTTGAAGAAGGGAGCCGTGGTCAAGATAAAGGATAAGAAGCTACATAGTGTGAGCCGTTTTGAGAATTCGAATCCTACCATCCTTAAGAGTAATGGTGCTATGTAATGGACAACATGGTTATTTCGTAAGCTACTTATACCAGGAGAAAGGGGTAATGAAGGAGCTGATCACGGTGGAAATGAGAGCGAGCAAAGGGAGCCTGATCTTTTACCCTGTTGGGAAATGTGTCCTCAACAATAGTGCGATCACGTCAATGATAATAATCATTGTCAAAATCTTATGATAAGAATATGCAAGGGATGATCCGATATTATATATAGTCAACTGACCAACATTAATCGGTAATGATTGACTGACTAGAGTTTGACATTACTGTCGTATGACGGTGTTGGTAAGTTGATCCCTTCAGGTCACACCTATAGGATAATCCCCTTAACATATACATTGATCAATTGTATACGATATGAATTGATCAAATTCCTTAAAATCGAATATCGAGAAATCAGAGGTTGAATCTTAATGTAAGATTTATATTTGAAATTGAAATGTGTCGATTGTCAAATATTAATCGATATTTTTGAAATATCGAAATTAGAATATGAATGGTTCGTGGTTATAATAAACGTTGTATATCGTATTGACGATTATTATAATAACCATATATTGGGACGGTAATTATGAATTACTAAAATAATTTGTTAAATATGATTTAATTAATTTAGAAATATTATTTATGTGATAAATATATTTTAAATTAATACAATTTAATTATATCTCATAGGATGTTGCATATTATACAATTGTACAAATTACATTTGTAAAATGAAGGTCCATTTTAAAAAATGGAGACCGTGTCAAATTGATGTTGTAAGATAATATTATGTGATAATTTATCTTATTTACATAATCATTGTGTTAGGGTTGATATGACTTAACACTTAGCACATGGGTAAGAACAAAAAGAATAAATCTCTTCCCTATAACCACCCATGCACACGGCAACCCTAACCCCTCCCTCTATATATGTGATACATTCACATAATCATTCCAACCCTAATGTTTTTGTTATTTTTCTAGTGTAAGAAATAAAATACATAACCTCTATTAATATTATTCACATAATATTTTTACTACAATAGTTGTAGTATTTTAGTAGACTAATAATAAACATTAGTTTACGGTTTAAGGAGAACCGTTTTTGTTCACCTAGTCCGTGTCAATTTCGGTTGGTTAAGGGTAAGTCTTGGGTGCAATTTAAAGGAGGCAATCTACGTTGGTTGCTCCGTAGAGGATCGTCCTTAGCATTCTTGGACCGATTGTAAGGACTATTATCCTTTTATTTCCGCATTTTTATTGCATGCATAACATCAATATAAATTAATGAGTTAATTTTGTAAATTTAATTAGTAAGACTAATTTTATGGGTATGTTAGTATGACTAAATTTCCATCATACCCATCCTATGTAAAGAATCCTTGGGCGTGAGCATTGATGGGGAGTTACATAATGAGAGTTTTAGTCAAGATGCTAATGCGAATTATGTGATTAATCGAGATGAAGTAGCTATGTCCAAAACAGCCTGTTTGATCATAGAAGTGCTGTGCAAGGAAAGGATAATGGCGAGAAGGAAGTGGTGAGATTACTTAGGTCTGTTATTACAATGATGGTTCGACTTGGAAGATGTGTTTTTGATCCAGGTGGCAGCATACATCAAAATTCGAGGCCAAACTTTCAAAAAGAAAGAGAGTGTGATGCGGGGACATCCTCCTATCAACTACTCCTTAGCCCGAATACGAAGTCTTTAACTTGTGGGTTCGAATTTGGGTCAAATACAGTGTTTAAAATAGCATGGGCTAGAATTGAAGAAAGACCATGGATCAACGATGCCCATACGGCCAGCCTATGGGGACGAATAAGCCCTTCGACCAGCCCATAAGGCCGAGCAAGTAGCCATACGACCAACTTGGAAGCGTGTGGAAATTTCTAGATGTGTTAGTTAGTTAGTTTATAAAGATTAGGAAAGTATTGACTTTTCCTAATAATAGTAGGAATCCTAGTTGAAGTAGGAAATCCTAATAGTGGTAGGAATCCTAGTTGTAGTAGAAATCGAAATTATAGTAGGAGTAGAATTTAGAATCCTAATTAAACTATATGTTTGAATCTTAATAGGATAATGAATTGTATTCTTAGGCAAACTAGGAAGTCTTAATTACACTAGGTATAGGACTTCTAATTCTAGTAGGACTAAGGTCATTGGACCTTATTAGGTTAGGGTTATGACAAGTACACACCTATACATAGGATGTGCAGGCCGTGTGATATGCATATAATTCAGAAATATACAATCAAATTTAAGTCTCCGTGGGAGCATTAACATTGATTAGGTTTACGAGTCTAGTCTTTGGGATCAATCTTGCGAGGTTGATTTGCATGGTGTGCCGAGTCTTTCTTGCGAGGAGGGGAGGTTCATCGATATCCAGCTATTCCATTCATCACATTCATACAATCGTTCCATCAATCTTCCATACTCCATCATCGTCCACAAACAGCCTGTTACCATTCGTCCATCATCAAACACCATTCGTCCATCATCTTACATTCATCAATCATCCATACGATCAGAAACTTTCACCAACGTTTACAACCAGTCCATAGTGCTTAACCATACGTCCATATTCATCCAAGATTCATTGTAACATCCTGTAATTTTAGAAATTATATTTTTATAATTAAATTGATTTCGGAAATTTATATTTTAATTTAATTAATTTTATAAATGTATTTTAAGAAAAAATAGTTAAGTTCTATTTTAAGGGAAATAAATCCGTAGAATGAAATCCTCACTTGGCATTCCCGCTTAGCTTAAATTCCCGACTCAATCCCGTTCATAACTTAACATCTGTCTTCCTTATAAAAATAAGAAGGAAAACATTTTCACTCATCTCATTCACTAATTTCATCACTCCGGATTCGTTATAACTCCAAACGCGGTAATTCTTTCGCCATCGCGTTCCTTGCGTCTTTCCCGTAATTTCCATGTTTTCAATATTCAGAATCGCTTCCGGGTAATTTCCGGCCTGTTATGCTTTTATTTCGAAAATCCTATTGTTCAACTTGTTTTCCTTTGTTTAAGGTGCTAACCTTGAAGACCGCGAGAGGACACATATTTGATCGAAGATTCAAGTGACGACGATGAGTGATGGAGATGGTGGCTGGTCTCTGGTCCTACGATCCCACGCCTCTTTTCTGAATTAGGGTTTTAGGTTTAGTCAAATAGGGAAGTTTTATAATTGTATGATATGTCGTGTAACAGTAGTAAGGTAGGGTTTGATGTATTTTGTTTGCCTCGTTTCCCTTACCCTAACCCGAGTCCAACACGCTACTCCTTACTCAAGCCCATCACGAATCTCGAGACACTTACATTCCGTCCCCGACTCACAACTTAAAATTACGAGCACATACATAGAATTAATTATACTAATAAATATAAAATTATTAGCACTTACGTAAGAATATATATAAAATTAGGATTTAAATACAATCACGACTTAAATAATAAAACAAGTATATATTAGAAATAAATATAAAATAAGAAATATATTAATTATAGTTATATTATCAAAATTAAAGAAATACGAATGAAATGTCATTTATGAAATAATCGTCAAATATAAATGATTATGAAATACGAAATAATCGTAGAAATACGATTTATAAATAATAACAGTTTACGTAAAAATACTTTATAAACAATTCAATTGAAATACTTGTATAAAACATGGTTTGACTGCCATTGACCGAGGCTAAAATACGGGGTATTACAGTCAGTGTATAGATTTTGGTGAGGTGCTTGGTGGTATGCTTGGTCTACGTGCTGACATTGCTATTTGAGGGTGTGAGGATGTTGGAAATTATTGTTGACGACATAGGATTTAAATGTGATGTAGTCATAGCATTTAAGTCGTATTGCTTGGCCAATTAGTTTAATGGTAGGATTTTATTATCATTTGTATTATGAGTACTACCACTTAGCTAGTAAATATTCCTAAAATCGTAATTAAGTAAAAATCATGGCTGAAATTAGTATCTTGTAAATTAATATATACTCGGTGATTAAATAACTGTTCAAGGAGTAGCACAAACTTGGTTATCATCTATTGGAATTAATTATTATAGTCTTTGCATAAGTAATGGCCTCTATGTTTGTATCTTATATTGATGCGTATTAAAGTATGCCTTAAGTTGACCTCTGAGTTTAATACGCGAACAAGTTATCGCATATGGGGATATGCCTTAAGTTGGCCTTTGAGCCCAATATGTGTATGGATGCCGTGTCTGGGATATGCCTTAAGTTGGCTTATGAGTTCAAACATGTTTTATGTGACCGTGTCACTCTATGCCTTAAGCTAGCCTCTAAGTCTGACATGTAGAGCGGTTCCATGTTGGGGTAGCTATGGTGTTGATGTCGTGCCCGATGTGTAATCGTTTGGATGCTAGAGAATGCCTTAAGCTGGCCTCTGAGTCTAGTGTCTTGTTATGTAGTAAAGGAGTGTTCCTTAAGCTGTCCTCTGAGTCCTTTACTTATTGAGTGATTTGGATGCTAGTCTATGCCTTAAGTTGGCCTCTGAGTCTAGTGTCTTGTTATGTAGTAAAGGAGTGTGCCTTAAGCTGGCCTCTGAGTCCTTTACTTATTGAGTGATTTGGATGCTAGTCTATGCCTTAAGTTGGCCTCTGCCTCTAGTGTCTTGTTGAGTAATGAAGGAGTATACCTTAAGTTGGCCTCTGAGTCCTTTGCTTGTTAAAGTGAATTGGTAATCAGGTTATGCGTTAAGATGTCGCCTCTGAACCTTTTACTTGTGAAATGTGTAGTATTAGGTTATGCGTTAAGATGTCGCCTCTGAACCTTTTACTTGTGTAATGTGTAGTAGTTGGTTATGCCTGAAGTTGGCCTCTGAACCTCTTACTTGTGAAATGTGTAGTAGTTGGTTATGCCTTAAGTTGGCCTCTGAACCTCTTACTTGTGAAATGTACTGTGTAGTATTTGGTTATGCGTTAAGATGTCGCCTCTGAACCTTTTACTTGTTGAATTTATGATTTGGTTATGTCTTTAGAGTTGACCGCTGAACCATTCATAGAAAGTAAAAATGTATGCATGCTTATAAGAGTGATATATATGAGTATGGCATGACTAAGTATTGGATGTTAAGTGAACTTACGATGGTGATTCATGAGTAGTGTACTTCACATGATATGGTTTATATTGGAGTATACATGGTTGATTATATGATTACATGTTTATGTGTTTATGACAATAAGTGGCTGGGAGAACCTCTATTCACTCCCCACTGACTGTGACGTAAATAATGTTTCATGTATGTAGGTTGGTGCAGCTTGTACAGGGGGGATCCGCTGAGGCTAGCGAGCGAGATGATCCTTCATCGATTTGACATTCACCTTTATCGTGTAGCTAGACCTTCTATTTGACATTTCAGTTTCGTGCCCGTAGGGATAGCCTATCCCGGGTTGTGGATTTTGTAATTAAAGTGTATACTTATCTATGTTTTATTTCTACCGCATTTCAGTTATCGTATTACACCTCGCATGTTAGTTTAATCATGTTAAAAATTTTAATTTCGCGCAAATTTCGTGCATTTTGTTTGCATTACTTTCCGCTGCCGCGAGGGGTTTTACATTCATCCATATACATTCATATTACCGAAGAAAGTCATTCCGCTGCAATCTTGTATCCAAGAAAGTTAATCTACTCGAAACTAAGCTAGGGATACGCATCATGAACTCTATTAAAATCGAACTGAACCTGAAACTATGGTTAACACGATTTAAATCGAACTAACTTAATGTGGAAGGGTGGTTAATCTTTTATAAAGTGGTTGTATAATAATATTTGATGTAAAATAATGATAGGATGTCAACCTATGCATAAATATCCTAATGATACAACAAATTAATGTAGTATATAGGAGTTGCATTCCACAGAGAGCTCGGTGGTTGTCAAATTGTTGTTATGGGGCGAATTTTATCTAACTCGGTTTGATTGGTGTGAGTTGATTTATGATTTATAAACTAAATGTAAAAACAATAATAATTAAAGGATGTCTAAGGAAATCGGGTCATACATGCAAATTATATAGATGAATTATGTTAAACTCGGACTAGGCATTGTTAACTTAATTGCTTAGGTTATTAGACACCTGCTTTCCAACATTACTGTCCCAACCATAGAACGGGTCCTAACGGTCTTCCGATATGGGTAGGTCGTCTACTAAAACATACTTAGTCTAATTCATTTGCGTGCCTTCCGACTTGTAAAAACGAATGAATTTACAAACTTAATCTAGGATCGTGGCCTTTAATCAAAGATTAATAATTAAGGTGCAAGTAGAAACTATTAGTGATACTACAAAATCCTAATT
This sequence comes from Silene conica, assembly GCA_029255685.2. Lineage (NCBI taxonomy): Eukaryota > Viridiplantae > Streptophyta > Magnoliopsida > Caryophyllales > Caryophyllaceae > Silene > Silene conica. The sequence continues at coordinate 28,736,904 of CM055312.2, read as the reverse complement.
TATCATTTTACAAATACTTTATATGCGTGGTTTCCTTTATTCCCTAGACAAGGGTAAATTATTCTAACATTATGAAAATGTAAACTAAACTAATAATAATGAAAATGCTAATAATAATGTAAATAGAATTACCTTGACTTGAAATTGTGAATTGAAGAACAATGCAATATGAAATAACTTGGAAATGAAAACTTGAATATAACTTGGAATTATAACTTGGAATGTAATTGCTAAAAGGAAATAATAAACTAAACTAAGCTAAACTAAGCTAAACTAAACTAATCTAACAACTAATATTTAGAGAGAATTTTATGTGAAAAATGTGTAAAGATGGTGTATATGAGTGAAGAGTCTATTGATATGATATACTCAAGAGGGGGGGGGGGGGGGGGGGGGTTGAATTGAGTATGCCTTCTTTTTAAAATCTTCTTCGATGTGTACGGATGTATGATGAATGTCGAGTAGAGCAAGTAATAAATAGAGACACGATATTTTTGAAGTGGTTCAGTTTCACAATTTGAAATCTACGTCCACTTTTCTCGATTAATAAAATTAGTACCGACTCCGGATTACAATTTTATCAACCCTACTCGTACAACTTTGATGTTAGTTGTAACCTTATCTAGATACCATTAAATATCTAGCTACGACAAGTACCGTTAAATACTTGTTTACAATGAGTACCGTGAAATACTCGATCTATCTTATGCTAATAAGATAAGTCTTCAATGTTTCTTCAAAGTCACAATCTTGAATAAGATCAATGCTAGAGCACTTGAATCTTGAAACGAATATGACAATTTAAGCTCGAATCTTGAAGAATTATGATCGGCGGTTTCTCTCTCGATTTGCGTGAATGTATGCGTGTGATTTCGTTGTTTATCAATGTGTCACAAGTATCCTATTTATATGGAATTATATCTAGGTTGATCAAACCCTAGATGACTTAGGAATATTACCTAAACTAGAATTCTAGTCCTTTGGTAATACTACCATAAATCTAATCTTAATTTATTTAGGAAAGATTTAAATAAGATATTTAAGTATTGTATATAGAATCAATTTCCTAATTCATATTTAGGAAAGATCTTATATAATAAACAAATAGCAATCTTATTAAAACCAACTTCCTAAACCTTGTCAAAATATAATAAATTATATTCTATAACATAATCTAGATTGTTTCAGGATATCTAAATAAATATATATTTATTTATTTAAGTATCCTTACACGTTTTATGGAACGTGTTGTACCACACGATTTCCTAAACCGTTTCAAACAATATTTAGATTATATTATCTTGACATAAGTTAAATAAAAATCCTTAGTTTATTAGAAATAAATAATTAACTCATAAGAAAATTATTTATTCCTTTTTAACTATTAGATATTTTATATTAACCCATTAAGATTAATAATTCCATAAAATTAGAATACCAATTATCCATTAATTAAACATGACGATTTTAGGAGAGCAAAATCGTTTCAACCAACACAAATATTTCGATCATTTCTTCTTAATGGAGTTATAGCTATAAGCTATCACTTGATATCATCATATACTAACGTTATAGTTGAGAAGTATAACATTAGTCCTTTATAAGCTTGCGATCTTCTCTTAATCTTTGATTAGTCAATTCTTTGACTAATGAACTTGAATGTTTCATACTTGTTTGATGAGATCTCTTAATCCAACATTATGTACACTTAGCACACGATTTAAACGCACGAGTATATAATATATTAAGCTAGACTTGTCATTATCAAAACATAAACATATATACTTAATATATGCGTTTGAATATATGGTTCAACAAATTCCCCCTTTTTGATGATGGCAAGTCTTTCTTAGATTTGTGTCTAAGTGTAAGTTCCCCCTCAATATAATAAGGGTCATTCATAGCAAAGATTAACTTAGAGTTTCTATCTTCTATCTAACCCGTATCCTTTAAGAACTCTAAGAGACAATTAATTACGACAAGGAGCAAGCTTAGGCAAATTCTAATCTAAGTCGCATTTTCCCCCCTCTTGAAATCATCGAAAAGATGAGAAGAAAGACATAAAACGACTAGAATAATACACTACGAAACATAAGCAAGCATGCAATACGAATTAAAACATACGAACACACACAATATTATGCAAAGATAAGTACGAGTGTTAGAAATATACACAACGAAACCGAAATACTAAGCCAATGGGCTGAATATACACAAGGATAAGATAATTGGGCCGGCTTAGGTTAAATTTTTAATAGGCCAAAAGCAAAATAAACCGAGAGATTAGGCAAAAGAAAGATAAGTAGGCCTCGGTTACCATTGGGCCACAGATAGTGTTTGAGTTGGGCTAGGACAAGGATTAAAAGTTTACTAAGTCCATTCCGGACCTATCCAACAATAACGGAAACCAACCGAAAACGAAGACAACAACAACCAAAACAGAGGATCATCAAGAATTCGAATCAAGAAGAGGACGGATCACGAGGCCTAGCAAACGGGCTGACATAATCGGGTCGGGTGCGGAAATCGAGGGTGGTCAATATATCCAAGCAGCTGTTTACATTGCGTCCTTGAGCATCCAAGGCAATCTCGAAGTTTAACACTTTCATGGAAAGTGCTTTCACCGCCTCAAGTGCCTTGCTTGCATCCTCCCTCATAGCTCCGTGGTCACGCACCAAGGCACCTCCCTGAGTAGTCAAGAAAGAGAGACGGTCACTGATGACGAAAAATTCGTCACATAGCAATTGAATCCCCGAGCCCATCTTCTTTATCTGCTTGTCTACCTTAGCCATCCACTCCCTTAATTCGGCTATAAAACCAGGAATCCTACCACCATTACCATCCGAGCCTTCTTTTTCTTTCTTAACTTCACATAAGTCAAGAATCCGATTCATCTTTGCATCCAACCCCTCAAATAGTGGAGAGGCACTCGGTTTGGGTTCACTTACACTTTTGCCAAACATTAGATCAACGCCATCAAACGAAATACCCATGAGTTTAAGTAACTTATCACTCATTCGATCCCTTGGCACGACCCCATAACTAGTTGCATCAACTACACCCTTTTTAAACAGAATTTCAGAGACCCACATTCCATATGGAATGTCAATAGTGGAGCACACCTTCTCCTTAACCAACAAACCCGAAATTTGACAAATCTTGAAACAAATTAACGCAGCTAAGTTCACCCTTGTTCCTTCCAACCAATTATACAACACGACTGCCTCACAACATGAGAGTTTATCCCGACCACCCCTCCTGGGTAAGATGGTATTCCACAAAAAGTTGACAAAGAGTTTTAACTTGGGCGAAAAGGAGCTAGTCAACAAGGGACTGGTTTCAGTGGCGTTTTTGTAAAAGTACGTTTTGACAACCATTTTCTGTTCTTTGGGAATGACACTCCATTCTTTGCGAGGGTCAATATCAAGACCCCCTGATTGAGATTAAAAATCTCACAAATTTCAGAAACAGAGATGTCGACATCACGACCATTAACAACAGCACGAATTCCGCTTTTACAAGACTTAACAGAGGCAAAGAACTGGACAATTTCTATCGGAAAAATTAAGCCAGAAAAGTTACTAATGTAATCCCATCCCTGAAACTCCAAGATATCCTTAAAGAACAAAAGAGATTTCGAATTTCGACCCAAGATTTCGGGTAATAGCGACCCGCATGTATAGAGTAAGGGAGGACACGGTCGATTAACATACCTTCGTTCTTGGTCATACGAACCTTTTCGAGACCTTCTTTCGTGGCTTCCAGGGAGTATTCGCGAAACAGAGGACGGGGGTTCTTCTCACTTGAACCAAATCCTTGCATGTTTTCAGATACGGAGGAAGAAGCTCGGTTGAGTTTGCGGCGCTTTCCGTTATCGGGTGTTGGAGATGGTGGTGGTGATGGTGTCGGTGATGGAGGAGTCGATGGGGTTTGTTTCTTGTTTTGAGAACGGGTTGCACGAGAGGGTGGCATGGTGTTTTGAGGTGAGTGGTGGTGTTTGGTCGGAGTTTATGGAGGTTTGGGGATATTAATTTTGGAGGTTTTGTGGAGTTTTGGGGGAGTTGGAAATGGGGCGGTAATAATGAGAGGGATAAGTGGGGTGAGTGGTAAATGTGAGGTGAAGGGGTTGGGTGAATGATGAGGGAGTTGGGAAAAGTTAATGAGGTGTGGGGTTGGGTGACACGTGGCAGGTGGGTGAGGGGCTCAAGGGTTCACGGTTTTGGTGAGGTAAGGTAAGTTTGTTTTTCCTTTTTTTTTTTGAATAATATGTAATATTAATATTAATATGTATATATATATTGTAAGGTAGATTATAATATGTATCGTATTATTATTGTGAGATTCGGTTGTGCACACACGCATATTTGAATTGCATAACATAAATATGTTCACATAATTTTTCATCGAATACACACATACACATGCAGCGGAGTATACGGACACAGTCATATAATCTCATCTTAACCGTAGTCAATCATTGGGTTATTTGCTTTTAAGATTGGATTAGGTGCCACCGATTAAACCAATTTCCAATCGCAAAGTCTCAAAACGTTCTCTAGCCAATGGTTTAGTGAAGATATCTGCCCATTGTTTTTCCGTACTACAAAATTCCAATTTTATATTTTTCTTTTCAACATGGTCTCGTAAAAAGTGATGTCTAATTTCAATATTCTTAGTTCTCGAGTGTTGGGCTGGGTTTTTAGATATAATGATAGCACTCGTATTATCACATAAAATAGGCACAAATCCAACATCAATACCATAATCATGTAACTGTTGCTTTAACCATAAGAGTTGAGAACATACCAGTGCGGCTGCAATATATTCTGCTTCGGCAGTTGAGAGAGCGACAAATTTTGTTTCTTGGATCCCCAAGATATTATGCATGGACCTACAAAGGTAGCAAGTCCCGAGGTACTTTTTCTGTCTAATGAACATCCTGCATAATCCGCATCTGAATATCCTACTAGGTTAAAGTTACAGTCCATAGGATACCATAGATATAACTTTGAAGTTCCGATTAGGTATCTTAGTATTCTCTTAACCGCAATCATGTGCGATTCTTTTGGTGCAGCTTGAAATCTCGCACAGACACAGACACTAAACATTATATCTGGACGACTTGTAGTAAGATAAAGAAGTGAGCCAATCATACCTCGGTAAGTTGTTTCGTCTACAGACTTACCATCTTCGTCTTTGGTTAGCTTCCTATCTGTGACCATTGGAGTAGGCATTGCGTGAGATGTTTCCATGCCGAATTTCTTTAGCAACTTCTTGACGTATTTTTGTTGATGAACTTTGATTCCTTCTTCAGTTTGTTGTATTTGAAGTCCAAGGAAGAACTTTAGTTCTCCCATCATACTCATCTCGAATTCAGAAGTCATCAATTCAGAGAAGTATTTGCATAACTTTTTGTTAGTTGAGCCAAAAATAATATCGTCAACGTAGATCTGAACGACAAGTAGATCTGAGTTCTCGCTTTTAAGAAATAGGGTTTTGTCCACGGATCCGCTCTTGAATCCACTCTCCAATAGGAACTTTGATAACCTGTCGTACCATGCTTTTGGTGCTTGTTTTAGGCCATTAAGAGCTTTGTCCAATTTGAATACATGATCCTTGAGTTTGCTGTTAGGAAATCCAGGAGGTTGTTCAACAAATACTTCCTCTGGGAGATAGCCATTAAGAAAGGCAGTCTTAACGTCCATCTGAAATAGCTTCATTCCGTTATGTGCTGCAAATGCAATGCGTAGTCTAATTGCCTCAAGACGAGCAACAGGAGCGAAGGTTTCGTCATAATCGATCCCTTCCTGTTGGTTGTATCCTTGAACCACTAGTCTGGCCTTATTTCGCACAATGACTCCAGTGTCATCCAATTTGTTTCTGAATACCCATCTAGTCCCAATGACAGATATGTCCTCAGGCCGAGGAACAAGATGCCAAACTTTGTTTCTTTCAAATTGTTGGAGTTCTTCTTGCATAACAACTATCCAGTCTGGTTCTGCAAGAGCTTCCTTGAAATTTGAAGGTTCAATGGTGGAGAGAAAGGAGTAGAATGAGCAAAAGTTGTTAAAGCTCCTTCGAGTTTGAACTCCATCTGTCAAGCTTCCTATGACATTGTCCAAAGGATGAGAGCCTTTGTATCTCCAGTTCCTTGACTGATTATTTGCGTTACCTGTACTTGACTCGAGATTTTGACTTGTTCCCCCTGAATCCAAACCTGGGGTTATAGTAGGATCAGGTATAACTCTGATCTCTTCCCTTTGGTTTTGATTCAAAGTTATAGCTTCATTAGTAATAACTCTGGGTTCCAAGTCATTGGCTTGAGAGTTATCTACAGTATCATCAACTGTAGTTTCATCTCTCGCACCGTTTTCTCCCAAGTTAAGTTCATCATGAATTCCTTGAATCTCACCTTCTTCATTTTCTATTTCAGGAGGATCTTCTCTTGACAACCTGAAATCAGGTTCGTTTAGGTTTTCCTCTATGTCCTGTAAAGGCTTATCGAAGGCATTATTTTTATCAAAGATAACAGGAATACTCTCTTCTATGTATAAGGTACGTTTGTTAAAGACTTTGTAGGCTTTACTATGATCCGAATATCCTATAAAAATTGCTTCGTCACTTCTAGGGTCGAATTTGCTTAATCTGTTTTTTACCATTGTTATGAACAAAGCATTTACTCCCAAAAAATCTTAAATGAGATATATTAGGTTTACGACCTCGAAGAATTTCATAAGGTGTCTTTTTAAGGATAGGTCTAATCATAACACGGTTATGAATATAGCAAGCTGTACTAATAGCCTCAGCCCAAAAGTTTGTAGGTAGACCACTACAAAGAAGCATTGTTCTAGCCATGTCTTCTAAGGTTCTGTTCATTCGTTCTACGACTCCGTTCTGTTGTGGGGTTCTAAGGGCCGAGAAGTTATGTCCAACACCGTTGGTTTTACAGAACTCAATAAAAGCATGATTGTCAAACTCGGTTCCATGGTCAGTACGAATAGTTACTAGGTTAGATTCATATTTGTTTTGGACAAGTTTCATGAGACTAACAAATTCATCGAAAGTTTCGTCTTTAGAATGGAGAAAGATTGGCCAAACAAATCTAGAGTAATCATCAACTAGAACGAAAACGTACCTGGAACCTCCTCTGCTTCTTACCTTCATAGGGCCACATAGATCCATGTGTACTAGTTTAAGAGCTTTTTCTGTACTTACCACTCTTTTCGGCTTGAAGGATGATCTGACGTGCTTACATCATGCACATGTGTCGCACATCTTTTCTTGATCAAATTTGATCTTTGGAAGACCTTCGACCAAGTCCCATCTTTTCAGCTTACTTAGAATAGGTGAGTTAATATGACCAAATCTCTTATGCCATAGACATGGATCATCTAACGTAACTTTCATGCAAGAGAGAGAGTTAGTAGGTACAACATTTAAATCAATCATATAAACGTTTTTCTTTCTATGACCTTCAAGGATTACTTTGCTAGTGCCTTCCATTATTATACGACATATATCTGCATGAAAAACAACTTTGTTTCCTTTGTCGCATAATTAAGATATACTAATTAGATTATGTTTGAGACCACTTAACAGATATACATCATTTATGGTATGAGAGGATGAAATACCGATCTTACCGATTCCTATGATTTTTCCCTTTTTGTTATCGCCGAAGGTGACTTTTCCTCCGTCGAAGGGTTTTAGGGTTTGAAATAGGTTCACGTCGCCTGTCATATGTCTTGAGCATCCACTGTCGAGATACCATAAGTTATTTTCCTTCGCGACAAATTGCACAAATAAATTCAAAGACGGGATTTAGGTACCCAAGCATACTTGGGTCCTTTATTGTTAGTAATCACAAATACATCTTCCTTTTTCACCCAGACTTGTCTTACATAAGACTTTCTATAATGGTAGTAGTTGGGTTTTGATGTTTTTGTGTATGTCTTAGTTTTGACTTTAGGTGACCATTTTTTGTGTGTTGTGAATTGAGGAGTTTGTTTGGTTCTATTTTTCTTTTCATCGTAGTCAAATGTCATGTCATAGAACCATCTATGGTCGATATTTCTTTCCTCAATTTTGTCATCATCACTATCAGAGACGGAAATAGTGTCGTCTGGTATGCCTAAGGATTTAACAAACTTAACTCCGGTTTTAAAGTCTTGTGCCTGCTTTACACAGTTTTCACGGAGGTGACCAGTATGACCACAATAAGTACATATTAAATACTCAGGTAGGTCGACATATTTTCTTCTTCTAAAGTCTCGGTCTGTTGGGCTTTGTTTACACTTTGAGTGATCCCTTCTTCCATAACATTCGTGACCTAATCTAATCTTAATTTATTTAGGAAAGATTTAAATAAGATATTTAAGTATTATATATGGAATCAATTTCCTAATTCATATTTAGGAAAGATCTTATATAATAAACAAATAGCAATCTTATTAAAGCCTATTTCCTAAACCTTGTCAAAATATAATAAATTATATTCTATAACATAATCTAGATTGTTTTAGGATATTTAAGTAAATACATATTTGTTTATTTAAGTATCCTTACACGTTTTATGGAACGTGTTGTACCACACGATTTTCTAAACCGTTTCAAACAATATTTAGATTATATTATCTTGACATAAGTTAAATAAAAATCCTTAGTTTATTAGAAATAAATAATTAACTCATAAGAAAATTATTTATTCCTTTTTAACTATTAGATATTTTATATTAACCCATTAAGATTAATAATTCCATAAAATTAGAATACCAATTATCCATTAATTAAACATGACGATTTTAGGGGGGCAAAATCGTTTCAACCAACACAAATATTTCGATCATTTCTTGTTAATGGAGTTATAGTTATAAGATATCACTTGATATCATCATATACTAATGTTATAGTTGAGACGTATAACATTAGTCCTTTATAAGCTTGCGATCTTCTCTTAATCTTTGATTAGTCAATTCTTTGACTAATGAACTTGAATGTTTCATACTTGTTTGATGAGATCTCTTAATCCAACATTCTGTACACTTAGCACACGATTTAAACGCACGAGTATATAATATATTAAGCTAGACTTGTCATTATCAAAACATAAACATATATACTTAATATATGCATTTGAATATATGGTTCAACAATGAGTGTACAAGAGTCGTAGCTTAGTGCTAATATTTACAAGAGATCAAGGAGGTAAGGTATGATACTTGGAGGTGCCAAACCGTATAAAGGATGCCAACCCCGATCGGGGACACGAACCACGATCGGAGACGTGATATTCTACTTCAATTCTCTTAATTCCGTCCATAATTGCGCAAGGAATCCAATGTTTGCGGTTTAATGCTTTTTTAAGTGTCCTTTCTTGTTCTCAAACAAGATCATCCCAATATTGCAAATCCCAATTAGCTAACAAGCAAATGATTCAAATTCCTAAATCAACATGGGCATAAGACTAAGCTGCGAAGGAGGGTTGACAACGGCCTGATTAAAGCTACACTGAACTGTTGTTTCACCACTGCCGTACGGTGGAGGCTAATGGAGAATCTAATGACCGCCGAAGTGATCGCATTCAGTCAGCAACCCTGTCATGGGCAATAAACATTTTATTTCTTAAATTTTTGAGCCGGGTTTGCAACCCCGTGCAACTTGTAGCAAACAAATTTACAGTTTTTGTTAGACTTAGACTATCGTTTTGCTTAGGCTTACTTTTATTAGGAATCCGTAGGTAGAATAAAGACTATGCATGTATCCGAGACAATTTGTGGTTTTTGTATGTTTGTAGTCTGTTTGGTACTCTTGTGCAGGCTTGGACTAGCAAAAGGGAAGAAACAAGGACGAAAACAGAAGAAAAGAGGACAAAACGAGCTTCACAGTAGAAAAAGCCGAGGCAGTGAAGAAATGGTCGATCGAGCTTGGAAGAAATGGTCGATCGAGTGGACACCAGTGAAGAAATGGTCGATCGAGCTTGGAAGAGATCGATCAAGGAGAAATAAGTCGAGGCAGCTTAAGTATTGACAACCACTCGATCGAGTGGATATCAGTACTCGATCGGGGAAATCTCCCTTAAGTGACTCACTCGATCGAGCAGTTTTAACTACTCGATCGAGCGGTTCTCAGCCTATATAAAGGAAAGTCTTCGATGCTCTTGTCATTTCACTCGATTTCAGATTTTTCGAACCCCTTTTCCCTCGATTCCTCTCTAAACCCTTGTTTTTCCTTAATCAAATCACTTAATCTCACCTTTCATAAACCCTAATTGCTTAATCAAGTGAAAGCCTTATCAAGTTCAAGCTCAATTTCAAGTAATTTGAGATTTTCGAAAACTAGGGTTTACTCGTTCGAATTAAGCGAATTTCGGTTGTGCTTTGTGATTTCTTGTTCATTACAACTTCATTTTCATCAAGTAAGTCGTTCTTATTGTTCAAATTCCATATTATCTCAATTTTTTACCCCAAATTTCGAATTTCGGGTTGTAATATGGGATTTGGCCGAATTTTTCTCGATTTAGTGTTTGATTTTAAGTTGTTTGAGCTTAATAGTGATGTTGATTTGCAGAGATGGACGGAAAACAGACCACCACGGCTACCACCAGCACCACGACAGCAGCCGCAGTGGCCAACCGAGCTCCATCCACCACTGTCGTGGCAACCACTTCTGCTATGGTGGTTGCCAGTCCCCGTGTCCCTGCTCCTGTAAGCACCACACCACCAAGCACTACGATGTACTACGCCACATCCGTCACGACTATGGCACCAGTGGCCTCTTCCTCAACTGATAAGGGGAAGGAGAAGGTCCAAGTTCTGGGGCAGAAAGGTCGGAAATCAGTCCTCGGTATGCCACCTCGCCGCGCTCCTCGCCCACCGGCTACACCCGTGATTCCCTCAGTCGAGGAAATCCCTGAGGTAATTTTCACTGACACCCATCAGAGAGATCATATGGAGGTTTTAGTTGATAATTACATTCGTTTTAGTAGGTTTTGCTTCGTCCTGACTTAGATAGATTAGGTTTGACTAGACCCCTAGTTGACCTCTTGACTAGGACGGGGATGGCTGGGTTAGCGACCATGGTAGAGTTGACATACCAAGTGCCTACCTTGGAGTTCTTTAGCTCCTATTCATTTTCTGCTGACACCTTTCTTGCCCACCCGACCGAGCCTTGCATTCATTTTCGACTCAGAAATCAGTCATATGCCTGGACCCTAGCTAGGTTTGGGGAGGTTATGGGGCTTACTAGTGACGGACACTTGATCCCACCTAGGAACCTAGTTCCGCAGATGTGGAGGCCCTTTCACACGTACCTTTTGCCAGCCGAAGGGTCGCCCACGTCCATAGTCATATAGTTCGTATTTTCCTCCGTCTGCTACGAGAGACAATTTTTGCGCGACCTGAGCCCAACAACATCTGTAACACTGAGTTGGCCATCTTCGCGGGGTACCTCAACATTGACAGTGGTACCCCTTTTGTCCTTAACATAGCCTATCTTGTGGCTACCCACCTAGCCGACATAGGTCGCAGAGTCACCGGCGCTGTTGTAGGCGGCGGGATCGTCACCATGATTTACCAATACATCTTTGACACTTTTCCTGGTGGTGAGCCCGTCTCCCGCGGCATCTGCCTTTCCTTAGGCGCCATGGTCCAGTTGATCTGGTTCGCCCATGCTGATCGCCGGACTTGGAGGATTGCTGGGGCACCCGCAGTAGTCCTCTCATCTGACTCTTTACCTGCACTCACCCCTCTCACCACTACTGAGGGACCTAGATCAGACCCACCATCCTACCGCATCTCTTTCACCCCTTCCTCTGTAAAGAGGAAGCACACATCACCTGAGAGAGAGGTTGGGGCCACCTCAGATTCCCGACCTACACCGTCATCACGACCATCATCATCTTCTCAGCCAACTACCTCTCACACCAGTACACACACCACCACCATTCCTACACCTACACCTACACCTTCACCTTTCACCACCACCTCTTCATCATCATCCACCCCAGGCTTCCCGGCTCATTTCATTTTACCTCCACTTTTTGAGGTACCACCGGCATCAGACCGAGGGTACCGTGATCCTCTACTTTTTGAGCTTCTCAGGGCCCAGTCCGTTCTTCAGAGGATGCGCACTGGCACATTGCGACCTCCCAGTGGCCCTCACCTCTCTTTCTACCAATACCCAGTTGCCGGGTACCCACAAACCTCACCCGAGGCACCTGTGGAGACAACGGTATAGAGAGAGGTGAGGCGACGTGCGGAGGAGGCCGCTCAGCATGACAGTGCCAGTGGAGGAGCCGAGGCAGCGGAGAGCTCAGGTGAGGAGGACGGGAGTGAGAGTGGGGATGAGGAGAGTGGTAACAGTGATAAGGAGAGTTCAGAGGAGGATGCGGAATGACAGCTGCAGCTGGTTTGGGGAGGTTATGTATTCCTTACCCTTGTTTCCATCTTTAGTTTTCCTTTAGTTTTATGTTTTATAGTTTTGTATATATCTTGCCCCGTAGGCACATGTATTAGGTTGTGTACCCTCTTTCCCCTGTTCTGTAGCCAATGAGGACATTGTCTAGTTTGGTTTGGGGAGGAGTTGCATCCTTTTGCGTCTGCATTTTTCTTTTTTTTCATTGCATGCATTCACGTTTCCTTTATGCATTTGAAGTTTCTTTTTCATTTTTTGCATTTCCTTTTCAAAAAAAAAAATGCACATTTATTTTTGCATATAGTCGAGTCGGAATGGAGTTTTCTGTGATGATATTGCCTTCTAGGATCTTTGAGTTGATTGTTATCTGTAGTTATTCACCATCATTTAGTAAAATACCATTTAGCATATCTCGAATTCTGTTTTGAAAAATGTACTTGGACTTGTTGGACTTGACTTGACTTGTATTTGGCAAACCACACATACTTTCTGAGTTTTTAGAGCCATAACTGGTGACATTCATGACCAGTATATCTAGGATTGAGAGTAGTACTCCCTTCATATCATCGCATTCACATGTATGACTTTTGATTGCTTTTTGCCTGCACGCATGGTTTTGTGGTTGGTATCACATGTTAGGAGAATACTTGCATTTCCCTTTTCTCATTTTACCCATATAACTCCACATTTAGCCAAAAACTGCCAGTTGACCTATAAACTACACCCAGATTTAGCCTACCTTGTGTCGAGCTAGCTTTAGTGTTGTTTTGTGGTATATGTTCACTATATCAGTTTTGGTTTGGATTTCATTCGAGAGTTGGTATTTGAGAAGTTGGAACTTGAACTCGGAGTTGTATGATTTGTCATGAACTTAACAAAAAAAAAATAAAAAAAAAAAGAAAATAGAGGAAAAGAGAAAGAAAAATGATTTCCCGTGCTTAATTTTGTATCTTTTGGGGAATAGAAAAGAAAGAAAGAAAAGAAGAAAAAAAAGAAAAAAAATAAGCTAAGTATGTTTTGACCGATTCAAGTTCCGGGGTTAGTTGTGTGATATGCCAAGCATGGCATTATTTTTGAGTATTTTGGAAGGTTTTACTTGTGGTTGAGTCATGGTAGCTAGCTCGAGCCCTTACCCCCACTTATCCACATCGTTTTTTGCCTCCTTTTTACCCATTTCACCTCACATAACCATATTTTGCAAGTATTCGGCATGTGATAGACTTTGACAGGTTGATATGCGTGTGTACGGTAATTAGAATCATTTGTCATACTAGTTGCATTGCATGATATATTGGTCGCAGTTAGGAGAGTGTCTTCATTTTCTTATCCTTCTCTCTTACACATATATGTTTACCCTTTTGATTGAGAGAAGAGCGATCTGGGAGAGTCCGAAGTACACAAGTCATTCGAGGTCAGTTGTCCAAGTTGTTTTCATTGCATGTATGAATTCGTTGCTTTTGGTTTGAACTTTATGGTGGTTAATTTCTGCACTTACATGATCAACAACGTGATCCATAGTCGGTTCTGAGGGGATTCCATTCCATTAGGTAGTTAGTTAATTGTTTTCCTTATTGTAGTTGCACTAGTTTGCTTGAGGAAGCAAATGTTTGGTTTGGGGATATTTGATGCATGCCTATTTTATACACATTTTGGCATCATTTAGCACGCATTTCTATGCATTTTCACGCACTTTACGTGCTATTTCCCCTTTTTCTTCTCTTGGTGTATTTGTTGTTGTTTTGCAGGAATTATACAAAAGTTGAAGAAACCGAGCTTTTCTCGTCAGAAATAGACCATTTTTAGAAGATGGAACAAGTCAAGGAGTCCCATAACCTCAAATGTGCAGTCCCGAGCTTAAATGAACGGTAATCAAGGCAAGGACGAAGGACAAAGGCAAAAGAATCGAAAAAGAAGCAATTTTTTCTGTCATTTACTCGATCGAGCAAACACCAGAGCTCGATCGAATGGAAGTTGGAGGAGAAAGACTCGATCGAGGTAATGGATACTCGATCGAGGAGTCTGCGGGAAGAACTAAGTCCCCGAGGATCTCAAAGTTACTCGATCGAGCAGATGCTGGTTCAATGTTACTCGATCGAGTACAATCTGAAGAATAGTTACTCGATCGAGTGGTTTAGTCACTCGATTGAGGAACTCACATACTGTACCGGATATGCATTTTTCTCATTTCTAGGTTTAGTGATTAAGCAGTTAACCTAATCCCTATTTAAGGATTAGGTTAACAACTAATCACTATTCATTCACTTTGGCATAATTCAGTATTCACATTTTAGCATTTCTTTATCAGTTTTCAGATCTAAACACACTTTTCACTTTTCGTTTTTGCATTTCTCAAGTTTGGTTTATAATTCAAGCATTTGGATTCCGTTCAACCTTACTGCAGTCATTGTAATTTCTTTCTCTACTCTTATTTGTTATTTTAGTATTCGTTTTATGTTTTCTAATATTTTGCTATTATCAATCATGTTTAATTTCATTGTTATCATTATCGTTAGCATAAATCCCACAACCATGCGTAGGTAATTTTTATAATATGTTTGGATGAAGGGACTCGCGGTAGTAATGTCATAAGAATTGCATGTTAGTCGTCTTTGCGACGAAGTTCACCCATAAACAATTTAATTATGAAACTAGTCAAATGAGTGCACGCAGGAGACCACTTTACCTAGTAAAACCATACCTAGATCGAAAGATTGGCAGGTAGGCTTGTTTAGGATGATCTATGTAACCTATCTAGGTCGAAAGAATGATAGGGGAGTCTAGGGTGATTTCAGACCGAAAGGATATTAATCGTTCCCACTTCGTTTTTATTTCGACTGACCTAGTTTTGCTATGTGACATACATTACCGCGACAACCTGAACCCTGACATATTCCCTTATTATTGTTTGAATTTATCATTATTCTACTTTGTTTTATTTCTATATCGTCTGTTTTAGTTTATAATATCAACAACAAAACCCTCAATCGTGACTTATAAACTGACCCTTTTTCTTATGACCGTGCCTCCTGTGGAATTCGACCCTACTTCCGCTAGCTTCAGTTAGTAGACATAGGTTTATCTTTGATACTAAACGATAATATCAATAAACGGTTATATTTAATTAATAAATTAAAAATATACGATATTTAAAAGATAAACATTATACATAAGAGAGGATAAAAACCGATCTTATACTGATAAAATTGGTTGAGCCGAGTGGAGTAGTGTTTGGTCAGTATAGGTATGGTACCCGGTCAGTTATGAGTTTGTAGCAGTTTAGGTATACTCAAATACGGATTTGAGAAATCCTATCTAAACTCTACAAGGTGTTTAGGGTTATGTATAAGAGTTATACTTATTAACAAACACCTCCTACTACTATATATACTGGCCTCACGACACACATACATTTACAAGTTCCAAAACAGACGTGATACTCCGTCCTCTTTCTGTTTCATCATTCACAAAAATTAAACAGTAATTTTGCAGTTTCTACCTCAAGAAAGGGCATTTCTCGGAGCATCTTGGGTGCAACAATAAGGAGCATATCTATTTTGATATCTGTTCTTATTTGGCCTCTTGCAAGGACCAAAGGTTGATTGTTTTTCCCAATCTTTGTATCTCGTATTTCGTTTATGACTGTAAATCATAATTATAATTTCGTTATAATCCTGCATATAAAGTATTGGGATATATACAGATACTTTCCCACAAAAGGAGATAGTGATAGACAAGATTGCGACGGATGACAACATCCTAGATCCTCTCACTAAGCCATTAATATATGATAAGCATGAAGGACATGTGATTTCCATGGGAATTAAACGTGTTCCTATGTTGTACTAGTACTTTTATGGAATGGATAAATGTATCTCTTTCATATACTATTTATAACACCATCGATTTTGTTTCATATTTTGTTTTTCATGTGGATTGTACAGACAACTTTGAACACCACAAAGTGAACTGAATTACATTATATTTGTTTTGGTCCATAATCGCCTACATGAGCAGATAACTCTGGCAATTATTTTGTGACGTCGATTGATGGTGGGTTCAACGAGCCATAAGTCAAACGGTTGACTAATCGATCACAGATACGAGATTATAAGGATAATTCGTACGACAATTCCTGACAACGTAATGGAGTCCTAAATGTTTCAGAACATTCGGTGCCAGGTCATGGATAGGACGTCCATAGTGTTCCTAGAGTCGATTCTTTTGACCAACGACTGTTTCTTGAGATAAATGACAATTTTGGGTGACTTTGATTTCTTTCTCACGGTCGACTGTAACAGGGGCCAAGAAGCTTTTTTCTGGGTCATTTCATACTGCACTAGTATATGCAAGATTCGAGTTGAGAAAAATATCCAACCCTTATCAGGTTTTAATATTTCTCAGGGTCACTCGAGGAGTAGTAACTGAAATGCATGGCCATGCTCGAATAATGATTCGTTTGATAGTTGAGTTACTCTCTAGTCGGGAAAACCACTCTTGATACAGATCACTTATAAAATACGACCTTTGTGAATAAGGATTTCCAAATTGTTTTACATTGAGTGGAAGAAATTTAATGGATATAAGAATCGGTTATCGCACATACACTTGTAAGGACAATTGGGAGATTGTTGGAGCTAGTGTCCTCCACAGTTAGTGCGACAACATGAATAAATTTCTTAAAGATTCACATGGTATACTTTGTATTTTAATCAGTTGATTCACGTTTATCAATAACGGTTGGCTTGCTAGAAGTTTGACGCTATTGTCATACAGATGGCAGTAATCAATTGGTCCCTAAAAGTCACACCTAAAGGATGTAATCTGAGAGATATAATTAAATGAAAATATAATCATATTGATGCCTTATACGACTAACTTGTTAGTCAATGTAATGATGATACGATTATTTAATACTGATTAAATAATATTAGCTGAGATGAATTAAAATGTTAATTCGTAACTGGATATAAAATGTTATATCTAATTAATGTATATAATATAATTATTTAATAAATATTAAATAATTTATTTAATTATTTAATTAGTAAATTATAAAGATAAAACATTATATACAGAAGAGAATAAATAACTGACTGAGCAACTGTCACTCGGCTCACAACTCACACGGTTTGGAGTTGTCCCTTGTTGAGTGATTATGGTCGGTTAGATGGGAAGAGTTTTGGGAGGACTCAAATACCGATTTGAGAAATCTTATCTTATGGTTATTTGTTAGGTTGTTAGTAGTATGCATAGGATAAAAGTCTTCTAATAAATACTACTCCATACAACCTAAACAAACACATGGTATTACTCTCCCTCACGCATCCCAATACATGTCTCCCTCCTTCCTCTCTCGTTCGTCATTCACATTAAAATTAACAGTAATTTTAAGTTTCTAGCTCAAGAAAAGACATTTCTCGGAGCATATTGGGTGCAATGATTAGGAGGACATCTACTTTGATATCTATTCGTAGGCCTTATTGTGGAGACCAAAGGTTGATTCTTATTCCTTAACCTTTGTATATTATTTTTCGTTTATGACTATAAATCGTATGTTGTAATTTCATTATAATCCTATAATTTTGAGTTGGGAATTATACAGATATTTCCCACAGCACTTTCGACTTGTATGGGAGATGTGGCTTCCTTTACTTCTTTCCAATAACGTTGTCATCTAAAAAAGGTTTTCTCGGGCTTAGAAAATGGCGAAATCAAATCTTCACTAGGAGAATTCCTGGACATAAGGCAACAATCTCAAGAAAGTTATAAGTAACGGTCTCAAGGAACAAGTGTTCCTCAAGACAAACAAAAATAAGATAGAAATTAACAAAACTAAACGAAATAAAAATTGTGTCAACGGCAACGATGCCAAAATTTGATAGGCTCAGACGTACACCTATACAAAAATAAATACCCTAAACACAAATAAATGTATCAATAGGGGTCGAACACTGGGCACGGATATTACGTATAAAATTGTTATGAATTAACTTATATCTATGTCGATTACGAGTTTGGTAGGTTGGTTGGCTGATTGATTGTAGCAATAATATTAAATAAAGATAGTCTGGGAAATTCGGGTCACACTACAAATATAAAAACGTATAAATAGATTAACTCGGAAATTAGTAAATTATGTTTAATTGTTATAGGTTTGTTAAGATATTAACCTTACGATATTGGTATTACCCTTAGACCGGATCCTAGAGATACTCATGTTATGACTAAGTCGTCTTACTACTCATTTTAGTCTATTCGATTCCACGCCTCTCGACCTATAGATCGAATTAACATATTTAATCTAGGATTGTGTACTTGAATCAAAGATTAATAATTAGGTACAAACATGTGAAAAAATAATATAAACAAAATTACCAATATCTTAATTTATCAAATTACATAATTATATATTGCATGGCTTCCCTAAGCCCTAGACTAAGGAGATTTATCTACTCATAAAAAAATGTGAAATGACAATAATATTATAAATGATAGACATAACTATATAAACGAAAGTTGATTGATTAAACATAAAAATGTGTTAACTATAATTATAATAAACTAAGTGACGTAAATAAAATAACAATGATAAAGTTCTAAATATTAAACGGAAATGTAGACGAGAAATGAAATTACCGTAACGAAATGAACTTGGAAATGAAGAACAAAGTAACCAAAAGATTGCTAGTTATATTAAAACCAAATGGTATCAAATGTAAACAAATGAGAAATGTATGAGAGAATTATATGAACTAAGCTAAAACAAAGTAAATTACTAAAATGATGAATGAAAAGTAGAATAACAGATGATCTTAAAGCCCTAACATCACCTCCTATTTATAGTAAAATAGGAGTGAAACGGAAGTGGCATCAGAGGTCAACCCCGATCGGGGTTGCCATCCCCGATCGGGGATGCAGCAATTCCGATATTTGCAGTTCAATTCCCATATTCAATGTTCACGTATCCTATGCTAGCCTTAATCTATGATTTAATCACCCGGTTAAAAACCTCCATAATCAACCTTAAGCATCCAAATGAGATATTTTTGCGTTGATTTTGTGGACTTTACATTTTGGGCTTGATTTGAAAATTATTTTGCAATGATCATTTTCCATTTCTTCATGCTTAGCCTTTAAGTTTCATCCAACATCTTTTAGCCCAACTCTTTAGCCATCTTTGCAAATGTAGTAGAAAAAAGCCTTGAAAACTTAGATTTCTACAAAATAGAGAAATACTTGCAAAACAATTAAAAAGTAACATTAGCTCGGAAATCACTAATTAAAGTGACAAATTGCAATATAAAATGAGCTAAATTAGTGGGTAAAAGTCTATAAAATAAACACTCATCATTGCTCCTCTATATCAAGAACTTGAGAAAACTCTACGGGAAATGAGGAAATTAGCTCAAGCAACCTTAGGCGTGTTACCACCATCCACATTTGATACTTTAATCCAACCTTCATCTTCCACCGAGCCAGCAACATTCTCCATTCAAATTCCAATCTGTGACCTACAAATCAATTCACCATTCAACTCGCCCGACTATTCACTCGATTATTCACCAACTACTTCACCACGTTTGGAGGATACATATCAAAACCCTTTTTACAACCAAAATAGTGATATGGAAGACATAGGTGCTCATCCAATGGGCTACTATAACCGACCGGATCCCAATTGGTCGTGTTCGGCCATCAATTATGGAGCATTGGCACCCAACAATTTTGAGCTTAGGCACCATGTTATCACTTATATACAATAAGACACTTTCCTTGGGATGAAGAGTGAGGATTATCATCAACACCTCACCTCTTTCAAGTAGAAAGCCGGAATAATCAAGAGCAACAAAGTCACGGAAGAGCAAATGATCTTGATGCTTTTTCCGTTGAAATTGAAGGATGGTGCTAAGAGACGGTTAAGCCTGAAAATTTTACTACTGGGGCCGCTCTATCAAAGGCGTTCATCAACAAATTTTATCCACCATCGAAAAGCGCAAGAATTCGCCAAGAGATTCAAACGTTCAAGCAAAAACCGCATGAATCTGTGAGCAACGCGTGGGAAAGATTCTGAGACCTTCTTGCTTAATGTCGACATCATTGGATCCCGAAATGGATGACCCCATTGTTGGATGAAGTGTCCTCGACAATAATGCGTTGACATAATTAAATCTCATTTGAATGAAACACAACTGGGAATGTTACTCTTTTGAAGTCGACTGATCAACATTTACCGATAATGATTGGCTGTCTAGAGTTTGACATTATCGTCATATGATGGTGGTGATCAGTTGATCTCTTAAGATCATATCTTTAGGGAATCTCGTCTCAATAGAATATTTAATTAAATCGTATTGGATACGAATTAATTAATAACTAGAAATTTAGAAATGATTTTACGTGACGAATATTATTATAATGGGATTATAATAATAATGGTCAAAGTAATAAAATTGTTTTATTACACGGTTTTATTTACTCGTTTGGGAAACGATTAAATTGAGATTGAACATGGTTGATCATAAAATTGCAAAGAGTTGTAATTAAAATTATGACATTACATTTTATAATATGGTAATTGAAAATTACTAATGATATTATTTAAATGTTATAAAATTGTGAATTATGAATTTTAAAGAGTTAAAATTGCATAATTAACAAATTGGGTCATGTGTTATGGGACATGTATGACATGTTACAAATTAACACAATTGACAAAGATAAAATGGGTCTATAATAAGCCTCATTGCAGCCGTGTACATGTATGTATGTATGTTGTGATTGTGTGTGTTGTACACTAAATCTTACAAAGTATAAGAATAAGTGTGTAAGATTGTGTAAGAATGTAAGGCATATTTCATGCTTTATGTAAGTGTAAGAGAGCCATGCATTGGCCTTGGGTGGCTTGTGTGGGCAGGCCAAATGAAGTGAGCAAGCAAGCTCATTTTGCTTTATATATGCAACACACTACACACCTCAAATGAGTAGTCTTGGTTGTTGGTGGCCTATTAATTTTCATTCACACAATACTACAACATATCATTCTCATTTTCCTTAGAAAATAGTTTTCTAAGTAAAATAAATCATTCTAAGATTAATAATATTAAGAGTAATATTATTATTATTTCTAGTATACTAATTCAATTTTCTAGTAACAAAATTGTTTTAGTTTGAGATCGGGTCCTTGATAAGAGCTTTTGGAGACGGTTTCACAATAAATTGTTGGTGAGGATGTTTCGGTTTTTGAAGACTCAAATAATAGGTGATTATTGGGTATAAACCTTCTAAAACCAATGTAAGGACATTCAATCTTCTTATGTAGTCATCATGCATGCATAACATCTAATTAAGTTTTAATGACTAAACTTAAAGAAACAAAACTCATATGAGATATGAGTATATAATCTGAAATTCGATTTCTAACAAGTGGTATCAGAGCATTACGGTTGTTGCATGCATGATCGGATTCATGTTTTGTGTTAATTAGATTAACACATATATCTCGAAAATTTTGTGTTTTATAATGATAAATCACAAAATTATATTTCATGTTAAAGTTTATGATCCTAAAATGGATTAGGATATAAAAATGATTTTATGGATTTTTATTGTTCATTTTATATTTATTTGTATAATATTGAAGTTTAAATCGGTTTTAAACAACAATTAATGGGAAAAATAGTTAAACTTTGTTTCTGGCCGAGATTTTTTGATATGTTCTCACATGCATATTTTTTATGATGTATAAAAAGTTTCGTAACAAATAAGGTTATTATGCATGGATTATGATTTTATGAGATAAATAGTCATAATATGAGTTAAAATGGGTATAGGAGGTTATATTTCGAATCTGACCTTGAAAGTTTTATGAGATGTCACATGCAATATGTACAGTACCTCTAAAAGTTTTGAGATTTTTCGTACTTATTTTGCATGATTAATGATTTTTAGAGTAAAAATCGTATTAATAGTGACTAAATTTGACTTTAATAGTTAGAGTTGGAACTTTGCCATAACAATTTTACACAATGTCACATGCAATATTTACAGAATGTATAAAAAATTTTAGAATTTGTTCTCTTGAGATGCATGTTTTATGATTTTAATGGTTAAAATCAGTAAAATAGTGACTAATTGTGTTAAAAATAGTAAATCTTAAAATTATGGCATAAGATTTTACCCATAGATGTCTTATATGATAAGAACATTAGATCCAAAAGTTGGATATCAAAAAGATTCAGC
The DNA here is from genome assembly GCA_029255685.2 of Silene conica. Taxonomy (NCBI): domain Eukaryota; kingdom Viridiplantae; phylum Streptophyta; class Magnoliopsida; order Caryophyllales; family Caryophyllaceae; genus Silene; species Silene conica. Next base: position 28,714,254 of record CM055312.2, on the reverse strand, counting down.
TTTTATAATTATTAATTTTATGAGATAATTGTTAATAATTGTAATTTTGAGTCATGAAAATTAAAAATTCGAGTTTAGCCTGAATTTTTTTGTCATTTCCAGATTCTAAAGTTATTTGACTAAAAATTTATAGCAATTTTATTGCAAGTTATTATAATTAAAATTGGATTTTGGACATAAAAACACATTGATGCGATTTATTTAAGAAATAAATTAGTTCTACTTGCATGAGGCCATTTTATTAAATTCTGAAATTTTAGAAATTTCCAGAATGTTCAAAAATTTTAAATTTTGAATTTTCGAACTTTTATTGACTTATTTGGCCTTTTTTCCTTTATTTTTCCATAAATACGATAATTTATGAACAATAATGCAAAATCAAGTTGAATTATGATCAAAATTAGTAGGGACTATGTTTTGATGCCTAAAGAGTGTAAGGATGATTAACTTGGGCATGAATGAGATTTATGTAATTTTGGTGATTTTAATAGTTAAAATCATGCATATCCGTAAAACCGTAAAATATGAGATATTTGCTCGAATAAGGCGATTTGGCATTAAAATTAGCAAGTGCATACATATTTTAATATTGCATTTTATTTAATATGAATTTCATATTTGGATTGTTTTATATAATTTGGAATTTTGTAATTTTCTTAGTATGGTCTTAGTTTTAATCAATATTACCCGTAATGAAAGGGAATATTGATTCGGTTGTAATTTATGTGGTCTCGAATCACGGGTTTGTAATTTAATAGATTTAAATTTCAGTTTTTACAATAGAATATTTGTATTATTTTATTGTAATTCCGAGAGATCCAGAAGACGGTGCCATACGGAAAGGAGTTCCGTCAAAACGGTGTTTTCTTGGATGGCGTGCCTTTGAAGTTCAAGGGACCAAGGAGTTGATTTCCGAATATGTAATAGTTAATAGGATTTTCTATTATTTGGAAGGCCATACTAGGACTTTATTGCTTTATTGCTTTTATTTTGCTTTATTTATATGTTTGCATGCATAGCCAAATCGTCATAAACATGCATATTAGTATAATCGTCAATTAACGACCATGTCAATTATAATTATCGAAGTTCACCAATTTAATTCACTTAAAGGCGATAGATAATAAATTGATAAGACCTCTATTTTACAAAACAATTGAGATTAACCTTACTAAATAGTAAAACCCATGAGCTCCTATTTCGTGGGGTGGTGCTAGTCGAGTGGGCAGTACGAACCCCATTACGTAGGATAAGTGGGGCAATGAGGTGGATTCAGTCCAGTGGACGGATCGCATCTCGATGCAGGCGAAATTTGGTTTGTACTCAACGGAAGTGTAGAGGACCAGTGGTCAATGTGTTCCGGGCTAAGATGAACAAATAATGATTTTTCATCGACCGAGAGTTCTATGGTAGAACTGGTTAAATGTTAACCCACTAAACCATATCCTTGAGTCAGAGTTCCAGTGGTTCACGATTTGGTGGTATAGGGTTTGGGTCTTGGATACATTTATAAAATTGGATAGCGGTCATTTTATAGATGCATTAACTTGATTAAAATGTTTGCAAGTTAAAATAAAACGATTAGCATTAAATATCTTCAAATGTTTAAATTTTGTAGTTAAGTCTTCAAATCAATATCAATCATGACAACTTCCACTACTCCCAACACTTCATGGTTACAATACTTCATGGTTACAACCCTCTTAATTTTTCCTATAAAAGTCTAATCCGTCATTAGGCTAAGGACATCAGATTATCTAGCTCTTAATCCCTTACTCTATTTCTAAATTCTCTACAAAAGTTTCTGTATTCTTTAGTTTTTAGAGTAATCAGTATTTTTCGTAGTTCTTTCATTCAAACAGTCCGTTCCACGCAATACAATAATCTTTCCTTTCTGCCCTAATTCCTTTACTCGGTAATTCTTATTTACATTCAATTTTTATTGTCTTTTCATAAGATTGCTAGTATCCGGCTAGTTAGAATCCCGAAACCTTATTGTTAATTGCATGCTCATCGTAATGTTTGCTATGAATTCTGTTTCTATAATCGTTGTTTCTGTTCTTGTTATTTCTATGAGTAGCTAAACCGATATGTTAGGATGTAGGTAAGTAATTGCGTAGATGGTATAATTCAGAACGACCTGTAGCAGACTCTGGTCGGCCGACCGGCTTAACTGGTCAGTCGACTGGGGTAGTTGGTCGATCGACTGAACTAGTTGGTCGGTCGACCAACCTCGCGTATGTTTCAGATCTGTTTTGTTTCGTTAATTATAATACCCTATGACGAGACCGAAAGGAGACTTGTAAGATGTTAGTAATGACTCACCCAAGATTGAAAGATACGGGAAGGGCATTGGTTAACGTTTTAAGACGGCTAGGTTACTAAGACTGAAAGGTATGTGACCTAGACTTTAGGAATCACCCTTATTGTTGACATCCAATATTCGTGAGACCTAGGAACTAATAGCATAGGCCGAAAGGAGCTATTAGGTAACATAGACCGAGAGGATTTGTTACACCCCTTACGCGACTGCAATATATGTTGACCTAGACTATATACCATCGTAGCTTTTATGAACTGATCATCCTAACATTCTTTTTACCTTTAGTTTTATTCATATCTTGTTTCAGTTTTATCTTGCCTTTATATTTTTTATTAGACTTAGCAATAATCAAACCAATCAAACCCCCAACTTGTTACCTTAAGACATCAACATAGAACAATAAACACTCCCCATCTCCTTGTGGTTCGACCCTTGACTTACTCTATCTAGGTTAAGCTAAGGTTTATAAATTTTATCTTTGGTACCCTCAGCGACGGGTATCAACTCGAGTTTGAGTGTTTGAGTTTTCTTGCGCAGGCGACACAAATTTTGTTTGCTTGTTGACTGCTTACGATGAATCTCACGAGATTTTCAAAGAGAATTTCAGAGCTTTTCTTCTCTTTTCTTCCCGTTTCTTGTTTTTTTTAACAAACTTCGCTCTATTTAGAGAGAAAAGTTTGGGCTTCAGTGGGCTCTGGGCTCCAGGTCCATTTTTGGTTTGTTTACGATTTTGGCCCAATTTGACTTCTGTTTGGACCGAATAACTGAGAATAACCCAAATTTGATTTGAAAAAGGAGAGAGATAATTAAATTGAATAATTTATTTATTTTTAACTCAATTTAAATCATTTTTGTATTTTCAACACTTAAAAAATAATCTTTAGTGCCTACCAGGGTCGTTATAGAGTTGGGTTATGGGAGGGAGATATGGAGGGGGGAATGAGTGAATTAGTAATGAACAATGAGATTATTAGATCTTAGCTACAATTATAAGTATTAAGCAATTTTTATTCAAGTTCTATGTTACTTTTAACGATATTTGGATTTTTTTTAATGAAATCGGTCAATTGGTATTTTTCTAACAAACTAAATATAGATTTTAGGTATTTTTGAGAAAAAAAAGGGTAGGTATGAATGTATTATAGCATGAACGAGGCAAAATATAAATTTTAATTATTTGAGACAAAAAATGATTAAGAAAGTGCAAGTGTGGTATAAAGAACAAAAAGTCTGTGAGGTATCGTGTTAAGCTGAAAAGAGATAATATCCTTCTTATAATAATAAGGTTAATGAAAAAATGAAGCACTTGATAGTGGTGCCACCTGTATTTTTTGAGAGAGCAGGGCACCATCCATGTTAAGTTTGTGACGGAGAGTTTGGTATTGAATGAAAATTTGTGTATAAAGAAAGCGTTGAAATATCCTCCGATTGAGGTCATTCTCCCTTGGTTTATTGGTTTATGTCTCAACTGTTGCTTAAAGGCTCTTCTCCTCTTTCTCACGTTTCTCTCTTTTTCCCCTACCATACCATAGCATATAATTTATATATTAGATATATACTTATAAATTTAGTTGTACTATTACAAATCTAGTGGAGTATGTCTATGGAGGCGAGTGCAGGAGGAAGCGAGAGGCAGCTTAGTGTTAGTCAAGTTTTGGAGTTGATTCAATCAGATGCCTCAGATTCAATGATCAAGGCTGCCCAAGAGATCCGACGCCTTACAAAGACTTCTCAGCGTTGCCGTCGTCAGCTTTCTTCTGCTATTCCTCAACTCGTCTCTATGCTCCGACTCAACTCGCTCCACTCAGCCCAATCTGCCCTTCTTGCCCTTCTCAATCTCGCCGTTAAAGATGAAAAGTTCGTCTCTATTCTATAACATCTTTTGTTTTTAATTTTCTCATTATTTCTGAATTATGTCACAAAAATACCATCAATTTCACTGAAATCGGGACTCTAAATCATGCGGGTAACCTCTAATTTTCCGTTTCTAATGTAATTCACAGCAATGCTTATTGAGACCCTCCTTTTATATATAATATATATCTGTTGTGCCAGAGACGGCCGTACTGCAACAAGGACAAAATGACCATTTGTTTGATAAATGGGGGTCACGTTTGGTTAAATAATCACCCTTTTTTTTTTTAATTTTTATGACTAAAAAATCACTATTTTTATGAAACTGGTTACTATTACAGTGTTAGTCGGTCATATTGTATAGCTAGTTTAGGTTTCCCGATTGGTTTGAGAAAAATCAGATGTGAGATGACGACCCTATAATTTGTGTAGAATACAATGAATGGATGCCTGATTGGGTGATGGACTGATGGTCTTAATAATAAATTACTCCGCGTCAAGTTGGTAGTTCACCCCTTTTTCTTAAATCCACCCAAAATGGGATGATGGAGTCTATTATTGTATATGGTTAAACACTTTATACAACACCAACTGAATTGAGATGGTCAGATGGATGCTTTGGTTATCTGTGATTTACTTTCTTAGGGAATTATTCTAAGGAACATCTTGTATATATATATATATATATCCACTGATTTTTATCTAATTTGGTCAGCCAATCCGTAACACTTTGTAAAAACGATTCGTTGTTGATAGTTGGATTTTTTGCGGCCGATTTTGATCTATGCAAACCGATTTTTTCTCTCAAGAATCATTACTATTACTATAAATTTGAATTCTGTTGAAGAAAAGTTACCCTATTTGCGAATTATTCCACTTTTCTTAAATTAGTAAATCATGATTTGCTGTAAATGGAGGATGCTAATATTCTTTAGCTCATCTTGCTTCTGCTCTTTCCAGCTTTTTTTTCTTTTTTTGTTTGTTTTGCTTTAATTGCCTAAACAATAATATGATCATGTGATGTTTTCACGTGGCTGTATCTTATTTGAAGGTATGAAGATCATTGAAGAAAATTATAGTATTAGGAGAATCCTGTCCTACTTTAATATGGAGTTTACTAGCTTTTTGTGAGAATAAACAGATAGAAGTTGTCCTGATTAAATAAATAATTAACAACTTTCCGTGCGTTGCAGACTTGCAGATCAGCAAATTTAACCTCTTTTGAGTCTGTCATAACTTACTAGTTAAGATTCTGTTAGTGCTTAATCTTTATGGATATTTCTAATCATCTTTCTAGTATGGTACTCCTTTATTATTTCTATTCCCGGTAGTGTCGATGCCTCGTTATTCTTTGCTTCTGAAATAGGACGGATTTATGCAAATGACTTGCTAAGCTGTCTGCGCTGATTATTTACTTTGACGTAATAGTCAACTCGTCATTCGGTATGCTTTTCGAGGAAATTTTCATTTTAAGATCATTTAGAAACACCGTTTATGTGTTGCTGACAATGGTTTATGGAGTAAGTCTTTCTGAATTAGTTGGAGTCCATTGTAAAAGTGAACGGTGGTACTTATCTAGTGAGATCTTATGGAACTATAGAGTAATTGATGTCTTCTATCAGCAGATTTCTGATATTGAAGTAATATGCATTTTTCCCAGGAATAAAATCAGCATTGTAACGTCCGGGGCCTTGGATCCTATAACCGACTTCCTTCAATCAGGTGACAGTACCCTTCAGGAGCATGCTACTGCCTCCCTGTTAACACTCTCAGCATCTTCCATAAACAAGCCGACCATTACATCATCTGGGGTGATCCCTCTTCTGGTAGATGTCCTTGAAACCGGGACCCCACAAGCTAAGGTGGACTCCCTCATGGCACTCTACAACCTCTCAACTCACTCGAACAACATCAACACGATTCTTGACGCAGATCCTGTCCCTCCTATGATAGACTTGCTCAAAACATGCAAGAAATCCTCTAAAACTGCAGAAAAATGCATGGCATTGTTAGAATCTCTGGTCAACTTTGAGCAAGGGAGGGCCAATTTGGTCAATGAAGAAGGAGGGATTCTTGCTGTGGTGGAAGTCTTAGAGAGCGGTTCCCCTCAGACCCGAGAACATGCGGTTGGAGCTCTTTTGACATTGTGTGAGGTTGATCGGGCCAAGTACCGGGACCCTATCCTCAGAGAAGGTGTCATACCTGGCTTACTTGAGCTTACAGTTCAAGGGACGCCTAAGTCACAAAGTAAAGCTCAGATTTTGCTAAGGCTGTTGAGAGATTCTCCTTACCCGAGGTCGGAGATGCAGCCGGATACTTTGGAGAACATTGTATGCAACATAATCTCGCAGATTGATGGTGAGGAACAATCGGGGAAGGCGAAGAAGATGCTGGCTGAAATGGTTCAAGTTAGCATGGAGCAAAGCTTGAGTCACTTGCAACGAAGGGCTCTGGTATGCACCCCTTCTGACCTCCCAATTTCCACTTGTGCCCCTCAAGTTCCTTCAAAATGACCATATACCAGTATAGTTGCCACTCTTGCATCTTTCAATTAAACTGTTTTTTTGGTCCTTAGTTCCTTGGTGAAACTGAGATTTGAGATATGGGCAGCGTGAAAATTATACGAAGAATTACATGGAAAGTGCCAGTCCAGGCCATAATATATGGTATCAGGTGACTGGTTGATGAAACATGAGGTTGTGTCACTGAAAATGAAACTAGCTAAAAGTAGAGTTTTATAATAAGGGTATATGAAATGTTGTAATTCTAATTTGCTAATTGTCTATGGAAACCTTTTAACTCCTTTTCTGTTTACTATTTGTACATAATGGATGTTTCCTGCAGGTTTTGCATTTCTGTAATACTCCTGTTTCGAATTTCTGATAGAATGTTTGGTTATGATGTTTTGAAGCCTACCCAACCTTTAGTAAATGTACATTCAGATACAATGTCATTTGTGTAGTTGAGTCTGCTGTAGTTGGTGGAAATGTTTTCAGGAAAGTCTATGTACTGGTATACTCACCCACTAAACAAACAGGTACGGCATGTATTTAGGTTAGGATTTACTTTTATTAGTATTATTATTATTATTATTTTTTTTTTTTTTTTAAAACGGGGCCTTTTATTAAGAACGGAAAGAAGAATTACATGAAATTGGTGGGCACCCGAGAAACAAGCTGGGCGCATTATTATTATTATTATTATTATTTTTTTTTTTTTATTTTTTTTATAAAAATTATGGGATTTTATTAAAACCGGAAAGAAGGATTACATGAGATTGGTGGGCACCCGAGAAACAAGCTGGGGCGCCCACTCCCTTATTATTATTATTATTATTATTGACTGAGGTTACTATAGTCTATACTCTATAGTGCGAGAAATGGTATTATATGGTAGGTAATCTTTAAAATTTGTATGAAATTCTGCGGTCCGTATTGTGTTGGGAAGGAACAACATGAAATTGGTAATGATGACCCAAAATCCTGAGAAAAGGGGCATAAATAAAGAGAGAAAATGGGCAAACTGTTTTGTCTTATCTACGTACATGAGTATTATTTGATCCATCTTAAACTTGTAACGGATATATCCGTCACAAGTAAGATTCGTTAGTTTTTGTTTGATTTTAATAATTGAGTTGCTGAATTTTTTGGGATGTATTTCTGGAGATGATAGATCCAATAGATATTATTTATAGAAATTAGTATTAATGTAATAATGTTAGTTTGGTGGTGACACCACACGTCAAACGTCACACGCATGGCATCTATAATTCTATATTGATCTATGGTCACACAAGTCGGTCATTTTCTAGTGGTTGAAACTTAATGGTATAAATAAACAACTGTTCAAATCTTCAATAACATCTCTCGAAAGTCAAAACCCTATTCGCGGAAAGAAGTGGGAAAAGCGGTTTTTTCAATTGGCTCCTTTAAAATCACCAGATCCAGATGCTATTCCAGCATATTTCTTTCAACACTACTAATTTCATATTAAAGAAGAGATCTTTCGGGTGGTTATTCACATGTTATTTACTGGTAATATTCTTTCAAGGTTGAACAAAACGACAATTGTGCTAGACAAATATTACTCGTATTAGGTATTATTACTTATTAATAAGATTATTAGTAATAGATTTTCGGGTACATCTTGGGTGCTATCTAAGGAGGACTTCTATACTTGACGTTTCGGAAATCATCCTCTTTTAAGCTCAACGGTTCTGGTAGGTGACCAAAACCGTGCCCATTGTACCATTTTCCGCATTGTAAGATTTCGAATTTTAACTTGCATGCATATGATCGTGATTTTATTTTTATGACTAAAATAAAAACCTTCAAGATATGATAAAATTTCTGGAAATTCGATTTCCTTCAAATAGTGCGCGGCCGGAAATTTCGACCGTCTCGTAATGCGCGAATGTTTACCATAAAACAACGGGGTTGGTTCTATGAGTCTATTGGCGCAAGAATCAAGTGATTCCGATAAGAAATGAAGATTTTATGTTGAGATTCGTGAGGAGTATAAGTTTCCATGGAGGTTTTTGAGAAGTTAGGGTTTTATCTTGAGGATGACGATGAATAGTGTCATCTTCCTCTTTCTTTTATATGGAAATGAACTGTCGGGATTTAAGTGAGGAAGATGGGTTTGAGACGGACTTGTTTTATGAACGGAAATGCCAAGTGAAGGAATTGAACATCTCAAGACTTGTTAAATCTTAAAATGGAACTTATCATATTCTTAAATTTAAGTTCACGAAAATAAAAATAAAAATATATTTATTTTTCCGAAATGTATTTAAATTCAAAAATTACGGTTTGCAAAATAACGGGGTGTTAATACAAAAGTAGTGGTTACATTCGGGGTTTGTGGTAGAAGTGAGGATGGAGTGTGGAATGAGTGAAGGTATATAATTTTTAGTGGACGAGAGTCTTAGGTATATCTATGGTGATCGAGCGAGGTTGCGGTTGTAGGTAGCTACCAGAGACAGAAGATGATGATAATGAAAGAGAATCACTAAGGACCTAGTACTAAGTAAGAAGTGACCTTATCTTAAGAGGGGTCAGATGTAGCAAAGAGAGTTTGATGGTTTTCGCATGTTGAGGTATACTTGGAAGTTTGAGTTTAGTGTAGCATAACGAATGAAATTGTAAATGTATTATTAAAGGTAAAGGTGGTGTGATGGTAGTATGTAGTTTATATGTATGTTTATGGAGGAAGGTTGTGGAGGTTTATGGTTGCGATAGTATTGACGTCTTAGAGTGGCGACACTTATGAGCGTGAGTAGGATTCAAGGACAAAGTTCCCTATTAGGGTCATAGAATGTAACAGTTCCTGTTAAGGTGTACTCGGTTAGGGGATTGTGTTGGCATTGGATTTGGGTGTGTGATGTAAAAGCAATATAGGGTTGACAACACATATATGGTTCACAGTCGATGGTAGGATAGCGTTAGGTAAACTATATTTGTGGGAAAATATCCGTATATATTCCCAATACTTTATATGCAAGATTATAACAAATTTATAGTGTACGATTAATAGTCATAAACGAAGAACAATATACAAAGATAGGGATCAAGAATTAACATTTTGTCCCTGCAAAGGCCTAAGATCAGATATCCTCCTAATTGTTGCACCCAAGATGTCCTGAGAAATACCCTTTTCCGTCCTGAGAAATACCCTTTTCCTGAGCTAGAAATTACAAAATTACCTTTAATTTTGTGTAAGATGAAAAGCTAGAGAGAGATGAGGGATTTTGCTTGGGAACTCGTGTAGTACAGGGGGCGTGCCATGTGCTATTTATAGGGGTGGTGTTTGATAGTCCGTATATCTTTTAACCACCTTACCTAGTTTAGATAGGATAATCAAATCCGTATTTGATTCTACCTAAACTACTGTTTAAACAAATAACAAACTCTATCTTATGGCATCTCCAACTACTGACCGAAAACCGTTTTTTTTATTTACTTAAATTCGGTTATTAAGCTCTCTTTTGCGTAATGTTTTATCTTATAAATATCGTATATTTATAGTCTAAACAATTAAATGTAACCTTTTATATTTAACTGAATCATTTAATCCTTATTAAATGATTTCATTACACACTAATTAAATATAACATTTTACATTTAATCACGAATTAACATTTTAATTCGTCTTAGCTAAAATAATTTATTCAGTATTAAATAAATATATCATCATTACTTTGACTAACCGTATAGGGTACCAATATGATTATATTTTCATCTAATCATATCTCTCAGATTCCATCCTTTAGGTGTGACTCTTAGAGACCAGTTGATTACCGCCATCTGTATGACAATAACGTCAAACTTTCTAGCAAGCCAACCGTTATTGATAAACGTAAATCAACTGGCTAAAATACTAAGTATACCCTGTGTTTCTTTAAGAGATTTATACGTGTTGTCGCACTAACTGTTGAGGACACCAGCTCCAACAATCTCCCACTTGTCCGTACAAGTGTATGTGCGATAACCGATTCTCATGTCCAATTAAATTTCTCCCACTCAATGTAAAACAATTTGCAAATCTGTATTCACAAAGGTCGTATTTTACAAGCGATCTGTATCAAGAATGGTTTCCCCGACTAGAGAGTAACTCAACTGATAACGAATCATTATTCGAGCTTGGCCAAGCATTTCAGTTACTACTCCTCGAGTGGCCCTGAGAAATATTTTAACCTGATAAAGGGTGGATATTTCCTTCAACTCGAATCTTGCAGATGTAGGCACAGTATGAAATGACCCAAAAAAAATCTGCTTAGCCCCAGTTACGGTCAGCTAGTGAGAAAGAAATCAAAGTCACTCAAAACTGCCCTTTATCTCAAGAAACAGTCGACAGTCAAAAGAATCGACTCAGGAACACGATGGACGTCCTATCCACGACCCGGCACCGAATGTTCAGTAACATTTAGGACTCCATTGCGTCGTCACGAAAATGTCCTACGAGTTATCGTTATAATCTCGTATCTGTGATCGATCAGTCAACAGTTTGACTTATGGTTTATTGAACCCACCGTCAATCGACGTCACAAAATAATTGCCAGAGTTATCAGCTCGTGTAGGCGATTACGGACAAAATAAATATAATGTAATTCAGTTCACTTTGTGGTGTTCAATGTTGTCATTACAATCCACATGAAAAAAATATATAAAACAAAATCGATGGTGTTATAAATAGTATATGAAATAGATACAATATCCAATTCACAAAAAGTTCTAATACAACTCAGGAACACGTTTAATTCCCATTGAAATAACGTACCCTTCAAGTTTATCATGTCTTAATGGTTTAGTGAGAGGATCTGCGATGTTGTCATCTGTCGCAATCTTGTCTATCACTATCTCCTTTTGCTCCACGTAGTCTTAAATGAGGTGAGCTTTCCGCAGTACATGTCTAGATTTGTTGCTAGACTTAGGCTCCTTAGCCTGGAAGATGGCACCTCTATTGTCGCAATATATGGTAATCGGGTCGTCCGAACTAGGAACTACAGTGAGTCCTTGTAAGAACTGACGCATCCATATAACTTCCTTTGCAGCTTCCGAAGCGGCATAGTACTCGGACTCAGTAGTAGAATCTGCAATAACACTCTGCTTGGAGCTTTTCTAACTGACAGCAGCACGCCATTAAGAGTAAAAACGAATCCAGACTGAGATTTCGAGTCATCGCGATCCGTTTGGAAGCTAGCATCTGCGTAACCGTTTGCGCAAAGCTCAATGCCTCCACCATAAGTCAATACCCAATCTTTAGTCCTCCTTAGGTACTTAAGAATGTTTTTTACAGCCATCCAGTGTGGTTCACCTGGATTATTGCCTTGGTACCGACTTGTCATACTCAAAGCATATGCCACGTCTAGACGTATGCTTATCATGGCATACATGATCGATCCTATAGCTGACGCATAAGGAATGCGACTCATGCGCTCGACCTCTTCCGGTGTCTTAGGTGTCTTAGTCTTTCTCAAATGCACCCCCGAGATCATCGAAAGTAACCCCTTTTTGGAGTTGGTCATGCTGGATCTGTCAAGAATCTTATCTATATAAGACTCCTGACTCAGTGATAACATCCGTCGTGACTCGTGATCTATCTCTATATATACGAATCCCCAATATACATTGTGCCTTACCCATATCTTTCATCTGGAAATGATTCTTTAACCATACTTTAACCGAAGATAAGAGAGGGATGTCATTTCTGATCAAGAGTATGTCGTCGACATACAACACCAGAAAGACGATCTTGCTCCCACTCGACTTGATATATAAGCATGGTTCTTCGACTGATCGAATAAAACCATTTTTTTCATCACTTGGTCGAAGCGATGATTCCAACTCCTAGATGCTTGCTTAAGTCCATAAATGGAACGCTTAAGCTTGCATACTTTCTTAGGATTTTTAGGATCTGTGAAACCTTCGCGTTGTACCATGTATAAGTCCTCCTCTAAATAAATATTTAAGAAGGCGGTTTTCACATCCATTTGCCATATTTCATTGCCATGAAATGCAGCAATCGCTAAGATAATCCTAATGGAACACATCATGACTACAGGTGCAAAAATCTCATCATAGTGCAACCCTTGCACTTGAGTGAAACCTTTTGCCATTAGTCGTGCCTTATAGGTGTCTGGTTGTCCCTCGATGGAGCGCTTTATCTTATAAAGCCATTTGCAATGAAGAGGTCGTACCTTATCAGGCAAATCAACCAACTCCCATACGTCATTCACGTACATGGAGTCCATTTCGGATTGCATGGCATTAAGACATAGCTTAGAGTCGGAACTGGTCATGGCACCTTTATAGGTCACGGGTTCGTTACTCTCTAAGAGAAAAACGTCAACTCCGTCAAGTTCCTCGATCATACCGATGTATCTATCTGGAGGAATGAAGTGTCTACCCGACCTTCTGGGTTCCTCAGGAATACTGACTGCGATAGAGGATGAAGGAACGGTTTCCTACATTGGTTGCTCGGTAGTTGGTTCTTGAACCTCCGATAGATCGAAGGTTATATTACTTGTCTTATTCTCGAGAAACTCTTTCTCTAAGAACTTCGCGCTAGCTGCAACAAAAACGCGGTGTTCGGTAGGCGAATAGAAGTAATGACCAAACATTCCTTTTGGATAACCAATAAACTATGTCTTGACCGATCGCGGGCCGAGCTTATCCTCGTGTCTCCACTTGACATAAGCCTCGCAGCCCCAAACCCGAATAAAGGACAAGTTAAGGACCTTTCCCTTCCATATCTCATATGGAGTCTTGTCAACAGCTTTAGACGGACTTCATTTAAGTATAAGAGCAGCTGACAATAGAGCAAGCCCCATAATGAATCCGGCACAACTGTGTGACTCATCATGGATCGAACCATATCTAATAGTGTTCGATTTCTCCGTTCGGACACACCATTTAACTGTGGTGTTCCAGGTGGAGTTAACTGTAGTACAATACCACAGTCTTTAAGGTGTTGATTAAACTCATGCGAAAGATACTCACCACCACGATCTAATCGTAGTGCTTTAATCTTTCTATCCAGTTGGTTTTCAACCTTCGCCTGGAATTCCTTGAAATTTTCAAAGGATTCACTTTTATGCTTCATTAAGTAGACATATCCGTATCTACTTAAATCGTCCGTGAAAGCGATAAAATATTTATAGCCGTCTCGCGCGGTGATTACATAGGTCCACATACATCTGTATGTACGAGGCCTATGATGCGTGTCTATTTTATGATGTTTTACATCTATTTTTACACGCATTTGATCGTTCATTTATTACTATGTTTTAGCCTTTATTTCCCAACTATTGTCTACTTTCGTATTTTTATGCTCTTTTGCAGATTTATGCGGAAAATGGACGATTTTATGCCAAATTTATGCCCTCGGGATTTTTCATAGCTAAGGAACGAAGGAAAGTCAACTCAAAGCATTAACCAAGTGCCAAGAAGTCAAACCGAGACGAATCAAAGCAATCCTACAGGAATAAGGGTCGACCGACCTACTATTTCGGTCGACCGACCACGCCCCTGTTATGGAAAGTCCCGAATTCGCTGAAGCCCGTAAACAGGTCGACCGACCCACATAGTAGGTCGACCGACCTCTGCACAGACCCAGAAGCATTCCGGAAGCCCATTAAACGTATTAGAGTCATTAGGAAACTCTAATTGACCGCCTATTTAAGCAAGAGGCGTGATTAGGGTTTAATCATTCAGTCATATATCTTAGATACTCAGTTTTCAATTCAGTTCCATTAGTTTTATTCAGTCTTTAATTAAGTTTCATCTTTAGTGTAATCTTTCAATAATTCTCAAATACTTTTGGTTTTGTTCATCAATCTTTCAAGCATTCATCAATAAAGTTTGTTCCTTTTCTGCCTTAATCCTATTTCCGGTAATTCCTCTCTTAATTTCTGCTTATTATTATTAGTTTAGAATTATTGTATTCGGTTTAAGATAGAATCCCAAGCCTTATTATTGATTGCATGTTTAGATTGATATTCATTATGATTTCCATGTTTATTCCTATTTTCATTGTTGTGCTAGTAATCATGGGTAGCTAATTTCATATGTTAGGATGTAGGGGATGAATATGCGTAGGTAGTATAGGTTCCGAGACCGACTGTAGCAGAGTCTTGGTCGGCCGACCCACATAATGGGTCGGTCGACCGAGGCTGTGGTCGACCGACTGGGCTAGCTGGTCGGTCGACCCACTCGCGTTTGTATTCTGTTTCGTTTTACTTTGTTGACTATAGTATTCTGCAATGAGACCCAAGGGAGACTTGTAGGATGTTAATGACCTACCCAAGATTGAAAGATACGGGAAGGGCATTGGTTTACACCTTAAGACGACTAGGTTACTCAAGACTGAAAAGTATGTGACCCAGAATTTAGGAATCACCTTATTGTTGACACCCAATAATTGTGAGACCTGGGAACTAATAGCATAGGCCGAAATGAGCTATTAGGTAGCATAGACCTAAAGGATATGTTACACCCCTTACGCGACTGCAATACATGTTGACCTTAGGATTTATACTATCTTAGCTATTTATTACCCAAACATCCTAGCATCTCTTTTATTATAGTTTATTCTCATCTTTATTTACTTGTTTTATTTTTATATTTGTTTCTAGACTTATAGCATTTAATCAAACCCCCAAAATTGTTACCTTAAAACATTAACATCAAACAATAAACATTCCCCACCTCTCTGTGATTCGACCCTGACTTTCACTATCTATAGTTAAAGGTTAGGAATTATAAATTTTATCTTTGATACCCTCAACGACGGGGATCAAATTTTGGCTCCGTTGCCGGGGAGGTGACGCCAGTGTTTATTGTTTTTTTGTCTATGTTTTCCCTTCTTCTTTTACCGTCATGACCATCGCCCCTTCCCCACAACTCGAGCATGAACCATTGCATATCTATTGTGGTAGATTAACCTCTTTCCTTTCTCAGTCTGACTATCCTGTTAGTGTTGGGGAGGGTTGTCGTATCTTTTATGATGGAGTTACTGGTAAGACCCTGATCGAGATTGAGATGAAGTGTGGATGGGAATTTTTAGACTTACCCTACAAGAAGCAATGGGAACTTCTCAAATGCCTTATCCAAGCCAGTGAGGATACAGAGAGGTATGAGGACGTCATTATTAGTAGCCCGGATGTTCTTGTCGAGTGTGATCCTATCACACCTGTCACTAAAGAGTCACTCATTCTTAAGGATGAGTATGATAGGTTACTTGATTCCCTTTTCCTCCCCGTTGATGATACTGACTTGGATTTGGATATAACTAATGAGTTAGACCTTCACCCCTTGACTGACCAACCTATTTTTGTAGATGTTAGTAATGAACATGTCCCTGATACGTTTGAACCCTCGGTTGATGAACCTTGTTTTTTGCAGGATTCTTCTATTGACATTTCTGATGTTTTTAATAATATTAGTGAATGTTCTATGCAAGGATCCTTTACCAAAGGATCCTTCGGAGGCTTTGATGTGTTTTGAGGCATGTGCAGGTGAATCTCTCGTTCAGGAGGCTGATTTGGATGCTCCAGAAATTGCGACTCTAGTGATAGAGTCTATAGGCGGTAGAAAGAGAGGTGTTCTCGATCGAGTAGTACCACTTACTCGATCAAATGATGTAGAGAACGAGATCACTTAAACAAGTGATCATTTGGCTGAAGAAAAGAGCCCTAAGAAGAAGAAACCGAGGAAAGTGTCGGCCCACGACTTGGGAGTCGACAACCCCGGGAGATGGATGGCTAGAGCTATGGATGATGACCCACCCATCTACACGGTGGAGAGAAACTCATCTACCCGAATCACCATGGCTGAAGGGGTAGCTTGTAGTCAGAGCCCTTGGTCAAAGAAACCATGCATCCTTCGCGGATGACTTCTTCCTTTTTTTGCTCGTTTCTGTTTTTTCTTAAAACTATTTTTCTATTTTGTTAAGACCTTTTAGTTTGCTTGCTTTCGATTTTCGAACAATTTTTCTTTTGTTGCGTAGTTGGGACAAGTAGACTTGGTTATGGATTTTTGCGCATGTTTTTGGGCGCATGTGTAATGATTTTCAGGTTTGGGGAAGGTTAACTTGATTAATACAAGTTAATCTCGCGACGAAGGAGGCTACTGTACAGGAATCTAGGTCGACCGACCTCCACCACTAGTTGGTCGACCAGACCCATGCATTCCAGAAGACTGGCAATTGGTCGGTCGACCAGGGAGAGAGGTCGACCGACCAGCTCTATTGTGCAGACGTCTCAAGGAATTTCGGGAAGCGTGCAATCACAATAGAGAAGCCCTTTCCTTATTTTATCCTTTATTCTTCCGTTCCTTCGTCTATTTTCAAACCTTCAAACTTTTTTTTATCACCCAAAACATGCTTAATCCCCGAAAAAGGTCTTTCCATTGTTTGACTTTTTCAGGTATTCGGAGTGGCACTGCTGGCCACCAAAACCTCCCAGCTTACGCTGGTTTGGGGAGGTTCCTCATGCGCTTAAAAATCCAGTGAGTTCTTTCCATTTCCCTTGGTTCTATTTTCCTTGAATTTTTCCTTAATTTTATAAAACCTTTACTTAGGCTAATGCACAATAGGGACATTGTGCGGGTTGGTTTGGGGAATGGTTTCGTGTCACACGCATTGCATTTTGTCACACGTTTATTGCATTTCTGTATTGCATAGTTCTTTTCTTTATTTATTTCCCTTGCATATACAAAAGAAAAATCCAAAAAAATAGAAAAAACTTTAAAATTTTCAAAAAAACGCACGTTTATTTTAGCATATAGGTCGAGTCGGAATGAGAGTATTTCAAGGATGATCTTTGCTATCTTACATGTTTATGCCTTTACCTTGCCTTATCAACATGTTTTAGTATGAGAGTCTTTTGCATATCTACGAGTTTTTGTCAACTTGGTTTCTTGAGACTTGACCTATACCTTGACAACCTACTATACATTCTAAGTTTTAGAGCTTTATTTCCTGGTTTCATTCTTAAACCAGTTGTCTAGAATGTGAGTAGTACTCCCCTTGGAACATGTTACATCAATATGCATAAACATGAACTTGAATTGCTTTATACTTGTTTTACTATCTCGTTTTGTGAGTCTTGGTACGTGCATTTGGGATCCCTTTTCTCTTATTTACCCATAAGCCTTACATAGCCAAAATTGCCTTTTTATTCCCCCAAAACTACATCCCATACTTAGCCTACCCTTCCAAGCTAGTATTTGTGGTCTTTGGTTTATTTTTTTGAGGCATCTTGGTTTGTATGCTATCTTGAGCAAAAAGAGAAAAGAAAAGAAAGAAATAAAGAAAAGAAAAAGAACAGAAAAATTCAAAAAAAAAGAAAGAAAAGAAAAAACGAAAAAAAAATCAAAAACGTACAGGAAGTCAGTCGACCGACCACGCCCTTAGGTCGGCCGACCAACTGACAGGGTCAGATTCAAAATTTCGTTCCAAAAATCCCTTTCTTTTACATGTTATCACTCCCGTACTTCATTCAAAAATATTCGGGAATCCTTTCTTATATTTAATGTGAGAGTTGTGCTACAAAAGAGCACTTTCTTAATATCAAAAGTTGTGAAATATGTTGTTGGGAACCGGTTTTACTAGCTTGGCTACTAACCCCACAAATCCAAAAACATCTTAACCACGTTTACCTTTTACCTCACATATCTTTCATACCTCAATTGCATGTACCCGAGTCACTTGATGAGTGTGTTTATACATAGTTGTAGAATTCTTGTTCATGTTAGATTGCAGGCATGTTTTCATGGGTCGCAGTTAGGTGAGTGTCATTACAAAATACTTCTTTCTATCTTTTACATATACTCACCCTTTGCTTCATGAGTGTCTCGAGCGTACCGCGAGAGTCCATGGTATAAAGTCTCTATAGTCTCCAGTTTTGCAAAGTTTGACAACACCAGAACTCGTTTGCATGATTTAAATACTTTCTCATTTTGTACTTGGCATTGGTTTAAGCTTACATGTAAATTTCGCTCTGAGATTGAAATCGTTCCATTAGTTAAGATCGAGTCTAATTCTTGCTTGAGGGCAAGCAAGGTTTGGTTTGGAGAATTTTATGCGTGTCTATTTTATGATGTTTTACATCTATTTTTACACGCATTTGGTCGCTCATTTACTATGTTTTAGCCTTTATTTCCCAACTATTCTCTACTTTCGTATTTTTATGCTCTTTTGCAGATTTATGCGGAAAATGGACGATTTTATGCCAAATTTATGCCCTCGGGATTTTTCATAGCCAAGGAACGAAGGAAAGTCAACTCAAAGCATTAACCAAGTGCCAAGAAGTCAAACCGAGACGAATCAAAGCAATCCTACAGGAATAAGGGTCGACCGACCTACAATTTCGGTCGGCCGACTAGGCCCCTGTTATGGAAAGTCCAGAATGAAGCCCGTAAACAGGTCGACCGACCTCTGCACAGACCCAGAAGCATTCCGGAAGCCCATTAAACGTATTAGAGTCATTAGGAAACTCTAATTGACCGCCTATTTAAGCAAGAGGCGTGATTAGGGTTTAATCATTCAGTCATATATCTTAGATACTCAGTTTTCAATTCAGTTCCATTAGTTTTATTCAGTCTTTAATTAAGTTTCATCTTTAGTGTAATCTTTCAATAATTCTCAAATACTTTTGGTTTTGTTCATCAATCTTTCAAGCATTCATCAATAAAGTTTGTTCCTTTTCTGCCTTAATCCTATTTCCGGTAATTCCTCTCTTAATTTCTGCTTATTATTATTAGTTTAGAATTATTGTATTCGGTTTAAGATAGAATCCCAAGCCTTATTATTGATTGCATGTTTAGATTGATATTCATTATGATTTCCATGTTTATTCCTATTTTCATTGTTGTTCTAGTAATCATGAGTAGCTAATTTCATATGTTAGAATGTAGGGGATGAATATGCGTAGGTAGTATAGGTTCCGAGACCGACTGTAGCAGAGTCTTGGTCGGCCGACCCACATAATGGGTCGGTCGACCGAGGTTGTGGTCGACCGACTGGGCTAGCTGGTCGGTCGACCCACTCGCGTTTGTATTCTGTTTCGTTTTACTTTGTTGACTATAGTATTCTGCAATGAGACCCAAGAGAGACTTGTAGGATGTTAGTAATGACCTACCCAAGATTGAAAGATGCGGGAAGGGCATTGGTTTACACCTTAAGACGGCTAGGTTATTCACGACTGAAAAGTATGTGACCTAGAATTTAGGAATCACCCTTATTGTTGACACCCAATAATTGTGAGACCTAGGAACTAATAGCATAGGCCGAAAGGAGCTATTAGGTAGCATAGACCTAAAGGATATGTTACACCCCTTACGCGACTGCAATACATGTTGACCTTAGGATTTATACTATCTTAGCTATTTATTACCCAAACATCCTAGCATCTCTTTTATTATAGTTTATTCTCATCTTTATTTACTTGTCTTATTTTTATATTTGTTTCTAGACTTATAGCATTTAATCAAACCCCCAAAATTGTTACCTTAAAACATTAACATCAAACAATAAACATTCCCCACCTCTCTGTGGTTCGACCATGACTTTCACTATCTATAGTTAAAGGTTAGGAATTATAAATTACCCTCAACGACGGGCATCAGCCTAATAGGTCAGCAGCGCGCATTCCAACACCTTTGAAGGAAATACGAGTCATTTTGCCTATGAGACATGATTCACATGTGCCAAATGATTCATAATCAAATGGAGATATAGCGTCATTATGTATTAGCTTCTTTACACGTTTCTCATTTATGTGTCCCATACGATAGTGCCATAGATATGTTTGATCTTTGTCACCAACCTTTAGTTTCTTATTATTCATGTGTAATATTTCAGTCGATTGATGTAAGACATATATACCATTCATGGAAACTGCTTTACCATAAACCATTCCATTTAAAGAGAAAATACAACTATTATCCCTTATTAAAAATGAAAATCCGTCTTTATCGAGTACGGAAACTGAAATAATGTTCTTAGATAAACTGGGTACATAATAACAGTTATACAGATATAACTCGAATTCGCTCGGTAGCTGGATCACATATGTTCCAATGGAAGCAGCAGCAACTTTTGCTCCATTCCCAACTCGCAGGTCCACATCACCCTTTGCGAGAGGTGTGATGTTTTTTAGGCCCTACAAATGATTACATAGATGAGAACCACAACCAGTATCAAGTACCCAAGTTCCGAAACTTGCATGGTTAATCTCAATCATATGAATATAAGATGACATACCAACAGGAGTGACGCGGCCTACTTTTATGTCCTCACGGTACACTGGACAGTTCCGCCTCCAATACTTAGTCTTGTGGCAATGGTGGCACTCAATGTCACCGTCGTTGCTCTTTGTCTTGCCTTATGAGCTACTTATCTCACCGGGCCCACTCTTAAATCCGGCCCTTTTGAATTTAGGAGGCTTAGCTACTGTTAGCTCTGCTTGAGCTCTTCCCTTCCCCTTTCCCTTCTTTGCAATCATGAGAACGTCTTGCTTCATGCTCCCACTCAATATAAGATCTTTCTCGGTCTTTACGAGAAGGGAGTGTAGCTCATGAGGACTTTTCTTCATGTCATTCATGTAATAGTTTGCCCTGAATAAGGAAAAACCATCATGAAGTGAATGAAGCATTCGATCAATGATTACGTTCTCACTGATCTTGCAGTTCATGGACTCCAATTTCTCGACATTCTCAATCATATTGAGAATGTGTGGGCTAACTGGTTGGCTCTTTTGGAGTTTCGCACGACTGTGTGCTCATATGAAACGATTCTCGGTGCTTTTCAGAATTCGTTTGTGAGCGTGGTGAAAATTTTATTTGCACCATGGGAAATGAAGCTTGTTTGCAAATTGGGTTCCATTGCAAAAATAAGAACGTTCTTTATCGCACTTGCTTCCATAATGAAATCACTATAAGCTTGTGATACGTTAGCTCTAACAGTGGGGCCTGGGTTAGGTCGTAACGGCTCAGTTAAATACTTGAGCTTACCATCAGCTACAGCTGCATTCCGTAATGCAGCCCCCCAGTCCGCAAAGTTGGACCCATCATTTTTCAGTCGCGTGGACTGATTCATGTGGTCCATGAAAGCCTTAAGCCAGGATTCTTTTCTCAGTGTGGCACTAGGCATAGGGGCATCATTATGACCAGCCATAGTATTGCAGTATTATTGATTTGATTTAGGTGAATTCTACACTGTGAAGAAGAAATTAAAACATAATAAGCATACCATCGTTTTGTAAATAGTCTAGCAAAAACAGTTTAATATGATGACTTTAGCATTTATATAATTGATCTTCCTCAAGAATGATATAACCGATCCCAAGACTCAATTTCAGTAAATTGATAAGCCAACCTCTTGGCTAATTCTACATTTAGAATTTTTGGTCGATAAATTTCTATAAATTCTTTCTTTAGTCCACCATAACCACAGGATTGTACGAGGGTCATGATGTTGAGGTAAAATAAGTCAACAGCTACTACTTACCCAACGTAGAAGGGGTCATATGGAGAGTAAGGTCCTATATGCCTGGCGACGAAGAAGGGATTCATAGTAATTTGACTTATAAAAGACTAATCTCAATTTTAGGTTATAGAGGAAGATCCCATCATCTTTAATTTTAATTCATTTAAGTGAACAAATATCTAGCATGCGAGAATGAATAAACTAAGGTGATGAAAGAAAAACGTGTGACATCTTTATGTCGACACAGACTAGCATAAATACTATATGAGTCAATCTTCATGCAATTTAGGTGGTTTGGTTTAGGCGGAAAAATAATGCAAAACAAACATGTGAATGAAAAGCAAAACGGAAATAAAAACGAAAATAAAGCAAGTCCTAGTGTGGCCTATCCTACCAAGAAGAACACAAATACAACTTGGAATCCATTCAGCAATGGACCCTAGAAGCTTGTCTTGTCTTGATGTTCCTTCTTGGTGATGTAGTGGGAGTGAGCAATCCAATCTCCGTCTTGGTCTTCTTAATTACATTTGAAAAATTACATAATAAAATCCTATTATTACATTCTAATTCCCAAAAACGTAAAAAAAATATTACACAAGGGAGATTCGAGATCTCATAAATACATCACAAATTATGTTTCTTTCATTACGAAAACATAATTTACTAAGGCCACACTAAGTATTACAAAATACAACTGATTGCAAAAGCGTAAATAAATTCATTCATTCATTCAACAATATAATATATAAAATGCATCATACTAATAAAATTAATCTTTCAAGACATAATTCCGTAATTATGTAGAGTAATTTACCCAAACCACCATTTAATGATTTAAATTATGTGATAATTCCGTAATTAATCTCCTAATTTTAATCAAAACAAACATATTCATATTATCGTATAATATGATTAATCCAACATTACTTTAAACCGTTCTAAAATATTTAAGGTATCAAAACTAGTAAACTTTTTCACCCAAAAAAATACACATTATCTTTATAATGTATAAAAAAAAATTAAAAGAAAAACAACCCATAAGATTTTAGAGATAGCCGAGACAAAAGAGAAATACATAAAAACAACAAAAGAGTTCCGCGCTTTGGAGAAGCGCTGGAAAACCCTCAAAGCGTCGCAAAATCCAGAAAAGTGCGACTAAAAACAGGTTGAACACTAAACGACACTTTTAAAACGTCATAAACAGTGAACGACGCTTTTTAAACTGCTGCAACACCAAATGACACTTTCAAACTGCAGCAACTCAACGCAGCAAATACACGAGAAAGCGTCGAAATAAAACCAGAAAAGCGCTGAAAATGCACAAAGCGTCGCAAATACCCAGGAAAAACGTTGGAAAGCGTTATTTCGGAATTTTTTTTCGTTCTTTTTAAAAAACCCATGAACTTGAATAACTAATGTCGGGATGCTAAATACGAGATCGATAACCTTCAAAATTATAATCTTTATTTGATATAGTTGTAATCTTAATCATTCAAATTAACCTTTTAAGACGAATATCAAGATTATAGTGGGATCGATTTATTTAGCAAATTATATCATTCAAGAGCATGTGAGACGATTTCCTTTCACGTTTTAATTCAATCCTTATTAAATTAAAACTTCTACAAATTTATTATTTTGTTATTTTAACTGTTTAAGACAACAACAACAATAAATCAAAAAAGAAGACGACGAACAAAAATTGTCTCGGCTAAAATTAAAATACACGGCCAAAATTTTTTTTTTTCTCTTCAATTTTCTCAAAAAGTTTATGAAAATCATACAAAAATAAAATTTGTAAGCCTTAGGCTCTGATACCACTTGTGGGAAAATATCCGTACATATTCCTAATAATTTATATGCAGGATTATAACAAATTTATAGTGTACGATTAATAGTCATAAACGAAGAACAAGATACAAAGATAGGGATCAAGAATTAACCTTCTGTCCTTGCAAAGGCCTAAGATCAGATATCAAAACAGATATCTGATGAGCCCAAATTCGGTCATTATTTTCCTTTCTTTTCCTCTTATTTCGATCCCTTTTTGCCCCCGTTTTACATGCTATTGCTCCTTTTTATGCCCGATATCTCTATTCTACATGTTTGGTTGTCATTTTGTAGGACTTGAGGCGGGAATGAAGAAACGGGAACAAACGAGTCGAAATCAAGGCAAAAAGAGAAGAAAAGGTGAAAAGGGGCAAAATGGGGTCCCCACCCGGTCGGCCGGGAGCCGGTCCGCCGGCTGGGAGCCCCTACACCCGTTTGCATATGAAGATTTTCAGAAGTTTGGCTTTGGGTCCTCAGCCGGTGGCCAACCGGCAGCCGGCTGACCGGCTGGGACCCCTCTCACACTTAGCCACTTTTTCTTTCAACGT
Organism: Silene conica; assembly: GCA_029255685.2. Classification (NCBI taxonomy): domain Eukaryota; kingdom Viridiplantae; phylum Streptophyta; class Magnoliopsida; order Caryophyllales; family Caryophyllaceae; genus Silene; species Silene conica. The sequence goes on along the minus strand of CM055312.2, from coordinate 28,689,711 downwards.
AAGAAGACAGTACCAGTTATCAAGGCCCTCAGCCGGTGGCCGACCGGCAGCCGGTCCACCGGCTGGGGAGGAAGCTAGCATTGAAGAAAGTTTCAGAAGTTTGTATTTGGACTCTTAGCCGGCAGCCGGTTGACCGGCTGAGAGTCACTTCTCAGATTTTCGCGCACTATATAAACCCGCACTTATTCTATTTTCATTTACGCAACTTTTACACTATTTTCACGTATTCCTAGGGTTTGTACTGTTCCATTGCTCATCTTTCCACATTCAAAACTCAACTCAAAATCATAATCTTTCTTTAGTTTTTGTAATCTCTATTGATTTAATCTCTATATCTTGCTTTATTACTCTATATCTTGCTTTATTACTCTTTAGTTGCTAGTCAATCAAAAACCTTATTACCCCGACTTTGTCTTAAATTTGAACTTAACTAAACAATTATCCCCATCATCTCTGTGTTCGACCCCGACTAGAGTACTACTTTAATTGGGTTTATAAATCTTTGTTTGATATCGGAATTGACGGAGGAAAAGAAGAAGAAAAGAAGAAAAGAAGAGAAAGAGGAAAATTAACCACGAAGAAAGGGTAACCAGCCGGTCGGCCGGAAGCCGATCCGCCGGCTGGGAGCCTTTTGTGTGAAGAAAGAGTAAATGAGAAGAGAAGTTGGAGAACGAAGGGGAAAGGGCTACCAGTCGGTCCGCCGGCTGGGGACCCCTTATGAGCAACATAGTGGAGAAAGCAAAGAATTAGAGGATGGGTATGAGCCGGTCGGCCGGCCGCCGATGCCAGACCGGCTCAGAACCCCTGTACCGAAATTATATAAGCTCTTTACCTCTCTTTTTCCCCTCATTTCCTCCCATTTTTCAGATCTTCCCTTCCCTCTCTACCTTTCCTCACTACAAAAACTCTCCCAAAACCCTCCCAAAACCCTCCCAAAACAAACCTATTCCAAACCCTCATCAAATTCCTCCAAATTCATCATGTCTGGAAGGACAGAAATGAGAACAAAGTCTAGGAACGATCCTACCGCGGGGCGCGAAAGAGTAGAAAACCCCGACGCTCCATTTATTTCGGGTGACCCCGATTTTCCCGGGGTGATCTTCGATTCCGAAAACCAAAAATGTAACTTCCTATCTTTTGCTCACCGTCCCCTTAACCCCACCCGATTTATCGATAGGATTTCTATGAGAGATTTGGGTTTGGATGGTATCACAGGCGATTTTTTTAGGGAAGCGGGTTTGGAAAATTTGCATGAAGCCAAGGCGGTAATGACTTCCCCTAGATTAACATGAGAGTTCTTGAACTCTCTGCGGGTAGCCAAGAATAGAGATTCGGGGATAGTCACTTTTGTTCAATTCCATCTCATGAATAAGGGTTACCATTTAACCCTTGCGGATTTTGTTCATATTTTCAGGTTGAATAGCTCGGCATCACTGCATGCCCCCGCGGGTGTTAATTTGGGGTCGGTATGAACCTCTATTACTGGGTTGGTGAGTTCGAAGGGGGATAAGAAACCGGCAAACAGGGTGCATCTTGCTCCCATTAGGATATTGCAGAGATTTTGGAGGTGGACCGTCTTTTCCCGAGACGAGCCACACGACTTCACCACCGTTGAGCTCGAGATCCTAGCATCTGGTTTGATTACCCAACCCGCCAAATTCGAAATCAACATAGCCCATCACATGTTGCTCCACCTTAGCCGACTCAGCCATCAGCTGTAACACCCCGATAAATTCCAAGTTCTATATTATTAAAATCCTATTTTAATAATAATTATGATCCTAAATAATATTCCCATCTAAATTTTATCGTTTTTGACAAGATATTTAAAAATGTCGTCTTAAACTTATACTCGTCAAACTACGAACAACTACTCTGTCCTTGTTACTAATTTTGATATTCTTTAAAGACATATTCAGCTCTTGGTTATAAATTAAAAGTTTTAGATCTTTTTCTTAGCTTTCCAAAGCCACCAACAACACCTCAATCGGAGTTCTGTGGAGGAAATTATGCCGAAAATACGAAAGGCTGTTGCAGAATATCCGCCGACGAGATACTCGCTCGTTGCTATCTCTTCCTCTTGGCCTAAAAAATTTCGACACATGGGCATTAGCACATCTTCCACTTGGCCTAAGAGCTTATACACATGTGATCCCTTCTTCCACATGGCCTAAGGTTCTTGACACATGACATTTTGCTCTCGACACATGGCCTAAGGCCCTCGACAAATGGCGTAAGTCTCAACACTTGGCATTACTTTTCCAACACTTGACTTATGCATGCAAAGTAAGTTACATGCTGCCCAAGGTCTACAATGGCATGCATACCACTTTGCTTTACGTAATATCCTCGTTCCCTTTCTCTATTTTCAGCTTGAATACACAAAACAAACACTATTGTTAGGTGTTGTGCGCCTTCGCCTTCAAACGATCGTAAAATCTTCGTTTCTTATCCGTTTTCGACGATTCTCGCGCCATTCTCCTCCTCTCGTCGTTCCCCTCCTTTCTAAATAAGAATTTTTCATCTCCTCCTCTTCCTTACTAATTTCGAAATCCTAGCTTTGACCCAAGCTAGATACTTCCGTTTTTAACATCTCCTATTGATTGTAGGATTTGAGTCAAGTGGTCCGGAGGGCGATACATACGAGATTGACGAGAGTTTGGACTAAAAGGTAACGGTGATGGGTTACTCGACTTTAATCATCTTTGTTTGCATGTGTTCTATATGCTAGTAATGTCTATTATACTAGAATTGTGTTTGATTAATTAGTTGCATGATTAGTTTTATAAGTCATATGTTTGGATGATTTTCATCTTGCATGGTTGTGTTGGATGATATTCTAGTTGTGTAAATTCATTAAGGATTGTATGGTTAAATGAGTTTGTGATCTTTAAGGATGACTAGTTTGATAGTCTTTCAAGTTCATAATGCTTGGTTTACGTTGGTTATTTGATAAGTTTCAGCACCTTGACAAATCTGTCCATTGTCTTGTACAATTTATTTCGACATCTTAGAGTATCCGTCTTTGAAAATGTTGAAAAGAGGCCCCTGTTTATTTTAAGTGTAGAATCTACCTCTAAAGGTTCGTAATTTTCTTGCATGTCGTTTGTTCACAATAAATTATTTACGAACATTGCGCTGAAATACACGCAGAACAGACAGTAGCTCAAAGATTATTTCGAAAACCATTCTCATACTTTGAAATTATTCTGGTCCTTTTCAATAATTAAACTTTGAAGAGTTTAGATGATGTTAGGATTTTACTTTAGCCCAAAATGATTTGTTAAACCCGTTTTATGAAGCAATACTTTTAATGCGACGATTTATGACATACGGTAAAGATCAGATTATAAACCCCTGTTAAGGTCATCTTTTAAAAATGGTTATTTAATAAAAGTTGTAGATAAATGTCTTATTAAGCTGACCCAGTTGGCCTTGTATCGTTTAGATTTTATTTGAATTAATTATGAATTTTACGGCAGAGGACAGCTGAAATGTAAAAGGCTTTTAAGACTTATGTTTTATTAATCAGTTCTATTTATTCTTCTCCCGTATGGAATGGACTTAAGTGTTGTCTTATTTAACAATTGTTGGCTCTTGTATGTAAATGAGTTGGTTAACGGTTATGTTAGCTTAAATTGTGTTTTGATGACGGTTATGTTATCTTAATATGAGTAGGGTGATGGTTCTGTTGCCTTTCTTGTGTTTAGGTGACGGTTATGTCACCCTAAATTGTGTTGGTAACGGTTATGTTGCCTTGATTGTGAATAGATAGCGGTGATACGATTTGTGTATCACTGTAATGAACAAACGCCACTCCTGTTATGGGATTTTATCTAACTATGTTCGGGATTGGTCGATGTCCGTGGTTATGCGGTCCGGTCCCTGTGTGTCGTTCGGTGTAGGTTATTACATCGAGAGGTCTGGCCAGGTCTTAGGCATATAGTTGTCGGTTATGCGCTCTGGTAGCTAGGGCGCGGTTATACGCCCTAGCCTGTTAGTGGAGCGGTTATACTCCCTGACTGTCAGTTGTAGCGGTTATACTACCTGACGGCGTTCATTCTATTCTTGGTTGTTGTTGTTTATGTGATTGGACATGCCATCAAGTGTTGGTCTCTGAGTCGATCACCTGGTTGTTTACCTGAATTTGAGTATCATGCTTTGATATTTCTTATATTCACATGTGCTACTCCATATACAATATGTTTTTATTGTTATCAATTTGTATTTTGACGTAAAGTGGCTGGGAGAACCCTGAGTTATTCCCCACTGACTGTGGCGTTCATGTTTCATGAATGACAGGTTTGTGAAGCAGTGGTTGGGTGAGACATGTGGGCTAGCGAGCACTTACCCTTGGACTTTAGTTTCACTTCGTATAGCTAGACTACCTTACGTTATGTTTCTATTCGTGGGATATCGTTTCCCCGTACACTCTTTACTATGTTGTATAACTAGCATGATTTCTTTTATTTCCGCACTTTTATTTTCGTTTGAACCTTCGCATGTTAGTTATTTAATTTTTCAATAAAAGTTTTAAAAACCTCGTATTTTTCGTATTCTTTTATGTTTATTTTTCCGCTAAATCGCGGGGGTTCACATCAGCCCCGCTTGTCGACGCCCATTTGTGTTGGGGGCATGGTTACTTTGATAGCTTCAGTAGTTTGCCAAAGAAACTTCAGGGTCGATTACATCGACGGGGAGAATGTGATCTCCCGCCGCTACCTTACGGAGGGATTGAGGTGGATTAAGTGGAACCCCAGCGACAACAAGATGTATTGGCAGATTCGGGTGGATCGAGTTGATAAGAACTCCATCCCTTTGCCAAACACTGAGAGAATGAGGGTGAGGCCTAACCAAGCCTCCTACCTCCTCCCCGTAGAGGCACCTCCTGAGGGCACTTCTTCCGACCCTCCTGCGACCCGAGTTTTCACCAGAGACCAGCGCATGCCCACCACCAGTGGCCTTATATTCCAGCAACCTTCTCTTCCTATACCACCATTCGGCGGCCCTAGATTATTCCATGTGTCTTCTTCTAGCTCTGCTCCTCCTCCTCCTAGCCATGTTCCTTAGACGATCGTGGATTTCATGGCTCACATGGATTTGAGACATCAGGAGACTGTTGAGCGGCGTGCACTTGAGGAAATACGCTACACTGATAACTGCGCTAGATTGGATTACTTGTACCACCATCAGGCATGGGGGAACTTCTTTGCTTATGATCGTGGCATTTAGCAGGGGTACCGTCACAGTTCTGGCCACCATCCTTCTTACTACATGCCACCCGAGGCTGAATATGTGTCCTCCGCCGACCCTCATTTCGCCGGAGAGGTACATGTTGCTGCGGATTACTATTCTAGGCCGATTTTCCCCCCGGTGCGTGAGGGAGAGATATTTGGAGCCCGCCAGCGAAGTGACGCGCCTACTCAGTCCTTTGCAGCTGCTTCCACTTCTGGGTTCTCCAACGAGTACTACATGAACCCGGATGATTTCTTGCATGTTGAGGGGAAGGGAGATGGCCATGGAGAGGCCGGAGGCAAAGATGGTGGTGACTAGTGAGTGGTTGTTGATATCTTTGCTCCCATTTCAAAATCCAAAGCAAGTACTCCCTTAATCCAAATTTCTCTTTAGTTTTGCATTTTTCATATTTGCATGCATTTAGAGTAGTTAGTTAGCTTAGATAGCTTGTTTTAGTTTCGTTTTTCATCCTTTCACATCTTTAGTATAGTGACATATAGTTGCATCCATATATATGCATTAGATTTCTTCTTTTTGTAGCATATTGTCACATATAATTGCATTCATATATTATAGTGTATATAGGATTGCATCTTAGTTCAATTTCTTGTTTTTTCTCTTGTTTTGTTTATTTTTGTTTTTATTGCTTTCAAAAAATCAAAAATCAAAAAAAAAATTGAAAAACCAAAAAACTCCAAAAATATCTTCTTTTCTTTCCGGTTCTCCTCCTCACATTATGCACATAGATAAGTGTGGGGAGGAAGAACCGTTTATTTCAAAAAACCCAAAAACAATTTTTCATTTTCTTAAAAATTTCAAAAAAGCCAAAAACATGTTTGTTTTCGTTCTTTTTCTTCATTTCCCCCTTGCACTTTGTTCCATTGAAGACAATGTAAATATTAAGTGTGGGGAGGGAAATATCCACCTTGTGAATATTTCTTGGTTTTTGTAAATATGAAAAAACTTCAAAAATGCCTAAAAATCGAAAATTTTGAAAAATTTCAAAAAAAAAACATGTTTTTCCTTTCCTTTGTTTTTGTCCCTTAGTTGCATTGTATATATATGTTTGTTTGACTAACAAGTGGCAGAAGCAACAACAATCCGAGGCATTAGGAGAATGAAGACGCTTGGTAAACTCTTTCCTACTTCTTTCTCCCCTTCCCTCTTTCTTTTTATGTTTATAGCATGAAAGAGAACGGGATTTTTGTGCCTTGGGTGTTCCTTTGGGGAACTTGTGGTTGTTGTTGATGATGTCCTGCTAGATTAGTCAATTTGTTGTTGCATGTTTGTTATGTTTGTTTTTAGTTTAGTTGTAGTTCACATGCTTTCCTTTTTTTTTCATAGTTTTGTGAATATTTGTTAGTCGGTTTTTCTCTTTTGCATTTGTTTGTAAATATGCATAGGAGGTTGAATAGTGGAGGATATATGCCGTCAATGATGATAATTGTGTTGCCTGTGTCTTACCCCTCCTTATAGCTTGCACCGTTTGATGTCACCTTCTTAGGGTTCTTGCTTGCAAGGACCCGGAAGTCTAGGCTTAATGACCAAGTGTTGACTGCCATGTGAGACCGTGTTAGACCTTGACTCGACCTAGGACCGACATTAACTACTCAAATGTGAGGATATAGCCTCCTTTATGGTCGGCCCATCAAACCGACTCAGATTAGGATTGTGAGTAGTCCTCCTTACGTGGTATGTTATGTCAAAACGCATAAGTATGGCACTCGTTCCTTAATTCCGTGTTTATGTTCATATGCATGTGAGACAACTTTTGTTCGGAATAAATCAACTTCACATTTGCCAAATTAGCCTTGTTTTGACCCTTGCATCTTATCCCCTCTTTTTGCTTAACCACTTTGAGCCTTAGCCTTTTCATTTGGCCTTAACCACTAAATGAACTACATCCCAAAAACACCCTTCCTTGATCAAGAATGGTTGCTTTTGTGGTACTTTGTTGGTGGTAGAGTCGGGGTTTAGATGCCGGTTGGTGGCTTCTTCCGTTGTGGTTTTGATATTGCTTTCTTGGTGAAATGAAAGTTTGAGAAAAAGAAAAGAAAAGAAAAAAATGAAAAAAAGAAAGAAAATAGAAAATCAAAGAAAAAAGTTGAAATTTTTTTGAAAAATCCAAAAAAGAGAAGTTATATATATGTGTTTTGAAAAAGAAAAAGGCTAGCAACAACTGCCTTCGATCAAGGGGAGATAGAAAAAGCCGTTGCTAGAATTATGTGGTCTTTTTATGTTTTTCCAATGGGGCCGGGTTTACACAATTTTTGCATTTGATTTGGATTTCAAGTCTTTTGTTAGGGTGCAGATGTTGTTCGTTGTGTTCAAATAATGACCACTTTGTTAAAGGTTTTGATGAGTTTGTTTTTCCAAAGTAAGTTGGGGTTTATGCAATTTTTGCTTGGTTTTGTCAAAACCAAAGTTAGGGCATAGACGTTGCTTAGTTGTTGCAAGAAGGTGTTGAGTTGATCTTGGCAATCATTCTTGTTTTTGAGCCTAAAATTCTAGAACGGTGCTTGCACCAAACCATTTTCACCCAACCCAAGCCCCGTTACATCCTTGTTGTTCTCATCATGTGCATTTACATTTTCTCATGGATTTTTGGATGGAGTACCATTCTAGATTACGGGCATGCTTCGTAAGTTGAGGTAGGTGATCGAGTGATTTTGGTTACTTCTTGTCACAAAAATCACCCCCTTTCTTTCCTTGTGTGTTGAGTGTCACCCGTGAGAGTCGGTGCTTAGGATTTTCTTATCGGTAAGGGGTCTAGCGTGGATTCGAATCATGTGTGCGTCGTGTCAATCTTGAAAGTATAGCTTAGTGCTTCCGCTTACCCGCCTTGAATTAGTTTCTTGGTCTTTGGTGATATCATTGTCGGTTGCTTGAGCTTGATTTAGGGGTTTGATATCGTGGTTAGACTTTGAGTCGGCATCCTCCGCTATAGACCCCCCTTGTTTAGTTTTTCAAAACCCCGCTTAGATGAGGCGAGCGATTGACTTTTCTTTTCCGGATGCATGTGGTTTGTCTATATGTGTTTTGTTTTGACTTGTTTGCATCAAAAATTTTGTAGCAAGACCAAACTTGCCTTGCAATAGGGCATTCTTCCTCATGGATGTCAAATTGTGAGTTGAAAGGGCTACGGGTGTAGCTAAACCCGATTCGGCTTCTAGTTAGCTTAGTTAGTTTATTTCATGTTTCGAATAAGGGTTATAAAGTTTCGTGATTACTTACTCGAGGACGAGTAAGGTTTAAGTGTGGGGAATTTTGATGAGCCCAAATTCGGTCATTATTTTCCTGTCTTTTCCTCTTGTTTCGATCCTGTTTCGCCTCCGTTTTACATGCTATTGCTCCTTTTTATGCCCGATATCTCTATTCTACATGTTTGGTTGCCATTTTGTAGGACTTGAGGCGGGAATGAAGAAACGGGAACAAATGAGTCGAAATCAAGGCAAAAAGAGAAGAAAAGGTGAAAAAGGGCAAAATGGGGTCCTCAGCCGATCGGCCGGGAGCCGGTCCGCCGGCTGGGAGCCCCTACACCCTTTTGCATACGAAGATTTTCAGAAGTTTGGTTTTGGGTCCTCAGCCGGTAGCCAACCGGCAGCCGACTGACCGGCCCGGACCCCTCTCACACTTAGCCACTTTTTCTTTCGACGTAAGAAGACAGTACCAGTTATCAACGCCCTCGGCCGGTGGCGGACCGGCAGCCGGTCCACTGGCTGGGGAGGAAGCTAACATTGAAGAAAGTTTCAGAAGTTTGTATTTGGACTCTTAGCCGGTTCCAGACCGGCAGCCGGTTGACCGGCTGAGAGTCACTTCTCAGATTTTCGCGCACTATATAAACCCGCACTTAGTCTATTTTCATTTACGCAACTTTTACACTATTTTCACGCATTCCTAGGGTTTGACTGTTCCATTGCTCATCTTTCCACATTCAAAACTCAACTCAAAATCATAATCTTTCTTTAGTTTTTATCATCTCTTAGTTAATCTCTTTGTTAATCTAGTTTATTCTTAGCATATCCTTTAGTTTACTTTGGGCATTTGGGTTGTAATTTGAAGACATTTGAGAGAATTCTTCATCTTGTATCCAAGTTCATTCCTTTTTCATAGTTAATGGTATAATCTTCTTCTTCTTTTTTTTTTCTTTGCTTTTACTTTAAGTTTTATTTAATCAACTGCTTACTTTTATCATCTTCCACCATGTTTAGCATTTACTCTTCATTAGTTTACATATTTCCTTTTACTATGTGTGAGTAGTCCCCTTGCTAGGGTTAGCCCGGTTAGGGGTGTGCTTTGGTGGGTTGATAATGATGAATATTGCTTAGGGTTAGGGTTTGGTTCTCTTCTTTGTTAGGTTCTCATTATATGCATGTTATATGTTTGATGAAATGTCTCAACGACGGTTGGGCATGATTCTTATTGTTGTTTGTCTTTGACGATAGTCTAGGGCTTTCATGAGCATGTATGTATGTTTTGTTGACCTTGTTTGTGGCGAAATCTAGGATGGGGTTCGACTTTAAGCGAGTTTAATCGAGAGACGCGACAAACCTAGACCTAACATAGAGGAGACCTTCGACCCCTTTGCATGTTTTGACATCAACTTACCCTAGTAACCCCGACACCCTAGTTGTTTTTATTTATCGATTTAATCTCTATATCTTGCTTTATTACTCTTTAGTTGCTAGTCAATCAAAAACCTTATTACCCCGACTTTGTCTTAAATTGGAACTTAACGAAACAATTATCCCCACCATCTCTGTGTTCGACCCCGACTAGAGTACTACTTTAATTGGGTTTATAAATCTTTGTTCGATATCGTAATTGACGGCAAAACCCGTCATCAATATCCTCCTAATCGTTGCACCCAAGATGACCTGAGAAATACCCTTTTCCTGAGCTAGAAACTACAAAATTACCTTTAATTTTGTGTAAGATGAAAAGTTAGAGAGAGATGAGGGATTTTGCGTGGGAACTCGTGTAGTATAGGGGGCGTGCCATGTGCTATTTATAGGGGTGGTGTTTGATAGTCCGTATATCTCTTAACCACCTTACCTAGTTTAGATAGGATAATCAAATCCGTATTTGATTCTACCTAAACTACTGCTTAAACAAATAACAAACTCTATCTTATGGCATCTCCAACTACTGACCGAAAATCCATCAGCTGGCCGAAATTTTATCAGTTTCGGCCTTAGTAACCGTTTTTATATTTAATTAAATTCGGTTATTAAGCTCTCTTTTGCGTAATGTTTTATCTTATAAATATCGTATATTTATAGTTTAAACAATTAAATATAACCTTTTATATTTAACTGAATCATTTAATCCTTATTAAATGATTTTATTACAAACTAATTAAATATAACATTTTATATTTAATCACGAATTAACATTTTTATTCGTCTTAGGTAAAATTATTTAATCAGTATTAAATATTTATATCATCATTACTTTGACTAACCGTTTAGTCGTATAAGGTATCAATATGATTACATTTTCATCTAATCATATCTCTCAGGTTCCATCCTTTAGGTGTGACTCTTAGGGACCAGTTGATTACCGCCATCTGTATGACAATAACGTCAAACTTTCTAACAAGCCAACCGTTATTGATAAACGTGAATCAAATGGCTAAAATACAAAGTATACCATGTGTTTCTTTAAGAGATTTATATGTGTTATCGCACTAACTGTTGAGGACACCTGCTCCAACAATATTATGGTTTGTTGGCGCTGCATGGTGAATTAGTGTCAAGGATGAAGGGTGAGAGTTGGCTGGTGTTGGTTAGCTGAATGCTACGCATTTATGCTATAAGGTTATGAGGACGTAACTTGTTTCTTTTGGGGGGATGATGATCAAGTTGTGTTTTAAGTCTTTTCAGTCAATTTTTAGATAAGTTTTATATATCTTTTATTAGCTTTGTTGTGTCTTGCATCTTTGAGATGCAGTGTTTCGAACTTGTAAGAGGTTGGATGCGTTTTGCACATTTTTGGGATGTGGTGTTGCGTTTTGTGTAAGATGTCATTAGAGTTATGTTGCACTTCGAGATGATCATGCGTCAGGTTCTAACTCTTGTGAATTAGTTGTATGAGTTAGTGTACAAAAGTTTTACATAGGTCTTGTTGTGTTATGCAGATCTTCTGGATGTGGTGAACTTCTGTTGTCTTATGTCTTGGTTGGCTATGCGGAGTAAGAAGTAAAAGTAGGTGTTGACATACCGTAGTTTTGTGGTGTTGTAAGTCGTGTCTTTTCAGGTTGGTTGTGAACTTCGAGGACGAAGTTCGTTCTAAGGAGGAGAGATTTTAACACACCTCTATTTGTTGTACGGGTAATTCGGTCGAGTTGATCCAGGATCAGAGTTGTTTGTTGAGTTGTGACCCGACTGGGCCGAGTACCTCGTACTTGGTCGAGTTAGTCAAACTTGGTCGAGTTGGTGTAACTCGGCCGAGCTAGCTTAACTTGGTTGAGTTTGTTAGTGACTCAGCCGAGTTAACTTAACTTGGTCGAGTTGGTCAGTAACTCAGCCGAGCTGGTTTTTCCGTGTCAGCTGATGCCCGTTGTTGAGGGTACCAAAGATAAATTTATAATTCCTAAACTTAAACTATATATAGTGAAAGTCAGGGTCGAACCACAAGGAGGTGGGGAATGTTTATTGTTTGATGCTAATGTTTAAGGTCACAAAATTGGGGTTTGATTGGTTGTTCACTAAGTCTAAAGCAAGGATTAGAAATAAAGCAAGTAAATAAAGATGATAATTAAACAATAATAAAAGGGATGCTAGGATGTTTGGGTAACAAATAGCTAAGGTAATATAAATCCTAAGGTCAACATGTATTGCAGTCGTGTAAGGGGTGTAACATATTCTTTCGGTCTATGGTACCTAATAGCTCCTTTCGGCCTATGCTATTAGTTCCTAGGTCTCACATTATTGGGTGTCAACAATAAGGGTGATTCCTAAATCCTAGGTCACATACCTTTCAGTCTTAAGTAACCTAGCCGTCTTAAGGTGTAAACCAATGTCCTTCCCGTATCTTTCAATCTTGGGTAGGTCATTACTAACATCCTACAAGTCTCCTTTCAGTCTCATTGTAGGGTATCATAGTTTACGAATTAAAATGAACAGAATACGAACGCGAGTGGGTCGACCGACCAGCTAGCCCGGTCGGCCGACCACCTCCTTGGTCGACCGACCCATTATGTGAGTCGGCCGACCACGACCCTGCTACAGGTCGGTCTCGGAACTTTATACTACCTACGAATATTCATCCCCTACATCCTAACATAAGAATTTAGCTACGCATGGTTATTGAAACAACAATAAAAACAGGGATAAACATGACAATCATAATAATTATCAATCTAAACATGCAATTTATGATAAAGCTTTGGGATTCTATCTTAAACCGAACGCGATAACAATAAGAACAATAATAATAAAACTAGATTAAGGAAGAATTACCAGAAATTGGAATTAAGATGGAAAGGAACAAACTTTATTGAATACTTGAATGATTGATGAACAACTAAAGTGCTTGAGAATATTGAAAGATTGTAATTAAACTAAAAGACGGAATAAAACTAAATTATGAACTTAATGAATCTCTATTAAGAACTGGCTCGAAACTGAATTTGTGACTGAATGAATAACCCTAATCACGTAATTTAGGTTTAAATAGGCGGAAATAAAGAGTTTCCTAATGACCTAAACACTTTAATGGGCTTCGCGGAAACTTCTGGGTCTGCGCTGAGGTCGGTCGAACTAATTAGAGGGTCGGTCGACCTACTGTCGGGACTGCAGCGCGCGTCGATCTTAAAACAGCTGCCATTTCTTCGTTACTCATCGTAATCAAGCGATTATTGCGGGTTGGAAAGCTAAGAGGATAAGCTTTCACCTCCAACTGGAATCACTCCATTATCAGCTCTAGAACTCGAGATATAGTCATTTGAAACAGGCTGCAATATCGTGGATCGATTCTTTGCTTGTTAAAGCTATCTTCAGGCCTTGAAATGTGCGCTAGGCTTCGTTCCTTCTTGTCCTTAGTCATGAAAAATCCCGAGGGCATAAATTTGGTATAAAATCGTCCCTTTTCCGCATAAATCTGCAAAAGAGCATAAAAATACGTAAGTAGACAATTGTTGGGAAATAAATGCTAAAACATAGTAAATGAGCGACAAAATGCGTGTAAAAATAGATGTAAAACATCATAAAATAGACACGCATCATCAGCGTCGCGGTAACTTTATAAAAGAATTTCGGAAGTTAAAACTCAGAATTTCCCTAAACAGTCTACCGTCACTCACGCTCTTCTCTCAAAATCTCTCACACTAAAATCTTTAAGAGTTCATACCTGAGCCTAGTCGCGCTGATCATCATAACCTAGCGTTGTTATCGTCAAGTAACTTCATATTAATTTGTTTATATGCTTTAAGATATGTTAATTGTGTTGTGACGAACTTTTGCTACTTCTACATAACTGATATCACTGTGATTGTTGAAGATTGAGTTGGGAACATATGTTTGGGTCCGTGACGGAAAACGGCTCTGAATTCTACAATCGCAGCCTAGGAAACCGGTTGAAAATGGCCTAAGAAACCAGGTGATAACCGGTATGTATCTCACAGGTGCCTTAGCCTAAGAAACTAGTTATTTAATAGGTCTCTTTTGTCATATTTAAGAAAGCAGCTGTAAATGAAAGTTGATTTCTTCTCTCATATTTAAGAAACGTGTTGTAAATGAAAACTGGTCTCTTTCATTCACAAGAGGCTAAGAAACCGGTTATTAGCCAAAACCAACTTATTTGATTCTATTTTTGAAACTGGTTATTGACCATACCATAACCGGTCTCTTATGTTGTTGTAAAAACAAAAAAATATCAATTGTGATTAACAAGCAGTCAACTTTTATTAAAAATTACAATAATAAAAATTAACAATATCTTTATCAATTTACAAACCAGCCTCTACGTTTGTAGTGAAATTTACATGGTTAGAATCAATTGACTGATTAAAAATAGAAACAGGATATTACAAAAGTGCTTAGTACAAAGTCTGCATACATAGCCACCCTCCATTATACGTGCAAATGAAGACGCGTTGGAGTACCTGTTCCTTTAGTTGTTTGCCTACAACATGTCACTCTTTTAACGAGTTTGATTGTCAGTCAATTTGGGTACACTCAAATGAGCTAGTATACAAATAATTTCAGAAATTCACACACCAATTTCAGTATTTCACCTAGAATGCTACTAAATCCACTTTCAAAAAATTAAGTATGTAGAAACCAAGGTGATATTTGTGATATTTTGTTACAAGACCTCATCAAACATGTTGCAGGTGAAGATTCCATTACTAAGTTCAGGTGGCAGCATCTGTTAGAAGACAATTATAAGATTGTTGGTTCTCCGGGTAATTATGTTCCAAAATCAAGAGTAAAGAAAGTATACGGTAAATTCAGATATCAAACGCCTTTCGAAAGATGTACCGTCATAGACAATGTTAACAAGTTACCTTTTCCAAGGAGGCCAGCCGATCTACTGTCAAGGCATCTGCCTGAACTGCTCCACAGTCTAACAGGCCCTGCACTAAATAATTACTTCCTCATGTCAATAACCCAACCAAAACTGATGTACAGACAATCATTATGGCCTATTTACAAACTTGGCATATGACTAATAATTTCTCATATGAAAGACAACACGTTTCTTAGTTATCTTTAGAGTAAATTAAGAAAAACTCCCTTCAATATATCACTTTTCAAAATTAACTTCCTTATGAAAACTTTTTAATTTTTTACCCCAAAAGATACCCTCTGATCAAAATTTACACCCCAAGTGACGGAAATGGAGCATATTCCGTAAAAAATAGAATATTCTTAATTTAATTGAATTTTTTGGACGATTTTGCCCTTCTGGTCTTTCTTTCATACTATTACCCAATTTTATCTTCTTTCATCTATCTTACCTCACCCCAATTTCATCTTCTTTCTTATTTTTTACATTCATCTTCATATTCATACACTTACTTCCTAATTTCCCAAACTTCCCCCAAATTAAGATATGTTCCTCTTCTTCATCTTCATTTCTGATTTTAATTTGCAATTAGTATAATATTCATCTTTTTCCCCAATTCGATTTTGTTTTGCTCTTTGGTAGCTTCGAATTAGGGTTTCGATTTTGTTTCAAGATTTAGGGTTTTCTGCGTTTTGTGCAAATTCAAATTGGGGTTTAATTTTCTCCTTGGTAGTTTCGAATTATGCATTACAATTAGGGGGTTGAATGAGGTTTGAAAAGTTACTGAGGTTAAAACAAAAGTAAGAAGGCAGTTGGATGAGGTTTGAAAGTCGTTTGTGAAAGGAAGAGTCAGAAGGAGGAAGTAGTTAGGTTAGAACAAAAGTAAGGGCAAATCGGTCATATTTTAGTATTTCTCACCAGAAAGTCACTTGGGGTGCAAATTTTGATCAGAGTGTATCTGTAACATCCCGTATTTTCGTAAAATCTAATTTAAACATTTTTAAGTATTTTAAGTAATAAAATAATATTTTAATAACTCAACGGGAATAATTTATTTAAGTATCGTAAAATATTTTTTAATAGTTAATAGGATCCGTCTTAAGAACCTTAAGTCCTTAAGACGAATACAACTTGGCAAAGTTATATTCCCGACTTAAATATTCATTTCATATCCGACTCAAGTATCCGTGTAAATATCCGCTCCATTTTACTTACTCGGAAAGGACAACTCACTTGTCCTCTCTATAAACCTTATGTCGACATCTTATTTTCCAAGAAATCAATTTCACTGTAAAACAAGTTCATCACAAAACCTCCATTTTATTCATCTCTTTTGAGGAATTCTTCATCATCCGTCGATCAAATCGAGGTAACGATAACATTTCCGGAATCCTTGTTCAATTTCCAATCCATCTATCACTTC
This sequence comes from Silene conica, assembly GCA_029255685.2. Taxonomy (NCBI): domain Eukaryota; kingdom Viridiplantae; phylum Streptophyta; class Magnoliopsida; order Caryophyllales; family Caryophyllaceae; genus Silene; species Silene conica. The sequence continues at coordinate 28,673,540 of CM055312.2, read as the reverse complement.
CGTTTCTCAAATCCTCCATTTCGAAAATTGGCCTGTTTTACACAAATTCCGTTTTTGTGTTCTTAAACCCGTTTTCCATGTTTGTAGGTGAAGGATTGGACAACCCGGACATCGATAGCTACATTGTGGAGGAAGATCTTTAGCCGGAAAGCTTGAAAGGTGACGATAATGAGAAACTCGGCCTATTTGTGAATATTAGCACTTTTGTTGTGTTTCTTATGTTGATTCTGATTTTTGTTCAACTTTTAAGTTTAAGGGAACTTAGTATCATGTTTAGGATGTTGAATATGTGGAGAATTCATACCTAAAGATGTTGTTATGTGTTCATATGTGATTTTCAGTTTTTTTCTCAAGGTTCAGACGAATACTTGATAACATTGTTTGAGGATTGTTATGGGATTTATGTGCTGTTAAATTAGTGATATTTTGTGTTTGATAATGTTGGGAAATCACCGATTGTAGCCTTGTTAGAGTTATGGTGTCGAATTTTGGATTTCTAAACTTGGCTGGAAAATCGCGTTTTCGTTACAGGCTCTCTGAGCCGGTCGACCGACCGGCCGCCGGTCGACCGGCTGGGAGCGCATCCTTGTGTGTTTTTCGCATTTTTTAAGATTTGGCCTTAGGACTGCCAGCCGGCCGGCCGGCTGCCTGCCGACCGGCTGGTAGTCATTGTTGTATTATGGGTGTATGCGAAGTACATAGGATAGAAGGGGAGCCCAGCCGGCAGACCGGCCGCCTGCCAGCCGGCTGGGAGTACATTTGAGGTGGGCTTGCGAGTTTGTAACGCTAAGGGAATGGGTTCCCAGCCGGCCGACCGGCTGCCTGCCGACCGGCTGGGAGTCCCTTTATGTTGTCTCGTTTTGGAAAAGAAAGAAGGAAGGCTGAGGTGGTCACCAGCCGGCCGACCGGCTGCCTGCCGACCGGCTGGGGACCCCTGTAGGCTATTTTGAGGTTTTTCGTAATTTGATCGTAACTTTCAAACGGTTAATCGGTTTTACTTGAAACTTGTTTTGTGTACCTTTGACATGTATTTGAGGTCCCCGGAGGATGGGCAACATTTTATTGGGTTCGGGAATAGGGTAAGGATAGAGACCCCCGGTCGGGCAACCGAAAGGGAAACCGGCTCTCCCTCATCTTGTTCTCGAGGTCAATTAAGTGTTGATTAGAAGTTAAAGGTAGAACTATAGAGTAGTTCATGGACTTGAATGATATTGTTTTGATGCGTATTAAGTTATGCCTTAAGCTGGCCTCTGAACTTAATACGTGAACTGTTTGTCGTGTATGGGAACATGCGTTGAGTTTTCGCCTCTGAGTTCCATACATGTCTGTTTGTCGTGTCTGGGACATGCGTTGAGTTTTCGCCTCTGAGTCCAGACATGTATGTGTAGTCGCGTCAGGACATGCCTTAAGCTGGCCTCTGAGTCTAACGAGTAGAGCAACTGCACGACGGGGCAGTCAGGTTGTCATACCTTACCCGGAGTGCAGGTGTTTGGTGCTAGAACATGCGTTGAGTTTTCGCCTCTGAGTCTAGTATCTTGTAATGTGGTAGGGGAACATGCGTTGAGTTTTCGCCTCTGAGTTCCTTACTTGTGATAGTGAATTGAATGTTAGTCCATGCGTTGAGTTTTCGCCTCTGAGTCTAATGTTCAGTGATAGCCGGTCCATGCGTTGAGTTTTCGCCTCTGAGTCCTTGCTTGATATTGTGAACTTGGTATCTAGGTTATGCGTTAAGATGTCGCCTCTGAACCTTTATACTTGCTGAATTATTTAGTACCGAGGTTATGCGTTAAGATGTCGCCTCTGAACCTTTGTACTTGCTGTTTTATATCTGCTTGCCTTGATGATGGTACAGTGTCAGATATGCATAGTATGTTATTGTTGTTATGTGAGTTGTGGTTAAATCATCCAAGGCATTGGATGACTCTTAGTTCGGTTTCATAAATAATTGGATTGAAAGACCCCCCGACTGGGTAACCAGTAGGGAAACCGGCTCTCCCTCCTATTTGTTTATGAAGTTAGTTGAGAGCCGTGCATGGTATTCGCATGATAGTAAGAGATCAGATGATGAGTTGTTTATACTTCGCATGTTGTTATATGCTGGAGTATTCTGTATTGTTTATATGTTACGTGTTGTCACAAAAGGTGGCTAGGAGAACTCTAGTCACTCCCCACTGATTGTGGCGTACATGTTTTCATGTATGTAGGTACATGCTGGTTGGAGCAGGGGTTCACGAGAGCTAGCGAGCGATGATCCGTTCATCATGACTTACCTTATGTCGTTTAGCTGGACTCGTAGTTTGTTACAGTTGTTTTGGTGCCGGTAGGGATGTTCCATCCCCGGCTGATGTATTTATTTTATGTTTCAGTTTGATACTTAGAACTGCTACTTATCTATAGTTGTTTATATCAGTTCTGTTTCCAGTTTCAGTTTAAAGCTTCTCGCATGTTAGTTTAGTTGGCTAAAAAGTTTTAATTCCGCTGCAATTTTGGTACTTTTATGTGTTTATATTTCCGCTTTCGCGAGGGGTTTTACAGTTGGTATCAGAGCATTATTGCTCCCGACGCACTCATGTGACCCCAACCTTAACTTGACCAAATAGAATAAATAATGAATGAGAGATGGGTAGATCTAAGGACTTATTTTGTAGTCTATTTGTGATTGCTAATTGCTAAGCTAATCCTTGTTTTCTCTTTTAAAGGATGGTGAGACCCAGAGCTGCTGATAACATTGTGCTGCAAGCAATTCAGCATTTGCTTGAGACTCAGAGACAGCAAGCGGGGAATGTTCCACCTCCTCCACCGCCGGGTGGCGAGACTAATCGTCCGGGTAGCTTTTCCTGGATTGCCTCTCAGATGTCCAGAAGCCATGTTAGGACCTATGGAGGCGAGGCTGACCCAGTAGCCCTCATAGAGTGGTTTAGAGAGATGGAAAAGAGCTTCACCTTGTACTCAGTCGTTAGGGAGGATAGAGTGCGTTTAGCCGCTCACTTCCTGACATTGGAGGCTGACCGTTGGTGGGCATTGACTGGACCTACCGCTATTCTTGACCCGATGTTCGATTGGGAGGCTTTCAAAGACAGGCTCGAGGCGAGGTTTTACCCCAAGGAGTTGAGATCGCAGAGGTTGAAAGAATTTATGGATTTGAAGCAAGGCAAGATGACCGTTCAGGAGTTTACTGACAAGTTCAACCAGTTAGCTCACTTTGCATCGAGATTTGTTCGTGATGAGGCTGAGAGAGTGTATTTCTACCGAGGGAAGCTAGGGCCGAGGATTGAGAGTATGGTTCGTCGTGACTCTACTTCTTTTGTGGAGGTGTATGACGACGCTATTTGGGCCGAGAGTTCTATTCGTGCCATTGATGCTGAGACTCGTGCCGCTACTTCTAGTGTGACACCTCACCAGAGATCCGTGTACCAGGGGAAGAGACCATTTGTTCCTTCTACTTCTTCGCCTTCTTCTCAGAAGAAGTGTTTTGAGAGGTTCTCTGCTCCGGTTGCTAAGACCACATTTCACACCGACACTGCTTCTACTGTTTGCCGCCGTTGTGGTAAACCGCTTCATCCAGGGTTTGATTGCTTCAAGAATGCCTATAAGTGTTATACTTGTAATGGATTTGGGCATAGATCCTTTGATTGTCCTGAGAAGGATACTGTTCTTGGCAAAGCTGCCACTGCTGCTGCAGCGACCAGAGAAGGAAAGCCGAAGGGGAAGATCTTTGTGATGACTAGGGCTGAGGCAGAGGCTCATCCAGACATTGTTGCCGGTATCTTTTCTGTTCTTGGTGCTGAGTGCCTTATTTTATTCGATACTGGAGCTTCTTTGTCATTTATATCGACTCAGTTCGCCGACCGTCTAGCTCTTGAGTCTTCATTGGTTGAGGAGACTTCTATTTCCTTACCTTCTGGAGACGTGTTTTCCTGCTCTTCGTCCCATAGGGATGTTCCTATTGTTATTGGTCAAGCCACATTTCCAGCGGACTTACTGAGATTTCCTCTCGAGGAGTTTGACATTATCCTCGGTATGGATTGGTTATCGCGATACCATGCTCGCTTCGAGTGTCGCGACCAGAAAATCTGCTTGAGGAGTTCTTCAGGAGTTCGTGTTTCCTATAGGGGAACTCGCCCTCAAAAGGGTGTCCGAGTGATTTCTTCAATGAAAGCTTCTCATCTTCTTAGGAAGGGTTGCCAAGCCTTCCTGTGTGTTGTTACAGCTGCTAAACCATCGCTACCGAAGCTTGAAGACGTAGCCATTGTTCGTGAGTATCCGGATGTGTTCCCAGATGACTTGCCAGGAATACCGCCAGAGAGAGATGTGGAGTTTACCATTGAGCTTGTTCCAGGTACCGGACCGATTTCTAAAGCTCCTTACCGTATGGCTCCGCCAGAGTTGAAAGAGTTGAAGCAACAGTTAGAAGAGATGATCGAGAAGGGTTTCATTAGACCTAGTGCTTCTCCGTGGGGTGCTCCTGTTTTGTTCGTTAAGAAGAAAGATGGTTCCATGAGACTGTGCATTGACTATAGAGAGCTGAACCGAGTGACCGTGAAGAATAGATATCCTTTGCCTAGAATAGATGATTTGTTCGATCAGTTGAGAGGTGCTTCGAGGTTTTCTAAGATTGATCTTCGATCAGGTTATCATCAGATTCCAGTGAGAGAGGCTGATATTGCGAAGACTGCATTTCGTACCAGATATGGACATTTTGAGTTCATAGTTATGCCATTTGGGTTGACTAATGCACCGGCGATTTTTATGGATCAGATGAACCGTACCTTTAGTGAGTATCTTGACACTTGTGTTGTGGTGTTTATCGATGACATCTTGATATATTCGAAGACCGATGAGGAACATGCTGAGCATCTTCGATTGATTCTAGGGATTCTGCGCAGACAGAAATGGTTCGCAAAGTTTTCGAAGTGTGAATTTTGGCTCTCGAAGGTTGCCTTTTTAGGTCATGTGATATCCAGCGAGGGTGTGATGGTAGATCTCGCGAAGATAGAGGCTGTGGTTGATTGGGAGAGTCCCAAGGATGTTGGAGAGATCCGTAGCTTTTTGGGTTTGGCTGGTTATTATCGTAGATTCGTTGAGGATTTTTCGAGATTGGCTCGCCCGATGACTCAGTTGCTGAAGAAAGAAGCCAAATTTGTGTGGACCGACAAGTGTGAGAGTTCTTTCCAGGAGTTGAAGACCAGATTGACTTCCGCCCCCGTGTTAGCTTTGCCAGAGATCGGAGTGGATTTTGATGTGTATTGTGATGCTTCGATGTTAGGGCTTGGATGCGTACTGATGCAGAGTGGTAAGGTGATAGCCTACTCCTCTAGACAGTTGAGAGTTCATGAGGTGAACTATCCGACACATGATTTGGAGTTGGCCGCAGTTGTTCATACTTTGAAGATGTGGCGTCATTATCTGATTGGATCCCATTGCCGTATCTTCACAGATCATAAGAGTCTTAAGTACATTTTTACTCAGAAAGACCTTAACATGAGACAGAGACGTTGGCTAGAGTTGGTGAAAGATTACGACATTGAGTTGTTATATTATGAGGGAAAGGCCAATGTAGTTGCAGATGCGCTTAGCCGCAAGACTTCTCACTCGATGAGTGCCATGAGAGTATTGCCCGATGAGTTGTGTTCCGAGTTCCGGAAGTTGAGATTAGAGATGGTGGGTAGTGGTTTCGATTGGTTAGCTGCTATGACCGCCGAGCCGTCTTTATATTGGGAGATTCGCCAGAGTTTGCCTTCAGATGCCGATTTCAAGAAGTTTGAGGCTAAGATTTCGAGTGGTGTTGCACCTGAGTTGGTGATTGATGCTGATGGTTTCCTTAGGTTCCGTGGTAGGATGTATGTTCCTAATGTGCCAGATTTGAGGAAGAAGGTTCTTGATGAGGCTCATTTGTCACCGTATTCCGTTCATCCAGGAGGAGAGAAGATGCACAAGGATTTGAGGCTTATGTTTTGGTGGCCTGGTATGAAGAAGGAGATCTTGGATTATGTTAGTAGGTGCTTGACTTGTCAACAAGTCAAGATAGAGCATAGGAGACCTGGTGGTTTGCTGCAGCCGCTTCCCGTTCCTCAGTGGAAGTGGGAGTGCATATCTATGGATTTTGTTACTTCTTTGCCTAAGACCGTGGGAGGCAAAGATGCGATTTGGGTTATTGTTGATCGCCTAACTAAGTGTGCCAGATTCGTGCCGATCAGAGAGACATGGGATATGGACCGTTTAGCCAGGGCTTATATTGCTGAGATAGTCCGATATCATGGTGTCCCGAGGGAGATAGTTTCAGATCGTGATCCGAGGTTTTGTTCCAGGTTCTGGAAGGCTTTGCAGGAGGCTATGGGTAGCCGTTTGTTGATGAGTACTGCTTTTCATGCCGCGACCGATGGTCAGTCCGAGAGGACCATACAGACATTAGAGGATTTGCTCCGTGCTTGTGCCCTTGATTTTCAGAGTTCTTGGGAGCAGTGTTTGCCGTTGGTAGAGTTTTCTTACAACAACAGTTATCATGCTTCCATTGGTATGGCTCCGTACGAGGCTCTTTATGGTAGGAAGTGCCGTAGTCCGATTTGTTGGGATCAGGCTAGTGACGTTCGTGACCTAGGACCGGACCAGTTAGCTGTTACTATTGATCAGGTTCAGCTTATCAGAGGTAGGATGAAGGCCGCACAGGACCGGCAAAAATCCTATGCTGATGTTCGCCGTAGACCCTTAGAGTTTGAGGTGGGTGACCGAGTCTTCTTGAGAGTTTCTCCGATGAAAGGTGTTAAGAGGTTCGGAGTTAAGGGCAAGTTGAGCCCTAAGTATATTGGCCCTTTTGAGATCGTGAAGAGGATTGGTGCTGCTGCTTACCGATTGGACTTGCCTCCTAGTTTGGGCAAGGTTCATAGCGTTTTCCATGTTTCCCAGCTCCGCAGATACATTAGTGACCCGAGTCATGTTTTGCCTAGAGAGATCGAGAACTTGGAGCCGAGTCTTGCTTTCGAGGAGCGTCCTGTGAAGATCCTAGACCGTCAGGATAGGAAGCTTAGGAGCAAGGTGGTGCCGCTAGTGAAGATCCTTTGGCGTTGCGGCGATGTTGAGGAGCAGACGTGGGAGACTGAGGCATCGATGCGTATCGCGCATCCTTCTCTTTTCGATTGAGGTATAGTATATGGATTTATGTCCGTTCGAGTTTCGAGGACGAAACTTTTTGAAGTTGGGGTGATTGTAACATCCCGTATTTTCGTAAAATCTAATTTAAACATTTTTAAGTATTTTAAGTAATAAAATAATATTTTAATAACTCAACGGGAATAATTTATTTAAGTATCGTAAAATATTTTTTAATAGTTAATAGGATCCGTCTTAAGAACCTTAAGTCCTTAAGATGAATACAACTTGGCAAAGTTATATTCCCGACTTAAATATTCATTTCATATCCGACTCAAGTATCCGTGTAAATATCCGCTCCATTTTACTTACTCGGAAAGGACAACTCACTTGTCCTCTCTATAAACCTTATGTCGACATCTTATTTTCCAAGAAATCAATTTCACTCTAAAACAAGTTCATCACAAAACCTCCATTTTATTCATCTCTTTTTGAGGAATTCTTCATCATCCGTCGATCAAATCGAGGTAACGATAACATTTTCGGAATCCTTGTTCAATTTCCAATCCATCTATCACTTCCGTTTCTCAAATCCTCCATTTCGAAAATTGGCCTGTTTTACACAAATTCCGTTTTTGTGTTCTTAAACCCGTTTTCCATGTTTGTAGGTGAAGGATTGGACAACCCGGACATCGATAGCTACATTGTGGAGGAAGATCTTTAGCCGGAAAGCTTGAAAGGTGACGATAATGAGAAACTCGGCCTATTTGTGAATATTAGCACTTTTGTTGTGTTTCTTATCACTAGTACAAAAATCCCCTATTGCGTCAAGGGGATTACGTCGGTTCTAATATAACTGATGCAAATAGTACTTAATTTGGGCGGGAGTTCAATTTTACACTATAGACAAGGTATTTGCATCAGTTCTTAAAAAGGAACTGACGTTTTTGAGTGAGTACATTTGCATCAGTTCTGATTATAACTGATGCATTTGACTAAAAACTTCTTTTTGCTTCAGTTCTTTTAAGAAACTGACGTATTTTCCAATTAGCATTTGCTTCGGTTTTAAATTAGAACGGACGTATTTACTCTAAATTAAAAAAATTAACCTACGCGTTAATAATAGGGCAATTGTTGTGGAATTCGAAAATACACTATTCTCTTCCATAATCAAAAGAAACCATTCCTCCGTTCGTCAGTTCCTCCGTTCGTCCATCTTCATCATCTTCATCAGTTCGTGCTTCTTCAACTTCAATTTCAACTTCACATACCTTCTTCAATTCATCAGTTGCAAGATTGTCGCTCAAAGCCTTGCTTTTTTGCTGATTAATGTAAGTTTATTCGCTTATTTTGGCTTTAATTTCTCGTTTTAGTGACTAAATTGTTGTTGTTACTGGTAATTCATGTGACTAATAGTTGTTGTTACTGGTAATTGTTGTTGAGTAAGTAATTAGCAATGTAACATAGCTGCGCAAGTGTTTGTACCGAGAATTATGCTTGTTTGTAACATATAGCAATTGTTGTAGAATTATGCTTGTAGAATTATCAATTGTTGTAGAATTTGATTGTAGATGAAAAAGATTATCACCCAACCGTCCGTCTTACTCTGAGACGAGATGAATAAGTAATTTACAATTTTTACTTGAAATCCTACTCCTGTAATTTCATCGGCAACAGTAATATGATTTGTGTATCCTAAGGTTTGTCTAAATGGCATGGAAAAGTATGCCATTTGTTTCAAGGCAGAGGAGGTGTGTTCCTCATTTTTCTGATATTGTTTGACTGATAGCTGAATGTTCCCCTCAGAGTTATATGAAAAAGATACGAGCCTATTATAAGATTAGTTTATATTAGACATAGGGGTGAGGCCATGGGGGATTGCTCTTTTTATTATTGTTGCATAATGAGGTAGCGACTATGCCTTCGTAACTTGTTAAATGCATCCACATTATTTCTATTTTGGTTAATGAGACCAAATTCTCATAAATTTCCTGTTTGATCATCAGAACGTTACTTAGGCCCACAAGTGCTATCATGGATCCGTAACTTAGGTTTTGCTAGCGGTTTGTTGTCCTGGAGTTATGAATAGATTGTAGATAGAAACTGGACTGAATTGGGCATTGAGTTTCTTTGAGTCTTCCACTGACAAAAGCCACCAAAGACCATGGTCTTAGGCCCTCTGTTTAGCCGACAGTTGCGCATTTATGCTCCTTTGATTGGTTTAACAGGTGGTTACCGAATTCGCTTGGTGCCCCACGAATCGCAAATTGTAGTATAACCTTGTCCACATCCTTTACTTGGCCATCAAGGTTGGTCGACTTCAAATAACACCCCATAAAATGAACATTTCATTTTCTCACATGGTGAATTTTCACTTTGAAATCAAATAAAACGCTATAAGCAAACGTGTTAACTGTTAAGGCACCCCATGGGAGTAACTTCTCAACATTTTTCTTAGTGGGTAAAGAAGCTACATATTTTTGTATTCTGTATTTGAGAATGATGTAACAGATTTGTTTCACATGTACTGTACTTGCAAAAGATGTACTTGCAAAAGAACAAATGACTAGAACTTGTCTGATCTCTTACCATACTTGATTGAGTTACTCTGTTTCTGGGTTTTTATGGGATATGGAGTTTACCTATCTTGGTTTATTGTTTTCTAGATATCTCTGTATGAATCTCTGCTTATGGAGTGTAGCTGTATAGGGATGTATACATGTATTTTCTTGACTACCATTTTCAGAGCTGTTTTGCTTTCAAAAAGGCTAATGCTCATGAACCCATTTTTTCCATGAACCCATTTTTTCCATCTAAGCTAATGCTCAACCCAGACTTCCGCTCAACCTTGAACCCTCTGCCAGTTGAGCCATATCAGTCTCCTAGAGTGATGCAACTTATTATTATTATCCACCATTATCATCAGTGGCTTAAAAACCAAACCATCTATCATTGGATACCATAATCATTGCCTTAGTGAAAAGTCCATTTCAGATGTGCACACAGATCAGTAGTATGTTTCCAGTTCCGGTCTGGAATGGTGCTGGATAGCTTTTGACCTCAGAATGAGTGAGGCAGAGTAACAGTCTGTGAGGAGCAACACCTGAAATGGATATGACTCAATTCCCGCCTCTGAGCAGTGCACGCGCAAGACCTGGTACGGATGCTCGGGTGTGCAGTGGCAGAGTGGGTATTGGATTAGCTGGGGTGAAGGCTGCTGGTCTGAATTAGTATCAAAAGCGTAGTAATTGAGGTGCAATATAGGCGTTTGTTGGAGCAGGTCTGCTGCAAGGTCGTGGCAGCGAATAAGGACGCTGTATGTAGCATCTGGTGTTGGGTTTGCCTAATAGTGGCTGTATTTTTGGTGCAGCGTGTTAAAATAATGATTAGAAGTGATTGAATTGGCCGTTATTTGCAAGAGTTCTTGGCTGGATTTGCGGTAGTGTGAATTTGGCTGGGAGTGCAAATTTGGCTTGGAGTGCACATGTGGAATACGGAATTTATGCGTGAATGGGCCCCTTTGGAAGTACTACCACTGTACTGAACAGACCAGTAAAGCTCACTCAACTTATGCTCATTCACGCACCCATATCATTATCAATCCGAAACTTTCCCATACTCCTGCATTGCTTATCTTTTTTATCAATCTTAGAGTTATCATTCTGCAACTGTATTTGAATAGCCTTTAACTCCTTACTCGCTTTTATGACTCATCATTCAATCTGTCTTTATTTCTCATTATTCTAATAAAAGCTATTATTCTATTTTTAGCGGTGTATGGTGATGGCTATGGATAGGAGTTGGATGTATGGAAAGCGAGATTTCCATTTTATAGAACGGGTTAATGATTTTATCACGCATGCTATTGCACATCAAAAATTACATGGGGATGAGAAGCTACTCATTTGTCCGTGTAGCGTATGTAAGAACCAGGTAAAGGTAAGCTCTGTAACTATGCGGGAACATTTGCTAGTGAAGGGGTTTAAACCTGATTATCATGTATGGATATGGCATGGAGAGAAAGACAATGACATGGAAGGCACCTCAAATGCTGTAAATGAGGAGAACAAGTTTGACAATGTGGATGAATTTGAGATTCATGGTTTTGATTTTAACAACATTGGCAATGATAACGATGATATTCATGATAAGGAAAAAAACGTAGAGGGTGAGAATATTGATAGAATGATGGATGATTTAGAAAAAGATTTCATAGAATGTCCAGAAATGTTCCAGGAGCTAGTTGATGATTCTAAGAAACCATTATATCCGGGTTGCTCCAAATTCACCCGTTTATCAGCTGTGTTGAAGTTGTATACCTTAAAAGCGGGGAATGGATGGAGTGATAAGAGTTTCACCGCTTTAGTGCAACTTTTATCAGAAATGTTGCCAGAAGATAATGAGCTTCCATCTAATACTTATCGATGTAAGAAAGTATTGTGTCCACTAGCTACGAGTTACCAAAAAAATCCATGCCTGCCCAAATGACTGCATTTTGTTCTGGAAAGAATATAGTGACTTAGATAAGTGTCCACGATGTAAAGCAGCGAGGTACAAAGTCAACCATGCTAGCGATAAGAAGAAAGGGAGCCCAGTTAAGGTCTTATGGTATTTGCCAATTATACCGAGGTTAATGAGGCTTTTTGCAAATCCAAAGGATGCAAACTATTTGGTGTGGCATCACGAAGAGAGAAATAAAGATGGTAAACTACGACATGTGGCAGATGCACCCCAATGGAGAACAATTGATAGAACCTTTCCTGAATTTGGTGGAGAGCCTAGGAATTTAAGACTAGGGCTTTGTACTGATGGAATTAATCCTTTTGGGACTCTTAGTACCCAACATAGCAGTTGGCCAGTAATGCTAATAATTTACAATCTGCCTCCTTGGCTTACAACAAAGAGTAAATATATTTTACTTACGCTCCTAATATCGGGTCCTAAACAACCTGGCAATGACATAGACGTATATTTGGCGCCACTAATAGAAGACTTGAAATTGTTATGGAATGTTGGTGTGAGGGTGTTTGATGCAGCTACCGGCTCACACTTTCAAATGCGTGCTATGCTATATTGTACAATTAATGATTTCCCAGCTTATGGAAACCTTTCTGGTTATAGGCTGAAGACTGCCAAGGGGTGCCCCGTTTGTGGTGATGACACTGAATCTGAATGGCTGGAGAATTGTGGGAAATATGTATACACGGGAAGTCGTCGATTTCTTCCCGAAAATCATCCATATCGTAAGAGAAAGAAGGCATTCTATGGAAGAACTGAGCACCGACCACCTCCTTTATTTTTGAGCGGAGAAGAGTATCACAAACGAGTTATGAATATCAGCACAAAATTTGGAAAACCGTACAAACCTCCACCAGATGGGGTGTACCACACAAAGAGGTCCATCTTTTGGGACCTACCATATTGGGAGCACTTATCGGTTAGGCATTGTATTGATGTCATGCACGTAGAGAAGAATGTGTTTGATAGTATCATTGGCACTTTGCTGAACATGCCTAATAAGACCAAGGATGGGGTCAAAGCTAGATATGACATGGTTGCTAGGGGGCGTGTCGAGGTAGAACCAGTTGAAAGGGGGAACCGTACTTACCTACCCCCGACTTCCACAACTTTATCGAATGAGGAGAAGGTGGCATTGTGCGAGTCTTTAAAGGGTATGAAGGTACCGCATGGGTATTCCTCCAACATAAGTCGTCTTGTGTCATTAAAAGATCTGAAGTTAGTGGGACTAAAATCTCATGATTGTCATGTTCTGTTGACACAACTTCTCCCTGTGGCTATTCGGTCCGTTTTACCTAAACATGTTAGACAAGTGATCACTAAGCTTTGCATATTCTTTAGTGCAATTAATGCTAAAGACATTGATCCGGAGTCTTCAGATAAGCTACAAGCTGATATCATTGTGACACTTTGCGAACTTGAAATGTACTTTCCCATCAGTTTTTTCGACATTATGGTTCACTTAATCATCCATTTGGTTAGAGAAATTAAACTGTGTGGCCCGGTGTTCCTCAGAAACATGTGGGCTATGGAGCGAGAGATGGGGACGTATAAGAGGCGAGTGAAGAATCGGTATCGACCCGAGGCTAGTATTGTTGAAGCGACTGTTGCTTGTGAGACACTTGGGTTCTGCCAAGATTACTTGACCACTGTGCAATATATCGGACTCCCTACCTCTAGGCATGAGGGACGGCTACAAGGGAAGGGTACTTTGGGGAAAACGTTTATCACAGTTGACCGTGATTGTTTTGATAAGGCACATATGTATGTTTTGCAACACATGACTGAAGTTCATCCATATTTAGTTGATCATATTGCCTTCATCAAAAGTCAAAATCCAAATAAACGTGAAGGTTGGGTGGTAAGTGAACACAATCGGACATTTGTACACTGGTTTAAAGAGAAGGTGATGAGAGAGTTGTCAAACACAACACATAACCTAAGTGAGAACTTAAGATGGTTAGCATATGGTCCTAAGCTCACCATCATATCTTATGAGGGGTATGATATTAATGGGTTTTGCTTTTACACAAGTCGTCAGGATGAGAAAAGTACGATGCAAAATAGCGGTGTTACAGTTGTGGCATCGTCAGTTGAATATGTAGGAAAGGGTAAACAACCTGTAGATATAAGAAAGCCTTACTATGGGGTAATTGAAGACATATGGGAGCTTGATTATCATGACTTTTCAGTACCCTTATTTCGATGTAAGTGGGTCGATTGTGACAAGGGAGTTAATGTTGATGATATGGGTTTCACCTTAGTAGATTTCAATTTTGTAGGTCACAAAAACGACCTCTATATTCTAGCATCTCAAGCAAAACAAATTTTCTATGTTGAGGATCCCTTAGACAAGAAACGGGCAGTTGTCCGTAATGGTAAAAGACGCATTCTTGGTGTAGATGGTGTTGTTGATGAAGAAGAGTATGATGAAGTTGATGAACTTTCTCCATTTTCGACCATTTGCCAAAATGTGCAAGTACTACGGGACGAAGTCTATATGCGAAATGACCACAATGAGGGGATTATGGTTTGATTAATTCAAATAATAGATTACATCCTTGGCTGATTTTTGAACTAGTTTGTAGACGATTATGTCATTCATTGGAAACTTTTACCTCTCAATAGACACTTTATTTTAATCCTTGGCTGATCTTTGTTTATTTTGCTTTTCTTATTTTGTTTTGATGAAATGCGAGTTGATGTTATATTATGACAATACTTGTTTGTTTTATTAACTTATGAATTAAAGTGTTATACTGCAGGAAACATAGTTAATTGACCTAGTAGAAGACACCATTGACAATGAAAACCATAAATACTGTCTCTAGAGTGTAAGTCGGAATTAACAGTAAGTGTTCCTTAATGCACATAACAATTTTTTTTTATTACTAATGAGATGTACTGGCGTATGGAAATAAGCGTAGTACATTAGTGTAGATTAATGGGCAGGTCAGTGTAGGAGCAGGTGAGTCTGGTAGGTTCTGATCAGAAGGGTAAATACTTGAAACCCTTTTGACTGCAAATCAGTAGATTAAACATCTGCAACTTATATTATCTTATCTTGTTTCATTGAACATCTGTAAGAACTGGAATGTGGACATCATCTATTTAATGATAAATGCAGACACAAAATTCATATTTATTACACCGAGATTCTAGAGGAACTTTTAATCCGTTTGGCATGCTGTAGTTGCAGGAACATTAAGCTTGCAAGATTATACCGATGCTGGCATCATAGGTTTCCTGTATAATATAGCTTAGTGGCTCGAGTCAAGAGCTAGTCACAAGGTGCGATTTATTCTCTGGAACTTTTCATTTTTATGTTATTCTTGAGGCCAATCTTTTATACTCCGTATGATTTAGATGCGATCATGATGATATATTAGGCAATGTCTTTAATGTCGTCTCTGACGAGCATGACACCTCTAAAAGCAACACTTGCTGAAACTGGAGAACAAGTCGATGTTGCGAGTGTTAGTTTAGGAACCATTGTAGCAGTTAAAGCAGGGGAGAAGGTTTCTTTGGTGTCTTGCCACTATGTCTATTTTTAAAAGTAATTTATTTTGTGCAATCAGTAACTGATTGGCCCCAAGTCGCTACAGGTTACATGACCCTTTACCCTATTAGTAACAGCATCTGACATACATGTAGTGACACGATTCGGAACATTCCTCAAGCGACTTGGGAAAAACAAATAATTTAGCTAAACTGAAAGACTGATATTCGAGTATATCTCTGTCTGTAAACTCGCATTTTCTGCATTTTCTGTCACGATGCGGTTGTTAACGTTGCTGCTACTTTCTGCATTTTCTGTCACTCTTACTTCTGGTCGTTTTCTGCTATCGTTAGTGTTAATAGCTGCCAGTGCTTCCATGTTTTGTACTCGTTAATCTGTAGGATGAAAGGCTTGAAGTATTAAGATGATAGAATGATGATAATGAGATGGAGACACTAAAGAACAAGTATGAAGATGATATGATAAGTAGATAGAGTACCATAAGTTTTCAATGACCTGATTAACTAACTCTCTCACTCACTCAATGTGAATTATGTTTTGAAATAAAATAATTACGTGTTTGTTGTTTGTATGTGATTTGGATGATGAATACGATATATACATGTTATGGAAAGGGGTTAATGTATAAGACGAAGGGCTTAGTAGGATTTGGGTTTTGAGTGTCGACATTGCTGAAATTTTATGTTCACTGATATGCCACCTAAATGCTATTTTTCTCCTTTCCTGTGCATTTGAATTTGATGGCAGTTATGCTACTGCAAGTCCCACCTATTTACTAATTACTATTTACTAATTACTACTACTTGCTTATGCTACTGCAAGTCCCACCTGCAATTCTGTTTCTGCCCGAGTGTCTGTGCAGATCAGACCAAATACTGCATTAGCTACTCCTACTACTGCTATGTTCTTACTACTGCCCAGACCCAAATACTGCATTAGCTACTCCTACTCCTACTATTGCGACATCGACTAATGTTAACAACCGCATCGTGTATTTTGAGTCCATAAACTCAACAGCCAGAATCACATGTATAACCTCAATCACTGTAAAAATATGTGGTAAAGGAAAAACAGCATAAACATCATAGCGATAACACGAATGTTTTTGCTGCTTATATACCTCGCAAAAGTCTCAAAATAACTATTAACAGATATAGTTGCCATACTTTGTGAAATAGTAACAGAGTAAACATCATCATACCTTCTAGTTCCATATTCTATTTGTTTGTTACTCATCTATTTGTTTGTTACTGTTACAGAATGGGTAAAGGAGATAAGGATGGAGATAAAGGAGATAAAGATTCGCAACCAAAAAAAAAGACAAGGGGTCCGGCAACGGGTAAAACATTTGAAGAGATTCTTAGTAGTACTGAGACTGTAGCAAACCAAGCAAAAAGTGATAAAAAGGAGGTACTACATATTGAGTTTAATAAGCGTGGTCAGGCTTACGGACGGTGGTTGAAGACATTTCGTTCTGATATGGGAAAGTTGGCGCGAAATATTAGGATCACTAAAAGTTGGGATCAAGTAACAGATGGCGAGAAAAGTACAATGTGGTGTTGTGCAAAGGTAGGAAATTACTAGTATTATGATAATTTGATTTAAAATATTAATATTAGATGTTTTCTTATATATATACTTTTTTCCCCAGAAAACATGGAATCTCGAGAAGGACAAAGAAAAGTTAATTTTAAGGATTCTGCGTAATAGATTTAAGGATTGGAAGACGAAGATGACAAATACCTACATTTTCCCTAAAGAGAAGTCTGATGACGGAGAAGAAAAGTCTGACGACGAAGAAGAAAAGTCTGATGATGGAGAAATCACTATTAAAAGTCCAGTTGAAAAATACAAACAACTCACGCAAGAGGATTGGGACGAATTTGTTAAGCAGCGCACGAGTCCTGCACACGTGGTTAGTGTGACGTTTATTGTTTATTGATTGATTAATAAGTATAGGCATTTTTATTTTTATGCTTCATTGATAGATTTGATTAGTGACGCATTTTGAGAGTTTCTATTATAGGAGAAGAGGAAAAAGGCTCAAAATGCACAGAAGCATAATGTACATCCACATTTTTTGGGTAGAGCCGGGTATTTAGGCAAGCAAGATAAATGGTATGTAGAAGAACTTGAGAAAGAGACAGAGCATTTACCTAATTAAGAACCCTCTCTTACCCAGCAATCGGTAGTGGAACGTCTTAGTGATCGAGGCTATGTTTGGATCAAAGCACATACCCCGCCAAGTAGTTCTGGTGTTGAACCTCCACCAAAGTTGCAAAAAGTTATTGATGAATATGTAAGTTCATTCTAAACAAATACAAAGTAATTAATATGTTTTATTATCAATTTAGTAATTTATTATTATTGCATTGTATCATTTTTCCTTTATAACAGGAGACTTGGAAGCAAAAGGAGGAAAATGGGGAGTTTGTTCCTTCCAGATTTGAGGATGCGTTGGTGAAAGCATTAGGGAAACCAGAGCACAATGGTAGGACGAGAGGAATTGGTGGCTCTGTTGGTCTCCAAACTTATTTTGGAAAACCACGGAGTCGAGATAATCATGGAAAGCGGTATACGGATGAAGAAATCAAGTTGCTTATTGAGAAGGCAAAGAATGAAGCTCTGGAGAAAATGAGTTCAGTGATTGAACAGAAGGTAGCTGAAGCTATGAGAAATCGTGGTAAAGTGTTATCTGAGGCCAGTTTTGAGAATTTGCCAAAGAACCACTCTCCTGATCAACATGGTCAAAGTAGTTGTCATTCAGCCCATCAAAGTGACCGATTCATCGAATTAAAGGTAATAAGTTCCGACATTTTTGCACCAAATTTCACAATTTAACAATTTAACTAACTTTTAACCGTATTATGCCAATGTCTTAGGAGAGAATTCCTTGTCGACTTGCAATCATTGAAGACGGAGAAGTGACTGTTGTTGCTCATGGGATGGTTTCACCATGGGTTGAAGGCTTAAATGTACACAACACACCATTGATCATGCAGAACGCCCATGTGTCCATCGATAAAGTTATTAAAGCTGGTGCACAACTACCATGTCCATGGAATGGATTTAGTAGGGTTGGAGAAGCGGAAGGTAGTTTTGCACCATGGCCTAAGACCTTGATTTTGTTAGGTGAAGACGAGGTAATAAGTGATTGTTAATTCTCGATTAGTAATAAAGTATGTTAATCATAAGTCAGTTATGTAGGTTTAATCTTTAGTTGCCACTGATTTTGTTCAAATATTATTATTTTTATTAGGTCAATAAAGAAGAAAAGGCTCGAAAGAGAAAAGCCAAGTCGAAAGATACTAAAGAATCCGGCAATAATATGGTTCAAAAGAAGGTAGTTAATAAGTTCAATTATATTTATTTATAGATTCCGATGCTAAGGTTAAATTAGTTGCAATGTTGCATATTGGTAGTTTTATCTACTCTTATTATGTTATGATAGATAGCAAAACTTGAAAAGGACAAGGGAAAAGTAGTGACAATTCAAGATGTTGACAAAGTACTGGCCCCTCTTACTGATGAAGACGATGTAAGTGATTGTTAATTCTCGCTCCTTTTTTTAACTCTTGCTTTTTCTACTGTAAACTTCAACCTAGCTAACTCTTACTATTTTTATTAGGCTAATAAAGAGGAAAAGACTCAAAAGAGAAAACCCAAGTCGAAAGATAGTAACGAATCCGGCAATAAGGTTCAAAACAAGGTAGTTAAGTTCAATTATATTTATTTATATGCAGGTTCCGATGCTAAGGTTAAATCAATTGCAATGTTGCATATTGGTAGTTTTATCTATTGTTATTATGTTATGATAGATAGCAGAACTTGAAAAGAACAAGGGGAAAGTAGGAACATTTGAAGAAGATGACAACGAAGTGGCCCCTCTTAGTGATGAAGAAGTTAAAGCCTTGAGTCATCACTGCAGGATCTTAGAAGAGAAGTTGTGCTCTTTGTCAACCACTACATGCCTCAAAATTGTCATTAATGCCTCAGTATTTAATTACACAGAGAATAATGATGTTGAATGCCATTTGACCATCGTTGAAATTAGGCAGATGTTCCGATATTTATGGCTAAATGTTGTTATGCTTCAAGCTTGGGAAAGGTATGTATAGTATGAACCTATTTCATTTATTGGTGTTTTGTTCAGTAGTGATAGTTTGGTTACTAATTTGCTTACGGTTTTATGATGGAAATTGTATATATAGTTTCTTGTATCAATGTGCAACTACAATCGGAAACACTACATTAGTTGCATACTTGTGCCCCGTGAAACTCGTGGAGTATATGTATTCTCCAAAACAATGTGAAGCGTATGTGGCTCATGCTATGAAAATTCAAGAAGATAAGAAGTATATCATGGGAGCATTTTTTGAAGGGTAAGTATTCAACTTTCAGCATTTGTTGGATTCTGTATGATTATGTGTTGATGACTTAAAAGATCGAGTCTTTTTTCACTTGTTTCATTTGTTATTTATTTGTTTAGAATACAGCAATCATTGGATGTTGGTTGTGATTTGCGTGGCATTGAACACAATGTATATTTTGGACTCACGAAGACGGGATCCAAAGAAGATGGGCATAAAAAAGGTTCTTGAAGGTGCTTGGCTACTATATTGTGCGTATGGAGGAAGACGCAACTATAATAGTAAAAGTACTAAACTATATATAAAACACATCAAGGTACCTATAAAGCTTACTTGAACTATTTAGAACGTTCATTAGATTTTTTTCTCTCCTTTATGTAAATTCTGTTCTTTGCCACCTTTCCAATTCTTGAGTTCTTATAATGTAAATTATAGCTAATTAGTTGTTATATGTATTAACTAGTACTTATTATATTGTTTTTTTAATTTTAGTGTCCGCAACAACCAGGGGATTATGAGTGTGGTTATTATGTCATGAAATGGATGTACGACATAACCTTCTATCATTGTAAATCTGCGGAGGTAGACTTTGAAGAGGTAATTCAATCTTGCCTTAGCTTTTCATTGTCAATTATATATCAGTTTTTCATTACATTTATTATATATTACTATAATATTTATTTTGAAAATGCAAAAAATTGCTACTACATCGGTGTCAACGGTCGATCTCAATGTGGTTAGAGAAGTTTGGGCTAACAAATGTTTAGATAATCTACAATATTCAAAATAGAGTAATTTGGTATCACTATGACTTCTGTTGGATTTTAATTAGCTTAGATTGTATATGTTTAGAACGTTGTGGAAACGTTTGTTGTTATGTTGGATTGGATTTTGGAATGAATGTTGTTGGTTCAATTCGAAGGAAATGTAATGTCTTTTGGTTGGATATTTTAATGCAGGTGGTTTTAAATTTCTGGTGTTATGGATATCAACTTTATAGGAAGGTGCTGCCGAAATTTCGGTAGCGGTTTTTTTTTTTTAAAAAACATAAAAATAAAATACATCAGTTCTTATAAGAAATGACGCAAATGGTAATTAGTTATTGCATCGGTTTTGAAAAGAAATGATACAGAAAAATAGAGCAAAAGAGTCAGTTCCTATCATAACTGACGCATATATTAGTAAACTTGGCGCTAAAACAACATATCAAATGCATGAGTTGTTCACTAAGAACTGATGCAACAGGTAGAGGAAAAAACGTCAGTTTCTCATATAACCGATGCATATACTAATCAATTTTGCGCGAAATTAAGGAACTAATTGCATCAGTTGTTGGGAAACTGACGCAAAAGCTAAGAGCAAAAGCATCCGTTATTTGAAAACTGATGCAAAAACTAAGCTATTTGCGTCGGTTCTTATAGCAAATGCATCAGTTGTTTACTAAGAACTGATGCAAATGATACAGCAAATGCATCAGTTGTATACTAAGAACTGATGCAAATGTCTGTTTTTTGCGTCAGTTGTAGAACCGACGTTTCAATAAACGTCACCTCCAAAAACGTCAACCAAGAACCGACGCAGTAAGTCTTATAGAACGGATGCAATAGGGTGTTTTTGTACTAGTGTATGTTGATTCTGATTTTTGTTCAAGTTTTAAGTTTAAGGGAACTTAGTATCATGTTTAGGATGTTGAATATGTGGAGAATTCATACCTAAAGATGTTGTTATGTGTTCATATGTGATTTTCAGTTTTTTTCTCAAAGTTCAGACGGATACTTGATAACATTGTTTGAGGATTGTTATGGGATTTATGTGCTGTTAAATTAGTGATATTTTGTGTTTGATAATGTTGGGAAATCACCGATTGTAGCCTTGTTAGAGTTATGGTGTCGAATTTTGGATTTCTAAACTTGGCTGGAAAATCGCGTTTTCGTTACAGGCTCTCTGAGCCGGTCGACCGACCGGCCGCCGGTCGACCGGCTGGGAGCGCATCCTTGTGTGTTTTTCGCATTTTTTAAGATTTGGCCTTAGGACTGCCAGCCGGCCGGCCGGCTGCCTGCCGACCGGCTGGTAGTCATTGTTGTATTATGGGTGTATGCGAAGTACATAGGATAGAAGGGGAGCCCAGCCGGCAGACCGGCCGCCTGCCAGCCGGCTGGGAGTACATTTGAGGTGGGCTTGCGAGTTTGTAAACCTAAGGGAATGGGTTCCCAGCCGGCCGACCGGCTGCCTGCCGACCGGCTGGGAGTCCCTTTATGTTGTCTCGTTTTGGAAAAGAAAGAAGGAAGGCTGAGGTGGTCACCAGCCGGCCGACCGGCTGGCTGCCGACCGGCTGGGGACCCCTGTAGGCTATTTTGAGGTTTTTCGTAATTTGATCGTAACTTTCAAACGGTTAATCGGTTTTACTTGAAACTTGTTTTGTGTACCTTTGACATGTATTTGAGGTCCCCGGAGGATGGGCAACATTTTATTGGGTTCGGGAATAGGGTAAGGATAGAGACCCCCCGGTCGGGCAACCGAAAGGGAAACCGGCTCTCCCTCATCTTGTTCTCGAGGTCAATTAAGTGTTGATTAGAAGTTAAAGGTAGAACTATAGAGTAGTTCATGGACTTGAATGATATTGTTTTGATGCGTATTAAGTTATGCCTTAAGCTGGCCTCTGAACTTAATACGTGAACTGTTTGTCGTGTATGGGAACATGCGTTGAGTTTTCGCCTCTGAGTTCCATACATGTCTGTTTGTCGTGTCTGGGACATGCGTTGAGTTTTCGCCTCTGAGTCCAGACATGTATGTGTGATCGCGTCAGGACATGCCTTAAGCTGGCCTCTGAGTCTGAGGAGTAGAGCAACTGCACGACGGGGCAGTCAGGTTGTCATACCTTACCCGGAGTGCAGGTGTTTGGTGCTAGAACATGCGTTGAGTTTTCGCCTCTGAGTCTAGTATCTTGTAATGTGGTAGGGGAACATGCGTTGAGTTTTCGCCTCTGAGTTCCTTACTTGTGATAGTGAATTGAATGTTAGTCCATGCGTTGAGTTTTCGCCTCTGAGTCTAATGTTCAGTGATAGCCGGTCCATGCGTTGAGTTTTCGCCTCTGAGTCCTTGCTTGATATTGTGAACTTGGTATCTAGGTTATGCGTTAAGATGTCGCCTCTGAACCTTTATACTTGCTGAATTATTTAGTACCGAGGTTATGCGTTAAGATGTCGCCTCTGAACCTTTGTACTTGCTGTTTTATATCTGCTTGCCTTGATGATGGTACAGTGTCAGATATGCATAGTATGTTATTGTTGTTATGTGAGTTGTGGTTAAATCATCCAAGGCATTGGATGACTCTTAGTTCGGTTTCATAAATAATTGGATTGAAAGACCCCCCGACTGGGTAACCAGTAGGGAAACCGGCTCTCCCTCCTATTTGTTTATGAAGTTAGTTGAGAGCCGTGCATGGTATTTGTTGGAGATTGTGTCCTCCACATGTAGTGTGATAACGTCATTGCACATACCCTTGTACGGACAAGTGGGAGATTGTTGGGGCTGGTGTCCTTGACAATTAAGTACAATGACTTATTAAATCTCTTTAAGGATCACAAGGGCATACTTTTGTATTATTACCAGTTGATCCACGTTTATCAATAACGGTTGGCTTGCTTGATAAGTTTGACGTTATTGTCATACGGATGGCGGTGATCAACTGGTCCCTATACGTCACACCTATAGGACACGTTTGAGAGATGTGAAGGTATGAAAATACAGTCACATTTATGCCGGATATGACTAAACAGTTAGTCAGAGGTGTTGACTAATAAATTAGTCAATAAGATGTTGAGATTATTATTTAATACGGATTAAATAATTTTAGCTAATACGGATTACAAGATTAATTCGTAAATTAAATATAAACGGTTATATTTAATTAAATATAGTATTCGCGTATTAATATAAACAGTTATATTAATTTGGGTAATTATACAATATCGTATTTTGTCAGACCATTATTAATATATCGACTGTATTAATATCTGATAACATGTTACGATTTATAAATAAAACCCGCGAACAACTTAAAGCTAAACGGGTCGAATCACGCAAAGGTATAAGGTAAGAGTGGAAAAAGCCCACCCTTACCCAAGACCCATTCGGCCGACCTAAGTAATACAAAAGGAGAGTCTTTCTCCTTTTGTCACTTACTGGTAATTCATAATTCTCACAATTAGGGTTTTGAGAACATCTTTTTCCCAAAACTCAGATCTCACATCTAAAACCTCTCAAAGGCTCTCCCCATATTGCAAGGCAATTGGAGAGTATTTTCTAGCACACGCGGCATCATCTCAATCAAGTCTTGGGTGCAAGTTATAGGAGGGAATTTACTTTAATTCCTGTTCTTAGGCCATAAGCACAAAGGACCAAAGGTTGAATTCTTTTTCTTATCCTTTTTAATCTTATGACTATAAACACAACTGTTTTTTTCATTATAATCCTGCAAGTTTAGGGTGAATACATGCTATATTCCCCTCAAGTGGTATCAGAGCCTTAGGCCATGAAAA
The DNA here is from genome assembly GCA_029255685.2 of Silene conica. NCBI lineage: Eukaryota > Viridiplantae > Streptophyta > Magnoliopsida > Caryophyllales > Caryophyllaceae > Silene > Silene conica. Next base: position 28,649,505 of record CM055312.2, on the reverse strand, counting down.
TTTTACTTTTGTGTTTTTCATAAGTTTTTTTTTTAAAGATTTTGAAAAATCTCGTTTCTGCCGCTGCGTCGGTCGGTCGACCAGTATTAGCGGTCGGTCGACCGCCCCTGTGTGAGTTTTCTGTTTTTTTTTTAAAAACAGTTTCTTTTATGTGTTTTCGATCTTGTTTTTCGATTCCTGTTTACATATTGTTAATTAATCGATATTCTTAACAATATGTGAACCCTTGTTGATGTTAATTTTGATTTACTTGTTTTAATCAAAATTTAAAGGTAAAAACTTGTTTTAATTTCAAAAAGTGCAGCGTTTTGCGTTTTCTGAAATTCGTTTTTACTGCTTGTTGGTCGGTCGACCTAATTAATAGGTCGGTCGACCGATTTTACTGTTGCAGAAATTTTCCGTTTTTCGGCAGGAGGTCGGTCGACCACAAGTTCTGGTCGGTCGACCTCCCCCCTGTAACAGACTCGTTTTTTTTTTATTTTCCGAAAATAACATGTTTTATTTTCACATGGCTTAAAATAATATACTGTATACGGAAATAGTATATTATTTAGTGAAACGGTTCACCCTCGTTTGATACATATTGTTTTAAAACAGTTTAAAATAATGGATTATATGTTTGTTAAAATTGGTGATTAAAACGGTATAGTCACTTAATTTTAATCTTAAAAGGTGGTTTGGTATAAATTTATTAATCATAATAACAGTATTATGTCATGTATAAATTGTTTTTAGTTGATGCATTTTTTTTTTCGTCTTGTGAATGCCTTGAATGCTTTCAATAACGTATTTAATTTTTGCAAACGGTTGTAACTTAGTGTGGCCTTAGAAGATTGTGTCACCGTAATGAAGGGACACGATCTTGCTTGTAATTTTGAGATCTTGAATCTCCGTTTTGGGTTTTTGCCATGTAATTACTTTTGTATTTAAATTAGAATGTATCTAGGACTACTTTTGTAATTTAAATTAGTAATTTTGTGAAGACCAAAGACAAGACGGAGGCCGGATGCTCACTCCCGCTGCAAGGACCAAGATGGAACATCAAGACAAGCTTCTAGGGTCCAACAGTGGATTCCAAGTTGTTTTATGTTTATTTTGGTAGGATAGGCCACACTAGGACTTTTATTTACGTTTATTGCATTTATCTTTACGCTTTCATCGATAATAGCTTGCATCATATTCCGCCTAAAAACCAAACCACCTATATCATGCCTGAAAACTGACTCATGTAGAGGTTACGCGTTAGTTTTCTGTGACAATACAGATGTCACATGTCAATTTAAAAGCCATCACTTTATTTAATTCATTCACGCAAATGCTAGTTTTTAGTTCACTTAAATATGGATAAATAAGAGTTGATAGGGTCTTCCTCGTATAACCAAAAATTGAGATTAGTCTTTATAAATCAGCCTCCCATGAATCCCTTCTTCGTCGGTAGGCATAATATGACCCCTTCTACGTCGGGTAAGTGGGAACAGATGATTTATTTTATCTCAACATCATGGTCACTCGATAATATTCCAGTGACTGAGATGGACTAATAGATAGATATACGGAAATCTATCGACCAAGAGTTCCAACGATTGGAATTAGCCAAACTGTGGGCTTATCAATATACGGAAATTGAGTCTTGGGATCGTTTATATAATTTTTGAGGGAGATCAATTATATAAATGCATGAGTCTACGAGTTTAAATTCAATTTAATATAGACTTAAATCACAACAATAAGTTGCTTATATGGTTTTGTTTTATCTTCTTTTCAGTGTAGAACACGTTCATTAAAACTGCTGTAAAACTAAAATGGCTGGTGAAGACCCAATGCCAAGTGCCAAGCTAGCACGTGAATCCTGGCTAAAAGCCTTCATGGACTCCATGAATCAGTCAACTAGACTGAGGAATGATGGGTCAAACTTCTCTGACTGGGAGGCAGCACTACGGAATGCTGCCATTGCTGACGGAAAGCTCAAGTTCTTAACTGAGCCCATTCCGCCACACCCAGGAACTGGAGCTAGAGCCAACGATGTTCGCGCTCATAGCGACTTCGTCATGGAAGCGGGTGCGATAAAGAACGTACTCATCTATGCAATGGAATCCAATTTGCAAAGACGCTTCATAACCCATGGTGCAAACAAGATTTTCACCACGCTCACTAACGAATTCTCCAAGGCTCCGAGAATCGTTTCTTATGAGCATACCTGTCGCTTCTTTGAGGCGAAACTCCAAAAGGGCCAAGCTGTTAGCCCACATATTCTCAACATGATTGAGAATATCGAGAAACTGGAGTCCCTAAACTGCAAGATCAGTGAGAACATCATCGTTGATCGCATGCTTCATTCGCTTCATGATGGGTTCGCCCTCTTTAGGGCCAACTACTACATGAACGACATGAAGAAGACTCCCCATGAGCTCCACTCCCTTCTCGTACAGACTGAGAAGGATCTAAAGTTGAGTGGGAGTCTAAAGCAGGATGTTCTCATGATCTCCAGTAAGGGAAAAGGTAAAGGGAAGGCTAAAGCTCAGGGCGACCTAGCAGTAGGTAAGCCCAGGTTCAAGAAACCAGGATTTACTAAGAGTGGGCCAGGTGAGTCGAGCAACTCACAGGGCAAGACTAAGAGCAAGGATACTAGCATGGAATGTCACCATTGCCACAAGACTGGGCATTGGAGGCGCTCATGCCCCGTGTATCGCGAGGACATTAAGGCAGGCCGCGTTACCCCTGTTGGTATGTCTTCTTCTTCTTTTATTCACATGATTGAGATTAACCACGCAAGTTGCGGAACTTGGGTACTTGATACTGGTTGTGGTTCTCATCTATGTAATCATGTGCAGGGCCTCCGAAACCAAGAACCCCTAACCAAGGGTGAGGTGGACCTGCGTGTCGGGAATGGAGCACGTGTGGCTGCAGTCTCGAAGGGAACATAGGTAATCCAGCTTCCAAGTGGATTCGAGTTATTTTTATATAACTGTTATTATGTTCCTAGTTTGTCCAAAAACATTATTTCAGTTTCTGCACTTGACAAACTCGGCTTTTCATTTGTAATAGAGAATAATAGCTGTATTTTCTCCTTACACAATATGATTTATGGCAAGGCAGTTTCCATGAATGGAATTTATGTTTTAGATCAAACCACCGAGATATTACATGTGAATAATAAAAGATTAAAGGTAGGTGACAAAGATCAAACTTACCTATGGCATTGTCGTATGGGACACATAAATGAGAAACGCGTAAAACAGCTCATACAGAATGGAGCTATATCGCCCTTTGATTTCGAATCATATGGCACGTGTGAATCATGTCTCATCGGCAAAATGACTCGTATTTCCTTCAAAGGTGTTGGAATGCGCGCTGCCGACCTATTAGGACTCATACATACGGACGTATGTGGCCCTATGTCGATCAACGCACGAGAAGGCTATAGGTATTTCATCACTTTCACGGATGATTTGAGTAGATATGGCTATGTCTACTTGATGAAACATAAAAGTGAATCCTTTGACAAGTTCAAAGAATACCAGAATCGGGTACAGAACCAGCTGGGTAGAAAGATTAAAGCACTACGTTCAGATCGTGGTGGTGAGTATCTTTCACACGAGTTTGATCAACACCTAAAAGACTGTGGGATCGTGCTACAGTTGACTCCACCTGGAACACCACAATTAAATGGTGTGTCCGAACGGAGAAATCGAACTTTACTTGATATGGTTCGATCCATGATGAGTCACACCGTTGTGCCTGATTCATTGTGGGGCTATGCTCTTTTGTCGGCCGCTCTAATACTTAACCGAAGTCCGTCTAAAGCTGTTGACAAGACTCCATTCGAGTTATGGAAGGGAACGGTCCCTAACTTGTCCTTTATTCGGGTTTGGGGCTGCGAGGCTTATGTCAAGTGGAGACACGAGGATAAGCTCGGCCCGCGATCGGTCAAGACATACTTTATAGGCTATCCAAAGGGAACGTTTGGTCATTACTTCTACTCGCCTACCGAACAACGTGTTTTTGTTGCGGCTAGTGCGACGTTCTTAGAGAAAGAATTTCTCGAGAACAAGTCGAGTAATAGAACCTTCGAGTTATCGGAGGTTCAAGAACCAACTACCGAGCAACCATTGGAGGAAACAGTACCTTCAACCGAGGCTGCGGTAGATATCCCTGAGGAACCTAGGAGGTCAGGAAGAGTCTCTATTCCACCGGACAGATACATTGGTATGGTCGAGGAACACGATACAGATGACGTCTTACTCCTAGAGGGTAATGAACCCACAACCTATAAAGGTGCCATGACCAGTTCTGACTCAAAGCTATGGCTAGAAGCCATACAATCCGAGATGGACTCCATGTATGAGAACAACGTGTGGGATCTTGTGGACCTACCTGCAAAGGTACGTCCCCTTCAATGCAAATGGCTTTACAAGATAAAGCATGCCGTTGAAGGACAACAAGATATCCACAAGGCTAGACTAGTTGCTAAAGGTTTCACTCAAGTGCCAGGCTTGCACTATGATGAGATCTTTGCACCCGTAGTCATGCTACGTTCCATTCGGATTATCTTAGCGATCGCCGCATTTCATGACTATGAAATATGGCAAATGGACGTTAAAACCGCCTTCTTAAACGGTTATTTGGAGGAAGAGTTGTACATGGTACAACCCGAGGGTTTTATCGATCCAGCACATCCTAAGAAAGTTTGCAAGCTTAAGCGTTCCATCTATGGACTTAAGCAAGCATCGCGGAGTTGGAATCATCGCTTCGACCAAGTGATAAAAGAGAATGGGTTCATTCGATCAGTCGAGGAACCATGTCTCTATATCAAGTCGAGTGGGAGTAAGATTGTATTCCTAGTACTGTATGTCGATGACATACTCTTGATTGGGAATGACATACCTCTCTTATCTTCGGTTAAAGCATGGTTGAAAAACCATTTCCAGATGAAAGATCTGGGAGAGGCACAAAGAATTTTGGGCATCCGTATCTACAGGGATAGATCACGACGGATGTTGTCTCTCAGTCAGGAATCTTATATAGAGAAGATTCTGGAGAGATTCAGCATGACGAACTCCAAGAAGGGGTTCCTTCCTATGACTCCTGGGCTTCACTTGAGCAAGACTCAAGAAGCTAAGTCAGTGGAAGAGAAAGAGCGCATGAGTCGGATTCCTTATGCTTCGGCAATAGGATCGATCATGTATGCCATGATATGCACACGTCCTGACGTTGCATATGCATTGAGTATGACAAGTCGATTCCAAGCTCATCCAGGTGAACAACACTGGATGGCCGTGAAAAACATTCTTAAGTACCTACGGAGGACTAAAGATTGGGGATTGACTTTTGGAGGCGACTCGACGCTCTGCGCCACGGGTTACGCAGATGCTAGCTTCCAAACGGATCGAGATGACTCGAAATCTCAGTCTGGATTCGTTTTTACTCTTAATGGCGCTGCTGTCAGCTGGAAAAGTTCTAAACAGAGTGTTACAGCAGATTCTACGACTGAGTCCGAGTACTATGCCGCCTCGGAAGCAGCTAAGGAAGCAATATGGATGCGTCAATTCTTACAAGGACTATCAGTAGTGCCTAGTTCGAATGACCCAATCACCGTCTATTGTGACAATAGCGGTGCCATCTTCCAAGCTAAGGAGCATAAGTCTAGCAGCAAGGCTAGGCATGTACAACGGAAAGCTCATCTAATCAGAGATTACGTGGAGCAAAAGGAGATTTTTATTGAAAAGATCGCTACGGATGACAACATAGCCGATCCTCTCACAAAAGCATTACCACGTGATAAGCATGAAGGGCACATTCATTCCATGGGAATTGGATGTGTTCCTAAGTTGTAGTACTCTTTTATGAATTCATGTAATAATTCATTTTCTCGTGTACTCTATTCAACCTTATTGTTATGATATAAAATGTTTTGTTTCTCATGTGGAATTGTACGCCAATTTTGAACACCACAAAGTGAACTGATTAACATTACATCGTTTTGGTCCTTGATTACCCACTTGAGCTGATAACTCAGGTAATCATTTTGTGACGTTGGTTGATGGTGGGTTCAACGAGCCATGAGTCACGTGGATGACTGACCAATCACAAAGGCGAGTTATACGGATATTTCGTAGGACACCCCGTGACATCGTTATGGAGTCCTAAATGTTTTATAACATTGGGTGTCAGGTCGTGGATAGGACCTCCATAGTGTTCCTTAGAGTCGAGTCTTTTGACTTTCAACTGTTTCTTGAGATTAAGACAGATTTTGGGTAACTTTGGTTTCTTTCCCACGGTCACCGTAACAGGGGCCAAGAGGATTTTTTCTGGGTTATTTCATGCTGGGCGATATCGGCAGGATTCGAGTTGAGAGAAATATCCAAACCCTTATCAGGATTTTATCATTTCTCAGGGCCACTCGAGGAGTAGTAACTGAAATGCATGGCCATGCTCGAATACAGATTCGTTTTATCAGTTAAGTTACTCTCTAGTCGGGGAAACCACTCTTGATACAGATCGCTTGTGAGATACGACCTTTGCGAATGCGGATTTGCAAATTGTCTTACATTGAGTGGGAGAAATTTTAAAAGGATATGAGATTCGGTTATCGCACCTACACTTGTACGGACAAGTGGGAGTTTGTTGGAGATTGTGTCCTCCACATGTAGTGTGATAACGTCATTGCACATACCCTTGTACGGACAAGTGGGAGATTGTTGGGGCTGGTGTCCTTGACAATTAAGTACAATGACTTATTAAATCTCTTTAAGGATCACAAGGGCATACTTTTGTATTATTACCAGTTGATCCACGTTTATCAATAACGGTTGGCTTGCTTGATAAGTTTGACGTTATTGTCATACGGATGGCGGTGATCAACTGGTCCCTATACGTCACACCTATAGGACACGTTTGAGAGATGTGAAGGTATGAAAATACAGTCACATTTATGCCGGATATGACTAAACAGTTAGTCAGAGGTGTTGACTAATAAATTAGTCAATAAGATGTTGAGATTATTATTTAATACGGATTAAATAATTTTAGCTAATACGGATTACAAGATTAATTCGTAAATTAAATATAAACGGTTATATTTAATTAAATATAGTATTCGCGTATTAATATAAACAGTTATATTAATTTGGGTAATTATACAATATCGTATTTTGTCAGACCATTATTAATATATCGACTGTATTAATATCTGATAACATGTTACGATTTATAAATAAAACCCGCGAACAACTTAAAGCTAAACGGGTCGAATCACGCAAAGGTATAAGGTAAGAGTGGAAAAAGCCCACCCTTACCCAAGACCCATTCGGCCGACCTAAGTAATACAAAAGGAGAGTCTTTCTCCTTTTGTCACTTACTGGTAATTCATAATTCTCACAATTAGGGTTTTGAGAACATCTTTTTCCCAAAACTCAGATCTCACATCTAAAACCTCTCAAAGGCTCTCCCCATATTGCAAGGCAATTGGAGAGTATTTTCTAGCACACGCGACATCATCTCAATCAAGTCTTGGGTGCAAGTTATAGGAGGGAATTTACTTTAATTCCTGTTCTTAGGCCATAAGCACAAAGGACCAAAGGTTGAATTCTTTTTCTTATCCTTTTTAATCTTATGACTATAAACACAACTGTTTTTTTTCATTATAATCCTGCAAGTTTAGGGTGAATACATGCTATATTCCCCTCAGGTATTCGCATGATAGTAAGAGATCAGATGATGAGTTGTTTATACTTCGCATGTTGTTATATGCTGGAGTATTCTGTATTGTTTATATGTTACGTGTTGTCACAAAAGGTGGCTAGGAGAACTCTAGTCACTCCCCACTGATTGTGGCGTACATGTTTTCATGTATGTAGGTACATGCTGGTTGGAGCAGGGGTTCACGAGAGCTAGCGAGCGATGATCCGTTCATCATGACTTACCTTATGTCGTTTAGCTGGACTCGTAGTTTGTTACAGTTGTTTTGGTGCCGGTAGGGATGTTCCATCCCCGGCTGATGTATTTATTTTATGTTTCAGTTTGATACTTAGAACTGCTACTTATCTATAGTTGTTTATATCAGTTCTGTTTCCAGTTTCAGTTTAAAGCTTCTCGCATGTTAGTTTAGTTGGCTAAAAAGTTTAATTCCGCTGCAATTTTGGTACTTTTATGTGTTTATATTTCCGCTTTCGCGAGGGGTTTTACAGTATCTTTTGGGGGTAAAAAATTAAAAAGTTTTCATAAGGGAGTTTATTTTGAAAAGTGGTATATTGAAGAGAGTTTTTCTTAATTTACTCTTATCTTTATTATTATAATTTTTCAGTTTTTAAATATTAGTATTTGGTTAATTTTTTAAGACCAAGAGTTTTTTTTCGTGTTATGACTGTCAGAGCTTTATGAATTATGACTTTTATGCTTGGATCGATATGACTTTAAGACCATCCCCAAGCAAGGTGGATGAGGGGGTCAATAGATAGTTGGGTCAAGTTAATTAAGTATTAGTAACTCAATTAGCATGACCCATTACAAAATAGGGTCAATTTGTGACCTTTTCTCTTGCTATTGAACCATCTAATGACCTAGTAGTTGTTTTATTCTCATTGGTTGAGAAATGTGAAGGGTCCAAAAGTGTAGTAATGGTAATGGTTAAAGTAGGAGAGATAGAGTTTTAGTGGGGTAGAAAATGTGGGAAAATGATTAAAAATGTTAAAAAGTGAAAAATGATTGAGTTGATGACCTAGGTGGTGACCTTCTGCTTGGGAGGGTCAAAATGGGTCAAAATAAATAAAGTTTAATTAAGAGTAAAAATGTGTATTGACCTAATTAGGGTGACACTTGCTTGGGGATGGTCTACGTGTCTTTAACTTTCAGAGCTTGATGACTTTATTACTAATCATTATCTACTCCCTTACCAAAATATGAGCAAGACATATTACTATTAATAATGAACAGTAACCTACGCACATCACTTTGCTCATTTTCCCCTTTAAAACTCTGCGTTTTTATTATGCTTGATTATTTGTGAATTGTGACTGCATCTCACCTCAATTATCTTCTATGTCAGGAGTTCCTGCCTTGACATTCCTCAAACTCTCATCTCCCATTTCCTTCATTTCTCCTTTATATTTTCATATCATCCTAAGCCATTCATTCTCATCCTCTTAACCTAATCCTTTAAATCTGTCCCAAACTAAGATATTATCCTTTTCTCGAACCCTAGTTTTGATATCATTTTCTCAAATCCTAATTTGGATGATAGTGATAACTGATAAACTAATCGTCACAAACTAAGCGGCGACAACAACGACATTTTAATTTGCGACGTTGAAGATTTCAGGTTGTTCCAATCTTCTTTACTGAATGTAATGTCATTAGCGGTGTTAATTTTTTTGGATTTTATTTAGCAATTAGGCTAATTAGTTCTTGGTTTTGTGTTGTTGAATATAAAACCTCAGATTTTGTATACTAGCTGTTAACGAAAACCCAGAATCTCATCAAGGATCTCCGTTGGGCATGGTAAGGTTACAATTAAAAGTTTATGAGTGTTCTATTTTTGCGTAGGATTGAATTTGATTTTACTTTATTTAAAGTTTATTCTTTATATTTAACTTGCTTGTAATAAATTAGGGTTGGTTTTACATCCAACAAGCTTAAAACTCAAGGGAGACATTGCTCCCATTTTGGTTGTTTTCTCTCTTTCGGAACAGAGACTACATTACCTACTGGTGATTTCATTAGGGATGTCAGTTACTTTCCGTTTTATTCATAACTCATATTTTATGGTGTTTTTTATGTGTAAAGTTTGATTATGGTGTTTTTTATGTGTAAAGTTCGATTATTTGGTTAGTTTATGTTATCGGGTATTCTTACTTTTTTACCTTCTATAATGAATTAATGATGATAATTTATCAGTTAAAAAGTTCAATGTTTACATTAGTAATCTTAATTTTGATTTCATCAACTGGGTAGTTTGTATTTTTTGTACCTTCCAACAAAGAAAACGAGTATGTGTATGTGAAACACTGGCACATTTTTAATTATGTCAATTGTGATGAACTTCACTATCGTGTTTAGGAAAAATTAGATGGAAATTAAGGATTCTTAAAGTTTGCTATTTTATTTTGCTAAAAAGGATTGTTCGGCACTTAAAAATGTATTCGAATAATTAGGAAAATTAGATGGTAGTTAATGTTACAAGAAATTGTTTCCGAATATTTTGCCCTTTTATTTATTCGATTGCAGTTACCTATGTTTTGAATGTAAAGCTCGACCATCACGTGTCATTGCTATTTTTGGGAGTATTAGAAATATCATAAGAGCTATGTAGGTATGTGACTTTTCTTATCCGACTTTGCTTGCTACTGGTCTTTCATATTATTGTTGTGTGTTAATATGTATTACTTTTGTAATCCTATTATTATTGTCTTAGTTTGTCTGTTCCGTCAACTCAAATAGCTATATTTTATATCATAGGGTTGATTTCAGCATTTATTCCTAATTCAAATTATATTATACTGCTGTGTTTTTTTTATAGTGCAATGACATTGGATATAAGGTCAAATAATAATTCGCTTTGTTGAAAAGTAGGGATGATGATGAAGCCAACAAGGCTCAAGACTATCTTGATTTGGTTGGCGCGACTGACAATGTTTCTGAGGACAAAATTGCATCTCCTTGCCCAATGACAGCACAGATATGTGGTTAGTATCCTTCCCGTTTTCTGTGAAACTTTTCAGTTCGTGTACTGCTTACCCCTATAGTCCATAACACCTATTTCTGGAACCCTGACCTACTCAATTTGTGTGCGGTACATAGATGCAATTGAAGTCAATCATAGTGGTGAAGAACAAACTGCCAGGTCATTAAATGAAGTAGAGAGTGGCATGGTGGCCAGTGGAACTCTTGAAAGTAGTCTGGTACTTCAACTTTATGGTCCAAGCAATGAGGAAAGTTGGCCTGAACCATCTTCAAGGCTAAGCAAGAACGATGAGACTATTTACCAGGGTGTCAATGAGAAACCTGATGTTATTGAGACTGCTCATATAGCTAGCAACAATGTTATACCAGGAGATTCCACCCCACTCGGCAATGCTTCAGATTACAGGAATCCGAACACAGAAGGTAAACAGGTTTATGACCAGATTGCTCTTCTTAAATTTGTGATCTGTGATGCAAAAAGTGATGAATTCTTGTAATTTGGACATCATAACTTCTAAGTAGTTTACTTTTCCCTATAGACTATGCTACAATTATCTCAAATACAGATGACCACTAAGAACTGCTAAATTATTGAATGTAAGAATTTGACTTAGCCAAAGCTCAAAATGATTGGCCTGAAACTAGATAAATTGATGAAATGATGTTAGAAGAAAAATTAAAATGTTTGCTGCTATTTTTTTTGGTTGTCATGGTGAAACATTCAATCCTTTATTCAGGGCAAATTCATGAAAATAAAAGTTGGTGTCCTTTACAATTAGTACAATGACTTATTAAATCTCTTAAAGGATCACAAGGGCATACTTCAGTATTATTATCAGTTGATCCACGTTTATCGATAACGGTTGGCATGCTAGATAAGTTTGACGTTGTTGTCATACAGATGGCGGTGATCAACTGGTCCCTATAAGTCACACCTATAGGACACGTTTGAGAGATGTGAAGGTATGAAAATACAGTCACATTTATACCGAATACGACTAAACAGTTAGTCAGAGGTATTGACTATAAAATTAGTCAATGAGATGTTGAGATTATTATTTAATACGGATTAAATAATTTTAGCTAATACGAATTACATGATTAATTCGTAAATTAAATATAAACGGGTATATTTGATTAAATGTTGAATTCGTGTATTAATATAAGCAGTTATATTAATTAAACTAATTATAAAATATCGTAATTTTCTTATCAGACCATTATTAATGTATCGATTGCACATTGTGACGAAGTAATACATTAGTATCTGATAACATGTATATGATTTATAATTAAAACCCGCGGATTACATTTTAGCAATTAGGGTCGAATCACGCAGTAGAATGAGGTGAGAGTGGAAAGCCCACTCTCACCCTATGACTATTTCGGCCGAGTAAGGTTACAAAAGGGGAGTAATTCTCCTTTTGTCAGATTACTGGAATACATATTCTAAAACCTAGGGTTTTGAGAGCAGCTTTCTCCCAAAACCTAGATCTCACATCAAAACTCACAAAAGCTCTCCCCATATTGCAAGGCAATTGGAGAGTATTTCTAGCACACGCGGCATCATCTCAGACGGATCTTGGGTGCAAGTTATAGGAGAGAATCTCTGTTGATTCCTATTCTTAGGCCATATTCGCAAGGACCTAAGGTTGTGCATCTATTCTTTTCGATTCATGTTTTTCATTTTATGACGATATTCACATGTAAAATTTCGTTATAATTCTGTAATTTTAAGGGAGAATATACGGGTATTCCCCACAAGTGGTATCAGAGCCAAGGCCACGAAAATTTTACAATTGTGATTTTCATAAGATGTTTTTAAATCGAAATTTTCGAACCGTTTGTTGTTCACGGCCGTGTGCCCTTTTTTTGTGAGAAATCGATCTTGTTGATTAATCGAAAATTTTACAATTGTGATTTACGTATTGTTGATTAATCGATATTTTTAGCAATATGTGAATCATTTGTTGTTGTTTATTGTTGATTTACACGCTTTAAATCGAGAATAAACATCTGTTTTTGATATTAAAACAACATCACGTCGTTCGATCCAGCCTTGTTGTTACTCGATCGAGTGACACTGTTACCCGATCGAGTACTTTTTGGCTTGATCGAGCATTTTGGATTCTACGAACGAGCGAATTACTACTCGTTCATGAAGACACTAACATAGTGAGGAACTGTTTGGATTTTGAAAGTGAATGAACAAAAGAAAGAAGAGGAGTTTGAAGAGTTGTCTTCTCCATGCAAGGACAATGAAATGGGATCTGAACTGTTGGAAGATTCTACTATTTTTGTCGACAATTTAAATGCTCAACTAACAGAACAATCAAAAGAGTATTTATGTTCATGAACCACCATCCAGTTCCCAAACTGACACTAACATAATGAGGAACAGTGAGGAGTTTGAAAGTAATGGGGTTCCTGAACTTCATGATTATGAAATGAATGAGCAAAGTAGAGAGGACGAAGGGTCTGAAGAATTGGCTACTCATGCAAGGACACAACAATAATAGGATCTGAACTGTTGGAGGCTTCTGAAATTCTTGTGAGACTTAGATTACATTTCTTTCGACAGCCTGCAGATAATTTTCGGAATTTCCTGTTTACTCAAATCTGTAAACTGTAGTACTGTACTGCTTCCATAATTCAAATACAAACAATGGTCGTTTTGTTTCTTCAACATATATGATCTATCTTTTCCTTTACTTCGTTACATGCCGATTCTGGTGATGTTACTGTGCTTTTTCTTTTTGTCGTGCAAAAAAAAAACTAAATGCTAGAATAAGTACAGGCCGAAAAAAATCTACGAACTGTCACAGGGAGACTATCATGTAAAACCCCTCGCGGAAGCGGAAATATAAACATACAAAAGTACTGAAAATGCAGCGGAATTAAAACTTTTTAAAGATAAACAACATGCGAGAAGAATTAAACTGAAACGGAAACTGAAACTGAAATAGATAAGTAACAGTTCTAAGTATCAAAACCGAATATGTACAACAGCCTGGGATGGAACATCCCTACAAGCACCAACAAAACTGTGTCAAAAGAAACTAAGAGTCCAGCTAAACGATATAAGTGTAAGTCATATGATGACAACAAGATCATCACTCGCTAGCCCTCTCGTGAACCCCGCTCCAACCTGCATGTACCTACATACATGAAAACATGTACGCCACAATCAGTGGGGAGTGACTAGAGTTCTCCTAGCCACCTTTTGTGACAACACGTAACACATAAAGCAATATAGAATACTCCAACATATATCAACATGTGAAGCATAAACATCTCATCAATTTTTCTCATACTAGCATGCAAACTCTGGTGCACGGCTCTCAACCAACTTCATAAACCGTCAGGAAGGAGAGCCGGTTTCCCTACTGGTTACCCAGTCGGGGGGTCTTTCAATCCAACTATTTATGAAACCGAACTAAGAGTCATCCAATGCCTTGGATGATCATACCATAGCTCAAACAAACATTCATTCACTCATCATTATCAGTATCTATATCTGACACGTACCAACTCAAGGCAAGCAGATAAATTCACCAAGTAAAAGGTTCAGCGGTCAACTTAAGACATAACCTAATACTAATCAATCAGCAAGTGTAAAGGTTCAGCGATCAACTTAAGACATAACCTAAACACCAAAACATTCAGCAAGCAAGGACTCAGAGGCCAACTTAAGGCATGGACCCGCCAATCAGCAAGACACTAGATTCAGCGGCCAACTTAAGGCATAGACTAGCATCCAAAAGTAAAGGACTCAGAGGCCAGCTTAAGGCATGTCCCTTCACTACATCACAAGGTACTAGACTCAGAGGCCAGCTTAAGGCATGTCCTAGCACCAAACATCTGCACTCTAGGCAAGGTGTCAGTTCCTTAGCTATCCCGTTGTGCAGCTGCTCTACTCGTCAGACTCAGAGGCCAACTTAAGGCATGTTCCAACGCGATCACTATCAAACATGTCTGGACTCAGAGGCCAGCTTAAGGCATGTCCCAGACACGACAACCATACACATATAGGGCTCAGAGGCCAGCTTAAGACATATCCCCATATATGACAAACAACTGACGTATTAAGTTCAGAGGCCAGCTTAAGGCATAACTTAATACGCATCAATTCAACATCATCAAAGTCTATGAACTAAACTATAGTTCTACTTTTCTTAACTTCTAATCAACACTTAATTGACCTCGGGAACTAAGTTGAGGGAGAGCCGATTTCCTTTTCGGTTACCCGACCGGGGGGTCTCTATCCTCTCTCCATTCCCGAACCCAATATAGTGTCGCCCATCCTTCGGGGACCTCAAATACATATCAAGGGTACACAAAACGAGTTTCAATCAAAATCGATCAATCGTTTGAAAGTTATACGCGAATTACAACAAAAACAGCCTACAGGGATCCCCAGCCGGTCAGCAGGCAGCCGGTCGGCCGGCTGGTGATCCTCTCAGCCTCCTTTCTTTTCAAAACAACGAAGGACAATACAAGGGACTCCCAGCCGGTCGGCAGGCAGCCGGTCGGCCGGCTGGGAACCCATTCCCTTAGCCTTTACAACTCGCAAATCCACCCCACATGTACTCCCAGCCGGCTGGCAGGCGGCCGGTCTGCCGGCTGGGCTCCCCTCTTCCTAAGGTTCTCGCAAAAACACAAAACCACACAAGGAGACCACCAGCCGGTCGGCCGGCTGGCAGTCCCAAGCCAAATTTTCTCAGAATACGCAAAACACCCAAGAAGCGCTCCCAGCCGGTCGACCGGCGGCCGGTCGGTCGACCGGCTCAGAGAGCCTGTTCGTAAAATTCGGAATTCTCAGCCTACACAAAATTCAACAATTCGACATACAAACTTCAACATTTGCTACAAGTAAGATTTACCCAACATCATGAATCATCTAAACTCATTATCTATCAGCAAACAAATCCCATAACAATCCTCAAACGATTATATCAAGTATCCGTCTTAACTTTGTGAAAAACTGAAAAAAAGCTTAAGAACATATAACAACATCACAAGGCATGAATTCTTCACATAAGAACAATCCTAAACATGATACTAAGTCCATTGATCATTAAACATTAACAAAAATCAGAAACAAATATAAGAACACATCAAAACTTGCTAATATTCACATTATGGCCGAGTTTCTCATTATCCTCCTCTACCACGAAGCTATCAATGTCCGGATTGTCCAAGCCCACGCCTACAAGCACGAAAAACGATGTTAACGGAGTAAAAACGGAATTTATGCGAAACAGCCCAAATTTCGAAATCGACGAAATACAAAACGAAAGTGATAGATGGCTTGGAAATTAAATGAGGATTCCGAAAATGTTACTATTACCTTAAATCGGTAGACGGATGATGGAGAAAAGAACAAAAGAAGATGATGTTTATGGAGGTTTTAGGAGAAATGGAGTTTACAGTGGAAATGTTGTGAAGGAGATGATTATGTCGACATATGTGTTTTTAGGGGTTTAAGTAAGTGTCCTTTCCGTATTAAATGAAACGGGTTAGGATACTTGAACGGATATTTAAGTTGGGAACTTAACCTTACCAAGTTTGTATTCGTCTTAAGGACTTAAGGTTCTTAAGACGGATCTTACTAATTATTTAAAATCTTTCACAATAAATTATTAAAATATTATTTTATTACTTAAAATAATTTAGAACGCTTAAAATAGATTTTACGAAAATACGGGATGTTACAATCACCCCAACTTCAAAAAGTTTCGTCCTCGAAACTCGAACGAAGATAAATTCTAACTAGCTATACCTCAATCGAAAAGAGAAGGATGCGCAATACGCATCGACGCCTCGGTCTCCCACGTCTGCTCCTCAACATCACAGCAACGCCAAAGGATCTTCACTAGCGTCACCACCTTGCTCCTAAGCTTCCTATCCTGACGGTCTAGGATCTTCACGGGATGCTCCTCGAAAGCAAGACTCGGCTCCAAGTTCTCGATCTCTCTAGGCAGAACATGACTCGGGTCACTAACATATCTGCGGAGCTGGGAAACGTGAAAGACGTTATGGACCTTGCCCAAACTAGGAGGCAAGTCCAAACGGTAAGCTACGGCGCCAATCTTCTTCACGATCACAAAAGGTCCGATATACTTAGGGCTCAGCTTGCCCTTAACGCCAAACCTCTTGACGCCCTTCATCGGAGACACCCTCAAGAAGACATTGTAACCCTCCTCAAACTCTAAGGGTCTACGACGGACATCAGCATAGGACTTCTGCCGGTCCTGAGCGGCCTTCATCCTATTCCTAATGAGCTGTACACGGTCAATGGTCTCAGTTAGCTGGTCAGGTCCAAGGTCGTGCACGTCACTCGCCTGATCCCAACAGATCGGACTACGACACTTCCTCCCATAAAGAGCCTCGTACGGAGCCATACCAATGGAAGAATGGTAACTGTTGTTGTAAGAAAACTCTACCAATGGCAAACACTGCTCCCAAGAGCTATGAAAATCGAGGGCACAAGCGCGGAGGAAATCCTCTAGTGTCTGTATGGTCCTCTCGGACTGCCCATCGGTCGCGGCATGAAAAGCGGTACTCATCAACAAACGGCTACCCATAGCCTCCGGTAAAGCCTTCCAGAATCTGGAGCAAAAACGAGGATCACGATCTGAAACGATCTCTCTCCGCACACCATGATAGCGGACTATCTCAGCGATATAAGCCCTGGCTAAGCAATTCATATCCCATGTCTCTCTGATAGGCACAAACCTGGCACACTTAGTTAACTTATCCACTATAACCCAAATCGCATCTTTGCCTCCCACAGTCTTAGGCAAAGCCGTCACAAAGTCCATAGATATGCATTCCCACTTCCATTGAGGAACGTGGAGCGGCTGCAGTAAACCACCTGGCCTCATATGCTCTATCTTGACTTGCTGACAAGTCAAGCACCTACTAACGTAATCCAAGATCTCTCTCTTCATACCAGGCCACCAAAACATAAGTCTCAAATCCTTGTGCATCTTCTCTCCTCCTGGATGAACTGAATACGGTGACAAGTGAGCCTCATCAAGAACCCTCTTCCTCAAATCTGGCACATCGGGGATATACATCCTACCACGGAATCTAAGGAAACCATCAGCATCAACAACTAATTCTGGAGCAACACCACTCGAAATCTTAGCCTCGAACTTCTTGAAATCAGCATCTGTAGGCAAACCTTGACGAATCTCCCAATATAAAGACGGTTCGGCAGTCATAGCAGCTAACCAATCAAAACCACTACCCACCATCTCTAATTTCAACTTCCGGAACTCGGAACACAACTCATCGGGCAACACTCGCATGGCACTCATCGAATGAGAAGTCTTGCGGCTAAGCGCATCTGCAACCACATTGGCCTTTCCCTCATGATATAACAACTCGATGTCGTAATCCTTAACCAACTCTAGCCAACGTCTCTGTCGCATATTAAGGTTTTCTGGGTGAAAATGTACTTAAGACTCTTGTGATCCGTGAAAATGCGACAATGAGATCCAATCAAGTAATGACGCCACATCTTCAAGGCATGAACAACTGCAGCTAACTCCAGATCATGTGTCGGATAATTGATGTGCGAGATTTAGTCGTCGGTTCTAACGATCAAACACATTTATAAAAAACCCAAATTAGTAGTATAATAGGGTTATCGTTTGCGAAGACGGTGGGGATAGTTGTATAGTTAAGTTCTAATCGTAGCAAGAGTCGGGGTAATAAGTTTGAGATTGATTAACCACTAAAGAACTACTAAAGCAAATAAATTGAGATGAAACTTGATGATTAAAGCAACTAGGGTGTCGGGGGTTACTAAGGTAGTCGATGTCAAACATGCCAAGGGTAGGTGGTCTCATCTATGTTAGGTCTACGTCTGTCTCGTCTTTCGATTTGACTAACCTAAGGTCGAGTCCTATTCTAGCTTTCGCTACAAACAAGGTCAACCTAACACATACACATGCCTATGAAAGTCCTAGACTATCGTCTAAGGCAAACAACAATAAGAATCATGCCCAACCGTCGTTGAGGCATTTCATCAAACATCTAGCATGCATACAATGGAAACCTAACAAAGATGAAACCTAAACCCTAACCCTAAACAACAAACATCAATATCAACTACCCAAGTTCACCCCTAACCCTAGTAAAGGGACTACTCACTCATGGCTAGGAAAGACATGTGAACAAGAGATAAACAAATGTTAAACATCATGAACATGTAAAGGGTGAACAATTGATTCAAAAGAAACTTAAACAAATGCAATAACTAAGTAGAGATTAGAAAGATTATACTAATAACAAAGGAAAAGGAAGTGACTTGGATAACAAGTTGAAGAGTTCTTTCAAATCCTTCAAATTACAACCCAATAAAACCTCTTACAATTGCTCAAGAAGATTACTAGAGAGAATTACTAAAGAAAGATTAACTAGATTCAAAGATTAAACTAAGATCTAAGAATGATTAAAATATTTAAGAGAGTTTTTGTAGGCTAAGTATGAACTAATGAAACGGTAAAACCCTAGAAAATATGCTTAGAAATGCGTGATCACAAAATGATACAAGGGCGGGTTTATATAGTGCTCGAAATTCTGAAAAGTGACTCCCAGCCGGTCGACCGGCTGCCGGTTTGGCACCGGCTGAGAGTCCAAATATGGACTTCTGCAAACTTTCTTCAATAGTCATGCCTTCCCAGCCGACCGGCCGGCTGCCGGTCTGGCACCGGCTGGGAGGCCTAATCTTCATTTCTGCATTTTCCTTCAATTCTTCTTGAGTACAGGCCCCCTCAGCCGGTGGACCGGCTGCCGGTTGTCCACCGGCTGGGACCCCTTTTTCAACAATCTGCCCAAAGTATGCAATTTCTTCGTTCTTCAAAAAATGGCGAAGTATAGGATCATGGTCCCAGCCGGCTGACCGGCTGCCGGTTGGCCACCGGCTGAGAGCCTTTTCTCAAGGGCCTGTAACATCTTCACATTTTACTCCAAAAAGTCAAGTCAAGGTCCCCAGCCGGCCTGCCTACCGGCTGCCGGCTGGGAACCGGCTGGGGGGCCCTGGGTACTAGTCTTGCAATTTCTCTTCAAAATTCTTCATAATTCGTTCCAAAATCGTCTCGTTTGCTCCCGTTTCTTCGCCCCCGCCGCAATACCTACAAAATGTGAATGAAATAGGAATAGTCGAGGTAACGGGCATAAAAACAATCAAAGGTGCGCAAAACGAGGTCAAATCGTAACCGAAAATAAAGAATATGTAAAGAAAATGATGACCAAAATGGAGCTCATCAGAATTCCCCACACTTAAACCTTACTCGTCCTCGAGTAAGAGATCAAGTAACTACATAACCCTTATTAGAAAACAAAGAAACAACTAACTAAGCTAACGATAAGCCGAATCGGTTTTAGCTACACCCGTAGCCCTTTCAACTCACAATTTGACATTCACGAGGAAGAACGCCCTATTGCAAGGCAAGTAAGGTCTTGCTACAAAACTTTTGATGCCAACAAGTAAAAACATAACACGTATAGACAAGCAACATGCATCGGAAAAAGGAAAAGAAAACCACTTGCCTCATTCAAGCGGGGTTTCGAAAAACAAAACAAAGGAGGTCTATAGCGGAGGATGCCGACTCAAAGTCTAACCAAGGTGTCAAACCCCTAAATCAAGCTCAAGCAACCAAGAATGACATCACCAAAGACCAAGAAACTAATTCAAGGCGGGCAAACGGAAGTACTAAGCTATACTTCCAAGAATGACACGACACACACATGATTCGACTCCATGCAAGACCCATAACCGATAAAAGAACCCTAAGTACCGACTCTCACGGGTGACACTAAACACACAAGGAAAGAAAGGGGGGCGATTTTTGTGACAAAAAGTAACCAAAATCACTCACCTACCTCAACTTGCGAAGCATGCCCGCAATCTAGAATGGTACTCCATCCAAGAATCAACGAAAAATGCAAATGCACATGATGAGAACAACCAAAAGGATGTAACGGGGCTTGGGTTGGGTGAAAATGGTTTGGTGCAAGCACCGTTCTAGGATTTGAGCCTCAAAAACAAGAATGATCGCCATAGTCAACACAACACCTTATTACAACAACTAAGCAACGTCTATGCCCTAACTTTGGTTTTGCAAAACCAAGCAAAAATTGCATAAACCCCACTTACTTTGGAAAAATCGGACCCATCACAAACTTAGACAAAGCGGTCATTATTAGAATCACCGAACAACGTCTACACCCTAACAAACGACTTGAAAATCAAATCTCATGCAAAAATGTGTAAACCCGGCACGCGTGCAAAAACATCAAAAGACCGCATTATTGTAGCAACGACTTTTTGTATGTCCCCTTGATGGAAGGGACTTGTTGCTAGCCTTTTTCTCTTTCAAAACACGTATGTACATTTTCTTTTTGGATTTTTCAAAACTTTTTCAACTTTTTTCTTTGATTTTCTATTTTCTTTTTTTTTTTTCATTTTTTTTTCTTTTCTTTTTCAAACTCCCAAACACCAAACAAACACAAAGTAACGACCACAACGGAAGAAGCCACCAACCGGTATCTAAATTCCCGACTCTACCACTAACAAAACACCATAAAAGCAACCATTCTTGATCAAGGAAGGATGTTTTTGGGATGTTGTTCATTTAGTAGTTTAGGCCAAATGAAAAGGTTAAGGCTCAGAGTGGTTAAACAAAAGGGAAATAAGATACAAGGGTCAAAACAAGGCTAATTTGGCAAATGTGAAGTTGATTTATTTGGAACAAAAGTTGTCTCACATGCACATGAACATAAATCACGGAAATAAGGAACGAACGCCATTCTTATGCGTATAGACATAACACACCAAGCAAGGAGGACTACTCACAATCCTATACTGAGTCGGTTTGATGGACCGACTATAAAGGAGGCTCTATCCTCACATTTGAGTAGCTAATGTCGGTCTTAGGTCGAGTCAAGGTCTAACACGGTCTCACAAGGTGGTCGAAACTTGGTCATTAAGCCTAGACTTCCGGGTTCTTGCAAGCAAGAACCCTAACAAGGTGACATCAACGGTGCAAGCTATTAGGAGGAGAAAGACACAAGCAAGACAAAAATCATCATTGACGGCATATATCCTCCACTATTTAACCTCCTATGCATATTTACAAACAAAAGTAAAACGGAAAAACCGACTAACACATATTTACAAAACTATGAAAATGAAAACGCATGTGAAACAAAAGCAAACTAAAACTAAACACAACAAACAAGCAACAACTAGAAGGCTAAACTAACAACACATCAACCACAACAACCACAAGTTCCCCGAAGGAACATCCAAGGCACAAAAATCCCGTTCTCCTTCATGATATCAACATAAAAAGAAATCGGGAGGGGAGAAAGAAGTAGGAAAGAGTATACCAAGCATCTTCATTCTCCTAATGCATCGGGTTGTCGTTATATCTGCAACTTGTTAGTCCAACAAACATATATACACAAAACAAACAAAGAACTAAAACAAAGGAAATGAAGAACATATTTTTTTTTGAAATTTTTGAAATTTTTCGATTTTTTTGGTATTTTTGAAGTTTTTTCATATTTACAAAAACAATTAAATATTCACAAAGTGAATATTTTCCCTCCCCACACTTAAGATTTACATTGTCCTCAATGGAACAAAGTGCAATGGGGAAATGAAGAAAAAGAACGAAAACAACATGCTTTTGGCTTTTTTGAATGTTTTGATAAAATAAAAACTTGTTTTTGTGTTTTTTGAGATAAACGATTCTTCCTCCCCACACTTATTTATATGCATAATGTGAGGAGGAAAACCGGAAAATAAAGAACATGTTTTTGAAAGTTTTTGGTTTTTCAATTTTTTTGGATTTTTGATTTTTATGAAAGTAATAAAAACAAAAAGAAACAAAAGAAGATGAAAAACTAAAAACTAAACTAAATGCAAACTAAATGCTCTAATCTACATGTATGCAAACTACATGTGACAATATGGTACAAAAATATAAATCTAATGCATCTAAATGAATGCAACTATATGCAACTAAACTAATGATATGAGATGATGAATAAAAAACTAAAACAAACTAACTAAACTAAACTAACTACTCTAAATGCATGCTAGAAAGGAAAATGCAAACTAAAGCGAAATTTGGATTAAGGGAGTTACTTGCTTTGGATTTTTCAATGGGGAGCATATTCATCACCAACCACCTCCAAAGGTGGTCACTCATCACCATCATCATCATCTCCATCACCTCCGGTACCGCTTACATGTCCTTCTCCATTGCCCTCATCTACTACCATGTAGTCGCCCAGGTTGGTCACGAAATCACGGAAGGGAGAGGCGTGCGAGCCACTAGCTCCCGGATCACCAAACACGCCGTGGGGAGAAGGGTGCCCTTGAGGGGGGGGGGGTGCCGAGTCCACGTCCCCACGGAAGTTGGGGGGAAGTTCGGGTTAGAGAAATAACCCGGAGTAACATTGATCTCCCCGAAAAAACGCCCCTCAGGAGGCACATATCCCTTCTCGGGAGGCATGTAGTACGAAGGGCGACCACCGTCCTCATGATGAAGTCCCTGGCGGACAGAATGGTCATAGCTGGGGAATTGCCCATAAGCCTGATCATGGTATATGTAATCAAGCTTATAAGACAAGTCCCTATACCGCTCATCCGCCAAAGCTTGGCGCTCGTCAGCAAGGTCGGCCGCCTTCTTCATCCCCAAATCAACCCGGGCCATAAAGTCAAGGAGGTCCTGGGGTATGGTAGACTGAGTAGAAGGACCGGAGCCGGATGAAGATCCCTGAAAGTATGAAGGACCTCTCTGGAAAGGGGGTATGGTGACGGAGGGCTGCTGAAACTGCTGAAATGGAAGGTCAGATGTGGTGGTACCCGTCCTATCTCGTCCATACACTCTCGGAGCACGCTGATCGGGAGGGAGCTCATCGGGGTCCACCTCAATATCAAGGAGGTATGAGGGCTTCCCTGGCACAACTCTCATCCTCTCGGTGTTTGGCAAGGGCACCGAATTCCTGAACTTATTATCCACGCGAATCTGCCAATACTCATTACGATCGTTGGGGTTATACTTTATCCACCCCAAAGCCTCCTGTAAGTACCAGCGAGATAGCACGTTCTCACCCTGAATGTAGTCCACTGTAAAATGCCTTTGACAAAGGTCGTTGGCAATCAAAGTGACCATCCCCCCAACACATATGGGGGTAGTAAGCTGAGGTTGGGATGCCAACCTACTCAAGTGAAGGGCCATGTTGTGAGAAATATTGAGTTTCGGCCCACTAACCAAGTAACACCCCAAAATCTCGAGCTCCGTGGTGGTAAAATTGTGAGGCTCATCCCTAGAGAAGACGGTCCACCCCATGAACCTATGCCAAATCCTAATCGGTGCCAAATGCACCCTATTAGCCGGTTTCTTCTTAGTTCTATCACTTACTAACCCGGTTATGGCGGTCCAAATAGCCTCGGTATCAAAGCCCTCCGGAGGCTTAATGGGCAATTTTCCGTCGAGCCCAAAAATCAAAGCAAAATTTTCTAAAGTGAGACGGTGTTCCCTATTCGTTAAACGAAATTCCAAGAAAGCAACCTTCCCTACATTCCGATTCTTAGTAACTACAAGGGAGCTCAAAAACTCCCAAGTCAACCTAGGGGAAGTGTGAACCGGTCTTGTTTCATACAATGCCTTCATCCCCAAACCATCAAACAACTCTCCAGTAATTTTCTCAATCCCAATCTCCCTCAAACCTGCCCTATCAATGAACCTAGACGGATGAAGGGGGCGATGTTTAAAGTAAGTGAAGTTACCTTTCTGTTGTATGGTGGCAAATCGGAGGGCGGGAAAGCAAGGATCCGGACCAATTTTGCTACTATCCATCACATTCTGAACTTCTTGCTCCACACTCGGGTCGTTCCTTGATTTCAATCGCCTTTCCGTTCTTCCAGACATGGCTATTTTGAGGTGAGGTAATGAGGGAATGAAAGGGGGTTTTGATTTGGAGTGTTTGGATGTGTTATTGAAGGTAAGGGATGAGAGGGAGAGGAGGAAATAAGGAAGAGAGTGGAAGAAATGAAGTGAAATGAGGATAAACTGAAGGGGTTTCGTGTTTTAATTATCGCGAACAGACGACTCTCAGCCGGTCTGGGACCGGCCGCCGGTCGACCGGCTGAGAGTTAGGGTTTGGGATTTTTTTTTCAATTTTTCGCATTTTTTCTAAGGGATTTGATTCTGAGCCGGCGGACCGGCTGCCGGCCGACCGGCTCGAAATCCGTCTTCACTATTCTTCGTCTTCTCTTCTTCTTCAATCTCACTCACAAACACTCCCAGCCGGCGGACCGGCTGGGGATTCTTCTTCGTCTTCTTTTTCTTCAACTTCTTCACTTATAAACACTCCCAGCCGGCGGACCGGCTGTCGGCCGACCGGCTGGGTATGCTTTCTTCCTCTCTTTATCTTCACATTTGGCTCACAACTCATGATTCTCAGCCGGTGGACCGGCTGCCGGCCTACCGGCTGGGAATCGAGCTTTCTTGAATTTTTCGATTTTTGAATAAGTATTACGTCTTCTCAGCCGGCTGACCGGCTGCCGGTTTGGTACAGGCTGGGGATGCAAAATCTGAAATCTGCCCAAATAAATCATCAAAAACAGAAATGTGTCCAGGTCCTCCCAGCCGGTATGTGACCGTCGACCGGTAGGCCGGCTGGGAGTACCTGTACACAATTTCGAAAAATAATTTAATTGAACATAAAAATCGACTTTGCCAACAACGGTTTTGCCTATAATCCTCCGACTATACTCATGAATTACCCACAAACAAGCAACCATCATATCCAAATCTCTTATGCAAGCTAAAAATTAAACTAAAAACCGAACTAACCATTAAACGATAATGCAAACTACTTGAAAGAGAGAAAACTAATACTTACAACCGGTGGTTATTAAGTGACTCCACCAAACCTTTCATGAACAAACTTCCTTGAAATCAATCCTCCTCGGGGGGTGGGTCCCCGAGGTCAATAACTTCTACGGTACCTTTGGAATCTCCTTGGTAATAACGCTTAATCCGATGTCCGTTGACTTTGAAGGTGCCACCGCCTTCACTCCAAAGTTCAAAGGCCCAATGAGGTGAAATATCCATTACTTTGAAGGGCCCGGACCATCGTGATCTAAGCTTTCCCGGAAAGTTCTTGACTCTTGAATTGAAAAGGAGAACAAGGTCTCCTATGCTCACATTC
Source organism: Silene conica (assembly GCA_029255685.2). Classification (NCBI taxonomy): domain Eukaryota; kingdom Viridiplantae; phylum Streptophyta; class Magnoliopsida; order Caryophyllales; family Caryophyllaceae; genus Silene; species Silene conica. Next base: position 28,623,582 of record CM055312.2, on the reverse strand, counting down.
TTCTTCATTAACTTGGCATCATGCCACTTCTTCGTTTGCTCCTTATAGAGTTTTGAACTCTCATAAGCCTCATATCTAAGCTCCTCAAGCTCACTCATTTGCAAGAATCTTTTCTCCCCGGCCATATCTAAGTCGAAGTTCATCTCCTTCAAGGCCCACCAAGCTTTGTGCTCAAGCTCCACCGGTAGGTGGCATGCTTTCCCATACACAAGCTTGTAGGGAGTCATTCCTATAAGCGTCTTGTAAGCCGTCCTCAAAGCCCATAACACATCATTCAACTTTTGAGACCAATCTTTCCGGTTCTTTTGCACCACCTTCTCCAAGATGGCCTTGATTTGACGATTTGAAACCTCCACTTGCCCACTAGTTTGAGGATGGTAGGCAAGTGCTACCTTGTGGGTCACTCCATAAGAGGTTAGGAGGGCTTTGAATGTATGTTTCCGGAAGTGAGAACCTCCATCACTTATCACAATTCAGGGTACACCAAAACGAGGAAAGATGATGGTCTTGAAGAGCTTTACCACTACCTTGGAGTCATTGATGGGGGAGGCAACCGCCTCTATCCATTTCGAGACATGGTCCAGGGCTACCAAGATGTACTCATTCCCGCATGAATTTGGGAAAGGTCTCATGAAGTCAATCCCCCAACAATCAAACAACTCAATCTCCAAGATGGTTTTTAGGGGCATCTCATTCCTTTTACCGATGTTGCCCGACCTTTGACAAGCGTCACAAGATCTAACAACATCGTGAATGTCGTTAAACATAGAAGGCCAAAAGAACCCTCCTTGAAGAACCTGTTGGAGGAAGTGTCCTCGACAATAGTGTGTTGACATAATTAAAACTCATTTGAATGAAACACAACTAGAGTGTTACTCTTTTAAAGTCGACTGATCAACATTTACCGATAATGATTGGCTGTCTAGAGTTTGACATTATCGTCATATGATGGTGGTGATCAGTTGATCCCTTAAGGTCATATCTTTAGGGAATTCCGTCTCAATGGAATAATTAATTAATATTGTATTGGATACAAATTAATTAATAACTAGAAATTTGGAAATGATTTTACGTGACGAATATTATTATAATGGGATTATAATAATAAAGGTCAGAGTAATAAAATAGTTTTATTACACGGTTTTATTTATTCGTTTAGGAAACGATTAAATTGAAATGAACACGGTTGATCATAAAATTACAAAGAGTTGTAATCAAAATTATGATATTACATTTTTATACAATAATAATTTCGAAATATAAGAATTATTATTTAAATGTAATAAATTTGTAAATTATGAATTCTAATAGTTAAAATTGCATAATTAACAAATTGGGTCATGTGTTATGAGACATGTGTGACATGTTACAAATTAACACAATTGACAAAGATAAAATGGGTCCATATTAGACCACATTTCAGCCGTGTACAATGGGAAAGATTGAGGTTGTGTGTGTGCATTGTAATGGAGTGTGTAAGTGGATGTGTAAGATTGTAAGAGTGTAAGGCATATTCTTGCCTTTGTGTAAGAAAAGGAAAGGCATGCATAGGCCATTGTGGGCATGTGATTGCCGGCCAAAGAGTGAGCAAGAAAGCTCACCTTTGCTCTTTAAATACACTCAAACACACCTCACAAATGACTAAGGGGTTTTGCATACTAGTTGTTGTTGCTAAGTACGTTGATGCTTACACTAACTTCACACTACATAACCTCATTCTCCATAATTTCTTAAGTAAAATAGTTTTTACTAAGAAAATTATTATTTCCATATTAATAATATTAAGAGTAATATTATTATTATTTCTAGTATACTAATACTAATTTTCTAGTAACAAAATTTGTATTACTTTGAGATCGGGTCCTTGATACGCACCTTTAGGAGACGATTTTTGTTAGATCGTTACAAGAGGATTCCGTGTTTTGAAGACTCAAATAATAGGTGATTATTGAGTATAAACCTTCTAAAACCAATGTAAGGACTATCACATCTTATGATATCATCATGCATGCATAAGATCTAATTAAGTTTTATGACTAAACTTAAATATATTAAACTCACATTAGATTTGAGTATAAAATTTATGGAACCTAGTTCCCAACAAGTGGTATCAGACCATTACGGTTGTTGCATGCATGATCGGATTCATGTTTTATGTTAAACGGATTAACATATAAATTTCGAAAATTTTGTGTTTATTATGATAAATCACAAAATAATTTTGCAAGTTAAAGTTTCTGATTCTAAAATGGTTTTAGGACATAAAAATAATTTTATGGATTTTTATTGTTCATTTCCATATTTATTTGTATTTTTTGTAGTTTAAATCGGTTTAAACAAACAATTAATGGGAAAAATAGTTAAAAATAGTTTCTGGCCGAGATTTTTTGATATGTTCTCACATGCATATTTAATATATTGTATATGAATTTTCGTAAAAAATGGAGTTATTATGCATGGATTATGAGTTTTATGAGATAAATAGTCATAATATGAGTAAAAATGGGTATAGAAGGTTATATTTCGAATTTGACCCTAAAATTTTTATGAGAAGTCACATGCAATATATGAACTACCTGTGTCATTTATCGAAATTATTGGACTTATTTTGCATGATTAATGATTTTTATAGTAAAAATCGTATTAATAGTGACTTAAATTCGACTTTAATAGTTATAGTTGGAATTTTGCCATAAAAACTTTACACAATGTCACATGCATTATTTAATGTCACATGCATTATTTAAAGTATGTATATAAGTTTTGGGAATTTATTCTCAAGTGATGCATGATTTATGATTTTAATAGTTAAAATCGGATAAATAGTGACTTATTGTGTTAAAAATAGTTAATCTTAATATTATGGCATAAACTTTTACCCATGGATGTCTTATATAATAGGAACATCAGATCTAAAAGTTGGATATCAAAAAGTTTCTGTTTTTATGATTATTAATTTTAATGAGTTAATTAGCTAATAATCATGATTTATGAGTCGAAAATAAAATTTTCGAGTATGGTCTGTATTTTTTGTCATTTTCAGATTCTAATATGTATTTTAGGATGACTAAAAATTTATAGCAATTTATCACAAGTTTTTATAATTTAAATCGGATTTTTAATCATAAAAACGACTATTATACGATTTATTTAAGAAATAAACCATATATATTTGCAAAAGACCATTTTAGTAATTTCTGAATTTTTAGAAAATTTCCAGAAAGTTTAAAATCTTGAATTTTAAATTTCGAATTTTATTTGACTCATTTGGCCCTATTTTGTTTATTTTTCCCGAAAATACAAGTAATTTATGAACAATAATGCTAAATCGAGTTAGATCATGATCAAATATTAGTAGAGACTAAACATTGATTCCTAAAGTAAGTTAGGATGATTAACTTGGACAAAAATTAGATTTATGTAATTTTGATGATTTTAATAGTTAAAATCGCGCATATCCGTAAAAACCGTAACCAAATATGAGATATTTGCTCCCATAAGGCGATTTGGCATTAAAAATTGAGCATGTGCATACATATTTTATTATTGCAATTTATGAATGTCATATTTGAATGTTATTTATATAATTTGGAATTATGTAATTTTTTTCCTAGTATGGCCTTAGTTTTAATCAATATTACCCGCAATGAAAAGGAATATTGATTTGGTTGTAATTTATGTGATCTCGTATCACGGGTTTGTAATTTATTTTCAGTTTTACAATAGAGTATGTATATTATTTTATTGTAATTCCGGAGATCCAAAAGACGGTGCCATACGAAAAGGAGTTCCGACAAGACGGTGTTTTCTTGGATGGCGTGCCAATGAAGTTCAAGGGACCATGGAGTTGGTTTCCGAATTTTTAATAGTTAATTAGTTTTACTATTACTAGGAAGGCCATACTAGGATTTTATAGCTTTATTGCTTTTATTTATGCATTATTTATATGTTTGCATGCATAGCCAAATCGCCATAAACATGCATATTAGTTTAGATCGTTCAAAACGACCGTGTCAATTATAATTATCGAGTTCACCAATTTAATTCACTTAAAGGAGATAGATAATAAATTGACAAGACCTCTATATTAAACAAAAACAATTGAGAATTAGCCTTACCAAATAGTAGAACCCATGAGCTTCTATTTCGTGGGGTGGTGCTAGTCCAGTGGGCAGTACGAACCCCATTACGTAGGATAAGTGGGGCAATGAGGTGGATTCAGTCCAGTGGGCGGATCGCATCTCGATGCAATTGAAATTTGGTTTGTACTCAACGGAAGTGTAGAGGACCAGTGGTCAATGTGTTCCGGGCTAAGATGAATAAATAATGATTTTTCATCAACCAAGAGTTCTATGGTAGAACCGATTAAATTTTAACCCACCAAACCATATCATTGGGTCGGAGTTCCAGTGGTTCACGATTTCGGTGGCATGGGTTTGGGTCTTGGAATCATTTATAAAATTGGATAGAGGTCATTTTATAGATGCTTTAACTTGTTGAAATATTTACAAGTTAAATCAAAATGATGAATGTTTGTTTTTCCCTAATTTGTTGTTTTATAATTGTTCAACCCTCACTCCTATATTATCATTCGAATGTAACCTATATCTCCGCTAAACATCTTATGCTATATCGACAAATACAATCTCTTTCTCCTCACTTAAAACCGTGTCTTTGGTTATGGACAAGGTCCGTAGGAATTATTCTATTCCATAGAATTTGATAGGAAGGTCCTATGCAAAAATAAGATTAACATCTTAAAATTCCTATTAAACCATTATGATTTCTTATAAAGAAACTTAAATAGAAGTGATTTTAGTCAAAAAGTATTGATTAAATCTTCTATTCATACATGGTTCTAAAGTCTTATTGCTCAACTTAATAACTTATCGTCTAAAACTTAAGGGTTAAGAACATGACGAAGTTAATATAAATTGGTAAATTGATTTGAGAAAATCATTTTAACCAATACCACCTCACATCATAGATATTAAGTCCTATAAGGAATTAATTTGGAATCAATTGAAGAAAAGGTCTTCTTCAAGTAATAATTCTTGAAGTGAGTGGGAGCTATGGGAAGACCAAATCTTTCTTAAAGTAGTTAAGAATAGAACGAGGTTAGGAGAAAATCATGTAAGACACAAAGTTAGAAACTACTCCAAATTGTAAAGTCTAAGGATGTTGGAAGTTTGACTCCAACACATTTCTTGGGTAATACTTATGACATTAAGTTTTCATTCTACATTGTTTGCATATGACTGCAAATTGGTGATTCACGTTAGAAATTCCATTTTCATATGATTGAACTATGGTAAAAGAATGACAAGACCTACTATTCTAAATGGGTATTTAGAGGAGGATGTGTTAATAACACGATCCGAGGGTTCTTGTAGATCATAACGTCCTAACGTGAAGAAAATCGTATAACGATTGTCAAGAATGATAAACATAAATGGAACTAAAGTAGTTGCCACTTCATCTATACGACATTTACATGTCATATTATGCTGAACCAAGTTTTGGATTTTAGAGTAATACATTAATAATAGTTATTATGTACATCATCTCTAAATTTAATTTGAGTTTTGCATAAAAGGTAAAAAGTCTTACCATTACGCAATTGAAACAAATGTTGTACTCAATATTACCACAAATTGATTCATGGTTAGGTCATACGAATCAAGGTAATTATATTCCAAAACTAAGGTGGAAATGTCATATGTATCCTAAAACTCGAGTTGGTGCCCCAAATTTTTCCTCATTACTCGATTGAAAGTCGCATTTGAGGTTAGGAATCTCATGGGTTATGCGAATCTTGCATTCAAAGCAAGTCATTCACCCTATAAACACTTTAAGGTGTGTAGGTGAGTGAAATTTCAAATCTTGAAAGATATTTTAATTCTTCGACTGAGGAAATTAACGCGCAAGAAATTCGCGTTGAGAATGTTGTGCATTGGCTCAAGAAGATGTTTTTGGAATTAGATAATGATCTAATTAAGCCTAGTAATTGACACCAAATAGATTCTGATAAAGTATCACAAGTTTACTTTCGTAAGCACGTTCATAAAATGCACGAGAAAGTAATATTGAATCATATGAGATATGATTAAATCTTTACTGTAACACCCCCATTTATTTAGAGGCCTGAACTAGGACCCTCCAAATAACCAAGGGTGTTACCATCTCGGTTACCTGAGGTAGTAGATAACAAAGGAAGAAATACAGTACTTTATTAAGTAATTTAACGTTAAACAAAAGTCTCAAACTATTACAACTGAAAGTAACCACAACTAAAGTTTAAGTGTGAAGAAAACTAAATGATTGAGCTATCACTAGACAGGTCTGATCCAAGTCCTCTCCACCCATCCAGCATCCACAAGTCTAAACCTGTCATTCTGCTCCCCAATAAATTGGATCAACGCAGACACACACACAAACAAACAACAGGGTCAACACGAGGTTGAGTAGGTAATATGATTAAACATGATATATCACAATATACAATTCCTCCATCTCCTCCGAATCAACTCCTCCACATCACCCCAGCACATCACACCTCCCATGGCCATATCACAAGTCCCTTATCACAAGACCCGATTCACAACCTCCGTCCTCCACAATAATCAATAATAACAATCAATCATAATATATTCACAGCTTAATATAACATTCATACGATAGATATTCTCATGTCAATTCACAACCACCAATATAAATATTCCCCTACCTTGAAACTGCGGAAGATAAAAGCAAGTGTGCAACAGCTACTAAAAATGTTCCACGCGAAAACCTCCACCTAAACATATATCATATAATTAATAAAACTCCCTAAACCTCGTAATATATGCATACATTCTATTTATAGAAACCTCCTATATTTAGAAAGTTCCCCAACAAACAAAGTTACCCAAAATAGCAACTTTCTAAATATAGTAACTTCTAAATATAGTAACTTCTAAAAACCGTCATGCTCATATTTGCAACATTAAATATTACCCATAAATATAAATAACACCAAACTTACTATAATAATAATAATAATAATAATAATAATAATAATAATAATAATAATAATGAAAATAATAATAAAACGTTAAAAGTGACCTTAGTAACAACCCGTGACAACCCGTGACAGCCCCCGTATAAACAGCCCTCTAACCACCGTGCCACGCCTCATCTACCGCTAACAACCACCACCGCCTGAACCCAGAACCACCCTTCACCGACTCGACCACCAGCAGCCCCCTCGTCGGCCGCCGGCGACCTGAACCAACCACCCAAACAGACCTGACTCCTCACCCTCACCTTCTGACCACGCACTCTTTGACAGCCTCTCGACACCAGCCCAGCCACTGCCAACCACCGACTTAACCACCAGAACCATCCCTGACACTCGCCTCTCAAACCACGGTGGTACCATTGGACTGACCTCCCCCGAGTCACCGATGGTACCACCCCCAATACACCCCCAGCACTAGCATACCCTGAAACTGTGATCAGCATAAGGAACGAACGCCCCTAAGGACGCTGACACCGACGTTGGTAACCACCACGACAACCACCAGTATACTCCCTTGACAACCCCAGACTTACTACCCCCTTTTTACTTACACACGCGACTCAAAACAGACAACGAAAGAGTTCTGTAAAAACCGAGTATGATTAGTTCTGATTATAACAACAACATTACCGTGGTGACAAGCGGTGTACAACCTTGCCCACCATGACTCTAGGTGGTTGACAAGAACGGAACTAGGGTCAGGACACGACTCTCAAAAGCATAGATCGTATATATGTGAAAAACAGACCTTGATGACACCATATACCAGATCGAAATAATACCTAAACACAGGAGGACAAGCAATGAGAACAGAAACGCAGAACGACATACCTACTTCAGACCCTAGTCGACCACCACTAGCCCGCCTTAAGACCACCGTGCTCAACTCCTATCCGAACTTTGGTATGACGGCAGAGGATGTATGAGGTGTTCGTATGTAATTAGGGTAGACAAAGCTCAGAACAGGAGCTTAAATATGACGGCATGCTAAAGTGTGTAATTAGGTTTAGCAAACTAAAAAAAAACGTGTGGGCTGATTTCATAACTGAGTTGCACGCTTATCGAGGCCCGTGTTATGGTGCTAAAGGTCTCAAGATCGAATCCCCTTGGCAACACAAACCCCTAACTTGATCAAAATATCAATTTTTAGTTTAAACATAAAATAGATGTCGTAACTTAAACGTATATTGCACACTTAAATTATTCGAAAGCCTTCAATTATTTAACGAATAACCCGTCACCATCGAATAAGTTGGATACTAAAACGGGTTATTAAAATCTTCCCCCCTTAAAATGAACTTCGTCCCGAAGTTCACCCACTCATAACGATCACGAACATACCCACAACAAGACTTCAACACGCTAAACATGAAATGTTACATTCTACCCCCCTAAAAAAAAAGAGTTACGTCCTCGTAACTTACCTCAAGCGAACAGTTGCGGGTAGCGTTCCTTCATGGACGCCTCCGACTCCCAAGTAGCTTCCTCCGTGTTGTGATTGGTCCACAAGACCTTCACCAACACTGTCTCTCCATTCCGAGTCTTCCGAATCTTTCGATCCAAAATCTCCTTTGGAACCTCCGCATAGGCAAGTTGTTCATCTACCTCAATTTCTTCATGGTTCAACACATGCGTGGGGTCACTCACATATCTCCTTAGTTGCGAAACATGGAACACATTATGGACTTTGGATAGAGCTGGAGGCAAAGCTAATCGATACGCCACCTCTCCAACTCTGTCCAAAATCTCAAATGGTCCGATAAACTTCTGACTGAGCTTGCCACGCTTTCCGAATCTCATTACCCCCTTCATTGGAGATACCTTTAGCAGTACTTTCTCCCCTGCCTCAAATGAAATATCACTCCTCTTGAGATCTGTGTAACTCTTCTGTCTCTCTTGGGCAGCCCGCATCTTCTGTCTGATTATCTGAACTTGCTCAACCATCTCCTAGATCATCTCTGGACCTAGAACCACTGCATCAGCGCGATCATCCCAACATACAGGACTCCGACACTTCCTCCCATACAAAGCCTCAAAAGGGGCCATTCCAATACTAGCATGGTAGCTATTATTATACGAGAATTCTATCAGCCCCAACCGTTCTTCCCATGATCCCCCGAACTCCAGTACACAAGCTCTCAACATATCTTCCAAAGTCTGGATGGTCCTTTCCGTCTGACCATCTGTAGCAGGATGAAAAGCGGTGCTCAACTTTAATTGTGTGCCCACCGCGGTCTGCGGCTCTTGCCAGAATCTAGAAATAAACCTCGAGTCACGATCGGAAACAATATCCTTGGGAATGCCATGCAACTTGACTACATTCTGCATATATGACTTCGCCAATTCAGCCTTACTCCATGTGTCTTTCATTGGAATAAAGTGGGCGGACTTGGTCAGTCGATCCACTATTACCCAAATCATATTGTTTCCCCTCTGAGTCCGAGGCAACCCCACGATGAAGTCCATTGAAATATTCTCCCACTTCCACTCAGGTATATCTAGTGACTGGATCTTTCCTTGAGGTCTCTTGTGCTCATCTTTTACCCTCTGACATGTCAAACATCGTGACACAAACTCGGCAACTTCCTTTTTCATGTTGGGCCACCAAAAAGTCTTCTTGAGGTCTTTGTACAGTTTATCACCCCCTGGGTGAACGGAATAAGGCGTAGCATGAGCTTCAGTTATGATTTTCTTTTTCAATTCGTCATTATCTGGTATACACCATCTCCCACTGAATCTCAGGCTATCATCAGCATGGACACTGAATTTGGATTCGGTCCCACTACCACTTCCCTCGATCATTTTTTGCCACTTCTGAATCATCAAGTCTCCTTTATGCAATTCCCTGATTTCTCCATACAATTCCGGTTCTATTGTCAGATCACTCGGAGTTCCTCCTTTTTGTATCATGTAAATTCCCATTTCACTCAACTCACTGAGCAGCCTTACCCTTGATCTGGCACTACTCAAGGCGTGAACGGATTTCCTACTCAAGGCATCAGCAACCACATTAGCCTTGCCCTCATGATAGACAATCTGCATATCGTAGTCACCAATTAACTCTATCCACCTCCTCTGCCTCATATTCAATTCCCGCTGGGTTTAGATGTACTTCAAGCTTTTGTGGTCGGAAAACACTTTAAACGTGGCCCCGTACAGGTAATGACGCCACAATTTCAGTGCGAAAACCACAGCCCCCAACTCCAAGTTATGAGTAGGATAATTCTCTTCATATGTCTTTAGCTGTCGGGAAGCATAAGTGATCATCCTCCCATTCTGCATTAATACACATCCTAGCCCATTCTTAGAAGCGTCGGTATACACCTCGAAGTTATCACTCCCCTCTGGCAAGGCAAGGATAGGAGCTGTTGTCAGACGTTCTTTAAGAGTCAAGAACGCCTTCTCACAACTCTCATCCCAAATGAAACGATTCTCCTTCCTCATCAATGATGTTAAAGGCTTGGCTAATTTTGAGAAATCTTTGACAAACCTTCGGTAATACCCAGCTAATCCCAGGAAACTTCGGATCTCTCCCACATTCTTCGGGCTTTGCCACCTGGTCACTGCTTCAATCTTGCTAGGGTCCACGGACACCCCTTCCTTGGAAATTACGTGACCCAAAAAGGCAACCTTCTCCAACCAGAATTCGCACTTACTTAGCTTTGCGTACAACCCATTCTCCTCTAGAGTTTTCAACACGGTTCTCAGATGTTCTCCATGCTCTTCTTTATTCCTGGAATATACTAAGATGTCGTCGATAAATACAACCACGAACTTATCCAGGTACGGACTGAATACCCGGTTCATCAGATCCATGAATACGGCTGGTGCATTAGTCAACCCGAACGGCATGACCACAAATTCGTAGTGGCCATACCTCGTTTTAAACGCGGTCTTGGGAATATCCTCATCCTTAATCCTCAATTGGTGATAACCCGACCTCAGATCAATTTTTGAGAAAACTCCGGCTCCACTCAACTGGTCGAACAGATCATCGATTCTTGGCAACGGGTAACGGTTCTTAATAGTCACATTATTCAGCTCTCAGTAGTCAACACAGAGTCTCAGACTTCCGTCCTTCTTCTTCACAAAAAGTACTGGTGCTCCCCAGGGCGATACACTAGGCCGGATGAATCCCTTCTCAGCCAATTCATCCAGTTGCTTTTTCAATTCTTCCATCTCTTTTGGTCCCAATGTGGGGAATAAATCATGTATTCGCCCTAAACTTGCAGGATTATGAAGAAAATTACAGTTGTGATTATAGTCATAAGATAAATAAAACATGAATAGAGTACAACCTTTAGTCCTTGTGCGAAAGGCCAAAGAACAGGAATTAACACAAATTCCCTCCTATAACTTGCACCCAAGACTTAGATTGAGACGATGCCGCGTGTGCTAGAAATCCTCTCCAACTGCCTTGCAATATAGGGAGAGCTATTGAGGTTTTAGATGTGAGATCTGAGTTTTGGGAGAAGAATGCTCTCAAAACCCTAATTGTGAGAATTGTGATTCAACAGTTACTGACATAAGGATAAGGACTCTCCTTATGTAGCACTTAGCCTTATGTAGCACTTAGGGTGGGTCGGCCGAATTAGGGTAAGAGTGGGCTTTCTCCACTCTTACCTTATTCCTTTGCATGATTCGACCCGTTTTGCTAAATATTATTTGCGGGATTTTTATTATAAATCGCATACGTGTTATCAGATATTAATGCAGTCGATGTATTAATAATGGTCTGATAAAATTACGATATTGTATAATTACCCAAATTAATATAACTGTTTATATTAATACGCGAAATCAATATTTAATTAAATATAACTGCTTATATTTAATTTTACGAATTAATCATGTAATCCGTATTAGCTAAAATTATTTAATCCGTATTAAATAATAATCTCAACATCTTATTGACTAATTTAATTGTCAATACCTCTGACTAACTGTTTAGTCGTATTCGGCATAAATGTGACTGTATTTTCATACCTTCACATCTCTCAAACGTGTCCTATAGGTGTGACGTATAGGGACCAGTTGATCACCGCCATCCGTATGACAATAACGTCAAACTTATCTAGCAAGCCAACCGTTATTGATAAACGTGGATCAACTGGTAATAATACTGAAGTATGCCCTTGTGATCCTTAAAGAGATTTAATAAGTCATTGTACTTAATTATCAAGGACACCAGCCCCAACAATCTCCCACTTGTCCGTACAAGGGTATGTGCAATGACGTTATCACACTACATGTGGAGGACACAAGCTCCAACAAACTCCCACTTGTCCGTACAAGTGTAGGTGTGATAACCGATTCTCATATCCTTTTAAAATTTCTCCCACTCAATGTAAGACAATTTCCAAATCCGCATTCGCAAAGGTCGTATCTCACAAGCGATCTGTATCAAGAATGGTTTCCCCGACTAGAGAGTAACTTAACTGATAAAACGAATCTGTATTCGAGCATGGCCATGCATTTCAGTTACTACTCCTCGAGTGGCCCTGAGAAATGATAAAATCCTGATAAGGGTTTGGATATTTCCCTCAACTCGAATCCTACCGATATCGCGCAGCATGAAATAACCCAGAAAAAATCCTCTTGGCCCCTGTTACGATGACCGTGGGAAAGAAACCAAAGTTACCCAAAATCTGCCTTAATCTCAAGAGAAAGTTGAAAGTCAAAAGACTCGACTCTAAGGAACACTATGGAGGTCCTATCCACGACCTGGCACCCAATGTTATAAAACATTTAGGACTCCATAACGTTGTCACGGGGTGTCCTACGAGATATCCGTATAACTCGCCTTTGTGATTGGTCAGTCATCCGCATGACTTATGGCTCGTTGAACCCACCATCAACCAACGTCACAAAATGATTACCTGAGTTATCAGCTCAAGTGGGTAATCAAGGACTAATACGATGTAATGTTATTCAGTTCACTTTGTGGTGTTCAAAATTGGCGTACAATTCCACATGAAAAACAAAACATTATATATCATAACAATGAGGTTGAATAGAGTACACGAGAAAATGAATTATTACATGAATTCATAAAAGAGTACTACAACTTAGGAACACATCTAATTCCCATGGAATGAATGTGCCCTTCATGCTTATCACGTGGTAATGCTTAGCTTTAGTGAGAGGATCAACTATGTTGTCATCCGTAGCGATCTTATCAATGAAAATCTCCTTTTGCTCCACGTAATCTCTGATTAGATGAGCTTTCTGTTGTACATGTCTAGCCTTGTTGCTAGACTTATGCTCCTTAGCTTGGAAGATGGCACCTTTATTATCACAATAAACGGTGATTGGGTCATTCGAACTAGGCACTACTGATAGTCTTTGTAAGAATTGACGCATCCATATTGCTTCCTTAGCTGCTTCTGAGGCGGCATAGTACTCGGACTCAGTCGTAGAATCTGCTGTAACACTCTGTTTAGAACTTTTCCAGCTGACAGCAGCGCCATTAAGAGTAAAAACGAATCCAGACTGAGATTTCGAGTCATCTCGATCCGTTTGGAAGCTAGCATCTGCTTAACCCGTGGCGCAGAGCGTTGAGTCGCCTCCATAAGTCAATCCCCAATCTTTAGTCCTCCGTAGGTACTTAAGAATGTTTTTCACGGCCATCCAGTGTTGTTCACCTGGATGAGCTTGGAATAGACTGGTCATACTCAATGCATATGCAACGTCTGGACGTGTGCATATCATGGCATACATGATCGATCCTATTGCCGAAGCATAAGGAATCCGACTTATGCGCTCTTTCTCTTCCAATGTCTTAGCTGCTTGAGACTTGCTCAAGTGAAGCCCAGTAGTCATAGGAAGGAACCCTTTCTTGGAGTTCGTCATGCTGAATCTCTCTAGAATCTTATCTATGTAAGACTCCTGACTGAGAGACAACATCCGTCGTGATCTATCCCTGTAGATACGGATGCCCAAAATTCTTTGTGCCTCTCCCAGATCTTTCATCTGGAAATGGTTTTTCAACCATGCTTTAACCGAAGACAGGAGAGGTATGTCATTCCCAATCAAGAGTATGTCGTCGACATACAGTACTAGGAATACAATCTTGCTCCCACTCGACTTGATATAGAGACATGGTTCCTCGACTGATCGGACGAATCCATTCTCTTTTATCACTTTGTCGAAGCGATGATTCCACCTCCGTGATGCTTGCTTAAGTCCATAGATGGAACGCTTAAGCTTGCAAACCTTCTTAGGATGTTCTGGATCAATAAAAACCTCGGGTTGTACCATGTACAACTCTTCCTCCAAATAACCGTTTAAGAAGGCGGTTTTAACGTCCATTTGCCATATTTCATAGTCATGAAATGCGGCTATCGCTAAGATAATCCGAATGGAACGTAGCATGACTACGGGTGCAAAGATCTCATCGTAGTGCAAGCCTGACACTTGGGTGAAACCTTTAGCAACTAGTCTTGCCTTATGGATGTCTTGTTTACCTTCCACGGCATGCTTTATTTTGTAAAGCCATTTGCATTGAAGGGGATGCACCTTTGCAGGTAGGTCCACAAGATCCCACACGTTATTCTCATACATGGAGTCCATCTCGGATTGCATGGCTTCTAGCCATAGCTTTGAGTCAGAACTGGTCATGGCACCCTTATAGGTTGAGGGTTCATTACCCTCTAGGAGTAAGACGTCATCCATATCATGTTCCTCGACCATACTAATGTATCTGTCCGGAGGAATGGAGACTCTTCCCGACCTCCTAGGTTCCTCAGGAATATCTACCGCAGCCTCGGTTGAAGGAACTGTTTCCTCCAATGGTTGCTCGGTAGTTGGTTCTTGAACCTCCGATAAATCGAAGGTTCTATTACTCGACTTGTTCTCGAGAAATTCTTTTTCTAAGAAAGTCGCACTGGCCGCAACAAAAACACGTTGTTCGGTTGGCGAGTAGAAGTAATGACCAAAAGTTCCCTTTGGATAGCCTATAAAGTATGTCTTGACCGATCGCGGGCCGAGCTTATCCTGACTGCTGATTGCCTTCAGCTGCGGTCTTCTGGTTACTACCACTCCCGTGGTACTGGTTTTGGTGGAAGCGGTTTTGGTAATTGCTATAACTCCTCTGGTAGTTGCTGTTAGTACCAGACCTCGAATTACCCCCATAACCTGACATAGGAGTGCGATAACCTCCATTGCCTGCAGTATTCATGCGGGACCCACTGTATCCCGAAGTTGGAGTACGGTAACCCCCGGATTGATTTCCGCCCGACGATCGACACACAGCTTGTTTATGTTCCGTATTTCCACATCCATAGCACACTATGCCCACAGAACTGGTTCCCGTACCTCC